>JAQQAC010008719.1:11055784-11722834 GCA_029783875.1 Phataginus tricuspis
AAGACACTCCTAGGAGAAATTAAAGAGGACACTAACAAATGGAAATGCATCCCATGCTCTTGGCTAGGAAGAATAAATATTGTCAAAATGGCTATACTACCTAAAGCAATCTACAGATTCAACACAATCCCTATCAAACTACCAACAGCTTTCTTCAATGAACTGGAACAAATAATTCTAAAATTCATATGGAACCACAAAAGACCCCAAATAGCCAAAGCAATCCTGAGAAGGAGGAATCAACAGCTCCCTGACTTCAGGCTCTACTACAAAGCCACAGTAATCAAGACAATTTGGTACTGGCACAAAAACAGACCCACAGACCAGTGGAACAGAACAGAAAATCCAAACATTAACCCAAACATATACAGTCAATTAATATTTGATAAAGGAGACTTGGATATACAATGGGGAGATGACAGCCTCTTCAGCAGCTGGTGTTGGAAAAAGTGGACAGCTACATGTAAGAGAATGAAACTGGACTACTGTCTAACCCCAAACACAAAGGTAAACTGAAGGTGGATCAAAGACCTGAATGTAAGTCATGAAATCATAAAACTCTTAGAAAAAAACATAGGCAAAAATCTCTTGGACGTAAACATGAGCAACTTCTTCATGAACATAGCTCCCCGGGCAAGGGAAACAAAAGCAAAAATGAACAAGTGGGACTATATCAAAGTTAAAAGCTTCTGTACAGCAAAGGACACCATCAGTAGAACAAAAAGACATCCTACAGTATGGGAGAATATATTCATAAATGACATATCTGATAAGGGGTTGACATCTAAAATATATAAAGAACTCATGCACCTTAACAAACAAAAAGCAAATAATCCAATTAATAAATGGGCAGAGGACATGAATAGACACTTCCCTAAAGAAGAAATTCAGATGGACAACAGGCACATGAAAAGATGCTCCACATCGCTAATCATCAGAGAATTTCAGATTAAAACCACAATGAGATATCACCTCACACCAGTCAGGATGGCCAACATCCAAAACACAAACAACAAGAAATGTTGGCGAGGATGTGGAGAAAAAGGAACCCTCCTACACTGCTGGTGGGAATGTAAACTAGTTCAACCATTGTGGAAAGCAGTATGGAGGTTCCTCAAAAAACTCAAAATAGAAATACCATTTGACCCAGGAATCCCACTCCTAGGAATTTACCCTAAAAATGCAGCAGCCCAGTTTGAAAAAGATATATGCACCCCTGTGTTTACCGCAGCACTATTTACAATAGCCAAGAAATGGAAGCAACCTAAGTGTCCATCAGTAGATGAATGGATAAAGAAGTGGTGGTACATATACACAATTGAATATTATTCAGCCATAAGAAGAAAACAAATCCTACCATTTGCAACAACATGGATGGAGCTAGAGGGTATTATGCTCAGTGAAATAAGCCAAGCCAAAAAAGACAGGTATCAAATGATCTCACTCATATGTGGAGTATAAGAACAAAGAAAAAAACTGAAGGAACAAAACAGCAGCAGACTCACAGAACCCAAGAACGGACTATTAGTTACCAAAGGGAAAGGGTCTGGGGAAGATGGGTGGGAAGGGAGGGATAAGAGGGTAAAAGGGGCATTACGATTAGCAGACGTAAGGTAGGGGGGCACGGGGAGGACTGTACAACTCAGAGAAGACAAGTAGTGATTCTATAGCATCTCACTACACTGATGGACAGTGACTGTAATGAGGTTGATGGGGGGGACCTGATGAAGGGGGTAGTTTAATCACCATAATATTGCACATGTAATTGTAGATTAATGATACCAAAATAAATTATAAATTTAAAAAAAAGAGAAGGGTGAACACGGAAGGCACTGAGGGGAGAGGGACTGAAAATTAATGGCAATATTGGGGTTTTGTTTAATGGCAAGTGGGACGAGTACAAAAATCGGGCAAAGTTCAGGTTCTGTTTTAGAAGTGCAAGTGCATTAGTGCTGCTGAAGTAAGAGATGTGTACCTGGGGTATGAGCATCACATGAGCTAAGACAAGAAAGACCAGTGCAAGTCTTAACTCAAAGCCTCCAATGCCTCGCTAAGGAAGGGAAGCTGTGAAAGGGGTTGCCAGCAAAGCAATGGTCTCCTCAGAAATGGATTTCAGGTCAGACCTGAGATGTAAACAAGCAAACGAAATCTTTGGGGATCTACTCATCTAGTCTAGACAGTCACGGTTAGGTAATGAAAACCCTGGAGGCTGGAGACACTATTTTAGAAGCAAGTCAAAGGGAGGAATCAAAGAAAACTGAGGTTTTAATCATCTCTGGGCATCAAGTTCATGTTCTCTTTAAGGGAGACCTGGACTAAGAAAGAAAAACAGTTTTGAGGTAGGAGAGGGAACTACTATTTTATAAATTACCAATATATGCCAGGTTATGAGTTTGATTATTTATTACGTAGAACAATTTAATCCACACACTACCCCTTGAGGAAGACAATGTTATTTCCATTTTACACTTGAGAAACAGTGCTCAGAGAGGTCAAAGAACTTCCCAGAATTATAAAAGTAACACATAGAAGACTAGAACCCAGTGCTGACGCCATGGAAAATGTGATGAATTTCCAATTTTACATGTCTGTGTGCTTATTTGAGTATTCTTGTACCCTCACTAGACACTGTTTCCTGTGGGCAGACACCATGCGCTAGGTCATTAACGGCACACAACAAATGCTCAATTATTTTTAAATAAGGGCCTGCAGTGTGAATGAATGTGAACTGAAATAATACTCTTCTGACACATTAACACAAATGAGAATAAGAGTCTCAGAAGGTAAACGCTGAGCAAAAACAATGACTAGCTCAAAAGACTACTATTGCACACAGAGAAGGCTTTAAGCATTTTTAAGAGGGCATCGTATTGCTTTATTCACAGAGTAACATCCCATCTGAATTACAGATACTTGGCATTTGGCAGTATCAGGAAACCCTCCAAATTGGGGAATTGCTTACTTGGGGCAGAATTATCTTGTGTTAACTTAACCGCTGGGGATACTGTTTTTGTAAAACTACTTGGAGAGCACATCTCTCTACAGGACAATTATTTTAACAGAGAAACCTAACACAGACAGACTTCCTTAGCCCTACAGATCCTTTATACATGAGTTATATGCTCAGAGCCTAGCCCCATCCCACCAGCTGGAGATGAAAGGACAGCTCAGACATTTGCACCCTGCCGGATCATCTCAGATCAAAACCGAGTGAACTGCCAATGGTGAGAAATGCAGCCAACAGGAAAAAGAATAGAAAGAAAGGCTTTCAAGAAATCAACACCTGTTACCTGAACTGAGCCCACTGTCAGTGAAGAGCAAAGGTGTGAATGAGTGATCTTACAGATCCTCGGGGTGTGAGTCACGACTGTTAAATTCAAAATTCAAAGCAGAAGGTGAGGACACCATCTTATCTTGTTTTATTCTAGAGGAATGCAACAAAAACACAATTGAAGCAAATGGAAATAGAATTTGGTTTAATATAAAAAAGGAAAATATACAATTATAATTAATATTAAAGGGCAAGTATAAAAGATAAGATAAAAATACATTTAAATTTCAAAACAAAAGCTTATTGAAATTTAAATATAACCCTAAGTAAATAAAAGTTTTGAAGTACATTTTAAAGGGAAATAAACTTCAACCAACAGTCAGCCCTTCTCAAGGAAGCACCTAGCATAGTAAGGAGCAGTGGTCCCCAATCAACCAGCCTGGAAATAAGTCACGATAAATTCGTAAAGAATGAAACTTCAAGCCAGAGCAGATTCCTAGAAAACCAGACCTACAGATCAGGGTGCCCGCATAGTCCCCAAATGGGTTACCCCAAAACCCCAGAACTACCCAGAGAAGCAGGAGGGGACAGAAAAGGAGGCATACACACTCTCCCGTGACCACAGTGTGTTTGTGGATGTAACAATGATAGCATAATGAAGACAGAACAACGAAAGGGGGCTAGAGAGAGGAAGGAGCAGAGTGGCTCAAGCACCATGCAGGGGAGGAGGAGGCCAGGCTGTTGGCAGGTTTTCTCTCACCCTGGTGAGAAGAGATGGGATGAATACGTAAGGATTGAAACTGATGTGCTTTAAATCTGAGGACCTTATGACACTCTGTATTTTTTTATTTTCATACTACATCTTCATCTGAGCTATGCATTCTCTCTAAGGCTGTACTCATGCAGAATAACGCCCTGCAACATTCTGATGAAACTCTCCTCTCTAGCTGAGGCTCCCAGAAGGCCGACTCCACATTAACTTCCTCTGCCCAACACTTAGCCCACGTCCACAGAGAGAGATTTAATACGAGCTGTTACTAAAAAGGAGGAATATAATCAGTCATTTTAGAATGTCTAAGAACTTCTTTGTCCCATTGAGTCTTATAAATTATTCCGAGATTGTTTCTATAAAAAACTATGTAATTGGGGGAGATTATAAGGAAGTATCAATTTTGTTTTACTGCTTAAAATAAAAAGATCTGAAGCAAATGTGACACAATGTTAAGGTTTTACAAAGCCTAGTGGTCACCGTCCACCTAATTTTTAGATTTACTCTCTAAATATTTCATAAGAAAAAGACTGTGGGGTCTTATACCCAATATTTATTTATCTTTTTGGAGAAAAAATTTGACAATATATATCAGAAAGTGTATAATTTTTCTTTGACCCAAAAATCTTCTAAGACTTCTTCAGCAGCAAAGAAAGAAGGGAGAAATAAAGAGACAGACAGACAGGAACAGAGAAAGAAATCTTCAGAATGCTGTGTCCAAAGATGCCAGTATATCTGCCAGTTTATAATAGCAAATAAAGAGAAACCACCTAAATATCAACATGAAAGGATTGTGAAATAATTTTACATTCATTCAATATGGTAAAATACTCTTCATACATTAAAAATCAAATCATGGACTAGAAGAGTAGAGGAATGGAAAAATCACAACTTATATAAGTGGAAAAACAAGTCATCAAATAGTATGAATAGTAGAATCCCATTTTTTTCTGTAAGAACAGAAATCGAGACCTGGGGAGTCAAACGGACATACAGATTTTTAAAAGGCAAAAACATACAATACGGAAAATAAGAGTGCATGCAAAAACTGGTGAAGGTGGATATGGCTTACAGTGCAGTTAATTGCACTGGGCCAGTGCCAATTTTGGTTTTGATAATGTACTGTGGTTACATTAGACATTACCATGGGAGCGGGTGGAGACTCTAGAAACAAAAGGCCTCTTTGTGCAATTTTTGCAACTTCTTTTGAGTCTAATTATTCCAAAATAAAAATTTAAAAAGATAAAAATATAAAAGACTGAAGGGAAATATACAATACAGACCAAGATGTATACTGAGAACATATTTAGATATTGAACTATAGTTGGTATGCTACCGATTTTGGCTTCCTTGAGTCTATCATTATATTTCAAGTAATACTGCTCTGTGGGGGAGAAAAAAGCATAAACTTAAATTTCCATCAGAATTATTTTTGAATAAAGAAATTCCATTGGAAAGTAATTCAAACTTAGGTCTTAAGCGTAGGCCTTGTGATTATAAAGCATCTGCTCTTTTAATTAAACTACATGATGTCTCATCTGACTTCTCACCTTCTCTCACCAAAACCTCACACACAGACACAAACAGAACATGGACAGACCTGCAAAGAGAAATCTAACTTAACTAACTATATACCACTGAGCATAATGGAAAATGTTAGGCAAAGTAGACAAAATTTTTATTATGCCTTTTTTCCCCAGCCTTATTCCCAAAATCTGAGAATGCTGCAAACCATATCTTTGCTCTATCCTTACCAATTCCCCCACTACCTTCAAATCACATTCATAGATAAAACATTTTCCATTAACATTTATTTTTACAGCTTGAACTTACATAACTTGCTATAATAAACTGGCAGATAAAATGCAGTGCTCAATTATCCAATAGCTCATTAGCTAGCTGGTGCTAACCAAGTCCATTATTTCCTTTATTCCTTTTTTTTCTTGCTTATCTTTTCCCCACCTCTAGCAGAAAATGAGAGGCTGCATAAAGGGATAAAATTTAAGATCTTTGTTTTTTTAATCTATTAAAGGATTCATCACTTAGACAATGGCCACTGTTCACCAAAACATGAGGCTATATACTCTACTTATTCACACCTCAGCAGTCAAAGGCAATTCAGAGCAGACTTAATTGTAAAATAAAAAGGATTTTATTACCCAGATTTTCAGAAAACAATAACTTGGTAGTCCATATTGGTCATGATTACTCTTCTCTCATTAAACAGAAAAATGTAAAGCTATCCTATTAGAAGCAAAAACACTTTTGTCCTTTAATGCATGAAATTGTTCTCCAAATTTATACTCTACCTGGACTCCCATCTAGTACCTGGAATAGGGCCTGGTTTCTAGATGGTATTTAATAAACATTTGATGAATGAACAAGAAGAGTGAATGAACAAATGAGTTAATAAATTTTAGAGCCAAAAAAAGTCTACTTTTATAAATATAACAGACCAACAAATATATGTGGGTATGTGTGTTTGTGTATATGTGCATGTATATATGTATGTGTGTGTGTATGCACATATGCCCCTTGTTTTGAAATCTAGCACTGGTTTTATGAGGATAGAACAGGATTAATTGGAGAGGAGATACGACACAGTGAGAGGCTGATACACTCTAAAGTCTAACTGATCTGGTTTTTCATCCCAGATCTACCACCTGGATACCAAGTGAACACAAGTAAGTTACTTAACCTTCTGTAAATTCTTCTTTAATAATGTCATTGAGAAGTTAAGGAGTTACTATAAGGTGTATTGCTGTTGTTCTCACTACCATTGTAATATATTTTGTATCCTGTAATACTAGCACATACACTCACACATACACATGTGCACACACATACACTTCTACAAATACACACATATAATATAACATCATCTTTTAGGATTTAAGAGATTTTGATTTGAGCATTCTTTCCATCACATACAATGTTTGAAAAAACTAGTTACTTAGTAAGAAA
The DNA here is from genome assembly GCA_029783875.1 of Phataginus tricuspis. Lineage (NCBI taxonomy): Eukaryota > Metazoa > Chordata > Mammalia > Pholidota > Manidae > Phataginus > Phataginus tricuspis. The sequence continues at coordinate 11,062,789 of JAQQAC010008719.1, forward strand.
ACCTTCCCAATTAAAGGTATTTTTGGCTAATCATAAATTTAAAAATTAATTCTTTTATAAATATACTAAATTAAGAGAAACTTCCAAATTATATATACTAAGCCTATAATTATAAATTACATTTCAAACCAGTCTTGAAATAGTCAGGTGAAATAATGAGATGTTTATAGTAGACATATACAGAAGATCTTGAGCAGTCAGGATTCAACATTAAAAAAGAAAAAAATTTAAATCAGTTTTACATTTTCTTAAACTTCAAGCTTTTAACAAATTGAAATCAGCTTTTACTCCAAATAATACAAATATTAAGATTTTTATCATCATTGTGGCTATACCATAAATGTGTTCTTAGAAAAATAATACTTTTTAAGTGATCTTATTGCTATTGCCTTTTCTTTTCTTCTTTTTTCTAAATGGAGGTATAATTGGCAAACAACATTGTATTAGCTTCAGGTATACAAAGTAATGATTTGATATTTGTATACATTGTGAAATTATCACCACAGTAGTCTAGTCACCATCCATCACCATAGTTACCAAAATTTTTTCTTGTGATAAGGACTTTTAAGATTTACTCTTAACAACTTTCAAATGTGTAATACAATATTAACTATAATCACCTTACTGTATAGTCCCAGGACTTATTTATAACTACAAATTTGTGATTTTTAGCCCTCTTAACCCATTTCACGCCCCACATCACGCCCCCCCAGCAGCCCCTCTGTTCTCTGTATCTCTGAGTTTGTTTTTTATTTTGTTTGTTTGATTCCACATATAAGTGAAATTATACAGCACTTGTCTTTCTTTTACCACTTTTAACCAGTGGTGTTTATTTGGTTAATAAAATTTGGCTTATTTGGTTAACATATTTTCTAAAAAATGACTAAAACACAACAATCTGGCAATATGATATCGACCCAAGTCTTAAATCTGAAATTCTTGGAATCTGATGTGTGCCAGAGAGACTTTTCCAGTCCGTGCTCCCCTGAGTACTGGGTCCGTACCACAGAAGTATTTCCCTCCTGTCACATGAGTGTCTTGGCTTGATGACAAGACATCCATGCTGACTGTACAATATCCTCTCCTACAACTCAAAGACAAAGAAGATAGAGAGGGACAAAGGAGCCCAACAGCCTCATAATGAAACTCAGGCCAGTGGGGACAAGACAATCTCAGTGCTTTGATGCCTTGACAGAAAGAAGATTCACGGGTCCTTTGGGGTTCTGGTGGGATGGGTGATCCAGGTAATATCTACCTGCAATTTATATAAGAACCCAGATCTAGGAGGTGGGTGAAGAAGGTCAATTTGCACGTGGTGAAGTTTTAAAATCAGTGCAATTGACCAACACAAGGCTATGTGCATTCCACAGGGGAGATAACAAAGGGACTGAGACCTGATCCCTGCCCTTCTGCCTCATTGAGATTTGCTAAATTACTGGTAAAAGAAAGTATCAGTGGAGTTTGAGCTTATATAGTGGATGTATAGTGACATAGTAGAGGTAACTACTGAGCATATTTTGCCAAATTAACTTAAAGGGAAATAAGATTCAAGGTGATGCCCTTTTTAGGAAAGAACCATTTGTCAAGAAAGGATGCAAATCGACTCTAAAGAGTAAAGATATACAATCCTCTAAAATGAGAGGAGAATGGGAAACACATAGAAACATAGATGACAAATGAAGAGAAATTACACCTCTGATTAAAACTTATTAGAATTCTAAGATTGTTCTTTCTTTTGTACCCTCTAGGTCCTAACAGCTAAACCGTCACATGACAACTAGACAGAAGTTAATGAGTATAGTTATAACTCATTACAGAAATTGGGCTCTACAGCGTGACCCAACTGGGTTGAAAATTAAGCTCACCAGTATATGACAAGTCACTTAATCTCTCTGTCCTTTACACAATTACAAAAATGCATTATAAATATACTTATTTCATAAGGTGTTGGAAGTTTTCAAAGAATGCACATACAGCACACATCACAGAACAGGGGCTGACCCAGAGCAAGTGCTCAATAATTACTAACTGTTATTGTAGTGCCATGGCTATTATTATTATTACCATCACTAAGGGACAGAACACCAGCTTTAAAGAAAGGACCAGCTCAGTCATGAGCCACACAATAATCACATGCAGGTTTCCTTCTCAGCCTATTACAGACTCCAAATAGCCCAAGCCTTACTGTGACTCAACCCCTAAACATTCGAGGGAAGCATTTTTAGATCATTTGTTTCCCAAAGTTTTGCAACATTTCTGGAATAACACAGGTAAGTGAGAAAGTCCAAACTCACTGTACTTGTCCTGGATTTCAAAATGAGGTATTCATATTAGAACTAAGATAAATATAGGCATTATGATGCCCAAGAAACTCATTTCTGCACTTAACAAAGGCCATTTATCAAGGTCTGCCTATCTGCCCTAGGATCAAGATGAAAAGCAATGAAAGGAAAACAGGAAAGAACCCTATATATGAACGCATAAAAAAGTAAATAAAATTGATAACTTCCAGTTATAAATATATAAGTCCTAGAATTCTGTTTTACTGATGGGAGGAAAGGAAAAATTTCAAATATTCATAATCAGATGAATTAATTAGACTATCACCATGTTCTCATAAAAATAATATTAAAGCATACTGCAAGCAATGAATATGGTCATTATAGATTTTCCTTAAGACAGAAAACCAACAGAGCATTTATAAAAGATTAATACTGCTTTCTACTGTCCAGAACACATTTCTAAAGTAGGTAATTAAAGCTTCCCTCCCATCTTTGCGACTACTGTACACACTTTAAGTATTTTAAATATAAAATATAGTTTATTTTTTCAAAGAGCATTAATCTGTTATTCCATATCTAATATGGATACATTCCAAATGTTTCTGAGATGTAGACCTATTTTTTAAATTACTTTGAGTGGTTTCACTGGAGAAGTGATACAAAAAGAAAGAAAAATTAAATTAAATGAGACTTATCATAGAAACAATACAATGTAATACTTAGAGCATAAACTCTAAATTCAGACTGCCTGAGTTTTAATCCTAGATCTGCTACTTACTACTTTTATAAAGTTTCTTAAACTCTGTATTTCCATTTCCACACCCATTTAATGAGAATAAACCCTACCTCACAGGGTTGTTATAAACATTAAATAAATTAAAGCACTCAGTATTGTACCTGGCTTAAAGCTTGGATACAATAAAGCTGAGCAGTTTTTACCATATGCTGGACCCTACTTATGTACATTAGTACACATCATTCCAACAATCCTATAAAGTTATTTCCCTCTTATCAGTAAGGATAGACTAGATCACACTATAGTAACAGTCACACTCTTCAGCTTGCAAAAATAAATGGTTCTCACTCGTGCAACGTCACTGTGGGTTTAAGTGGACTCCCCAAAGTACTGTCACCTATGCACTTTTGCTTGGCAATCCAGACCACTTCTCCCCTACTTGTGCTTCCACAAAGACTGGAGCAGAACAGACAGGAAGGACTAAAGACTGAAACACTAGCAACTAAAGGTACTGTTTCAATCCTCCTAATGTGTCAGTCAAAACTAATCACATAACCACACCTATGGGGGGGAAATCCAACCTTTCCTGCATGCTCCAAAGTAGAGGAGAACAAATGTTGCTGAATAATAATATCCATCACAGTTCATGTTTCATAATTGTTTGGAACAAGGTACTGTTCACAGAGTGGAATTTGAACCCAGAAACCAGTTTGTTTCCTCCACTAATAACAATAACCCTAGACTTGTTTTTCTCCTACCCACCAACAAGGGGTATCTGACAGATTCCCATTGTAACAGTGGCAAACTTCATTCAGCCTTGATTAGTGGGGAGAGCTGGGAGGAAAGCAGTCAGAGCATTGGTGGTTTAAAAAAAGCACTTAACTCTCAATTGAGAATCGATGAAACTCTATGAAAATAAGAAAAAGTGGGGAGAGAAAGCAGTGAGATGAGTACAGAAGACTTTTCTAAACTGCAGTGCTTTAGCTTATACAGCAAACCAGTCAATAATACTGATTTTAGGTCCCTTCAGCTAATACATTTTTTCATCATTCTACCTTACTAATTTCCTTTTACAAATATCTATATTGGGCATGTCTACAGCAGACACTGAGCATTCTTTCTTTTTTCTTAATCTTCCCAAATTTCTTCTTAACTGATGTATTCACTTAGGGGAAACATCCGTAAAAGTCATCATTGGGAAGTGTTATTCTAACAACAAAACCTAAGAAGAAGGTATTCCTACTGCCCAGAGTAAGCTCTTCATCACAGACCCTATACTTGAACTGCTTTTGTCCCTCTTAGAGAAATTCCTATTTCAATCAGTAAAAAAGCACTATTTACCTAGCAGTCACAAATCAAACTCTATCCCTCTCTAGCTTAATATTTGAAAAAGCTTCTTTTTTTAAAAAAAAGCAATTCTAAGACATTCAGTTGGACTATTTCAAACAAAAAATTCTTAAACTTCAATTTTCCTAGATAGGGTAAGAATAGTACCTCTTCACTGTCCCCTAGTCATTTGGCTGTAATACCAGTGAAAACAAATAGCTTTTACAGCAAGTTCTTTATCCATATAGTTTAAATAAAGGATTTGAGTTCCACATTCAGATGTTCTTCCTACAACTGTAATTCAAAGAGGTTGTTATACTCATACATATTATCACAGAGATTCATCAGCCTCCCACCCTTCTCTCTTGCCCACGTCATACTACAATGGAAAGCGATCATCTCCCTTATGGAATCGCTGCTTGTTCTTATCAAAGTGGAAATTCTCTTCTTTTTTGAAGCAGCAGAAAATAACTTCAACCACTGCTTTTTTGTTTGTTCTTTTTTTTCTCAACTAATAGTATATGGCATGAACAAAGACAAAGTGAGCTACATTCCAGGAGGTGCTAAGTTTGGATTTTCCCCCACACCTGGTGGTTAGTTGATCAGTCACAGCTGATTGAATTTCCATTGTTCGTTGATTGTGCCATTTGTCAGGCAATCCATCCTTGCTTATGTAATTGCAGCATTTCGGTAGTTCACTCTTTTCTGTCCTGAAGGTTTAGCAGCATGACAGACTGAAAATTAGATACAGCACAGCATTGAATTGCTGACCTTCAGAATATAAAATAAGGCCTCTTTTAAGACTGGTCTTTCTTGATGCAGTTATTTTGAGGGACTGTATTTCTAAGAGGTCATTTTTCATGCTGACCATGTATCTTCTTAAAATATTTTCTGTATTTACAAAAAATGATAATTTAAATATGCCTACACTGTGTGCACAATATTATGAATAAATTCATTTCATTTACAGTTTGTCGAAAGGAGGCAAATTTTTCATCTTCAGATAAAACTCTCACCTTCAAACCAGAATGAGATACAATTTTAATAAAATCTGATAAAGGTGAAGGAAATTTCACAGTATCTTGAGTAAAGAAAAAGACAAAACTGAATTTTCCCATCAGTTTAATGTGGCTGACCAATTGCTTGCCAAAGACCCAAATTCAGTAGGGGAATTAAATTACTCACTATTACTTAAAATCCACATTATATTCTCCTTATTAGTTTACCTTTGAAACAATGAGAAACTCATAGAAAAGCTTTAAGTACCAGATGAAGAACTTTTTTTTTCCAACTGAATCATTTACTGACATGATGCCTGATAACTGCAGAATAATTTATCAACAAATACTCTTTCATCACTTTTAAACTGTCTCATCTTCCCTATCAAACTCACAATTGTTTACATATCTAGCTAAATAGAATCACTGTAGTATATAACATACAGATCTGCTGAGAAACTCTTTATTTCATCTTTTAGACTCCTCCATGAACTTCTAGTCTCTAAAGAAAAAACACATAAGAAATCACACAAAGTTCGATTTTCAAAAACAGGGAGACTTGTTGACGAAGAACAGGTTTCAAACTAAGCAATATTCTCTTCATTCCTATTTCACAGATTTCTTCTCTTCTGCCTTTAAACATGGGTTTTTCCTAAGGTCCAGAAGGGAAAAGTAAAGAGTGAGGAAGCCATCTTTCATATACCCCGGAGATCTCCACACGCTGTCAACCCTGTCACTGTCAAACTCCCTAAGCACTTCTGTCCCCCCCAAACACACCCCTGACCCCCCATCAGCTCACTGTGTAAAGCACAGAACATTCTGGCTTCAGCCTTCATCTCTGCAATGACATCATATCATCCAAAGTCACTGAGGATCTGAGTTAAAACTGATATCTTTGGACAGCTACATGTAAGAGAATGAAACTGGATTACTGTCTAACCCCATACACAAAAGTAAACTCAAAATGGATCAAATACCTGAATGTAAGTCATGAAACCATAAAACTCTTAGAAAAAAATATAGGCAAAAATCTCTTAGACATAAACATGAGCAACTTCTTCATGAACATATCTCCCCAGGCAAGGGAAACGAAAGCAAAAATGAACAAGCAGGACTATATCAAACCAAAAAGCTTCTGTACAGCAAAGGATACCATCAGTAGAACAAAAAGACATCCTACAGTATGGGAGAATATATTCATAAATGACACATCCGATAAGGGGTTGACATCCAAATTATATAAAGAGTTCACACACTTCAACAAACAAAAAGCAAATAAGCCAATTAAAAAATGGGCAGAGGATCTGAACAGACACTTCTCCAAAGAAGAAATTCAGATGGCCAACAGGCACATGAAAAGATGCTCCACATCACTAGTCATCAGGGAAATGCAATTTAAAACCACAATGAGATATCACCTCACACCAGTTAGGATAGCTGCCATCCAAAAGACAAACAACAAGAAATGTTGGAGAGGATGTGGAGAAAGGGGGACCCTCCTACATTGCTGGTGGGAATGTAAACTAGTTCAACCATTGTGGAAAGCAGTATGGAGGTTCCTCAAAAAACTCAAAACAGAAATGCCATTTGACCCAGGAATTCCACTCCTAGGAATTTACCCTAAGACTGCAGCAGCCCAGTTTGAAAAAGACATATGCACCCTATGTTTATCGCAGCACTATTTACAATAGCCAAGAAATGGAAGCAACCTAAGTGTCCATCAGTAGATGAATGGATAAAGAAGATGTGGTACATATACACAATGGAATATTATTCAGCTATAAGAAGAAAACAAATCCTTCCATTTGCAACAACATGGATGGAGCTGGAGGGTATTATGCTCAGTGAAATAAGCCAGGCAGAGAGAGACAAGTATCAAATGATCTCACTCATCTGTGGAGTATAAGAACAAAGAAAAAACTGAAGGAACAAAACAGCCGCAGACTCACAGAACCCAAGAATGGACTAACAGTTACCAAAGGGAAAGGGAGTGGGGAAGAGGGGTGGGAATGGAGGGATAAAGGGGAAAATGGGCTATTAAATTAGCACACATAATGTAGCGGGGGTGGGGTGGGGTGGGGGACACAGGGAAGGCAGTATAACACAGAGAAGACAAGTAGTGATTCTATAACATCCTACTATGCTGATGGACAGTGACTGCAATGGGGTATGTGGTGGGGACTTGATAATAGGGGGAGTCTAGTAACCATAAATGTTGCTCATGTAATTGTATATTAATAATAGCAAAATTAAAAAAAACTGGTATCTTTCCATCCTCAATCACCTCGAAACATCTCAGGAGTCCTGGACCACTAGCGACTTTCCCTATTTTTCTCTCTCCTTTTCCTCTTACTCCATGACACTAAAATATCCTGCCCTGCCTTCTCCTACGTCTTAGACCAAGTCTCATCCGCTCTAACAGGTTTCTTTTTTCTTCTACTTGTCTCCAAAGTTCAGCTTTTCGCATATTAAGCTCTCTGTCTCTCTTAGTGGTGCTCACTCTCTCTCCATTCAGCATTCACTAGGCTTTAACTCTCACCTCTTTGCAGCTTCTAGTCAAATCTCTAATTCTACATCCAGCCTCTCCCAGTTATTGACCCATTATCTTTAATTTTACAATTCCTCCAGCTTGGATTTCTAACTCAAATTCTAACTCAACTTCTTTCCTCCCTGAACCAGGCACAGCCTCTGAGCATAGCTACTCAGTTCCAGTCAAATGTTACCATGCAAGAATGCTGACCCATGGCTGACAGATTTTCTGCTCTTTTTCAAGAGAAGCCGCTGAACAGTCCTGTCAAAGGAAATTTAGACTTTAGATGAAATCCTCCAATATTTAAATGATGACAGCTTTTTAACAACAACAAAAGAAAACAGTCCCTGGTCAAACAAAATCTATCTGCAACATGTACAGTCAGGTTGTGACCTATAGCCTAAAAAGTGAATGCAAATGCAGTAGCTTGCTATTCCAAGCCTTCCAAAACCATCCTGAAACTACCTTCTGAATTCAAGCACAGTCGTCCTCCTTTATCCATGGTTTCAGTAACCCGCAGTCAACCTTGGTCCAGAAGCACACCATCCCCCCTGAGCTATAGTCAGAAGGTCAATCAGCCTAACACTACATCACAAGTCATTCGCCTCACTTCTCATCTGCAGGAATTTTATCATCTCACTTCATCACAAGAAGAAGGGTGCGTATGGTACAATAAGATATTGTGTGCCAGACACAGTGCTAGGCATTTTACAGGCTCTTTCCCCATGGAATCCTAAGAAACTGATACTGTCGTTTTTCTCATTTTACCAATGAGGACATTGAAGCTTGCCCTACATCGGGTGCAGAGCTGGCGTTGAACTCAAAGCTATCTTGTTCCAGTGCGGAAAGAAGACTAGAAAATCCATGTTTTGGTCATTTATTATGTGATGTGTTATGTGCCAGGAAAATATTTTAAAATCCTAAACATGACTCACAAGATCATTCACAATATGGCTCTTTTCTTCCACACCTTGATAATTTCTCTGTCGTTCCTTAAGGCCCCAACCACATCAGCTTTCTTTCAGTTTCTGGAATTTACTGAGCTACTTCATATCTCATCTCATGGCCTTTGCCTGTGCTGTTTTCTTTGCCTGAAATGTTCTTCCATGTCTAATCCCTACTCGTTGTGATCTCACCTTAAACATCATTTCCTCAAGACTCTTTCCATGATCCTTCCAGAGAAGCTTATGTTAAATCTCCCATTAACCATGTATTTCACAGCACCTCCAGCAACTCTAAGTAGTTTACAATAATTAAATGTATGTCTCCCCTGCTTCTGTGTGGTGAGTTCCTTCACTACTTCTTCCATCATTTTCTCTGTATTACTCTCTCAGCAAGTGAATGATTTATGTATTTAACTCTTAGGAGCCATTTAGACTTGAGGGATTGAACAATCTTTATCTCATAGCTAGTAAGGATGAGATAAAGTATAAAAAAGCCTACACTATTCCATTATAGAAATGTTAACCAAACTGAAACCATTTCTTAATAACCTACATTTAGTTGGAGTCTTTTCCTTTTCAGCTTAGAGTCACTGTTTATATTAAATTCTGAATCAAGTAGTATGTGAGAGTCTTATCACTGAGTGTTGTCCATATAAAAATTACAAAATGGGATTGCGATGCTTCCACAGAAAGAGATACAGTGATGACTCACACAGCAGAGTCAGCTGTGATGGGTGATACAAGTGAATTGCCTAATCCTTCAGAATGGCAGCTGGGCTTCCATTTCAGGGTCGGCAGCAGGATGTCTAATTCATCAGGAGAAAATAACCCAAACATTCATTCTGTCATTCCAGGACCGGAGGTATTACCAGGAGTTGTAATTCCTTCAGCTTTGATTGCAGTCCCCCAGCAAAGTCTCTATATTAGAGGATGTATTGCCCCAAAAGTCAGGTGTCAACAATGTGAATAAACCAATAAACTGAAAGGCAAGGCAGTTTGTAAGTTCCTAAAGCGCCTACATGTAATTGGGATTTGTTTTCCAAAGATCCCAGAAATTACAATGCCAGAAATGTATTTTACAGGGCTATTCACTACAATGAAAACTCCCTTCTGTATATCACCCGTAAAGATTGCTATTCCACGTTCATACTCTGCACATGTAAACTACCATTGGGACGTATATGCCATTGTGAAAGCTAATATGCATTACTATTTATATGTCGGGCTTTTGATAGGCCTATAGACTTGGAGGGGAGTTTACTTCATGAAACACAAACAAATAAGCTCATAGTGAAGAGTGACCCCTTTGCCTCTGGGAAGCCAAAGGGCATCAGAGATCTTGACTACATGCATGCCAGCTCCATCTGGGATCAAACTTGGCTATAGCAACCCCTCCCCATTTTACATGGGGTGTCAGCTATCGACATCTCCCTCATGCATCCCCTTGAAGGTCCCCAGATCCCACCTTCAAAAGAAATAAGCAAAGCTCTTTCACATCAAGTGTGTTCATGCAGACTTACCACCTCCCAAAGACTACAGAAGAAAAATCACCAAATCTTTTGCATCGGTTATTTGACTATTTTTTTAAACTCGTATGTCAGCTCTGCCCTACACTCCAGGGATATAAAGACAAAAAAAAAGACATTTACCCTGCCCTTGCTTGAGTTTAGCTTTGTAGAAATTGTTAACCAATGAGGAGTATCTGCAAATAGGTGCCCAACGTAGTAATGGACTCAAATTGAAACCACTTATTGCATGAGGTTTAAGATTAGATGTATGGTCTCTTACCTCTACTTCCCTCCCCGATTCTGCTCTGCCAATCAGAAGTCTTAAGATTGAATCACACTGCTAAAATAAATATAGACTCAGAGACTTATTTCCTATTCACTTTGATCTTCTGGTCTGCTAAAGAGGGCCTGGCCACGTGATTTTAAGAGAGCAAAGATGGAGAATTCACATATGATATCAAATGTCAGTGATCTGCAATGTACTGAATTTTTTTTAATTGCAAGGACTCTTTGGAAAAAGTTCTCATTAAAACATTTTATGCACAGAATTTTAGAAAATTTAGGTGAGCAACTAGAGATTAAGAAGAAACAAGTTAGAAAATCTCCAGATCTTAAATGTCTATCTGATGGATACTTTGATTTCCACATTCTCCGTATTCCCCCCAGCCCTCAATGACCCTAACTAACCTTCTAGAAATCTGTCCTTTCCCCTCCACTGTCACCACCACTGTCTTATGTCTGGCCTTAAAAAAAAAAGGTTTTTACTTGGAATATCCCAATAACTTCTTAATTGAGTTCTCTGCACATGGTTTTATGGGAGGGATAGTCACACAAATAAGTTCAGTACCACACTTCCTGACAAATGTGAAGACACAGAACTTTGAGAACACACTCTTAGGAAAGGAAATAGTCTGTGTTTTGATCTGAGGTACACTAGGAGGGTATCCGGCCCCTAAAATAATTATGGTATAGAGGGCAAGGCTTTTCTTCCCCTAATATTTACAGGGTCTATTTCATTGAAGACATAGTCTTAATCCTTTGCTTACTTAATTTTGATATTATTTCCAGATATATATATATGAGAAAACTGAACCACCAAGAGATTAAGTAACTTGCCTGTGAACACAGAGACCGCAGCTGTGAGCGAGAACTCAAGCCCAGTATTCTGGCTCCATAGACCACGTTCTCAATCACTGTAACTCCCGAAAAGCAGGGGCCATATATTACTCATTGCTATATACCTAGTGATCAGGTCACTGCCAGGCACATAAGAAAGGGTCAAACACCACTGGGAAATAATTTAACTGGAAGAAGAAAAGTGCTAGATTTTAAAGGGGAAGCCAAGTAAACAGTTCCAAACAATCAGGGGAGGGCAGGCCCATGGTGGTGACACAGAACAGGTTTCAGTCAACTTGACCTTCCTGATTCCTGGTTCCCTGCTCTCAGCAAACAGACATTTGTCAGATGCAAATCTGACCACATCATTCCCCCATGTCACTGCTGGGAACTTGGAAATGGGAAACCCCACTGCAGTGTTTCTCAATCTTTTACAGGAAACCTCTCTCCCTAATGGCAGGCAGATGAGAGCAACCACCCTCTGAAGGGCTAGGCGCTTTTCCTGAAGAGCAGCCACGCTGAGTTCTCCCAGATGGTGTGCCTCACTCTTAATATTAAGGCAAGTTTGGTGTTTATTTTACAATGTATCTGTTTTGATATAAAAACAGTATTTATAAGTACTTAAAACTGCAACCTTGCAAGAGAAAACTTAATTCCTACCATGATTTTTAGCACTCCCTTGCCTGTGTGTGCATTCCTTCTGGGCATAACACCATGAAGCTTCGTATATACAACAGGACTCTGCATCTAATCCGGGCTGCTTGGCAGGACACATAAATCCCCTCCCAATCCAGCTCCTGACTCGCCAGCCCCCGTTCCCACCTCTCCAGCCAACACAATTATTCCCAACCACAGTTAACAGTCAAAATTCAACCCGTTTTTCACTTCGTGGTCTTTAATAACTGGGTCCCTCACGACTTTGAGAAGATATGCCGTACGCATCCTTCCAAACACTACCTGGGTGTGATCATTACTGAAGTCTTTCCTCAAAGCTGGTCCTCCCCACAGTGTGGATACTTAATTACACTTCCCAGTTTATTATTCTGCGTTTGTGTGGGTACCAAGGGCTCCGGGGACAGGCCCTAGTCTTGGTCCGCTGAACATCCCCAGGGCCTGGCAGAGCCCATCATGCGGGTAAATCTCTGCTGTGCGGGAATCTGGGCTCACAACAGGTCACAGAACTTCTCAGGGGAAAGCGAGAGAGCTGACTATGAGACTGCATGGAACACAAACTGGGGGACCCGAGCACATCTCCAGTCTTCATTTTCTCTCCTAATGGAACTCCGGGTTCCCGGCGCAGGGGACGTCCAGCCGCCGCGGCCAAAAAGTTGAGAGATCAGGGTTCGCCAAGGAGCCACTCACCAGCTGGTGGACGGCGGGTGTCTGCGCTCTAGCGTTTTGGTCCAGGGCTTGTACCAGCTGATCTGCTCCGCGGCTTTGCCCCAGAACCTCTCGGGGTCGGCCACCGAGGCCGCGAAGTGGGTCTTGTACTCGCCCCCGCCCGAGGACAGCGCCCGGCAGCCCCGGCCCCCGAGGGCGCCCCGCGGACCGGGGGCCACGTAAGCCCTGCGGGCCGGGCCGGCGCCCCGGGCGGGGGCGGCCCCGGGCAGAGGCCCCCCGAGGCCCCCGGCGCCCGTGACTTGGCGACATTGCAGCCAAGACGGCTTCATCGCTGCCCGCGGCTCCCGAGGGCACTTAGGCGGCGACAGGGACGCTCGCGACTTCCTGCGGCCCGAGGGGAGCCGGCGGGAGGCGGGGGCAAGTTCCGAGGGAGCGCGGGCCCAGGAGTTTGGAAGTCACCCTGGAGTCGCCGGGAAAAACCGACCTGGAGCGCGCGGGAAGCAACAGGCCGGAGCGGGGCGCGGCGGGGCGGGGCGGGGCGGGGCTGCGCGACAGCCGAGCCCTCGGAGAGTCTCCTCCCGCGCCTCCCCAGGGAAAGCCTCCTCAAGGGCCGAATGTCCTCCCTGAGGATGAGGCCGATGGACCCAGCTCACTCCCGGTTTGCAAACTAGTAATTTGGGCGCAGCTCCTCGGGGTTAGTCTGCGGAGAGCGGGCCGGTGGAGGCGCATCGCCTCTGACCTGCAGCGGAAACAGCAGCCAGGGCGCTGCGCAAGTCCCCGAAGTGTTCGCTTGACATATTTATTTATTTTCCAACTCAGCTCAATCCCTACTTATTAAAAACACAAGTGGCTCCTGGACAAAGACCTCTCCAGGATTTCCTGACAGCTGAGAGGGTAGGAGGAGTGGAAAGAGGTGGCGCCTGCAGAATGGGGAAGTGCTGCTCGGGTGATTGACAGGCCACCGGGGAAGGTAGCCCCGCGGGGATGCGGGTTCACCTGCGGATGGCTCTGGGGTCTAGAGGCAGAAAGCAGAGCAGACTTGTGGCATTCCAGTCTGCCTCTTTGGAGTTTCCGTGGCCCTGTTATTGTTGAGCCAAAAAAACAATCGAAAACAAAAAAGCCAAAAGAAGAGCTAAGTAAAGATGAAATGATTCGGAGGAGAGAAGGAGGGGGCTAAGGGAAACTGAAAGAGAAAGGCGGCAGAAATTACTATCTGGGTTTAACATTCTTCAAGCTCCTCCCCTGTTTTTCACAGCTTAATGAAACTCAGATGCAATCGCCTTTGCTTTGCTTTTGTGCCAAACACACTCTGTTCTGGTGGGACACTATCTGCAGTTGTAAATGTAAAGAAGTGGATTCCCAAACCTGACGTGAGAAATAGTGGAATGCCCCGACCTTAGGAAGGACTATAACCATGAGAAGCTATAAACAGATTACTCTGCAGGAAAAATAACAGAGATAAAGGTTAAACAGAACAGAGATAAATATAATGCAGAACAAAGAGCATTTCTTTCAATTGTCCTCAGCCATATAGTAGCACTTCAGCTTTTTCCTTTCAGCTGAGAGGGAGACACGAGACTTCTTCCTGCCACCTGCAGCCTACTTGATTCCTTTGAAAGGCCTCAGATCAAATGATTTCCAATAGCAAAGGACACCTGCTACCACTTGAATCCAGAGAAAGTTATAAAGCCATTTAATCTCCTGGATCCCTACTTTCTTCTGCCCTGTTGCTTAATGTTACCCTCTGTATACAAGATCCCAAATGACCCCAAATTTTTCCCCATTGCATGACAATGACATCCACTTCAGTCATTCGTTTGACAAATGTGTGAGTGCCTACAATCTTGCCAATGGGTTTCAGCCCCAGGCAAGTTCGCTATGGATTCAATGTGATCAAAGAAATTGACAGCAAAACTGTTCTTGGGGTGAAAGGGTTATACCCAACTTTATTTACAGGTGACAGGTCAGTCACTAAAATCCCGTTCACTCAGAGCAAGTCTGTATGCAGCAAGCCGGTCTCTGCCTCTGGACTCCTCTGTCTGCACAGTTGTCCCACACAGCTGTCCTCTGGGCCTCTCTGCACAGTCATCCCACACAGCCAGCCTCTGGGCCTCTGTCCTCTACTCTGCTCTCCTGCAGCCTTGCAGCCATACCACAATGTGGCACACAGAGCACTGGGCAGAGCTCTTTATATAGAGTCAACAGCCATGTATTGCCCACAGGTGTGCAGTGAGCTAATCGACCAGGGTCAGGTGAGAATCCTGGCCACAGGGACTCTTGTTTTATCCACACTGCCCTGCAAAGTGTGGTCTGCTCTGGAAGATGTGAAGGAGGGTGAGAGGAACAGGGGATGTGAACTCAACAGTCCAAGCAGGTTTATTGGTAAACCTGAGAGGGACCCCCTGTCCTGCCTAGCAGAACAAAAGTGTCTCTTACAAGCTAAGAGGCTTTTTATGGCCAGGTTTTTTGACAGGCATTTTGAGGAGAGGGGTCAGGGGAAAGGTGGGCTTGTGGCTTGCTGATGTGTCCTCTGGAGAATGCTTGCAGCCTAGGTAAAATGAAACCTAGGTCTCTCTGAGATGGTGGGTGGGCGGTACTCAGGTCTGGATTCTATTAGTGGGAGGCAGACAGCCATTGGCACCTGTGTGTTCGCCTCGGGTCTGTGCTTTATGAATATGTTAGCTCCTGGTGAGGCCGGGGTCTTGTTCACGAAGCCGAAGAATGAGCTTAGCAAACAGGCAAGGCAGGAGAGCAAGGTACAGGCTTTTATTTAGAAATAAAGTGATAGGACAGAGCTTCCAGCTCACGCCAGGAGGGGACAAGAGAGTCCAGTGTGGTGCATTGTCTAGGGGGTTTTATAGGCAGATGAGGATTTTTCGAGAACATGAAAAAATGTTTAGGGGTGCAGACCTGCTAAGTGGTGACTGAACACCCAGAATTAACACAAGAAATTTCTCGCCCCATCTCTCTCTCTGGTATACTCGCCTTTTGGTCTAGGGGCATATCAAAAGGTGACCGGCCCAGCCCCTAAGGTGGGCTGAGGTATTGTTTGTTTGCTAAAGAGTAAGTTAAGAATTCTGCTTCCCACACTTCCTGGGTGTTAAAATGCAATCTTATCTTTAAGGTGGAATCTTCCCTGCCTTTCACTATGTTGTTTACAACTGGGTCTGCATGCTAAATTAGTTGCCTGGTTTGCAAAACCACCCCTTCAGATCTGAAAGAGGAAAGACAGCACATAGGCCTGGGCCTTTTAGCATGCTAAAGTGAATCTTACAAGTGGTTAGCATAATAACAACATGGGGTACTCTTCTTTATCTGGGGAACACCCACTGATCTTACTGAAGAATGACCCTGGAGCTTAATGTTTAACAGAGTTTTGGAAGGGGGTTTCCTTGCATGTAGTTACATTGCTCTGACTGCAAATACTCTGCCTTGCTTTTTCCGGAGGCCCTCCCCCTACTCTGACTACACCCACAGTCCCTGTCTCATAATGACTGAAACTCTGCTTATTTCATGGGTATATCTCCAGTTCCTACAGTAGATAATAAAGATTGGCATTTGCAAGTTGTTCAATAAATATTTATAGATTGAATAATGAAATAATGTAAAATTTCCTTTTCTTTATATAGAAAGCCAGGTTTTCAAACATCATCTTCTGTACAGTTTCTACATTCCTCTCTGATAATATAAGATTATTATTGTAGGAATTTATCTAAACTTCCTTAATTCCATGTCTTTTTTCTCTCCTGGAAGTGTTAGCATATTTTTTATTTCCTGAAATTTTATACTATATCTCAACAAACTGCAGAGCAGCCCTACTTGTTTATTACTCATATTCAGTGTAGAATGTACTTGTTACCGTTTCACCTATTTTTACTTTATTTTGTCTCAAGAAAAATTAATTTAGTCAATTTCCTATAACAATACACTTGGAGTTTGTTTTGTAATAGCATAGAATTAAGTACCCTCAAAATATATTCAGGGATGGGAGAAATGTACACAGTATACAATTTTGGGTGTAAACACCCTACCCCCCAATGGGATTTGAGCTTTCTTCACTCTACTTGCCTTGCCTCCATTGCCACTTATCACAGCAGGGGGCCCAAGAAACTGCTGAGTTACCATAAATCAGAGAACACTCAGCTCCTGTGTCCACCAGTGAAAAAACACGTTGTACATTCATGGGGGACCAGTGAATTGCTAATACTAAATGTGGCCTCTGGTCTCCACCACATCCCCAGGTGGGTCATTACAGACCACTACAGGTGAGTTCAGACTGAGGGTACGTGTAGTAAAGACAGTTCTAAGGGGACATACTGAGCACCCACCTGTAGCTCTTCCTGTACCTCAGGGGGTGCCAAGTACTAACAGTATAAATTGCCTGTGGGGGTGGGCACAAGGAAATTATTATAGAAACTATACAGGAGTTAGAGAAGGTGGTCATCATAAAACCCATTTATAGTCCTTTTAATTCCCCAGGGTGGCCAGTGAAAAAGCCAGATGGCATCTGGCATATGACAGTGGATTACAGGGAATTGAGTAAAGTCACACCCCCTCTGCATGCTGCTGTCCCCCCCTATAAGGACATCCTCAGTCATGACTAGGGACATATCATTATGTTGTGGACCTTGCTAATGCTTTATTCTCCATTGACATAACACAGGAAAGTCAGTTCTGGTCACAACTGTGGAAAGGAGCAGAGGTCCAGGACACCTTGATAGAGAAGCAACTGGCTGCTGTGTACCACACCTTGCTGGCTACAGAGCCCATTACTAGAACAGCTCTGACCAAGGTAATAAAGACCTATCCTATCATGGGGTAGGTGCAAGACTGGACCCAAAGGCGATGGAGTGGTGTGGCACAGACACCTACACTGGCCAAATGGGGTGAATATTTACAGCACTGTATCACCCTCTCCAATAGCCCCTTAAGTAGAAACTCCAACACTTATTAGGGCCAGTGACATATACCAGTGGAAATCAGGAAGAACTTGCTTTTGAGCCATTGGTAGATGAGAGTCTTTATCAAGAGGGAAAAGCCCCAATACCTCAAATTACTTGGTATACAGGCAGGTCCAATCATGGGCAGCCCCCAAAGTGGAGGGCTGTGGCTTTCCATCCTAAGACTGAGACAATATGGATGGAGGACAGACCAGAAGAGCAGCCAATAGGCTGAGTTGCAGTCAGTATGGTTCGTGATCACCCAGGAGCCCTCCCCCATAGTTGTCTGCACTAACAGCTAGGCTGTCTATCGGGGCTTGATTCTGTGGCTACCAACATGGTATATGCCAACTGGATGGTTGGTCACAGGCCCCTTTGGGAGCAAGAGCTGTGGCAAGACCTATGGGCCTCTGGTCAGACTAAGACTGTTGCTGTATATCATGTGACTGGCCATTTGCCTTTGGCATCCCCAGGGAATGATGAAGCAGACACATTGGCCCAGGTGTGTTGGCTAGAAGGAAAGCCTTCCTCTGATGTGGCTCAAGGTTACATCAGCATTTGTTGCACACCAGGCAAAAGACGATGTGGGCTGTAGCCCATCGGTGGGGCTTGCCACTGACCTTTGAAGAAGTCAGCAGAGCCCAGAGGGAGTGCCTTGTGTGCTCTAAGAGGAACTTACACCAAGTCCCGCAGCAACATGGACAATAGTAAAGGGGCCTATACCCCTTGTCAGGTGGCAGATAGACTATATTAGGCCTCTGCCCATATCAGAAGGATATTGGCATGTCATGACTTGTGTGGACACAGCTACTGGTTGGTTGCTTTTCTTGCACGTCATGCAGATCAGTAAACCACCAAGAGGGGCTAGAGTGTCTCTTTGCAGCCTATGGCTGGCTGCAGGTGATTGAGAGCAATCAAGGCACCCACTCTACTGGACATGCGTTACAAGGATGTGTGCAGCAATTAAGAATAAAGTGGAAGTTCCATGTACCATATAACCCTACCAGGGCAGGCATAATAGAGAGGTGCAATGGTTTGTTGAAATCTAGTCTGAAGTCAGACACCAATAATCTATGGAGCTGGTCAGTTCATTTATGGACAGTGCTACAGCATTTGAATGAGAAGCCCCATAAAGGAGCCTTGAGCCCTGTGGATATGCTCACACACCTTGCTGCCTCTCCTATACAACTGTATGTGCAAACCAAAGAAGAGTTATTGAAGCCAGGATATGGCTAGCAAAGCAATATCCTCCTACCAGCCCCAATTGCATTAAACCCTGGAGACTGTTGAGTGGATGTGGCCCTGGACATTTTGACACATGGGCCAGTGATGACTATCCCGTCTGGCACCTTGGGGAAAAGGCCTGGAAGCTGCCCTCATGTGTATGCCTTGAGTAACAGCAGAGTGGCCCCCAAAGATCATGGTAGTGTACCCAAAACATCTGGGAAATAATAGCATCTTACAGGGAAGTTTTAGTTTATGTTTATGGCCAGTTCATGTACCTCCCGTAGCCCTATATACTGACCCATCGTAACTCCCATAGGGAGGGAGGTGAAGGTCTGGTACTAGACCAGGATGAGGTCACATTCCCCACTGTCCTATCACAGGACCACTTTCTTGCATGCATCCTACCTGATGGACAAGATTTGCCTGTGATGGTGTCATTAAAATACGTATCTTATCACCCTTATGTTATTTTCTTCTACAGTCCCTGAGGCCTGGATGTGCCCCCTGGCTGCAGCTGCCGCATGATGATTGCTCTGAACTCCCTACCTGTTCAGCTACTGACTGCCTGTGGAATGGGTGAGGTATGGACTTAAACTGCATAGAACTTTCAACCTAGCTGAAGCAAGGACTATCATGATTTTATTGCTGTCGCTATTGTTTGTTATAGTCTGGTTTCCATGCTCAGTTTTCTCACACAGGGGCCATTGTGGAAGATGGTTATCAAGTAGACTGTGAGGAGAGACTTTTGGAGGGGTAGTCTGTTCATAAAATTGCAACATTTCCAGAATCTCTTGCCTGGCCTCAGTGTATATCCATATCAATAGGTGTTTGCAAGAGGTAGAGAGAGGTAGCCCATCTCTATATCAATAAGTAATTACAAGGGCAAGTGAGAGCATATCTGGACCAAGAGGTTGGGTGGGGCCCTTCTTCTACAGCTGGGTGGCAAGAGATACAAGAGCAGAGAAGCAGACGACTGCTTGTAAGTAATAAATGGATTTCTCCCACTTCATTTCTCCCTTTGACTGATTTCAGTTACAAAGGTATTTTCCCCTGGAATTACATAAACCAAACTCATTCAAAGGGAGAAATAAAGTGGAAGAAACCCACTTATTTTTACAGGCAGTTGTCCCACATGTCTCTCTAGACCTGGCTGCAGCAGAAGAGACCCCCACCAACCACTCTGGTCTAGATAAGCCCTCACTTGCCCTTATAATCAGCTATTGATATAGAGATGGACTACTTCTCTCCACCCTTTAGAAACACCTATTGATACGAAGATGCACTAAAGCCAGGGGAGAGATTCTGGATATACTGCAATTTTACCCACAGTTTCAAAGGTATTTTGCCCCAGGATTGTTCCCCTGGAGCCACACTGCCTTGCTGCATGCAGACTTGTTCAGAGTAGATGGGATTCTAGTGATTGATCTGCCACCATGGGAATAAAGTTGGGTATAAACTATTTCACCCCAAGAACATTCCACTGTCATTTTTTCCATCTCACTGAATCCATAATGAACTTGTTTGGGGCTGAAACCTATTGGCAAGAAAAATACATAACTAAAAATTTACAAGCAGAAACGTTTGAAAGGAATTATTTTAGTATAAGCGTGCATGTACATTTGGTGGTGCTTCAAAAAATAAATTATATTTTTAACTAATATGGGGACAAGATAATCACAGTCTCTTCAATGTTTGAGCTTCTAAAACTCCAGCTTTTAATACACAATATTCATTTCATTGTATGACAATAAATGGTATAATTAATATGCTCTTCAAGATGACATATTAAACACCTTAAGCAAAGATTAATTGATCAGATTATCTGAGAGAAGCTTTCTAGTAAATGGGAAAAATATAATGAGAGGCATGCAGAGTACCAAGAATGCAAAGGTATGAAAGGCTGCTCAAGAGTGAGGGGAAGGGAGGAACCTGGAGTTACAATATGTCAAACCCAAGGAAAAGATGCAGGAAAATAGTGAGCATGTAGAGTGAAATTTGAATTAAAAGAGAAAAAAGGATACAGGAATCCCACAACAGAGTTGGAACTTGAACTTGCAGAGACACTGCAGATTTATTCTGACTTAGCAAAAGCGTCTCTGGAAAATATGCCTATTTTCATGGCTGAAAGATCATTTTTAATCTTCTAAGATGATATGGCACAAAACTCCTATTTTGAACTTCTCTTCCTTTTGCCCACATAGTAACTGCAATAAAAGCAAGGAGAAAAAGAGGAAAGAATTATTTTAAAACAAAACATTCCAGTGGATGGGAAGACACTATAATACAGTTCATTCTAGCAACCAAATAAAATAAAGCATGGATTCATCCACTAACCTCATTTTCATTTCTGAAAATAAAAGTAAAAATAAAAATTACTTCCAGTTGAGAGAAGTATTTAGTTGTTTCTATCTGAGAAAAACTAGAAGGAAACACCTAGGCAAGTATTTCCAATAATTTGATCTTATGATCAGGGAATAAATGATGAAAAGTAAAAGAATATCTTTTGTACTAATACTCATAAAACATAGTTATTGCCTCACATTACTTTAGGTTGCCATTTTTTAATATCTGTGTGTGTAATTGTCGTGGTAGTAGATGAAATTAAACTAGGAAAGGAAACTTAAGCCCAAGAGAAGCACTGCTCTTATGCAACCAAGAAGTAGACAGTAAGTTTGAGGCTTCCAAAGCAAGACAGTTTCAACCGAAATACTATTTTAACATTGAAGGAAGTAGAGGGAAAAAGAAATGTCTTTATTTTGGTAGATCATGAAATCAGATTTCTCATTTATTTATTGGAAGCACTGTAGGTCAGAAAACTCACAAGTATGGAATATGTGTTGGACACCTTTTTCCAATCTTTATTTTGAATGTTGAGACGACTTTTGTGGTACCTGTTTATATAACTTCCTACCTATTTTTAGAGTTGAACAAATGAGTATGTATAGTTTGCTCAGGATATTTGTTTTAAGCAGATTTCGTAAA
Organism: Phataginus tricuspis; assembly: GCA_029783875.1. Classification (NCBI taxonomy): domain Eukaryota; kingdom Metazoa; phylum Chordata; class Mammalia; order Pholidota; family Manidae; genus Phataginus; species Phataginus tricuspis. The sequence continues at coordinate 11,084,719 of JAQQAC010008719.1, forward strand.
TTTTATCAAGAGCCCCAGAATGTATTTAGAATTTCTGATGAAGATATTTTGTGTCCAAAAGGATTTCAACTGACCTCTTTATTATTTGCTTGCACTTGCATTTTTGTTTAATTAAGAAAATTCTATAACTTAGTGTAAATATAGTTCATCTATTTATATCTATATGCTTATAACTCTTTGTGGATATAGTTTATTTCTCTATAACATTATATTGCTTATTCCTATTGAACCTTGTATTGGCTTCATATAACACAACTCATTACATTTGAAAATTATTGGTTTTTATTTATTTTGTCATTTTTTTTGTTTTGTTGTTTTATAACTACAAACTTCAAATACTGTTACTGGGCTCTCCCAGACTACTCTGGCTCCTGAAATGTCCTCCCTATATCTCTGCTTAAGGGCTAAGCCAACACCAGGAGGCAGTACAGGTTTAGGTTTTCAGATGGATGACTACACCGCCAAAATTGTGTGTGTGCAGTGATGGATTTCTACTTTCTTCTTTAACATGGCTAAGGGCCATTCCTTCATTACTTCTCCAATGAGCACTGTAAGAGCCATCTAATCCAACTCCTTTTCTGCAGGTTCCCCTGCCTCCTATCACTCAGTGAATCAGCAGGTGCCTACTGAGTGCCTCTCACCACGCTCAGCGGAATTTGACAAATACAGAATTAGTGGTGGATCAAAGAAAGGAATGAAAAACTTCGGGTTAAAGACAAAAGCGACCATTCTAAAACGTAAATCAACTATACACTCTCTTGCCAAGAATCTGTCAATGACTCCCCACCACTTCCAGTGAAGAGTCCAAAGCCCTTAGTGCAGACCTGCGGTTTTCACTTTGTATCCAAACTGCTCTCCTGGAGGGTATTTTGAAGTGAGTAGTGTATTTTTATCTATTGATGTTCAATAAATTATTCATTAACTTACTAGCTTTAAACCACAAACGTTTCTTGTCTCACATGAGCTCCTGTGGATCAGAAATCAGGATGGTGTGGCTGAGGGGTTCCAGCTTGAATGAGGCGGAGTGAGCTCTGCTGGTCAGAGCTGCAGTCGTCTGAGGGCACAGGAGAATCTGGCCCATGTCCAGTCCCCTGACTGTGGGCAAGCTTCAGGTTATGGGGCCATTCAGAAGACCTGGCAGCTGGTGTTCCCTAGAGCAACATGAGTAATGTAATGATGTGCGTGTGAGAAAGATGGGGGGAGGGAGAGAAAGACCAAGACAGATTCCACAATCTTTTATTACCTAATCTCAGAAGGGCAATTTATATCTTCTTTCTGCTATTGGTTACACAGACAAACTCTGGTACAAAGTGGGATGAGACCACACAAGAGGGTCATTAACAAGGATCTGCATGATTGGGGACCATTAGAGGCTGGCTAGCAAAAGTAAGGATACTTACGGTTTGTCCTAATGATGGCATATTGCTATTAGCATGGGCAAAGACCAGTGATATTCAAGTCTTGTACAAGAAAAAATTGTAGCCCTTCATTAACTTGCTGACAGTGTTGCTAAATATCTCATCTGTACTTTGTGTACACTGCCTTTTTCCACATGCCCACACCTGACTCGATCTGCACCTGGCTTCTTGCAATTCCCAGTAAATCCCTGTTGCTTCTGATCTCCACAAATCTCCCTTCTGGCTGCAGGGTCTACTTCACCTTAGCAACCTTTCAAACTCCCTCTTTAGGATTTAATACAAATACCTTCCTTCATCTCCTGTATGCATTAAGCACATGAGTCACTGCTTTTCTCTTCCCCATTCATATCTTTGTTATAGCATTTATTATATCACTGTAATTACCTTTGCCAATCCTTCTGCCCCAGAAAACTGTGAGCCCCTGCAAGAATATGCTTTATAATTGTAGTTTAATCTCAGTGTCCCCGTACTTTACACAGCCCATAGCAAGCCCTTCTTCATACAAGTTAGGGGAATGAATGACCCAGTTAGTGGTGTGCTGTTTGCATCCCTGCTGTGTGTGTACAAAGGAAGGTGCTGCTTTAGAGGGGGTTGCAGGATATAAAAGTTTGAGAACAACTGATCTGCTCTGTTTCAAACCAGACTCTGCTTTGTTCCATTTGTTTCCTGATGAAGTAGAAATTCTATTACTATTCTAAAAGAACTAATGCAATATCCAAATGCATTAACCTAAGGAGTAGCTTATTAACTGGAGCACCTATGCTATTTAGGAATAATTTAGAAGCCTTCAAGGGTTTGGAGTTTTGCTCTTGGTGTTATATTCTAAAATTGTCTGAATTTCTGTGTATGAAAGATTCAGCCTCCTAGTCATGATTGTGCCCTGATTGATTTCCACCAAAACTTCTGGATATTGAGTGGTTTCCTGGACCTTGGCCTGCCCCAAATCTCCTTTGATTCTCTGCCTGGAGATAAGATTAGTTCAATATATCCTCATTCATTCAGGTAGCCCTTTAAGCAAAGAGCTATTAGATATCAACTATGTATCATGCATGTATGGATACAGAGGTCACAAAGACAGACACTTTTTGCTAGATCTCATATTTACATTCTAGTCGGAAGGTAATATAGAGAATAATAATCTAGCACATTATAACACACTTAATAAATATTATTTTAGATGAGGATGTGGGCTAAGATGAAAATTAAAGTAAAGGTCAATTGAATGACTTCCCTTAGGAGGTGATGCTTAAATTAAGACCTGAATTATAGGAAGGAATTGGCATCTGAATATTTGAGGGAAGAGAACTTTAGACAGATCAAAGGGTCAACAAGTACAAGGTCTCTGTGTTTGGAACAAGCTTGTATATAGAAGTTAAAAAGCTAACAGGTAATGTTGGAGCATGTTCAAATGTTGAGAGATGCAGTGTGAGAGATGGGGGAGCTCAGCCATGACTTTACAGACTACGGAAAGGGGTTTAGATTTTACTCCAAATGCAGTGGAGAGGAACTGGATGGATTACAAAAGCAGAAGTCATTTCTGATTTATGCTTTTAAACTTTTGGGGTTTTGACCCTGACTCTGGTCCTTACCATAACCATTTGCTCCTGAATCTGACATCTGTGACAATAGGTCACCAAAGTATCAAAAAGTCGAGGTGGATTGGGTTTGCTAATGGTGTGCTGTCTCTTATCTGCAACATTTATATTTCATGTGACTTCAATGCAGTGTCCTACCTTGACTCACATTCAGGAAGCCCTTTCTCCCAGACTCTATGTTCTAGTTTTACCTGTGGGCAGACAGCCACTCAATTCTTCAATCTCTCTTAGCCTAAGCCATCTCCCTTGTCAGATCCATATCAGAGAGCTATAAATTTCACACACTCCCACCCCCTGTCAAAAAATATCCCAGCAAAACAAACAAAACCAAAACACTTCAACATCTCAAACCCCATTCCGGGCTTCTTAAAAGACTCAATAATAGCTGAGTAGATTAGGCCCCACAAAAAATACAATTTTAACATGATCAAACCATGCCAAATATCTCCTATTCATTCAACTGCCATGACTGAGGATTGTCCTGCCGACTGGAGCTCGCTCATCCACCCAAAGCCAGCCGGCGTAAGAAAGATCCTGACCTACTTAGATAGAAGATTGGTCACTTCAAAGGTATTCTTCACTCCTTTCCTCCAAAAATGTCCTCAATATTACCCAGACCATGATTGTTCATGTAAATTCTCTGTAATGGGAACACATTAAAAACAAAAGAACCACCTTATAAAAGCAAGTATGGAAGAAGCAGAAGCTCAGTTAAGTGTTTGCGTCCTTTATACTCTGTCTTCCTGGGATTAGATGCTTTAGGTAGGAACTGAACTAAACCTTAATTCCTGTCTTAAGCAACACTCTCTTTAAGGGTACTGAGACCATGGTTGACATTTGAATTAAAAAATAAGCTTAAAAGAAACCCCACAAAATTTCCTTAAACATGAATATTTATCCCTTTTAGGATTAGATAAGCAAAAATAGAAAAGTGACTAACTTTTTCCCTGTACATCTCTTTATTTTCTACCATACATGCAGTATGCATTGATTTTAACAATGCTATATGTAGGGGAATTCTCATATAAGACTCTGTAGAAGGAAAATAAATTTTAGCCTCAACATTGTAAATACATTTGTGGTAACTTGAAAAGATCAAACTGTTATACATTAACTTGTAATTAAGGTATGTGTCCAGATTCTTAAAACTTCAATGAAAGTCAAAATAATTATGTAGAGGAAAGCAAAGACTTTTACAGTAAAAACCAAATAAAATCCTAGGGATTTGGTTATGTTGTATATAACTGGATGGTAATCAAATCTTATTTATGATTATTAGTATAATTACAAAGTTGACCTGTTTAGTCACACATATTATTAGAAAATAGCATCTAAGTAACTTATTATAATGTACATTTAAATTAATTTGAAATAAAGAATCATGTGAGTGTTTACCTGAACTACTGCAATTTTATTTTTGATAATTTGATCAAGATTTTGTGCAATATCTAGATCTAAGAAACTTCAGTTTTATAAATAAAATCCTTCCTCAATCTCTTAAAAAATATACTTCCATCTGTTTGGTTAAGAAGATAACAATCAGGAAGCTTGTAAGGGAAAGGACACAACTTCAGATTTTTCTATCGAGATGGAACATAGGTTTAAAAATAACATTAAAAAGTGATTCCTTTGTCATGCAATTGAAACAGATTTATTGAGAACAAGAGCATAATTATTTTGACTCTAGTTATCTACAAAAAATTCACGTGCATGTGAGTGTGTGTGTGTGTGTGTGCGCGTGTGTGTGTGTGTCTGCGTCTGTGTGTGAGAAAAAGAGAGAGAGAGACAATGTTGTTTCCTGGAGGGTAATATTCCCCATAGCACTTTACTTGAACAGCATCAACTTACCTTGCAGAAAGGAGAAATGGATTTTCCTGGACTGCTGAGAAAAGAGACTCCTAAATGGAATGGTCCAGAAGTTGCAAGGAATAGCCTTACATTTCCGAGAACCCCATGATCAGTGTGAAAACAGTTAAGTGCTACGATCCTAGATTGTTTTATATGTGCAGCAAGAGGCAAGCTGAATCCACCAAAGTATAAAGGTATAAATGTACAGAATGTGCAGTCTGGAAGATATAGTCATAGCAGCGCAAACTGTACACTGAGTGAACTCACAGAGGCCTTGATGCCAAATTTGACCCAAGAAATGGACCGTGTGGGTCAGAGACAAAGAGAAATTGGAAAAATAATTTGATGTGCCTATTGCACTCCAAATAAACTCCAAATTCCTCAAATAATTTACAAGGCCCTCCATTATCTCTCCTCTTTACTCCCTTATCTCCTTCCACATCTTTATGCCGGGTTCCCACCCCTCTCTGCTTATACACATTGTTTCATCTTGCTAGACCTCCTTCCTATTTGCTTGCTTAAATACTTTTCAGCCCTCAGGTCTCTCCTTGTACGTTGCTTCTTCCAGGAAGCCTTTTCTCAGTACAGTAGGTGTCTCTGCTGATGTTCTTGCGCTTGTCACACTTGACTGTCTGACCAATGAACTGTCATGCTTGAGGGTAAGAATCTGGCTTACCTTCATATCCATGATACCCAGCATATTACTCTTCCAGTGTAGATATCTAATAAATGTTTGTTGGGGACTCTATCTGATTTACGCTAATTGACTTAATGAGTAGGTGAATGAATAAGACAAAATAATCACACAAAAATTAAAAACCTGAAAAGCATGCATAAAAGAGAAGAGAAAGACACTGTGTTGATGCATTACCCATAGTGTTTATAGTTTACTGCTCATTATTATTATCTTATTTAAGCCTCACAAAACTCTGCTAAATTGGTATAATTATTCCTGTGTTATAGAAAAGGAATTTAAGCCTCAGTAAAAAATAATGTCTTGCTGAAGATTAAACTAATGGTATGTAGAATAGCTTGGATTAGAACCAACTCAGAATTTGTAAGATTTTGAGGTAGAGAGGAAAGTGCAAATACATAGATATTTTCAAAGGGTTGTAGAAGAAAATAGATTACTGGAAAGACTCACTTGTATTGATATTTAAAGTAAAACAAGTATGGTCACCTTTGATGTTAGTAGAAGCTTTGTTGATGTTCATCAGTCTTACTGACATAATATAATAATTGCTTTTTTAATGCTTGAAAATACATAGGCAAAAGTATTGTGGCCTATCTAGTATTTGAATCTTGGGTAAAACAAATACTTTTCTGCTTGGGACATACAGTCATGATTTATTTTACTATGGGACAAGAGCGTTGAAAATTCAGCTCCAGATATCCTGGATTTAGTTATAAATAAATATCAGCATTTTTTGACCAGTACAATTTGCCCACGTTCTCTCTGAGCAAAAATATTATTTGGAGTAGAAATGTAAACATTTTAATTATAAAAAATTAAATTTCAGCATCAATTAAAATAAATCAGAAGTGATACCTTCCATGCCTGAGTAACTAGAATTTTAAGAGAATAAGAAACTTAAAGTTACTGATATGAGTATTTTGAAAATATAAAACAAAGGACCATGTTTTAACATCTAGTAAATAGCAGAAGGCTAAAGAATAGTTCTGGCCAATGAATGTGGACTTGACTGATGTGTACTCTCCAGGCTTGGACCCATGGACGAGATACTCCAGTTCCTTTTTCCTACGTCTCTATCTGTCTGCAGAAAATCCTGCGGAAGACTCCACGACTTTATAAAAGATGGGGGAGCTACCTGACAGAAGCCAAGGACCCTGAGAAATTACAAAGAGCAAGCAGTCTGCCCTTTCCTGAGTTAGATGTGATGTGAGTGAGAAATAAGACTCTATTGTGTTAAGCCATTGAGATTTAGGGATAGTTTGTTACAGTAGATAGTTTAACCTGAATAATACAGAGGCTATGAGGAGAACCCCAAATTTGTCTCACACTTCCCTCTCTTAAATACCACCCAGTGTGCTCAACCTTGCTATATATTAAACTATCATTAACTGTCTACCAATTGACCTAAATAAAGGTGGCTTTGATCTGGATATTTCTAGAGAAATCTACCTATCAATTGTTTCTTGCAATTTTACAATAAGAAATGTGAATTTAAATTAGAACGTTAAAATGCTTTTTGTTAATGCTTGGTAATAGTTTCTTCTTCCACATACTCCATATTTTCTGCTAAGATATTTCTAACTGGACAATTTCCTATCAGTAGAAAAAGAACAATTTGGGCTTTTAAGGAGGCTGATTTAATGCAAATCCATACACATAGTTAAAAAACCCATTTTATCCAATCATATCATGAATGACTTCAAATTTATTTCATGCTCATCTTACTTCATCTTTTAAAATGAATATATTTTCTGCTTTCTATTAAAAAAATGATATGCTAGCTACCAGACAGATTAGTTTTCAGCAATATAAAGTTTCTCATTCCTTAAATGCACAGAAAAAGTTTGATCACGACGGCTAACAAAAATAGTGTAATTATTTCTGAAGTATCATACTTCATTTTTATTTAATTATACCCAGAGACCTAACATCAGAATAACAAGGAGTCTGTGTTATTCTGAAATAGCATTTTTGGCTTATGGATTTTATGGGTGAATGAGATGTTTCTCTTAATTAGTTCAACCGAAAGGAAGTGAGCATTTTATGTTACATTGTATTTCTCATTTTACAGAGGAGAAAATTGAGATTCGGAGGGGCAAGGTAACTTCCCCATTGATCCAAAGCTAGTAAGAGGGGGAGCTGCAATCTGACCTACATGGGACTGGTTCTGATTACCTGAGTTCTTAGTGGCTAAATCCACTCACCAGAATTTATCAAACCTGAGAACTGCAGACTGTTAGGAATGCATCTGTGGGTCACCAAGGGCCTGTGAATCCTAGACTGAGAAATACAACAATTAACTACTAAACACAGACTTATTATGTTATATCTTGGTCTAATAAACAATCAACACAAAATTAAGTAGAAATTACAATGAAGTGGCACGATGATAAAAGAATTTATCAGACAACGTAAAACATGTATCTGTACATGCATATCCATCTGTTTATCCAATTATTGAAGAGTCTGGACTTAGGAACAAAGAGAGAGTTTAGTTTTCTCTAATCACAATCTTGCAATGCTCTTTGGTGCAGTCTTTAAACCTAGTATGCAAAACACTGTAACACCAAGACTTCAGAAGGACTTAGGAGGAAGGGTAAGTTTAAAGAGTATCAGTTTCCATTAGTCAGTTTTGTATGCATTCCTTCCTAAGACTGATCTAGCTGAGAGTGAATCTGTGAAAGACAAGTAAAAGCACTCCCCCTCTTTCCATCTCTTCTATCCTTGGCTCATAAAAGAAAGGCACACACCTCAAAAATATCTCTGGACATCAAACAAAGTGTCTTTGAAATATTGGTGTAAGAAAAAAACCACTCTCAGTGGATAGCCAGGGAAATATAAATGACCTTAGAGGATCTGTTTTTCCCTGTCCTGTAGATATTTCTGTTAAGGGCGAAAAACCGACACTTAAACCAGATTAGTATTGATAAGGGTTCAAATACCTCTTCCCATCTTCTCAATATTGCCAAAGAGTGCATTGATTTTGAGGGAGTTCCACAAAAGCAAAGCAAATAGCATGTAGATAAGAAATCTTAAAATTTGAAAACAGCCTTTTTCATGTATTTAATATAAGCAGCTCTTTTCAGCTCTTCTCAGCTCTCATCCTTGGAACATGTCATTAGATGAAAAGAAAAACTTTGAAGAGTTGAAACTGTAGGGTAATGAAGTAGTGGCTTTTTATAGGAATATTTTTTGAAACCACCAAAAATTTCAAGATACACTGGATAAAATAAAACCCATGGATAAAATTTTTATGATTTCTTTCAGATTTGGTATGTATTATTCAACAAAGTAGTTAAAGCTTATTTTATGAAGTCAGACCATGAAATACTTATTCTAGTTATTTAATCCTCCTCTTATTTAATTTCACAAAATGACTATATTTTCTATTTATTTATCAATAATAACAAAAAAAATATGCTAGCTGCCAGGCTGGTTATTTTTGGGAATTGAGAAGTTCCTCTTTATTTATATACCACAGAATTATGATCAGTATGGATAGTAAGATTAATAGAATTTCTTTCTGACTGTATATTAATTTAATTAATCCCAATGACCAAGCATCAAAGTTTGATATGTGCATGTATGCACATTTGACAATGTACCTGGGTAAATAAATGAGTTATAATCTGAGCTATTTATTACATTGCATTATTTAAAAAAATAAGTAATGACAAAAAGAACATTGATTTAAATAGTTTATAAATTTTATAAATTATAAAACTATGAAATTAATCTTGTTATAAGAAATATAGCATAATATCTGTGCTATATTTCTGTGATTTTTGTAAAGATTTTCAAAATGTGTTTTAACATACTTATTTGAATAGAAAAATAAAGTTAGACTTTCCTTGGCAGAAAGTATTTTTGATATGGCTTTTCAATTTGACAATGAGAACTGGCTTTACCAATTAAATTGCATCATAATTAAATTCAGCTAAATCTGCAGCAGCAAAGTTTTTATAATGTGTATTTAAAGCACCTGTCAAGGTAAAAACATATTATCAAAATTATTATATTGACAAATCTGTATTGAAGTTGAGAATATTTTGATTTTTAAAACCTGAGTATACTGAGGGGCTGATTTATTTTGTAGATAAGAGAAGAAATCAGAGCAAGTGTGGGGAAAATGGAAGACCCTAAGGCTATGATCCTCCCCTGACTCTAAACTACTTGATGATGTAATTGGCCTGCTGCTAGGCTACTGCTTCCACACCCTTAGGCAATAAGCTGTTATTGACTGAGTCACTATATAAAGAGCTCTGCCTAGTGCTCTGGGCAGAGACAGAGATGAAGGAGGATTAAAGACCTGCAGAATGTTGGATGCAGATGTAGTTCTAGTGCTTGATCTATCAGCAGGAGAACAAGCCTGGTTGTGGATAAAGTGAAGGTTCTTGTGGCCAGGATTCTCACCTGGCCTTGGTTGGCTAGCTCACTACACACGTGTGGGCAATATGTTGGTATTGACTCTATATAAAGAGCTCTGTCCAGTGCTCTGGGCCACAAAGTGGCATGGCTGCAAGGCTGTAGGAAAGCAGAGAGCAAAGGCTGGAGTGGTGGCAGTGCCGAGGACAGAGACTAAGAGGCTGTGGGGGTAGAGAGGCCCGGAGGCAGAGACCGGCTTGCTGCATGCAGACTCACTCTGAGTGGACGGGATTCTAGTGATTGACCTGCCACCATGGGAATAAAGTTGGGTATAACCCTTTCACCCCAACAATGTTCCACTGTCATTCCTTGGTCTCACTTAATCCATAGTGAACTTGCCTGGGGCTGAAACCCATTGGTAAAACAGCAGAACAACCTGAATTCAAATCCTAGCTTCATCACTTTCTAGCTAGGAGATACTAGGAAAGTGGCGTAACCTCTCCCTGCTTTAGTTTTCATCCTTAAAAGGGGCTATCGATAGAACTTAGGCATAAAGGTGTATGGAGAATTGAACGGTTAATAATAGATAGGCTAAGATGGAGAAATTTCTGTGTTCAACTACATTTGACATATGAAGACTGCAATTTCATATGCTTCAACCTTATATAGAAAATTCTTTAAAAAAACAGTGCCTGGCACATGGAGAATACTGTAAAACGTCTTAGCTATTATCCAGTTAACTCTGTGTTATTAGTGAGAGTAACAGTTACAGGTAATAGTCATTTTATGTGTCTTGGTAAAGTCATTTCAAAATACTTCCCAGAAGAGGAGAAAGTAAATGACTTTACGAGTCAGTGGTTGTCATTCCTATCAACATATTTATGAAAGCGTATGACTACAAAACTGAAAAATAAAAATAGAAATGACTCTGTGTAGGGAAGGACTCCCTACCCCACTTTCTCTGCTGTTCTATAAGGACAGCTGTCTGCTGCTTCACCCCGGATGTGTCTGGCCTTGAGAAACCTTGAAACACAGCATGTTGTACCCATGAGTAAGGAGCTAGATAAGGGCCTTGAAGGCCAGACACCGGGCCATGAAGGCCATGCACACGCGCATCTTCAATATTTATGTAACCATGAATTAGCACTATAGCAGTTATAAAAAGTGCAGCTTTGTGCAGAATAAAGTGGCCTCTTGAGCACCCTCCACGATGACCCCTGCTGCCTTCTTTGCTCTTTGCATCACCGCAAGACCTCAACGACAGCCCCTGGACCCTGACACTCTGAACTTGTTGCATTTCAACACTAAGTAATACTCATCTCTGCATATGTTAACTAATATTTTAAAATAACTTCATTAAGGGATGATTCATTTCTAATTATTTTATATTTCTGATTGTGGATAAAATGAGAGTTCCTGTGGCCAGGATTCTCACCAGGCCTTGGCTGATTAGCTCACTGCACACCTGTGGGCAATACATGGCTGTTGACTTTATATAAAGAGCTCTGCCCAGTCCTGAGCATGACATGGTGGCACTGCTGCAAGGCTGCAGGAGAGCAGAGGCAGGAGTGGTGGCAGCGCCGAGGACAGAGGCCGGCTGTGTGGGATGACTGTGCAGGCAGAGGGACCCAGAGGCAGAGACCGGTTTGCTGCATACAGACTCGCTCTGAGTGAACGGGACGTTAGTGACTGACCTGCCACCATAGAAATAAAGTTGGGTATAACCCTTTCACCCCAAGAATGTTTTGCTGTCATTTTCTTTGGTCACACTGAATCCATAGCAAACGTGCCCCGGTCTGAAACCCATTGGCAAGACACTGATACAATTTTGCTTTTAGTTATTAGGAATAACATTTATAGAATGCACTGTTTTGATAAATTGCATATCATATTGAAATAACTCAGTCCTGAAAAATACGCACAACCTATAATTACAGAAAAATCTAAGTCAGGTTCAGTTGATATCTGTAATTCTCTTATCTCTGAATGGATAGTCATAAATCAGCAGTTATGTTGCATAAGAGTATGTTCACCTGGGGAATAAGGTTCAGGTGCTAATTTCTAATTTCTGGGGGCAGCACTTGTTGAAGCTTCTCTCCTGGAGTTGGGAAGCACCAATTCGACACCCTTAAAGAAAAGAAGTGAAAACCCACGGTTTCTTCCCTGAGCCAGTAATCCACAATTTGGATAAACATTGGCCCTCTCTATTCCCTAGGGTTCTGCTTAAATGGACTTGGGGTTGGAATAGACAAGGCAATAATCAGGAATGGCTGAGTTATTTGTTTGCTTTGTATTCAGCCATCAGAGAGATCATGGCCTCTTAATTATTCTTAGCATTCTTTAGAATGTAGGGAATTGATGCCCCTTTTTTCTCAGCTATGCGTTTTAAGTTGTTAAACTTAAGCCTATTAGTAAGAAAATTGCTACTCAGCACACACACACACACACACACACACACACAGAATGAAGCACGGATTTTAAAATTTGTATAATGAAGTTATTGTAACACCTGAAGAATACATCCTCAGATCCAGGGGGCCCCAGAACCCAGCTTGAGGTTCAATAAGCAGTATTCTTTCCAGCTTTTAGACAGGTGCCATCTAAATTCAAGACAGCCTGAGAACTAGAGATTATGTCATAGCACAGGCCGACCATACTACTCTTCATAAAACAAACTTAGCACACAAAGAGAAATATAATAGTTTTCCCAATACAATTATACTTTTATAAGAAATCCAATCCAACATCTGGATGAAAAGACTATCACCCCGGGATCCAGATATTTTCTAAAAATGATTTTCTAACAACACTGCCTCTTTGTTTTTGGCCACCATTCTCTAATTATCCCTGACCTAATCAAGTCAACATCATTGAGGGCTGGAAATAGACTCCAAGTACATGAAAACAGTTGAGCTCAGAGACAGTCTCAGTCTTCCATAATGCAGATATAACAAAGTATCAATATATTCATCCCAGGAATATTAATAGGAACAAATTTACAGGGAACAGTTTGGGAATATATGAAGAAACCTGGAGAGTTCCCAATGGAATGCACAGTAATCTTGCAGTCTGCAATTTATACCACATTATCCACTCAGGGTACTATTACTTAGCATTGATCCTGGTCTCACATGTGGAAAGACAGCAGCATCTAAACTTTGTGTGTGACTTTTTCTCGGTATCTAAACCAATAACTAAATGAAACAATCATGCAAGGCTATGCCTACATTTGGTAACATAACAGTATTGCCTGAGAGGACAAACCTACTATTTTTCACGTGTCATTTTCTCTCTGATCATCATATCTGATGGATCCTGTGGTCCATCTTTGGCAACATCAACATCTGTAACAAATCTGAGAACCTGATAGCAAGTGGACAAATCAGGACCCTTTGAAATTCTTGGTATTATAAGATTCATGCATTTTGTCTATCGTCTAAGAGCCTTGATTCAACATTATAAATAATGAATGCACATTTCCAAAAAGCTTGGGTATCTTATTTCTTTGGCCACTTCAAAGTAGAGAGAGAAGAATTGAAAGCTTCATTTGGGAACTTAGGCATTTATTCCACAAACATTGTTTGAAAACTTCCCATGTGCTCAGCACTGCTGTGACAAACTAAAATGTTATATAATAATTAAATAACAGTGAGAGGATGCAGACCTGAATATCACCTTTTGGTTTTGAATAAGCCCACCCACCATCTGAGAGGGACCTACGTGTCATCTTACCTAGACCACAAGCATCCTCCAGAGGACAGGTCAGCAAGCCACAAGCCCACTTTTCCCTTAACCCCTCCCCTCAAAGAGCCCACCAAAGCCCTGGCCATAAAAAGCCTCTTGACCTGTAGGATACTTTCTCTCTTCCCTTTGCTCTGCTGGCCAGGACAGAGGGGTCCCTCTCAGGGTCAGCAATAAACCTGCTTGGACTGTTGAAGTCACATCCCCTCTCTTCTTTCACAGGGTGCCGAAACCCGGGAGCAGGAGCCGAGAGCAGGGACTCTTCTGCAGCCCAGGAGGCAGCTCGTGCAGGGCTAGAGCCTAGATCCTGAGAGCCTCCTGGGTCTCGCCCGTTTCCCTTCCCTCCCCCACCCAACACCCCCTCGCAAACTCCAGTCCAGGGACCATATTGCCAGACCTCAGTCTACACATCCACCACAGGCTATTAATCCATTGCAATTCCCAGGAGGGTAAGATTTTGGCCTCTCATCGGCTTTCTCTTGGCACCGAGAGAAAGTTGGTCCAGGTCCCCTTTCCTTTATCCTTCCCCTCCTCTCTGTTCTCCGGTTGAGAACACCACAAGGGAACCTCCTGCGCTCTGACTGGGGGGACGCTTCCTGTCGGGGTGCAGGACAGTCGGTTCCAGGAGCCTCCGGGTGGGAATCCAGTTGCAGGGAGATATCTTGGCAGCATGCTTCCCAAACCCCGGCCACCCATTCTCACCCTCCCTCAACAGGCAGTTCTCCCTCAAAGATATTGGGAGACACCCCCTCAGCTCTCTCCTACATAATCTTTCCCAATTGGGATTAAAAGGAGACATTAAACCAAAAAAACTGGTCTTTTACTCTACTTCCATGTGGCCTCAATATAAACAATGGATCACACTAGCCAGCTGAGGGCAATTTCTATTTCCAGATTCCCTGAGATCTTGATAACTTTCTCCAGAGTACTGGCAAAAGGTCAGAGGTCACCTAAATCCAAGCCTTCCCCCCACCCCCAAGCCACCTTCCTTTTGTTTCTTCTCTTCTTTATTCTCACAGCTGCCTGCCTCAGCCAGACAACTTTCCTAACTAGTTTAATAGTCACCCCAGGTACCTTAACTTCCATTGTCCCCGAGTTTCTGGGAGGCTTGCTTGGCCCAAACCCTCATGCCTTTTGCATACTTTATGCCTTTGCTGACTAAGAACTCAGGTGAGAGCAGAACAGAAACCGTCTGAAGTTCTCACCGAACAAAAGTCCCCTGCACCTACCCTGACAGCATCGCACCTTTCTCCCCCCTTCCCTCCTCCGTCACTCTCCACCTTGTTGTTCTCTTCCTCCCCAACAGCCTCAGCAAAATCCATATCCCCGCCCTATTGTTGGCTTCCTCTGAACACCCCTCCTCCTCCCCCTTTCTGCCTGCGCTTCCGCCTCTTTTGCTCTGCACGCGCCTCCCCATCCTCCTCTCTAATGTCCGCCAGCACGTGTGCCTCTTCTAACCCAATCCCACCCCCCAGCTCTCGCACTCGCCTTCCCACCCAATACCTCCCCAGACCGCTTCTCACCCTATCCTACCCCTGTGAGGTAGTAGGCACTGGAAAGCCCGTTTGTGTTCATGTCTCCTTTCAATCAGTGATCTGCAGCATATTGAACAAAAGATGGGGCCCTTCTCAAAAACTCTGATAAATTCAACTATGAGCTCTTCAGGGAAATTACCCAGGGGGCAGACGAAAACCCAGCTCTCTTTATGAACCACTTTCAGAGGCCATGACCAAATACACGAACACCCGCCCTAACTCCCCTGAGGGCCTTACTCTCCTACACCTCCACTTCATTTCCCAGTCTGACCCAGATATTTGTGAAAAGCTCCAAAAATTAGAAAATAGACCCCAAATGACACAAAAAGATTGTAGACTTTGCCTTTAAAGTTTTCAACAACTGGGATAAGGAACAAAAAGTCAGAAAAACAGGTTAAAACCAAATATCTGTTTCTGGCCTCCCTAGTTTAACCTTGTCTTGCCAATGGGTTTCAACCCCGGGTAAGTTCACTATGGATTCAATGTGACCAAAGAAATTGACAGCAAAACTGTTCTTGGGGTGAAAGGGTTATACCCAACTCTATTTCCAGGTGGCAGGTCAGTCACTAAAATCCTGTTCACTCAGAGCAAGTCTGCATGCAGCAAGCCGGTCTCTGCCTCTGGGCTCCTCTGTCTGCACAGCCGTCCCACACAGCTGTCCTCTGGGCCTCTGTCTTTGGCGCTGCCACCATTCCAGCCTCTGTTCTGCTCTCTCAGCCTTGCAGCCATACCACTTTGTTGCACTCAGAGCACTGGGCGGAGCTGTATGTATAGAGTCAACAGCTATGTATTGCCCACAGGTGTGCAGTGAGCTAATCAACCAGGGCTAGGTGAGAATCCTGGCCACAGGAACTCTCATTTTATCCACACTCCACCCCTCCAGGATTCTCTCCTCTCAATCTATGTGCCCTCAGTCCTCTGCAATGGTCCCTATGCAAGGAAGCTCAAACATTGTTCTCCTGAGTCCTTGTAATCCTCCCGGGGCTCCTCAAATTCCTCCTGTGAGTAACAGGTCTTATTTCTTTCTGGGTTCTCATTGCTTCACCTACTGTACGTGTCACCTTGCATTTTGTAGTCGCTGCCTCAAGGCGGGCTGCACTGTCAGAGAAGGAGCTTTCCCATCTCTGATCCAGAAAGAACAATTCCATCCACCCCTAAGTCCCACAGCCACTGGCTCAGCCTGAGTATAGGGGTGGACCATAGAGTGCTCCACCACCTGGGGAGGTACTACTCCTCTCCTTGGGGAACTTTCAGCTGCTGGGTCTTTATTTTCTTTACAACCACTGTGAGGGCTTTCAATACAGGAGGGGCCAGTGCCTCCAGCACCACCCCTTCATCCTTCCCCAGCTCCTCCATTTCTGGGGCTGATGGCACCTTTCTCTCCACTTATCCAAGTGCCTCCTCTGTTACAGTGCCTCACAACAATGCTACCTCAGTCTTCAGAAGCTCTCTTACCTTCACCTCAATGATTTGCAGCTGATGTTCTCGTGCCACCTCCGCCTGTGCTTCCCTCAGGAGTTCGTCTTTTTTTCTTGATGGCCTCTTCCTCCTTCAGAACACCTGGCAGAGCTGCCGTCTCGTCTCCAATGGTGGCACTCCCGTGCTGCCTCCTCTCGCATCAATGCCATCTCCTTCCTCAGGGAACCCACAGTAGTTGGCAGCTCATGTTCTCGTGCTGTCATTTCTTGGGTCTCTTCTGTAGGCCTTTTTTAATACTGTGAGAAGCAGCCAACCCACAGTCCCTGTTGCCTCGTGGGCACTCTGCTTCTCCAAGGATCTACTTATTTCACCAAGGGCCACCCCTACAGCCTCAGGTGGTACCTCCACTTGCCTCCAGTCCTCGGGTGGGGCCCAGTTCTCTAGGAGGCAAGCCACCTCAGACCACATACCCATTGGGCGACGATCCACTATTTACCCATTCACAGGGGCAGCCCGCTGAAGCACCCCTCCCATAAGGGCAGCTTGTCTTTTTCCTTGGTCAACAATGAATCCTCCGACTACGCCAATTGTCTTGCCAACGGGTTTCAGCCCCAGGCACATTCGCTATGGATTCAATGTGACCAAAGAAATTTGACAACAAAACGTTCTTGGGGGTGAAAGGATTATACCCAACCTTATTTCCAGGTGGAAGGTCAGTCACTAAAATCTTGTTCACTCAGAGAGAGTCTGTATACAGCAAGCCGGTCTCTGCCTCTGGGCTCCTCTGTCTGCACAGCCATCCTCTGGGCCTCTCTGCACAGTCATCCTGCACAACCGTCCTCTGGGTCTCTGTCCTCAGTGCTGCCACCAGTCCAGCCTCTGCTCTGCTCTCCTGCAGCCTTGCAGCCATACCACCATGTTACACCCAGAGCACTGGGCGGAGCTCTTTATATAGAGTCAACAGCCATGTATTGCCCACAGGTGTGCAGCAAGCTAATCAACCAGGGCCAGGTGAGAATCCTGGCCACAGGAACTCTCATTTTATCCACAGACCTCCTGCTGACAAGCCTGCAAAAGGCTCCACCTGATACCCACCTAGCAACTGTTTCTGCTGTGGCAGTCAGGGCCCCGGAGCAACAGCTTGCCCTGACCCAGGCTTCCTACAATGTGGTGTCTGCACTGAGCACAGTAGGGTCACTGGAGAGTATATTGCCCTCTCTGGAAGTCAGCCTCTCCCTTGAGTTCTCTCCCCTCCAGGCGACTGGACACAACTAGAGAGGACCTAGTGGCCCTCATGGCCTTGTCTTCAGTGGCCAAATGACAGGGCTTGGATCCTAAGGCCCCCTCCATGATGATACCAATGCATCCACGGGTAACAGTGGTGGTGGCAGGAAGTCAGGTTTCTTATGTTAATTTTGCAGAATTACCTAGAGGACTGATAAGATACTTTTCTACCTCTGGATGGTACTGCTAAAAATTAATTGATTTAAAGACAGGTGCTTGTAAAAATTGGGCATTCCAAAAGTTCCAAAAATTCTGATAAAAGTTACTCAGCATTCATTGTAAAATAGACTAGATCCTGGATTCTAGTTACCTCAAAATATCTGGCTATGACTCCAAATGTTTCAGTTTTCTCCCATTATTTCAATTAAAGTTTATTATTTTTAATTCTCATATTCAACCATTCATTCTTAATCTCCTTATCAAGTTTATTTCCTCCAGAACAAAAAATCCAACTTCAAATGTTGCTCAGAAGAGGATTTCAATCCAACCCAAGACCAATGAAGATGCCCTGCAACTTCATTGCATCTTTCTTTCATGTGCCCTTGCCCATATCTGCCTTTGCCACTTGGACGACTCCATGACCCCTCCTCTCCCTGACAGACAGCAAGGAAATGCTGGACCCACAGGCAGGGACAATGCCCTATTCAACAGGAAGCAGTTACAGAAGAGTGACCGACACCCATTTTTCCTTGAAAGATTTCAAGGGTCCACATTCCTTAAGGGGTGAATGAGGTAGGGCAGAGACATGGGACAAGCACCACGACCTAACCCTAACAAACCTTTATTTTCTTAACCAGCAAAAAGGGACAAGCATTAGGGCTACTTGCACAATCAGCTGGGGACTCCCTCCAGCCTGTTGCCTATCTGTCCAAACAACTCGACCTTGTGATAAAAGGCTGGCCTCTCTTACAGGTCCTAGCATCAGCTGCACTCTTTATCCCCAGAGCCCCAAAATTGCCCTCCACCAGCCCCTATAAGTATTGTGGATAAAATTAGAGTTCCTGTGGCCAGGATTCTCACCTGGCCCTGGTTAACTAGCTCACTGCACACCTGTGGGCAATACATGGCTGTTGACTCTATATATAGAGCTCTACCCAGTGCTCTGGGTGTGACATGGTAGCATGGCTGCAAGGCTGCAGGAGAGCAGAGCACAGGCTGGAGTGGTGGCAGTGCCTAGGACAGAGGCCCAGAGGACAGCTGTGCAGGACGACTGTGCATAGAGGCCCAGAGGACAGCTGTGTGGGACGGCTGTGCAGAGAGGCCCAGAGGACCGCTGTGTGGGATGGCTGTGCAGGCAGAGAGGCTCAGAGGACAGCCGTGCAGACAGAGGGGCCCAGAGGCAGAGACTGGCTTGCTGCATGAGGACTTGCTCTGAGGGAACAGGATTTTAGTGACTGACCTGCCACCGTGGAAATAAAGTTGGGTATAACCCTTTCACCCCAAGAACGTTTTGCTGTCAATTTCTTTGGTCACATTGACCTTCTCAGCCACTGGGCTCTAACCCTTCTCTCTATGGCCTGAGTCCAAGTCTTACATGCTCAGCTTCTACAACCTCTGGCCCCATTAGCCTTTATCACCCTCCCCCTTCTTTTCCTTCCCTGCTTAATTAACCTATTCCAAACATTTTAATAGAATTGAATGGTAGCCATCTCCAGGACAACTACTAGAGAGCACCTCCAAACAGCCTTCCTGCTTCAAAATATCAGAAAACCCCCTTCATCGTCCCCTCTCAGCAGAAAGTAGCCAAGAAAAGAATGGCAGCCTGTCTTTCTATACCCTTTTAGAGCCAGGAATGATAGAATCCAGGCCTGAGCACCACCTTTCAAATAAGCCCACCTACAATCTCAGAGGTACCTAGGTGTCATTTTACCTAGACTACAAGCATCCTCCAGGGGACACGTCCGCAAGCCGCAAGCCCACTTTTCCCCTAACCCCTTCCTTCCCTCAAAGAGCCTGCCATAGCCCTGGCCATAAAAAGCCTCTTGACCTGTTAGAGACTCTCTCTTTCCTTTGTTCTGCTGGCCAGGACAGAGGGATCCCTCTCAGGTTCAGCAATAAACCTGCTTGGACTGTTGAGTTCGCATTCCCTCTCTTCTTTCAAACAGTAAGGGAGGAGATAAAAGAACAACCATTCTAAAGCCAAGCATGAAATTGGTGTTCATGAAAATGACTTTAAATTGTTAAAAGAAGAGCCAAAGTATGCTTGAGATTTTCTTTTTATGAAAGCAGGTAGGAAGTGTGTTTATTTCAGTAGGATACGTACTTCATTTTCATCTTAATAGAATTGTAACTTAAAACACATATTGTTAAGATGTTATCTTTATACTTAATTTGTTACATTAAATTCATTTATTGAAGCTATGTATTTCACAACAGCAGCAGGTGTATGACAATAAAAAGGAAATACACTGTTTCTTTAGAAACTTTTAGAATTTACTCTCATAAAAACAATCATCTCTAAAGGCCAGTTCAGCAATTTAATGTGCTCCAGATTAATTGTGATTACATTATGTTTCAGCAAATGCACATTGTTTAATAGGGTACAGCTAGATTCCTTGGAGAAACCACAGTGGTTATTTTCAATCTGTTATTTCTATCAGATGTAGCAATAGCATTAAGAAGCTTTGAACATTTAATAGTCTCTGCCCCCTGCCCCTGCCAAAAACTAAATCAGTAGATTGAAATGAAATGCTGGATTTTAAGAATACAATGTTGCAAATTGTGTATATTAATTAACATTGCTGGTCATTCAGAAGAACAATCAAACATTGCACATGTTAAACCAGCTATGTGGAATGGCATGGGTTCATAATTTCAAGGGCTTCATAAAACATTGCTGTGGGCAAGTAAACATTTAAATCAAAATGGAAAGTAGAAGCCTCAGGTCAGTTGTAGCTTAATGCATTTTCCAGTCCCAGTTACATATGTACTATCAAATTTTGTAGTCATATAGAATGCACAGGTTCCAAAAATAAGCACAAACGGTCACCTCTAATCATCTTATTAACAGCCCAGTGAAATTCAGTTTGGCTAAATCCCAACACTGGCAGTCTCCTGTCTGATCGACGGATGTTCTTCTTCCCTGTACAATAAATATATCCATTGTTTTAACCTAACAACATACATGGATGCTAATCATAACCAAAAACAGCTTTGTATGACCAGCCATATATTTTGAAATGTGAAGTTGATAATTGTTTCTTAGCAAATGTTTCATATTTTACTTGCCATTTAGTGATTTTTGGGCTTTTCCCAGGAATGACAGTTTTATTTCTATAAAAGCATTCTATTAACTGTTCTTAGCACTCCATTATATGTAATTAGAGTTGTAAGTGCAAGGAAAATAAAAATAAAAATTTTACCCGATGTTTAATTTATCCATTTGTAAAGCAATTAAATAAACCGAAAACCTGCTATCGGTTCTGTTTTCAAAATGTGCATGTTTATAACATGGTCCTTTGTAGCTTTTTGATTGTTATTATGATTTCCAGAGGAAATATGTTGAGATAATGTTTGAGGGCACTTCTCAAAATATTTTGGACTCACAGCCACTTCTTGAATTTATGAGTCTTGATATACACCAGTTTTTCTTTCCATTTCTTACTTTTGCATTAACAATCTATGAAGGTGTTTTAAATAATAAAAACAGTTTAGCCTATTTTCTTCAATGCTAAAAAGAAATTAAAGAAAAATCTGTCTCCCTGGGCACAATCACTGAAATCTCAAAAGAACGAGTCTTCAGTTAAATTACAATTGGGAAAAATAGAGGTTGTTTTTAATAGTGATATTGTATAAAATCACCAGATAGCATCTCCTAGTCCCTGTAGAAACTTTCTGCTCTCTTATTAGACAAAATGTTTAAAAGAACAGAAATATTATTCTGTACCAAAAAGGAGATACTTCAAAGTACTGTGTGCTTATTTTCGTACCTTACTTCGCTCACTTGTTAGTCTCTCGCTTCCATTTTTACTGCATAAAGAAACAAATATGTGTTGTTCGTGTAAACTACAAGTTTTATGGCTAAGGAAAGCCCTAGAAGCAAGCACTAAAATTCTGTTTTTAAATCTTTCTTCAAGGACATAAAGTCCAGGCTGTAACATACTATGGTAATAGTATTTCTGATTCAAAGCTGAGTTTTGCTACAAGAGACACAGCCCAAAAGGCAAAATTAAATGTGCAATGTCTAAACCAAGCTCACTGATCACTCTTGTTATCCTCCGAGAACCTCAAGTTGTGGTTTACGAACAGTTTTCTTGCGGAATGTGCTGTGAAATAGCAAACTGATTTCAACTTATCTGTTACCTTCGGGCTTTGTTTACTTTCCCAAATGGAGAAGCAGCAGGACATAGAGAAAGAGTTCTGGAAAAATTTACCATCTAGAACTGTGTCCCAACCTCTCTTCTGAGGAAATATATTGTTGTGGTCATATATGTTATAGAAATAACTGATTCAACAAAGATAAGTGTTTTTGTTTATCCGCTTGTTTGAGAGAGCTCAGGGCTTTTCCTAGTCTAACAGTGAATCTCCCAAAAGGAAATATGGATAAAAGTGGTATAAACAGTTATTTCACCCCAGAACACATATTTTTTTATTTCTTATGAAGATTCGTATTCAGCTGAATGTACTTTGATAAATGGTGTCCTGGTAGAAGCTAATGTTAATCACCTATTTTAAAGAATCAATTATAAAAATTGTAAAACTATCTTAATGATGTATGTGTTGTTTTATTAGTGTAATATTAATGAATGAGCAGATTTGGAATATTTTTCCTTTCCCATTTCTATTGGAATATATCCAATTCCATTATAGATATGATATATAGCATCATGCATTTTCTCAAAGAGAAATGTTTGTACATTTGAGATACCTTGATAGCTTGGCCAAATTTTCACATTTCTGTGAGACATATTAATGCAAACTGTGACATGACATGATGTTCAAATTTATTTTAAAAATTTCTTCCTTAAAGTGAAAGACCTATACTCTGAAAACTTACAAGACACTCCTAAGAGAAATTAAAGAGGACACTAACAAATGGAAATTCATCCCATGTTCTTGGCTAGGTAGAATAAATATTGTCAAAATGGCTATACTACCTAAAGTATTCTACAGATTCAATGCAATCCCTATCAAAATACCAACAGCTTTCTTCAATGAACTGGAACAAATAATTCTAAAGTTCATATGGAACTACAAAAGACCCCAAATAGCCAAAGCAATCCTGAGAAGGAGGAATAAAAGAGGGGGAATTATGCTCCCTGACTTCAAGCTCTACTACAAAGCCACAGTAATCAAGACAATTTGGTATTGGCACAAAAACAGGCCCACAGACCAGTGGAACAGAATAGAAAATCCAAACATTAACCCAAACATTACAGTCAATTAATATTTGATAAAGGATCCTTGGATATACAATGGGGAGATGACAGCCTGGACAGCTACATGTAAGAGAATGAAACTAGACTACTGTCTGACCCCATACACAAAAGTCAACTCAAAATGGATCAAAGACCTAAATGTAAGTCATGAAACCATAAAACTCTTAGAAAAAAACATAGGCAAAAATCTCTTGGACATAAACATGAGCGACTTCTTTATGAACATATCTCCCTGAGCAAGGGAAACAAAAGCAAAAATGAACAAGTGGGACTATATCAAGCTGAAAAGCTTCTGTACAGCAGAAGACACCATCAGTAGAACAAAAAGACATCCTGCAGTATGGGAGAATATATTCATAAATGACATATCTGATAAGGGGTTGACATACAAAATATATAAAAAACTCACGCACCTCAACAAACATAAAGTAAATAATCCAATTAAGAAATGGGCAGAGGACATGAATAGACACTTCTCCAAAGAAGAAACTCAGATGACCAACAGGCACATGAAAAGATGCTCCACATCGCTAATCATCAGAGAAATGCAGATTAAAACCACAATGAGATATCACCTCACATCAGTGAGGATGGCCAACATCCAAAACACAAACAACAACAAATGTTGGCGAGGATGTGGAGAAAGGGGAACCCTCCTACATTGCTGGTGGGAATGCAAATTAGTTCAACCATTGTGGAAAGCAGTATGGAGGTTCCTCAAAAACCTTAAAATAAAAATACCATTTGACCCGTGAATCCCACTCCTAGGAATTTACCCTAAGAATGCAGCAGCCCAGTTTGAAAAAGACATATGCACCCCTATGTTTATCGCAGCACTATTTACAATAGCCAAGAAACGGAAGCAACCTAAGGGTCCATCAGTAGATGAATGGATAAAGAAGAGGTGGTACTATACACAATGGAATATTATACAGCCATAAGAAGAAAACAAATCCTACCATTTGCAACAACATGGATGGAACTGGAGAGTATTATGCTCAGTGAAATAAGCCAAGCCAAGAAAGTCAAGTACCAAATGATTTCACTCATATGTGGAGTATAACAACAAAGAAAAAATCTGAAGGAACAAAACAGCAGCAGACTCATAGAACCCAAGAACGGACTAATAGTTACTAAAGGGAAAGGGACTGGGGAAGATGGGTGGGAAGGGAGGGATAAGAGGGAAAAAGGGGCATTACGATTAGCAGATGTAATGTTGGGGGGGGGCACAGGGAGGGCTGTACAACTCAGAGAAGACAAGTAGTGACTCTATAGCATCTTACTATGCTGATGGACCGTGACTGTAATGGGGTTGGTGGGGGGTCCTGATGAAGGGGTAGTTTAATTACCATAATATTGCACATGTAATTGTAGATTAATGGTACCAAAATAAAGTATAAAAAAAATTTCTTCCTAAAAGTATTTCTTTAAAAAATATTTCCTTTCTAAAAGTCCTTTAAAAACAGGTTTAAAAAATTTTCCTCCTGAGTCATCTGAAATGTTAAAGATGTTAAAGATGGCTTTGGAGCTATTTAATAATTGAACCTTCCTTGTGTTAATGAAATTCCAGCACAGGGAGGTAAAGTAATGTACTCAGGCCTGAGTACTGGGGAAAAAAAGCAAAAATTAAGAGAAAACAATAATAAATGAACAGAACACCTGTGGCATAAATAAGAGACATATTTATTTCTTCTATTCAGGGAGCACAAAGTTTTCCAGCCCAGGCTCCTGTCTTGTTGACATGCTGTAAAAAGGGCTTCCATTCCCAAGGCCACCTCAGGGACCCCTACAGCTGCTGGAATTTCAGCGTGTAGATGCTTGTCTAGCCAGAAAGAAGGAGGAGGAGATGAAAATTCTAAGATTCAAAGAGCATTTTCTTGAGGTTGCACACCCTACTCTCCTTATACCCATTAACTAGAATTTAGACATATGGTCAAACCTAAAGGCAAGGAAGCCATGTGCCCAGCTAAAAATTGAAAAGAAAGTGATAATAGTGTTTAGGAGATAATTAGGAGCTTCTGCTGCTTAGGAAGTTAGTTAAGGCAGAACTTGAGACAATTCAGCTCTTTAGAATTCCTGTCCATTCGTTCTATACCACATTTCTACTTATGCGAGTATATACAGGTTCTCCATTATTTTATTCTTTAAGCCCTACTTCAAGTCTTCCCTACTTCACAAAGCTTTTCTTAAATACCACGCCTCAGAATGAAGATTTATCTCTCTGAATTTATACGTATTCGGTCTACGCAGCAACATCTAGACTGTAGTATGTTGTAAACATTTCTGTTCACATGTAGCCTTTTGCCAATGCCATTGCAGGTTTCAAGAGGCCTGGAAGCTTAACTATACTGCAGGTTTGTGGCTAGCCTTTGGGTTCAATTTGCGGGATCCAGTGGCCTTTTAGTTCTATCCTAGTTTATTGGGTGAAACCTTGTGGGCCGCTGTTGCTTACAAAAATGTATCCCACCCCTTGACTTCTGTGACACTATGCACCAACTCTTCTTATGAGTGCCCAATAATGTGTTAGTGTTAGAACACTAGATACAATCCAAAGGAGAAGAGATACTGGAGTTTGACATCACTTCCCTCCCCTACCCGAACTCATTTGTAGGATATTTTAAGTCAAAGTTTGCAGACTGTTGGTCTACAGACTGGATCTAGTTCATACACATGTTTTATTTGACTTATACAAGGTCATTAAAAGAGTGATTTAGTTGGCAACATTTAAAAATCAGGAGACATCATGTTAAAAAAATAAACATGAATTTTTAAGTGCTCCTGAAAAAATTCAAAGATCTGGCAACATTGGACCAACATGCCCATGTGCTATTAACAGGCTTGGACTGAGTACCCATCATCCCTTTGGAAGAGACAATGCTATGTGGTCACTTTTGGTTTTTATCTGAGTACACAATTAAATTACATTTCCCAGTAAACTAGGTGTAGCTATTTAATCAAATACAGTTCAAAGTGATGTATGTAACTTCAAGGAATGGCTGCTGAAGAAAACATGTCCATATGGTGCTCAGGGCTCACTTTGTTACCCCTTGTGTCAGACTGATGCAGAGGATATAGCTAGAAGACGTCAGGACGATAGGAGATGGTGGGGCACCGCCTGGAAGGGGCTGGGTCTCTGAACATGGAGCAGAGTTCCCGTGTTAATCTTCACTGTAGCATAAGCAATAAATAAACCTTTGTGTTAAGCAATTGGGATTTGGAGGTTATTTGTTACAACAGTTAACCTAACCTGACTAACTCACCTGATTCTAGTTTACCACGACCTCCACCAAGCCCAATTTATCTTCTTAATTCCAGCAAGGAGTTGACTTTTTTACTCAGATTTTGCATCTTGAGTAATCACGGAATAAATTTTGAGAACAAAATTTAAAAGGAATTTGACAAAATGAAAAACTTAAAATTAGTTGGCCAAGGCCTAGATTACTAGTCATAGAACAACTGAAGGAATTATGAATGTACAGCTTGGAAATGGAAGGTTTAGAAGATATTTTAAACAATCTCCAAATATTTGAAAGGGTTTATGCAACAAGCATTTGAATTTGCTCTGCATAGCTCTGGAGGGCATAATTAGGACCAGCTGGATAAAAATAGAAACTGAAAAACCATCCTTCCAGGATGTTACAGAGACTATTCTTATATTGCATTAATAAGTTGAACTGGAAGACTGAATTACAGAAAAATTCCTAGACTTTAAGATGGTACTCTAAAAATCACTCAACCTATATATGAGTGCATATACCTATTATTGACTCTGCCTTTTTTGAAATATTACAATTTTTGTTTTGTTTGGGTTTAATTTTTATTGTTACAGTGAGCTTATGATGTTTTGTTTTTACAAAAGTGAGCTTCAGCTGTGTTACAGATTGATTTGTTTATTATGATGTCTTGCCAATGGGTTTCAGCCAGGGCAAGTTCGCTATGGATTCAATGCGACAAAAGAAATTGACAGCAAAACGTTCTTGGGGTGAAAGGGTTTATACCCAACTTTATTTCCACGATGGCAGGTCAGTCACTAAAATCATGTTCACTCAGAGTGAGTCTGCATGCAGCAAGCCCGTCTCTGCCTCTGGGCTCCTCTGTCTGCACAGCCATCCTCTGGGCCCCTCTGCACAGTTGTCCCACACAGCTGTCCTCTGGGCCTCTCTGCACAGTCATTCCACACAGCCATCCTCTGGGCCTCTGTCCTAGGTGCTGCCACCACTCCAGCCTCTGCTCTGCACTCCTGCAGCCTTGCAGCCATACCACTGTGTTGTGCCCAGAGCACTTGGCAGAGCTCTTTATATAGAGTCAACAGCCAGGTATTGCCCACAGGTGTGCAGTGAGCTATTCAACCAGGGTCAGGTGAGAATCCTGGCCACAGGAACTCTCACTTTATCCACATATGAATATAGAAATAAATTAGTAATCATTAAGTCCTAATAATGTTGCATTTTTCACTTCATAGTTCCTAATATTGAAGATAGGTACATGAGCTTTATGTTTCTTAATATAAACTCTTTTAAATAGGTTCAATGACTATTCAATTTATAGTCATCTTTAAATTTCATATGATTTTTTACAGAATCCCAGTTTATGTGACTATCATTAAAATATATTTAAATGATTTTCCTTAAATAATTCCTTTACTGAAAACACCAAATATTTCCATATTTCTGCTATTTTGTGAAGTTTTTCATTCTATGTGACTGAATTTAAAATAAAATTGTAAAAGACACCTGTCTTCCCATTCCCCCATCCCGTTCACCATTTTCTCTTTCCAGAAATAACCATTAGCCTAAATTTAGAATTTTTCATTCCCATGCATATTTTGAATCATTATTACATAAGTATCAAAAAAGTACATATTATTGATTTGCCTGTTATTAAAACCTATATGCATTATGCAGAATATAGTTTGCTTTCCCTTATTCAGTATTATGTTTTGTTTCCTTTTTAAGTAAATACACTCCATTAAATATTTTACATATTTTCCCCTTGAAAAAGAAGCATTTAAACAATTAATTTGTGGAATAGTTAATCCATTCACATGGTTCCAAAGTCATTAAGCATAGAACACTATAGAATTAAAAGTCTCCCTCCTACCTCTGTACTTTAGCCACCCAGTTTCCACCCACCTTAGTCCCCCCAAATAGGTACCCATGGTTACTGGTTTCTTGTGTTTCTTTAAAGAATTCTTTTAACTACATAAATAAATGGCAGCATGCTCTGAACTATACATTGCATTGCTTTTTTTACTTAATAGTATCTTGATTATTTTTTCATGTCATTGCATAAAGAGAATCCTTTATTTTTTCTTAGTGTGGCACCATGTTTCATTTTATGAATAAAACTTCAAGTATTTAACTACTATTCTATTGATGTAAGTTTAGGTTGTCTCTATTTTTTATTAATTACAAATAATGCAGCAATATAAAACATGCATAATTTTGTAGACATGAGTTATATTAGTTATTGATTACAGCATGAGGAATTAGCAGCTTAAATTGAGAAATGCTTATTATCTCACTTCTTTTGTGGATCAAGAATCCATACAGGTTGGCTAGATTTTTCTGCCTCAGTTAAGTCTCACAAGGCTGTTAACAGGGTTTGGCCTGGTCTGCGTACTCATTTAAAGGCTTGACTAGGGGAAGATCTGCTTTGAAGCTCACTCACATGGCTGCTGTTAAGAATCAGTGCTTAGAGATTAGACTGAGGGTCTCAGTTCTTTACAGACTGTTGGCTGGAGGCCTTCTTTACTTCCTTGTCCGATGGGCCTTTCCATAGGGCAGCTTACACGATGGCAGCTTGCATCTTCCAGAGCAAGGACCCTACAAGAGAGATAACGAAATACAAATAGAAAGCTACAAATAATAATAAATAAGAGATGTGCATGCACCTGTGTGTCTGCATGTGTGGAGTGAGAAGCCACCAGGGGAGGGGGAAGTAGAGGGAAGCCAGGGGGTCACAGAAGGGTGTGCAAAGAGAGCACTCACCCTGATGTTCACTGGAAAGTACTAGAGACATTAACTAGAACGGACCCTTACAGGCATTTTGACGTGTTCTAAACATAGTGCAAGGGCTTGCAGTAAGGAAGCCTATGGAGTGGGGACATTCTGGCCCTAACAAGGGATAAATTTACCTGCCAACACCGGCTTACAGGGCAGGGCCCCAGGGAGTGGAATCCAAACTGAGCATGACACAGGTACCAGAGAGGCAGGAAAAGGGATGTCCTGGTAAAGGTGGAGGACAGAGTAGAATTAGGAAGCAAACTTCTACAGGCAGTGTAGAAGATGGAGCTCTGTCAAGTTAGAGAACATAGCTGAATCAAAGCTCCCTTTAAAAGTTCAAGGAACCCAATTTAACACAATTATGAGACAAAGAAAAGTATTAAGGTTAAATCCCATAAGTAGAGAATAAAGCTCATCCTCACAATGAGAGGATCTCAGGAGAGAAATACCCTGAAAAGTCAGACAGAGATGATAGATAGACAAATAAACAAATATTAACTATACCAACTATTTCAAAATGAGTTAAAAGGTATCAAGAAAATTATATAACAAAGAAATACACAAGAATGCCATATAAAATCTGACTTAGAAAAACTGAGAAATGAGATGACAGAACTCAAAAGGAATCAGATTTTATTTTTTAAATGCTCTTGAATATGTTGTGCCTATAACTTGGGATGCACATCACTGGAGTTTCACTGAGGTGTATGCTTAGACGAGGAGCTACTTCATCAAAGTGTGCGCACATCCTCAAATTCACTAAGTATTGCCACATTGTTATCACTTTAATGGGTGTGCTAGTTCACGTTGAAACCAGTATTTTAGGAGACTCAACAGCTCTACATATGTTTACCCACCTTTTTATTGGCATACTGTTTCAATTTTGCCAATCTGTTGAGTATGAAGTGGTATCAGAATATTATTTAAATTTTTATCTCTGGTTACTAATGAGGTTTAGCATTTTTCGTATGATTTTAATCATATTTTCTTTGAATTACTTGCTCACATCATTTATATATTTTGTTCTTTTTTTCTTTTTGATTTGTAATCATTCTTTAATGTGTTCTGAGCAGCAGTATTCTGTTATATGCATTTTAAGTATTTTTTAAGTATAATATTTGTCTTTTTAGTTTTCATGTCTTTCTGAAACCAAACTTGCCATTTTAATGTAATATATATTTCAACAAGTTTTCATATATGGCTTGTACTGTTATGTTTTTGTGTTTTCTTCTCTCCTGCCTCAATAAGAAAAATAAATATTCTATACATACTTTAACATTTTATACATTTTTGCCTTTACAGTTGATTCTTTCATACATGTGGAGTAGATACTGGGTATGATGTGAGATATGGTTCTAATAATTTATTTTTGCTATATCAACAGCCATATTGAAGCAATGCTGTAACAGACACCCTTGTGCAAATAAGCACGTTTTTCTCCACAGTAGCACTAGAAGTGGAGGTATTGTGGTGGTATATGCTCGTGTTTGCATTCATTAGCTATTGCCAATTTATTCTCCTAAGAGAATTTTCAATCAACACTATCATTGTAAAATATGAGTTTTACTTCCCAACGAGCGTCATCAAACATTTGTGTCAATCTGATGAGTGTTAACTGTTAGGTCAGGAATCATTTTACATAGATATTTTTTCTATCAATTTGTTTTTTTGACATGTTTTACACAATTATTCAAAGTGGATAGCCTATTTTCTGAGTTTGCATGATTTGTGAATCCCAGCTGATTTCTTTCAGAGGGAAAAACAAATACCCCAAAGAATGTATTAAACCATGATTCCTCCCCCCTGATTGTTACCTTGTACATGAGACAATATCTTAAAGGTTACATTGGAAAAGGAATTTACAATTATTTATTTGATTTTTCTTATCCCTGCTCCTTAAATATTCACAATAATATCATATCTGTACACATACTTGACAATCTTAAAGAATTCTAACATGCATTTGACAAGCATTTAAAACTCAGAGTTTCTCACAACTAAACATAATAAAAGTAGTAAAATGTTATTTTTTGTGCCAATGAGTCACTTTCAGTTACTTAGTTACCTATTGTTATGTTTTATCAAAAATGCTTGCATATTTATATCAAGTTTCTGTTTACCCCTTAGATTATTCATGCCTGTGCAGCGTGTCAGCGGCAGAAATAGGAGATTTAATGAGTTTCATGGGGATACCTCATTCCAAGAACAAAAACTGGAAAAGGAATAGAACACAAGTGCTTGCATACTAATATGGCCCCTTGTTAGAATCAATCTCGGGAGCTCAAGATGACAGATAGTCCCTATACAATTTACATCTCCTTTGGAGAGACCTTTACTTCCAATTTGGTTTTCTGTATATAAGCTAGTCTGCTACTGACACTGCACTAATGGTACATATATAAGGAACAAATACCCAAAGGGACAGGTCACCACTGCTGTACCCTAAATACTGCATTCTCTGCACCTGCTCAGGTTTTATTTCAGACTACTGCTTTGTTCTGCTGCTCTTTTTCCTTTTTTTCAAGAACCAATGTTGTTTGCAATAAAAATGGACACCATAAAAGTAAACACTTGACTTATTAGCATTCTACACAGACATTCTTTTTGTTTGAAAGAGAGCCTTAATTTACTTTCGTTAAAGATAATGCATTATAAAGCACCTTTTTTACATATTTAATATATGCTATGTAGTGCTAGTCTGTTGGGACAGCAAGCAAAGTTAATTTAAAAGAGGGAAATTTAAAGTTGATCTATGAAACCCATGAACACTGGAGAACAAAAGCAATAATTCATGCTTTTCAAATTAAAAATTCCAATATACAAATAAAGAGAAAAAGATTTTGGATCTCTGTAATTTAGACATATTATTTTGTGTTCAGTTTCTGTGGGTGGAGGTGTGCAACAAAATACATGGAATTATAATCTTAACATTCTAATGTTCATAAAAAATTTGGTCTTAAATTTAAAAGTAAAAATTAAGCAAAAGACTTCCAAAGGACCCTACATTACTGAAGTCAGATGAAGTTTTTGAAGCATTATTTTTCAATGGTATTTACAAAGATTTCATGAACTTGCCTGAAACATAGGGGGAAAATTGTTTGAGTTAGTTTTAAACCTTGCTCTGAACTGTATTTTGCACTTTCAGATGAATATTTTCTCAATTTTCCAATTTCCTCAGATTTCAAAGAGAATCAGTTTCAGTCATTAAAGTGGAAAGGTGCTGAGTCCTCCATACATGAAAGAATATTCTGCTGCTGGTTGGGCGACAGTGAGGGGAGGAAAAAGCAAGAGAGACAAGTAAGGGTAAACATTAAAGAAATGACTAATTTACGTAAGGCAGCTTCCATATATTATTTGTATTACTACTGTGGTTGATGCTATATCTTGTAATCCACTCATGTATTTCATTTTAAAAAAAGGATTCTTTTTCCCTTTGGGGCAAATGACCTGAGGAAAGTTAGCCACTTGCTCAATTTGTATGGCTAGTAAGTGTCAGAAACAGGATTTGAACTTTATAATCTCTTTAATTGCAAAGTCAACATCCTATCCAACAAACCATGCAACAAGAAGTAAACAGGGAATTTTGACTAAGGGGGAGAAGGTGTGCAAATGAATCCAATAAAAACACGAGTTTGCTCTTTGTGCTCTTCTATGTTGTAGAGAAGGAATAAATGTATTGCCAACACTATTTATTTAAGGGATACCCCTTCCTGGAGAATTCCAAAATCTTGGATACTACTATTATCAGGCTCTATATTGCTAGAGAATTGATAAAAATATTTTATACTATTTAGATATCATTTCTTAAGGACTTATTTTCTGCCAGTCATGGTTCTGTATTCACATTTTTTAAATTAAGGTATTGATATACACTCTTATGAAGGTTTCACATGAAAAAACAATATGGTTACTACATTTACCCATATTATCAAATCCCCACCCATACCACAATGCAGTCACTGACCTTCAGTGTCGTAAGATGCCACAGATTCACTGTTTGCCTTCTCTGTGCCACACTGTTTTACCCACGATCCCCCACATCCTGTGTACTAAACATAATAACTCTCAATCCCCTTCTCCTTCCCTCCCCACCCACCCTTCCGCACCCCTCCTCTTTGGTAACCACTAGTTCCTTCTTGGAGTCTCTGAGTCTGCTGCTATTTTGTTCCTTCAGTTTTGCTTCATTGTTATACTCCACAAATGAGGGAAATCATTTGGCACTTGTCTTTCTCCACCTGGCTTATTTCACTGAGCATAATATCCTCCAGCTCCATTCATGTTGTTGAAAATGGTAGGATTTGTTTCTTTCTTATGGCTGAATAGTATTCCATTGTGTATATGTACCACCTCTTCTTTATCCATTCATCTACTGATGGACACTTAGGTTGCTTCCATATCTTGGCTGTTGTAAAAAGTTCTGTAATAAACATAGGGGTGCATGTCTTTTTGAATCTGAGAAGTTGTATTCTTTGGATAAATTCCAAGGAGTGGGATTCCTGGGTCAGATAGTATTTCTATTTTTAGATTTTAAGGAACATCCATATTACTTTCCACAATGGTTGAACTAGCTTACATTCCCACCAGCAGTGTAGGAGGGTTCCCTTTTCTCCGCATCCTCACCAGCATTTGTCGTTCTTAGTCTTTTGGATAGTGGCCATCCTTACTGGTGTGAGGTGATATCTCACTGTGGTTTTAATTTGCATTTCCCTGATGATTAGTGATATGGAGCATCTTTTCATGTGTCTGTTGGCCATCTAAATTTCTTCTTTGGAGAACCATCTCTTCATATCCTCTGCCCATTTTTTAATTGGGTTATTTGCTTTTTGGGTGTTAAGGCATGTGAGGTCTATATATATTTTGTATGTTAACCCCTTGTTGTATATGTCATTTACAAATATATTCTCCCATAGTGTTGGATGCCTTTTTGTTCTGTTGATGGTGTCCTTTGCCATACAGAAACTTTTTAGTTTGATGTAGTCCCATGAGTTCATTTTTGCTTTTGTTTCCCTTGCTTGAGGAGATGCGTTCAGGAAGAAGTTGCTCATTCTTATATTCAGGAGATTTTTGCCTATGTTGTCTTCTAAGAGTTTTATGGTTTCATGACTTATATTTGGTCTTTGATTTATTTCAAGTTTACTTGTGTGTATGGGGTTAAACAATAATCCAGTTTCATTGTCTTGCATGTAGCTGTCTTGTTTTGCCAACACCAGTTGTTGAAGAGGCTGTCATTTCCCCATTGTATATCCATGGCTCCTTTATGGTATATTAATTGACCATATATGGTTGGGTTTATATCAGGGCTTTCTAGTCTGTTCCACTGATCTATGGTTCTGTTCTGGTGCCAGTACCAAATTGTCTTGATTACTGTGGCTTCGTAGTAGAGCTTGAAGTTGGGAGCGTAATCCCCCCTGCTTTATTCTTCCTTCTCAGGATGCTTTGGCTATTTGGGGTCTTTTGTGGTTCCATGTGAATTTTAGAATGATTTTCTCTAGTTCGTTGAAGAATGCTTTTGGTATTTTTATAGGAATTGCATTGAATCTGTAGATTGCTTTACGGAGGATGGCCATTTTGAGAATATTAATTCTTCCTGTCCATGAGCAAGGGATGTGTTTCCATTTATTGGTATCTTCTTTAATATATCTCATGAGTGTCTTGTATTTTTCAGAGTATAGGTCTTTCACTTCCTTGGTTAGGTTTATTCCTAGGTATTTCATTCTTTTTGATGCAGTTGTGAATGGAATTGTTTTCCTGATTTCATTGTTAGTGTATAGGAATGCCACAGATTTCTGTGTATTAATTTTGTATCCTCCAACTTTGCTGAATTCAGATATTAGATCTAGTAGTTTTGGAGTGGATTCTTTAGGGTTTCTTATGTAGAGTATCATGTCATCTGCAAACAGGGACAGTTTAACTTCTTCCTTGCCAATCTGGATGCCTTTTGTTTCTTTGTGTTGTCTGATTACCGTGGCTAAGACCTCCAGTACTATGTTGAATAACAGTGGGGAGAGTGGGCATCCTTGTCTTGTTCCCGATCTTAAGAGATAAGCTTTCAGCCTCTCACTGTTAAGTGTAATGTTGGCTGTTGGCTGTGGGTTTGTCATATATGGCCTTTATTATGTTGAGGTACTTGCCGTCTATACCCATTCTGTTGAGAGTTTTTATCATGAATGCATGTTGAATTTTGTCAAATGCTTTTTCAGCATCTATGGAGATGATCATATTGTTTTTGTCCTTCTTTTTGTTGATGTGGTGGATGATATTGATGGATTTTCAAATGTTGTACCATCCTTGCATCCCTGGAATAAATCCTACTTGATCATGATGGATGATCTTTTTATGTTTTTTTTTTTAATTCGGTTTGCCAATATTTTGTTGAGTATTTTTGCATCTATATTCATCAGGGATATTGGTCTGTAATTTTCTTTTTTGTGGTGTCTTTGCATGGTTTTGGTATTAGAGTGATGCAGGCCTCAATGAATGAGTTTGGAAGTATTCCCTCTTCTTCTACTCTTTGGAAAACTTTAAGGAGGATGGGTATTAGGTCTTTACTAAATTTTGATAAAATTCAGTGGTGAAGCAATCTGGTTCCAGTGTTTTGACTTTAGGTAGGTTTTTGATTACCAGTTCAATTTTGTTGCTGGGAATTGGTCTGTTCAGATTTTCTGTTTCTTTCTGGGTTAGCCTTGGAAGGTTGTATTTTTCTAGAAAGTTTTCCATTTCTTCTAGGTTATCCAGTTTGTTAACATATAATTTTACATAGTATTCTCTAATAATTCTTTGTATTTCTGGGGTGTCCACAGTATTTTTCCTTTCTCATTTCTGATTCTGTTTATTTGAGTAGACTCTCTTTTTTTCTTGATAAGTTTGGCTAGGGGTTTATCTATTTTGTTTATTTTCTCGAAGAATGAGGTCTTGCTTTCATTGATTCTTTCTATTGTTTTATTCTTCTCGATTTTATTTATTTATGCTCTAATCTTTATTATGTCCCTCCTTCTACTGACTTTGGGCCTCATTTGTTGTTCTTCTTCTAGTTTCATTAATTGTGAGTTTAGACATTTTTTATGGGATTTTTCTTCTTTCCTGAGGTAGGCCTGTATTACAATATACTTTCGTCTTAGTATGGCCTTTGCTGTGTCCCACAGACATTGTGGTGTTGAATTTTTGTTGTAATTTTTCTCCATAGATTGCTTGATCTCTGTTCTTATTTAGTCATTGATTCATTGGTTATTTAGGAGCATGGTGTGAAGCCTCCATGTGTTTGTGGGATTTTTCATTTTCTTTGTGTAATTTATTTCTAGTTTCATACCTCTGTGGTCTGAGAAACTGGTTGGTACAATTTCAATCTTTTTGAATTTACTGAGGTTCTTTTTGTGGCCTAGTATATGATGTATTCTTGCAAATGTTCCACGTGCACTTGAGAAGAATGTGTATTCGGCTGCTTTTGGGTGTAGAGATCTGAAGATGTCTGTTAGGTCCATCTGTTGTAATGTGCTGTTCAGTGCTTCTGTCTCCTTACTTATTTCCTTCTGGTTGATCTGTCCTTCTGAGTGAGTGGAGTGTTGAAGTCTCCTAGAGTGAATGTATTGCCTTTTATTTCCCCTTTTAATTCTGTTAGTATTTATTTCACATATGTAGGTGCCCCTGTGTTGGGTGCATACATATTTATAATGGTTATACCTTTTGGTTGGATTGACCCTTTTATCATTATGTAATGTCCTTCTTTGTCTCTTGTGAATTTCTTTGTTTTGAAGTCTATTTTGTCTGATACAAGTACTGCAACTCCTGCTTTCATCTCCCTATTAGTTGTATAAAATATTTTTTCTATCCCTTCACTTTTAGTCTGTGTATGCCTTTGGGTTTAAAGTGAGTCTCTTGTAGGCTGCATATAGATGGGTCTTGCTTTTTTATCCATTTAGTAACTCTATGTCTTGATTGGTGCATTCAGTTTATTTACATTTGGGGTGAATATCAATAGGTATGTACTTATTGTCATTGCAGGCTTTAATTTCATGCTTACCAAAGGTTCAAGGTTAACTTCCTTACTATCTAAGAGTCTAACTTAACTCACTTAATATGCTATTACAAACAAAATCTAAAGGTTTTTTTTTTCCTTCTCCTTTCTCTTCCTCCTCCATTCTTTATATATTTGGTATCATATTCTCTACTCTTTGTCTATTCTTTGATTGACTTTGGGGATAGTTAATTTAATTTTGCATTTGCTTAATAATTAGCTGTTCTGCTTTCTTTACTGTGGTTTTATTACCTCTGGTGACAGCTATTAAAGCTTAGAAAACTATAGAAGTTCCTCCAAAATACATTATACAGATGGTTTGTGGGAGGTAAATTCTCTCAGCCTTTGCTTCTCTGTAAATTATTTAGTCCCTCCTTCAAATTTAAATTATAATCTTGCTAGATAAAGTAATCTTGTTTAGAGGCCCTTCTGCTTCATTGCATTAAATACATCATGCCACTCCTTTCTGGCCTATAAGGTTTCTGTTGAGAAGTCTGATGATAGCCTGATGGGCCTTCCTTTGTATGTGATCTTATTTCTCTCTCTGGGTGCTTTTAATAGTCTGTCCTTATCCTTGATCTTTGCCATTTTAATTACTCTATGTCTTGGTGTTGTCTTCCTTGGGTCCCTTGTGTTGGGAGATCTGTGTATCTCCATGGCCTGAGAGATTATCTTTTCCCCAGGATTGAGGAAGTTTTCAGCAATTACCTCCTCAAAGATACCTTCTATCCCTTTTTCTCTCTTCTTCTTCTGGTATCCCTATAGTGTGAATATTGTTCTGTTTGGATTGGTCACACAGTTCTCTCAATATTCTTTCATTCTTAGAGATTCTTTTTTCTCTCTGTGCCTCAGCATCTTTGTATTCCTCTTCTCTAGTTTCTATTTCATTTATGGTCTCCTCCACTGTATCTAATTTGCTTTTAATAACCTCCATTGTGCTCTTCAACAATTGGATTTCTAACCAGAATTCATTCCTGAGTTCTTGAATATCTTTCCGTACCTCCATAAGCGTGTTAATGATTTTTATTTTGAACTCCTTCAGGAAGAGTCATGTGGTTGATGTCATTTAAATCTTTCTCAGTAGTTGTATTAATAATTTTACTCTGAACCAGGTTCTGTTTGCGTATCATATTTGTATATGGCGCCCTCTAGTGCCCAGAAACTCCACTCTCTGGAGCTGCTCAGCCTTGAAGCAATGTCAGGGGTCACAGGGGAGTGGTATTGGTGCCTGGGGGGAGTAAAGAGCTGTTTCCTGCTTCCCAGCTGCTATGCCTGTCTCCACTGCCTGAACCATTGGGCCAAGCACACAGGTATAAGCCTGTATGATTTGCATTTGTAGTTGCTGTAGACAGATCTTCCCTTGGCTAGGCTAATCCCAGGGTAGGGTTTGCCGGTTTGCGAGCCAGGTGGAGCTGGCCGGGAGAAAGGCGCAGTAGTCTGCATCATATCATGGAGGTGATCCTTGGAGCTGTGTAGCCAGCCAGGGAGCTGGAGCACCTGAAGAACGTGAAAGTTCCCAACCTGCTGGGCAGAGTGCACCTGGACAATTTTGTCTACTTGTTCTTTCTCCTGAGCAGTAAGCTCTGTGCAATCCTTGCCCCTTTAGCAGCCCTCTTGCTAAGGGCTTCCTTGTTCAGAAGTCTCTCAGACTGACTGCCTTTCTTTTGTTCAAGAGCAGCTGGATATGGATCCCTGCTTTCCTCAAGTGTCTGGAATCTCAGTCTTTCCAGGAATTCTACCTGTCTTAGCTTTCCAACCCCCTATTGATGAGAGTACCATGCAAGCACCATGAAATGTAGGTTTGTGCTCCCAGCAGATCTCCGGATAAGGTATTCAGCAATCCCAGGCCTCCACTCCCTTCCCACTCCATTTTTCTTTCTTTCACTGTTGAGCTCATGTGGAGGAAGGGCTTGAGTCCCACTGGGCACAGCTTTGGTACATTACCCTGTTCCATGAGCTCTGCTCTTTTCTCCAGGTGTATGCAGTCTGGCTCAGCCCTCTTTCCTGTTGCTCTTTCAGTAGTAGTTGTATTAATTATATTTTCATATTATATGCGGTTTTAGGAGGAAGCTTCTATCTCACCTCTCACGCCACCATCTTTCATCCTCCTATTTTCACAATTCATTTGTTCAACAAGCCTGTAAGGGAAGTGTTATCAACCAATTTTTATAGAAGAAGACACTGAGGTTCAAAGACTGATCCATTGCACAGAACCCTTCAGAGACTTACCAGAATTTAATCAAAAGTCTCCAATCTTCTACAAATGCCCTAAACTCCTATACTTCCTAGTACCTCAAGGAGACTGTTCAATATATCTGTGATGGAGGACATTCAAGAGCCCACCAATGATGTCAAGTTAGAGAAATGGAACAATGATTGTGATGATTCTTACTTCCAAAATTCCTTTTCTATACAGAGTAACCCAAATGTTTGGATTCTAAAACATCCAAATAATAATCTAAATCCTTTTTTCACTTTGCCAAAGAAATTTCAAAATCAGGCAAATCAGCAAAACCTCAACATGAAAATCTTTTCCATTAGATGAAGAAATAATAACAAAGCAATTCTTTGAAATTCCTTGAATGTGCTGACAGTAAATGCTACCGTTTTTCCAATCATCACTTAGGAAGGACATCCATCTTGCCAGTTGAACACCGTGGCTCTGGAGTTCTGAATCCCAGATCCCAAATCTTAGTTCTTATTTTGTTAGTCAATGACATAACATTTCTGAATCTAATTTTCCTCCATGTATGTCATGGGGATTCTAAGTTTCAAAAAACGACTCAAAACAAATTTAAAACACCAAAATGCAGAGGTGCATGCAAATTAAGAAAGAGTTCAGAGATCTCAAGAATGCTTTGACCGCAGCCCTGGCTCCACTTTTCTAAGCTTTGGGCCAATGCTGCCTTACTTCAGTGTGGGCACATGGCTGCCATCATTCTG
Source organism: Phataginus tricuspis (assembly GCA_029783875.1). Taxonomy (NCBI): domain Eukaryota; kingdom Metazoa; phylum Chordata; class Mammalia; order Pholidota; family Manidae; genus Phataginus; species Phataginus tricuspis. Next base: position 11,124,955 of record JAQQAC010008719.1, read on the forward strand.
AGCTTCCGTATGACACTGTTCTCCCTTGAGTAAGGGAGCTCTACTCTTTTCAAATCATCAAATACAAGCCCTTCAAACTTCACCTGGATTTAATTATCTTGAGGCCCATGTCTACCCTTTAAAATAGTTTCTACTGCAGGAGGAATGGGAAGGAGTGCTCTAACAGGTCTGGCCCAGTGTTGTTTGGGGGTAGGCTCATTCGTAAAGAGACCACCTCGTCACAATGAGGGAAGAGACAGGAATGGTGACCAGGGATACAAAATCAATGTCCCCTGCAGGCTGCCTTATAGGTGATCTTAGAAGTGAAAGTTATAATCTGTGCAATGCACCCAACAGAGCTTCTGGGACACAGTAAGAGATATATGAACACTAGATATTATTATTATTCTCATGCTTTTACCTTATTTTAATTTCGTTTGATGATTTAATTAGTAGACAACCTAAAATATAGAAGGCAAGATTATGCAGTATCCTACAAATAAGTTTTCTAGGATATTTATTCTACACAACTGAATCAGACTGTTGTTATGATATGTGGTGAAACTGGCTTGTACAGAGAGCCAACTCATATATCTTGATTCAAACAATTCTTTGCTCTCATTCTCCCTCACTTGTTTCATGGAAAAAAAATTGTAAATTAAATTAATCATTCAGCAATGGTTGGTTTGGCAATACGAACTACAGTAATTTCATTAACTAGTTCATTGGTTCTCAAGCTGCATGTGTTCGTGATACACTTTCAAATGCACCAATTTTGGATGAATATTTAAAGGGATTAAAAGGAAATGGGTCATTTTAAAGAAACATTTCAGAAAATTGAAGGGAACAAAACTCCTCATTGCATAGTTTTTCGACTATCTTCTTCAGAACTGAGACACTATATAGTTTTATTTTCTACTATGACCATACTCTCATGAGCTTGTAAGACAAAGTTTTTACATATTCTGATAAGCAGGTAATTTTTCTTTTATTCACCTTCTCTTTCCCCAAACTTATTTTTTATTGTAAGAGAGTCTGTGTGACTTCACCAAACCCAGATCTTCATAATTATAATAATAGCTAAAATATATTGAATGACTATTATTTCCCAGAGACTGTTTTAAATTTTTTATATGCATTAACTCTTTTAATCCTTAAAACAGTGACATTATTTGTGTAAGATTGTTAACAGCCCTTTACCTAGTAACACACATTATTGTGAACCTTGAATAAGTCTATCTTATTGCAATCTATGATTCAAGGAATTATTTTTATAATTTTGAATAAATCACTACAAAAAAGAATGATTATTTTGTCATCCCCAAACACACACACACACACACACACACACACACACCTGCTGTGTGATAAGTCTAAAGCTCTTCAACTGGCGTGAGTTTCCATGCACTGAAGTCCCACAAATTCTGAGTTTACAGCTTTCTATTTATGCAGACGCACAGACTGCCTACATGTCTCTGAATCATAGTTTCAAGTTCCTGGAAGAGAAAATCTGACCATCCCCATTAAGGTTAAATGTCTGCATGATTCACTTAACTTTATTCAGGAGGAAGAATCTTAATGAAGAAGGAAAGGAGGGGGAGGAGGAGGAGAAGAAGGATGATAAAATATATTCTAGATGGATCCATTTTTTCTATTAGTAATAATGTTCCTGATAAAAGGATGTAGTGTTTTATCAGTGTTTGATGGGATTGGAGAGAAATGGATCATGCAGCCATCAACAGAAGCTGGACAAAGGAAAAGGAAAGATACTTAGGGAGACAGTCCATTAGCTTTATGTGTAAGGGTCTGAGCAAGGGCTTTGTGATGAGCAGGGGAAATTGATGAATTATTTATAGCTATTTATGTTTAACTGCATAGCACACTTGGTTTCCTCCGTAGTGTGAGTTGAATCATTATCATTCAATTTATCATAATTTGAGTCGAAGAAACCTTCCTAACAGTATTATAAACTTACCTTGAAATAGGGACTTCCATTGGAAATTGTAGTTAAGATTCTTATACTCAGTAAGGGTAGATCACATAAACAGCAAGCCTTATAGAATACTATAGTAATCAGACTTACTTTGCTGTCTGGAAGTATCCTGCCATTATACTCATTCTTTTAAAAATGTTTTCTCTACAAGCAAAGAAGTGAAAGAGAATATAAAAACAAAACAAAACAAAGCCCAACACAACTAAGGACTCATACTCAGATATTGCAATAACTGATTCCCTGGACCTGATGTCCGTGGATACCTCTTCGCATCCTTTCAGGGAGTAACTGACTGTAACTGAGTTTTCTGGTCGGAAGCTGCCCTGAGCTTTCTCTACCCTGGCTTGTTTGACTCTTCTCTCTATTGTACTGAAGAACACAATTGTTTTCTTTGTTAACAGGAAGAACCATAGATTTTCTTTCAAGAAACTAGTTAATATCTGCAATATCCATGTGAATATTGACATGTAGAATAGGAAAGAATAGGGCCCTGAATCATCAATTCAAAATTAATTTCAAGTAAAGAATCTGAATCATATCTTATAATCAGATTCTTTAAAAGGGGAACGTTATAAGAAGACAGCATTTGACATTATCAGTCATTTAATTTTAACAATTCTAGTGTCTGTGCAATGATACTTCATTATAGTTTTAATTTGCATTTCCCTGATGACTAATAATGCTACACATTTCATGTTTTTTCAGTCATCCTGGGTCTTCTCTCTTTTGTATGCTTTTGTCTTTTCCCTATTTAAAATGAGATCTATATATTTCTTATTGATTGGTTATCCATTGAATAGGATTTATTTTGGAAACAAGTTCTCCAATGGATGTATGCAAGGCAGTTATCTTGTTCCAGTCAGTGGCTTACCTTCCACTCTCTTAACAGTATCTTTGTGGAATAGATATTCTTAATTTCATAAAAAAACAATAACGCTTTTTTTTATGGTTTGCTTTTTGTGAACTGTCCAGGGTTCTTTGCATACCTCAAACATGTAAAGACATTCTCCTTTATTTTATTCTGGAAGCATTATTATATTACCTTTTATATTTATGTTAAGTAGAAAGATAGACATAAACAGCCAGGGAAGGGGACAGTAAGGTTCAAGGAAAGAAAAATGCCCAAACTCTGCCCAGGTAGGGGGTCCCAGGTGAAGACAACAAAGGTTTTGCAGGGAAATAACTTCTTGCTTATTGGGACCAGGCCATACTGGTTCCAACGGGTGCAATCGAACAAAACTAAGAACTGACCAAACCACACCTCATCATAATCTCATTAAAATAAAAATTTGTTTTTTTTCCCTCCACCCACCTGTGTGCATTTTGGGAAAAGACGTGTGCATCAACAGGAATGGGTGTAATAAGTAGAGCTGTCAATCAAATGACTAAACCCTGTCAATCAAAGAAGTGCCTCCCTAGCAAGGTCAGGATAAACAGACACCCCCTGAAAGCTCGAGGCCTTTGTCTACCTTGACTCTGGCCCACTCCCACTCCTCCCTTGGAGTATATTCAAATAAAACTTTTGTTCTGTTTCACTATTGTGTCTCTGCCTTTCAGTTCTTTGTTATAGTGGGATAAGAACCAAGGAGAAAACACTCAACCCTTAAAATTTATATTTATGATCCATCTCAAATTAGTTTTTATAGGTCAAGTTTAATGTTGTTATTTATGAATAACCAATTGACCCAGCACCATTTATGGAAAAGACCATCTTTGTGCAACAAATTTCAGTCATATTCTTATCACTAAACTTATGAACATATATGTGTGAATCTGTCTGTGAACTCTCTGTTGTGTCTCCTAAATCTGTGTGTCTATCCTTGTGCCAATTTGTCAATTTCCACACATTCACAATTTGAGACATTCACAATTACTGCAGCTTTATAATAAGTCTTGATATCTGGTAGTATAAATAATTTAGCTTTATTTTTCTTCAAGATTTCCTTGATTCATAAATCCTTGACATTTTCTATAAATGTTAGAATTAGCTTGTTAATTTTCATTTTTCATAAAAGCCCCTGGAATTTTGATTGGGATATTGTTTATGGGTTAATTGGGATGGGGTTTAAAATCTTCAGTGTTTTAGTTTTCTATTGCTGCATAACAAATTACCACAAATTTAGGGAATTAAAGCAACACTCATTAATTATCTTATTTTTCTATAGTCCAAAATCTGGGCCATCACAGTTTGAATAAGTCCTGATCCAGATGTAAAACAAATTGTATACCACGGGAAAGGATGCAGTGCAGGACAGATGAAGAGACAACCAAATAATCCATGAAGAGAGAGGGGAAAAGGGGGAAGGACGTTACAACCAGAAGAAATATATAAGCCCTGGAGAAGGCAATGTTGCTAGAGTGCCTAAATTAAACACTTCTAGCTGGTGAAACCTGGTTCAGATTTTTCAAATATTCATTTGTTAAATCAAGCCTGGAGGGTGAAGAAGTTAAATAATCAGCATAAGACAGACAAACCAACCAGCTACCTTAGAAAAGGAAATGCCAGAAGGCAGTAAATGCAGGTCAGTTGGTCAATCCAGGGATAGAGATGTCAGGAGAAAGGAAGAGCCTGATTCTTGCTGGCCTTCCCCTAATCCCCTGGCCTTGTTCTTGGGTGAGTTTAGGAGTGAGTAAGGCAGTTAACAAGGTATTATGTAATCTTGACCAAAATTACACCAACATTGACTTTGCCCCTTGGGTTAGTCCTGATGTAGGGTCAGGCACCCCTAATCCAGCTGGCTTCTCAACCTCACTGTTAATGCAGGTGAGAAACTGACCCTGGGTCTGACTTGACTTTCTGGACTGTAGCTCGAGGCTGGAGGGGCTTCCCAACTCAGGGCAAGTTCACTCTGGATTCAGTGATACCAAATAACAACAATGGAATACTGTAGGATAAAAGGGTTTATACCAAGACTTATTCTTATGATGGCAGGTCTAGCACTAGAATCATATTTGCTTCCAGCAAGTCTGCATACAGCAGGCCTGTCTCCATCTCTACCTCTGCTCCAGGCTCTGCACCGAGCACTGGGCATAGCCCTTTACATAACAACACAGGCAATAATGGCTTATTGCCAACATGTGTGCAAGCATGCGCCTGCACAATAGGCTGAGTCTTACATGATCTAATGTGCACAGTGGGTGAGTAGATTAGGATCAGGTGGGATCCTGGCCATGGAACTTTAATTTTCCATACATGGAGCAACTCAAGATGAATTTCAACTGGGTTTCAGGCTTGGACTGAGATTTTCTCTTTGATTCCTTGGATGCTACTGAAGTGCTGAGGCTGGAGGTGAGTGGGGTTGAACAGGTGAAATTCTCATAGGGTTAGCTGTCTGTTGCCAATACAAGTACCTGGGAGACAAAATTGGCTACCGGGTAGATGGAATGCATGATCTGATAGAGTATCTGGTAGCCCAAGTCCTGGTCATCAGAGGCACTGATAGGCAGGGGTCAAAGCACTCAACATGTGGAACAAGACACAGTCATCAGCCCCAATGTTTTGATGAACTCTAGGATCTGCTGGACTATCTGCAGGAAGAATCTGGAAGGTGACTGTGGCCCAGATCATATGGAAGGGGGGATGAGATTCACTTTGTCCTCTGAATTAAACATAGTGAGTGCCATGGTGGTATAGGGGACCAAGGACAGGCTGCTCCAGGCTGTTCCACTGTGACGTGCAGATTACTTTTAGCTGAAAACCATCAGAAAGAAATCAGACCTCCTACCCTCCAACTGCAAAAAATAATTTAGATAGAGGAACTACTCCAGTAGGAGAACTGTCACCTTAGATAGCTATATTATAATGTAAAGTAGGTATGGTAGACAGGGAGGGATGTGGTTAAGTCTGTTAAAATTCCTCTGTGCCCTCCACCTTGTTTCAATTTCACGTCTGCCAACCATAATGCCCCTTTTTCCTCCTTATCCCTCCCTTCCCACCCATCTTACCCAGTCCCTTTCCCCTTTGGTAACTGTTAGTCCATTCTTGGGTTCTGTGAGTCTGCTGCTGTTTTGTTCCTTTAGTTTTTTCTTTGTTCTTATACTCCACATATGAGTGAGATCATTTGATACTTGTCTTTTTCTGCCTGGCTAATTTCACTGAGCATAATACCCTCTAGCTAAATCCATGTTGCTGCAAATGGTAGGATTTGTTTTCTTCTTATGGCTGAATAATATTCCATTGTGTATATGTACCACTTCTTCTTTATCCATTCATCTACTGATGGACACTTAGGTTGCTTCCATTTCTTGGCTATTGTAAATAGTGCTGCGGTAAACACAGGGGTGCATATGTCTTTTTCAAACTGAGGTCCTGCATTCTTAGGGTAAATTCCTAGGAGTGGGATTCCTGGGTCAAATGGTATTTCTATTTTGAGTTTTTTGAGGAACCTCCATACTGCTTTCCACAATGGTTGAACTAATTTGCATTCCCACCAGCAATATAGGAGGGTTCCCCTTTCTCCACATCCTCTCCAACATTTGTTGTTGTTTATGTTTTGGATGTTGGCCATCCTCACTGGTGTGAGGTGGTATCTCATTGTGGTTTTAATTTGCATTTCTCTGATGACTAGCGATGTGGAGCATCTTTTCATGTGCCTGTTGGTCATCTGAATTTATTCTTTGGAGAAGTGTCTATTCAGATCCTCTGCCAATTTTTCAATTGGCTTATTTGCTTTTTGTTTGTTGAGGTGTATGAGTTCTTTTCATATATTGCATGTCAACCCCTTATCGGATATGTCATTTATGAATATATTCTCCCATACTGTAGGATGTCTTTTTGTTCTTCTGATGATGTCCTTTGCTGTACAGAAGCTTTTCAACTTGATATAGTCCCACTTGTTCATTTTTGCTTTTGTTTCCCTTGCCTGGGGAGATATGTTCATGAAGAAGTTGCTCATGTTTATGTCCAAGAGATATTTGCCTACATTTTTTTCTAAGAGTTTTATGGTTTCATGACTTACATTCAGGTCTTTGATCCATTTTGAGTTTACTTTTGTGTATGGGGTTAGGCAGTAATCCAGTTTCATTCTCTTACATGTAGCTGTCCAGTTTTGCCAACACTAGCTGTTGAAGAGGTTGTCATTTCCCCATTATATATCCATGGCTCCTTTATCATATATTAATTGACTGTATATATTTGGGTTAATGTCTGGACTCTCTATTCTGTACCACTGGTCTGTGGGTCTGTTTTTGTGCCAGTACCAAATTGTCTTGATTACTGTGGCTTTGTTCTAGCGCTTGAAGTCAGGGAGTGTAATTCCCCCTGTTTAATTCCTCCTTCTCAGGATTGCTTTGGCTATTCGGGGGTCTTTTGTGGTTACATATGAATTTTAGAACTATTTGTTCCAGTTCATTGAAGAATGCCATTGGTATTTTGATAGGGATTACATTGAATCTGTAGATTGCTTTAGGTAGTACAGCCATTTTGACAATATTTATTCTTCCTAGCCAAGAGCATGGGATGAATTCCCATTTGTTAGTGTCCTCTTTAATTTCTCTTAGGAGTGTCTTATAGTTTTCAGAGTATAGGTCTTTCACTTCTTTGGTTAGGTTTATTCCTAGGTATTTTATTCCTTGTGATGCAATTTTGAATGGAATTGTTTTCCTGATTTCTCTTTCTCTTAGCTCATCGTAAGTGTATAGGAAAGCAACACATTTTTGTGTGTTAATTTTGTATCCTGCAACTTTGCTGAATTCACATATTAGTTCTAGTAGTTTTGGAGTGGAGTATTTAGGGTTTTTTATGTACAATATCATGTCATCTGCAAATAGTGACAGTGTGACTTCTTTACCAATCTGGATGTCTTGTATTTCTTTGTTTTGTCTGATTGTCATGGCTAGGACCTCCAGTACTATGTGGAATAACAGTGGGGAGAGTGAGTATCCTGTCTTGTTCCCGATCTTAGATGAAAAGCTTTCAGCTCCTCGCTGTTAAGTATGATGTTGGCTGTGGGTTTGTCATATATGGCCTTTATTATGTTGAGGTACTTGCCTTCTATACCCATTTTGTTGAGAGTTTTAATCATGAATGGATGCTGAATTTTGTCAAATGCTTTTTCAGCATCTATGGAAATGATGATGTTGTTTTGTTCTTTTTGTTGATGTGGTGGATGACGTTGATGGATTTTTGAATGTTGTTCCATCCTTGCATCCCTGAGATGAATCCCACTTGATCATGGTGTATGATCCTCTTGGTGTATTTTTGAATTCGGTTTGCTAATATTTTGTTGAGTATTTTTGCATCTATGTTCATCAGGAATATTGGTCTGTAATTTTCTTTTTTGGTGGGGTCTTTGCCTGGTTTTGATATTAGAGTGATGCTGGCTTCATAGAATGAGTTTGGAAGTATTCCCTCCTTTCTATTGTTTGGAAAACTTTAAGGAGAATGGGTATTATTTCTTCTCTCTATGTCTGATAAAATTCAGTGGTGAATCCATCTGGTCTGGGGGTTTTGTTCTTGGGTAGTTTTTTGATTACTGATTCAATTTCATTGCTGATGATTGGTCTGTTTAGGTTTTCTGTTTCTTGCTTGGTCAGTCTTGGAAGGTTGTATTTTTCTAAGAAGTTGTCCATTTCTTCTAGCTTTTCCAGCTTGTTAGCATATAGATTTTCATAGTATTCTCTAATATTTATTTGTATTTCTGTGGGGTCTGTTGTGATTTTTCTTTTCTCATTTCTGATTCTTTTTATGTGTGTAGATTCTCTTTTTCTCTTAATAAGTCTGGCTAAGGGTTAATCTATTTTGTTTATCTTTTCAAAGAACCAGCTCTTGGTTTCGTTGATTTTTTTCTATTGTTTTATTCTTCTCAATTTTATTTCTTTCTTCTCTGATCTTTATTATGTCTCTCCTTCTGGTGACTTTGGGCCTCATTGTTCTTCTTTTTCCAATTTCAATAATTGTGGCTTTAGACTATTCATTTGTGATTGTTCTTTCTTCTTTAAATAGGCCTGGATTGCAATATACTTTCCTCTTAGAACTGCCTTTGCTGCATCCCACAGAAGTTGGGGCTTTGTGCTGTTGTTGTCATTTGTCTCCATATATTGTTTTTTTTCTCTGTTTTAATTTGGTCATTGATCCATTGATTAATTAGGAGAATGTTGTTAAGTCTCCATGTATTTGTGAGCCTTTTTGTTTTCTTTGTACAATTTATTTCTAATTTTATTCCTTTGTTATCTGAGAAGTTGGTTGGTACAATTTCAATATTTTTGAATTTACTGAGGTTCTTTTTGTGGCCTAGTATGTGGTCTGTTCTGGAAAATGTTTCATGTGCACTTGAGAAGAATGTGTATCCTGCTGCTTTTGGGTGTAGAGTTCTGTAGATGTCTGTTACGTCCATCTGTTCTAGTGTGTTGTTCAGTGCCTCTGTGTCTTTACTTATTTTCTGTCTGGTTGATCTGTCCTTTGGAGTGAGTTGTGTGTTGAAGTGTCCTAACATGAATGCATTGCTTTCTATTTCCTCCTTTAATTCTGTTAATATTTGTTTTACATATGTCGGCCTCCTGTGTTGGGTGCATATATATTTGTAATGGTTATATCCCCTTGTTGGACTGACCCCTTTATCATTATGTAATGTCCTTCTTTATCTCTTGCTAGTTTCTTTGTTTTGAAGTCTATTTTGTCTGATATAACTACTGCAACGCCTGCTTTTTTCTCCTTGTTGTTTGCATGAAATCTTTTTCCATCCCTTCACTTTTAGTTTGTGTATATCTTTGGGTTTGAGGTGAGTCTCTTGTAAGCGGCATATAGATGGGTCCTGATTTTTTATCCATTCTATTGCTCTGTGTCTTTTGATTGGTGCATTCAGTCAATTTACATTTAGAGTTATTAGCAATAGATATGTACTTATTGCCATGGCCAGCCTTAGATTTGTGGTTACCAAAGTTCAAGGGTAGCTTCTTTACTATCTAACCATCTAACTTAACTCTCTTGTTAAGCTAGTATAAACACCATCTGATCAATCTTTATTTCTCTCCCTTCTTATTCTTCCTCCTCCATTCTTTATATGCTAGGTGTTTTATTCTGTACCCTTTTAGTTTCCTTTGACTGTTTTTTGTGGATAGTTGATTTTATTTTTTGCCTTTAATATTTGGATGGTCTGCTTTCTTTGCTATGATTTTATTTTCTCTGGTGACATCTTTTTAGCCTTAGGAGTTCTTCCATCTAGAGCAGTTCCTTTAAGGTATCCTGTAGAGGTGGTTTGTGGGAGGCAAATTCCGTTAACTTTCACTTGTCCGGGAAGTGTTTAATCCCTCCCGCAAATTTAAATGATAATCGTGCTGGATACAGTATTTTTGGTTCAAGGCCCTTTTGTTTCATTGTGTTAAATATATTATGTCATTCTCTTCTGGCCTGTAAGGTTTCTGTTGATAAGTCTGATGATAGTCTGATGGGTTTTCCTTTGTAGGTGATCTTTTTTCTCTCTCTGGCTGCCTTTAACACTCTGTCCTTGTCTTTGATCTTTGCCATTTTAATTATTACATGTCTTGGTGTTGTCTTCCTTTGGTCCCTTGTGTTGGGAGATCTGTGGGTTTTCATGGTCTGAGAAACTATTTCCTTTCCCAGCTTGGGGAAGTTTTCCTCAATTATGTCTTCAAAGACACTTTCTGTCCCTTTTTCTCTCTCTTCTTCTCTGGTACTCCTATAATGTGAATATTGTTCCATTTGGATTGGTCACACAGTTCTCTTAATATTCCTTCAGTACTAGAGATCCTTTTATCTCTCTCTCTGCCTCAGTTTCTCTGTACTCCTGTTCTCTGATTTCTATTTCATTAACAGTCTCTTGCACCTTGTCCAGTCTGCTCTTGAGTCTGTCAATCAATCATTTGATTTCTGTAATGTCCCTCCTGATTTCATCCCTTAGCTCTTGCATATTGCTCTGTAGGTCCATCAGCATGGTTATGACTTTTATACTGAATTCTTTTTCAGGAATATTGTTTAAATCTATCCCACCACGCCCTCTCTCTGGGGTTGTCTGGGTGATCCTTGTCTGGACCTGATTCTTCTGTCTTTTCATGGTGATAGAAGTGGTCACAGGCAGGTGTCACGTGTGTCAGCTGGGAGAACAAAGGCCCTTCCTGTTTGTTGTTTGCCTTGCCCTTCTCTGCAGCCTGTGCTGGTTACACGCACACTGGGAGGCAGTCTCTGGGATAATCCCCTGAGCTGCCATGTGTGGGGCCACCCTCAGGCTAGCCTAGAGCACTGCTGGGGTTTCCAGCCACGCCGGATGAGTGCTGTGCCCCTTCGTGCCTTCCAGCCCTTGCTCTGGCTTCCGAGCCCTTCCTAGTTAGCTGTGCGCCTGCAGGGAAGAGATTCTGTGTGGTTGCTGTGGGTGGGGCTGCTTTCCCACTGATCTGTAGCTGTGGCAGTTCCGCCGGACCGTTTGCGGTGTCAGCCGGGGGGAACAAATGGCAGGTTGCTTATATCCGTGAAGGGCTTCGGTGGGGATGCTTTACCCAGCAGCCAGTTATTGGGCCTGAAATTCCTCAAGATTGCCAGCCTGCTGGGCTGAGTGCACTGGGATTTTGTTCCGCTGTTGAGCCCTTGTCTCTTTAAGACTTTTGAAAAAGCTCCCGCTTTTCTTTTGTCCCCAGGGAGCTGGCTTTGGGGACCTGCTCACAGTCTCCATCTCAGATCCTGCCCTTCCGTTTCTCTAATCTCCAATACACCATGCGATGTGTGTCTGTGCTCCCAATGGAGATCACCGGGGCTGGTTATTTAGCAGTCCTGTGCTTCCACTCCCTCCCCACTCTGATTTTTTTCCTCCCACCGGTGCGCTGGGGTGAGGAAGTGCTCGGGTCCCGCCAGGTCATGGCTTTGTATCTCACCCACTTCATGGGGCGCTGAATTCTCACAAACATAGCTGTAGCCTGCCTGTTGTACTGTATCTTCTGGTCTTTCTTTTAGGAATAGTTGTATTTGTTGTATTTTCACAAATATATATGGTTTGGGGAGGAGATTTTCGCTGCCCTGCTCACGCCACCATCTTCCCAGAATTCTACTGGTGGATTGGTATTTTTGCTCTCCAACTTTGGGTATCCTTGGAAGGGTGTAGGAAGTTACTGGAGGAGTTATTGAAGGATCAAATGGAGGGCATGTATGCTCAGATGAGGATGGCCTTCCCTAAGTATAAGTGGAGCATTCTGAGATGTGTATGACATCTTGATGAGTGTCACCAGGATTTCAGACAGCAGATATAAAGTGTTCTCTCTCCACTTGTGTATTTTGATGCTTTTCCCCTCTCTCTTTCCGGGTATGTTCCTTTTGATTCTAAATTGCCATGACATATGCTTTTCTTACTGTCAAAGAGCCATTTGATGGCCTCTCTGTATCCCAGTCCCTCATTATCCCTAACTTTAAACTTGTAAATGGTGTACTTTCTTTTGCCAGTGTGAGTATGAATTTATGCCTAAAACCCAAGAAAATAAATCTGTAATCACTGAATATGAAGATGCAAATACATGACCAGCTTTCCCTGTTGGTATCTGCTTGGTGGTCTGATGGCAAAGGACTCTGTGTAAATATGCTATAGTACTGAGACTTCATCACTTAGGAAATCACTCCTTTGGGTCCTCCGTATTAAATCCATTTACTTCTCATTGGTTAGGGTCATACCTTATATAGCACTGACCACTTTGCCCTCTAGGGAAGAATCAGCTGAAATGAGCTTCAGTATTAATGGGGAAACAACTGCTAAGGTTAGAAAAGGTATCAGGATAATGGAAGGAGGGGCCCAACATGAAGAGTGAATGTTTGGGATTCAGGAAGATGGCTTCCTATAGCTTCCTCACAGATTTGCCAATAGTTGGTTCTATAAAAATACATTCATTTTGCAACTGGGATCAATTGGAAAACAGATATTTTGCTCAAAGTTAATGGTTCTATTATTAATTTTATTAATATTATATTATTAATATATTATAACATACAGTATAAGTAATATATGAACATAGATTTTTAATCATTATTAAAATATTATATAATACTATTAATTTTCATGTGAGTTATTTAAACACAGAAAAGAGTTACATCTGCTGCTGTATTGGGAAGGGTTTTCAGTTAAATATCTCTTCTATGTATGTAAAATATTTTTCTAGACACAGAAGATGTATACAGACTGAGATTAAACTATGGGAAAGAGAGAGACAAGACACAGCTTATATCTGGCAAACCCTTTGCATTTTCCATTAAGCTGTTACAGGAGTTTCAGGATTCCTGTGGATCTAATATTAGTACCATGGAACTTTATAGCTGATAAAGACAATCTAATTCACACTCTTCATTTGACAGGCAAAGAACGGACATCTCCTTAATCCCAGTTCAGAGGTGGTTACCCAGCCATCACCTCCTTCCATATTCAGTTTTATTTATCATTGTTGCAGGAATGGAACTGATATCTGTAAATGTTAGGATTAGTTAGCATCCTAACAGGAGTAATCTCTGAAAAAAACTAGATGAAAAATTATTTTAATAGTAATATGCTATTTGTTTAAAAACTAACTGTGTTGCTTATTTTCATATCATGTGAAGATAATGAAATAACATCAGTATTAAAGGGTTACAAATTAATATGAAATCTAGTCAAAAGTCTCCTTTGGCTATGCAGTTATCATAAATAACACACACCACTTGAAATTTCTATTTTAAAAAAGCATAAACCTCAGCCTTCCAGTGAGAAATACCAAAAAACAGTTTACCTTTGATTAGAGTTTGACTTACTTTGCAATTTAAAACATGAAACTTTACTGAAAGTCATTCTTTTAAATTCACAGTGTTTTTAATTTTATGGTGCTTTAAGTATTGAATGTCCTGCAGCTCTGGTATCCTTCTACACATTGAATGAATTATATTGAACAAAGAACTGAGCCCTTGAAATGCACATTGTTGTATTTCACTAAATGAATGAGTAGATTGAGAAAATAAATTAAAAATTTTCTGGTTTAACAGAGAATATTTTACTTCTACACAATAGAGAACTAAAAGCCACATAATCACTTGGAATTTTAGAAGTTATATTAAGTAAAAATTAACAGGAGGAAATAATATCATATACTATTTAGACTTAGAAGTTTGAAATTGTACATCTATAAAATTTTAGACCTGTAACATTTAACTAATTATAAAAAATTTTACTTCATTGGTTTGAGATATTTCATCTTGAGCAATTTTCTCTCCCTTTACAATATCAGAAAGTTGGATACAGTGGGATGCTATGGGAAAATAAAGTAAATAGAATGAAGTAACTATTTAAAAAATACCTGACTACATTGTTCTTTCAGGGTAGCTGTCTTTTGATCATAATTTCTGATTCCTTTCTAAAATTGTGGAAACACATTTTAAGAACCACTGTTTTGAATCACTTGATCCTACTTTATCTTTTCTTCAAATTGATTGCATTTCTATAATATTATTTGGTCATCCTGGCTGAAACTTTTCCCCTCTTCTGAACAACATATTATGTTGAAACATGGAATATATATTTTATTATCTGTCATTATTTTGAGTCATATAAAATTGCCACTTGGAATTGCCAAACCATTAAAATGTTGGCAACTTCATATAATTCAAATTAATACATGCTAAACAATTTGAGCATGCTTTCAAATGTGTGACTCATTTAATTCCCTCATGTACTCATTATATACTATATTTTATTGTATGTAATTAAATACATAAAATTTCCCCATCTAAGCTTTTAAACTCTTGAGCAAAAGGACTTTCATTTGTTTTTTTTAAAGAGCACAAAAAATTTTTGTTGAAGCAATGAATGAGCAAATGAAGGTAGCAGTGGGGAAGGGGAAGACACAGTTATTATATTACCAAATCCAGTTTAACAGTTCTAAGCCTGAGATTCTTCTATAAAATGTAATTAGAAAAGACAAAAGCAATACAGAATTTCTTCAACATATAATAGGTAGTTTTTAATCCAGAAGCATATTCATTCATTCATTTGTTCAAGAGTATAGGAGTCTGCACCTATTATGTTTTGGACATCATATTATAGGCATCAAAAACCAAAATAATAACATCAAATATTCATGGAGGTCTTCTATACTAGGCACTGTTCTAAATGTTTTACACATTTTAACTCACAAGAAACTTATGAAATATCTACAGTTAACAAATGGTGAAAATAAGACACAGAGAAGTTAGTTTGTTTAAGGGCAGACAGTTCATAGGTGGTAGAGGTGGGCTTGAAACAATGCAGTCTAGTTCCAAAGTCTGTTAAATAAACGAGAATTCCTGTAGAGAAGTGAGATTCCTTTAGAGATGTGAGTTAAATTATTTAATAGATACATGAAAAAGAAGTACTGTGAAAAGTCTCAGAATGCAGGGCCTAACCTTACCTAATGGAATTAGGACAGGTTTATGAGTAACATGTAAGCAGTGCTTAAAAGATACTAGCTGTAAGAGTATTCCTGTTGTAGAAAACAGCATCTGCTAAAGCGCTGAGTCTTGAACTAGTTAGGATTCACTACTGGGTGTTAGTAGAGTATAGCAGAGATGAGAAAACTGGAAAGTGACTCTGGAATGTGTCTGTGAAGGGTTTTGTATCTCAATCTCGGGAGATGGCATGTAATCCTATAGGGGATGGACAGGCAGCAGGCTTTGCTTTTTCATCTTTTTTCTCTGTTTGAATCTACCTTTTAAGTGTGTTGATTCATTAATTTCTTTTTTTGGTATAGTTGCTCCCAAATTATATCTCAGCTAGATTTAGTGAAATACCAATCATTAAAACAATGTTACAGAAGTTAAAACAATGTAAAGAAGTATTAAACCAAGCCTCTGCAAAGTCAACTAGAGAATCACCATCTGTTAAAACAAAAATAAACATTTCCAGAGGAAAATAACAGAATGTAGTTTTGTACAGCTTTCTACCACCATGTCTAACATGGAATAAAAAGTACTAGACTTCAAAGAAACAAGAAAATGTGATTCATTGTCGGAAAGTGTTTTTTTTTTTAAAGCATCCCATAGAAAACCCTTGATATGGCTAAGATATTGGAAATAGCAGACAAGGGCTTTAAAGGAACTATTACAAATAATGTTCCATGGGCTCAACAGCAGATTGGAGACAATAGAAGAAAGTGTCAGTGAACTTGAACATAAATCGATTGAATTATCCATCTGAAGATAAAGGAAAACAGTGTAAAAAAATGAACAGAGTCTCACTGACCTGTGATAAATATGAACTGGTCAACATACATGAAAAAAGAGAAGGAGAATAGGCCAGAAAATAATTGGAGAAATTTTTCACAAATTCGATGACTAGTAAGGAGCTCAGTTAACTCCATAGGGTAAGTAGAAAGAAAGTACACAGGGACACCATAATCAAACTACAAATGAATAGCAAAGACAAAAAGAGCTTCTTAAGTGGCAAGATGGAAGAAAAATATATACATTACATTCAGGGAAGCAGCAGTATGAATTACATGGATTGAGTTCTGATTGGAAAAAAACGAAGAAAACGGAATGACATCTTTACTGTGCTGAAATAAATCAAAATTCTATGTCCAGTAAAAATATATTTAACAGTAAGTATAAAAAAGACATTCTAAAGATAAGTCCAAACTGCGATAGTTCATTCCAGAGATCTGTACTGCCAGGAATGCTGAAGAATTGAGATCACACACTGTGACCGGGCCCGCTGTCCTTGCTCCGTGTGTATTCCTGCAATTGCATATCACAGGACCTATATAAGGTAGGGGCTCGATAAGTAAATTTTCAGACTCCATGTCTGTAATTAATTAACAAATAAAAAATAATCTTGGACCAGTTACCTGAACTATCATTACCTCATTCTCCAACTTTTACAATTTTTGTTTTCCTAGTCCGGTTCTGTTTTTCCTGGTATTTGAAGAACTTGACTTACATATACTCTCCAAAAATTGTATTAAATTTAGGTCAATAGTTAAGAGGGAATGAAATTTGAAGCATCCAAACAAATTCTGAATAACCAACAATTTTCCTTGAAAGATTTATGGTTTCATTTTAGCACAGCCTGAAGCACCCAAGTAATTGCCATTTGTTTAGAGATGTTATACATTATCATTGTGTAACATATTTAAATATCCCTACCTTTGTTTTCTAGACACAATCCAATTTAAAAAGTATTAATGTGCATTATATTAGGATATGCTTTAAACTATGACCTACAAGAAAGAATTATGGGAAATATTTTGCTGCTGTGTGCTTTTCTGCCAGGACGAAATTTATTGCAGCCTTTTATTCTGTATTTTCATTATGTTAATTTCCAAACCTAGATTACAAACACCTCCTAAAAAGAATAGAATTTAGTTCTTCTTGGATGCCTCTGATACAGTGCTTTCTACCTAGATACCTTTCTACCTGCTTAGCTAATAGTGAGTGAAAGAAAAAAGGAATGAATTTTATAAAAAAATGGAATCATTAGTTGGGTATACAATGGTCTCAATTCTAGTTATTCCAAAGTAGATATTAAAGAAGTTGGATTGTTTGCCATGCAATCTAATTATTTATATGTTGTTGACCTCATTGCCCAATGCAAACATATTTCCTCTCCCTCTGTGCTTTTACCCTATTCTTTCTTCCGCTCCCTGCATTCCACTGAAACTCCATTTATTCCGGTCTCAGTGATTTCCTTCTTCCTGAATGCAGTGGCTTTTTTCTATCCTAATCATATCCCACTCTTAGAACCAATAATACTCAACCTGATATCAAAACCCTTTTTTCTCCAGGTTTCCATGATATCACATTTACCTTATCTTCCTCCTAGTTCATCAGCTTCTATGTATGTAATTTTCCTATATATCACTTTGTCATTTGTTGAAATGGCTTATTATTTCTGAAATACATTGGTGATATGATATTGATATATTTCCTGATATTAATATATCCTTGAATTTTTATGAATAACTCTATTTGGTTGTAAAAGGGTTTATTGTGATTTTTAATCAATTCCAAAGCTTTTATTATACATATTCATAAGCAGTTTGCATAAAGGGAAAAAGAGTGAAATGTTTACTATGTTTTGATCTCAGAAGTATGTTAACTTTGAAAATGATAGAAAAAACTTTCCATTTTTCTAAGCTGTGGTAGTTTACATCAGTTATATCTGCAAATAAAGTCATTAAGTGAAGAATTCTTTAATAAATTTAATAATGGTTTTCATTTTTCTATAGGTTTTAATTTACTCAGAATTTTTATTATTTCTGTAGTCAGAATTAGTGATTTTTCAGAAAATTACTTATTTCAAATAATATTTTCAAATTGGTAAGTCTTTGAAAAGTAGACTCAAAAAGAATTTATTTGCTAATATATCTCCTGTCTTATGTCTAAAATTATTTTTTTCTTATAACATTTGTGAGGGAGTTTATACTCTATTTTACCACTCCTCTTCCCCATATCCACCCTCCATACACATGCAAAAACAAAAGCAGGTATATCAGAAATCACAGTTTTTGAATTTGTTAATGAATTATGTTTCCTAAAACTTTATCAATTATCAGTATTCTACTTAGATCCCATTTATTTCCATTCTCATACTTTGTGCAAACTACTTTCAGCCCTTCTGTGTTCCTTATTTAAAAGACTTATAAAATTTCTTCTTTCTTTTTAACATAATGCCCTGTTTTTTATGTTTTTAACATAAAGCATGTTATTTTACCTTTGAGTGTACACTTGGCAGTGTGCTACAAGGTCTCATTGTTTTTCTTTATATCTCAGAATTTTGTTAATGCAGATTTTATTTTCTATTTGAACATATCATTGTTTTAGGAATTTTTTAATTAATATTTTAAATTCTGTGTAGAGCTCTATCCTTCTAAGAGACAATATTTCCTACAAATGTCTGATACTTGCCAATCGGAGCTCCTCATCCTTCCCTGACACTGAGCCCAGATGTTTCTCCTGCAGATTCACAAGTCTCATATGCTTTTGTTATACATACATATAGTTTACAGAATTTCCATGCTTCCTAGTTTCGCAGAAGATGTAGTTTGTAAATTCCTGTTGTCCTCCTCCATTCTCCCTGAAGCTTTGTATGGTTTCTAGGAGGCTAATGAGAAGGTAAGTAACTAAGCCATTGATACAATTTTTGGAGACTGAATTTGTAAAATATTTATAGTGACTTAACATGGCAGAAAGGATCTTTTCTCTCTGCTGAAGTCTCTGCTCTCTGAATATTTGAATATACTTTTTATAGCATCTCATCACTAGTAAAGTTAAGTTAAATTAAACTTTTTCATAATGTAATCTAACTTAATTAATTCAGGCATCCTGTGCCTATTCAAAGAATGTGTGATTAACATTTTTAAAAGCTAAATTGAGTTTATACCTAGGGAATTGTACCAAGAGTGATAGCTGGGTTAAATGGTGTTTTGTAAGATAATGATAAAAAGAGAATGAGAACAAAGAAAAGCAGTGAGCTATTTGAATGTCTTCAATATTTAGAAAAACCAAGTAAATCCAGTCTATTTTCTTATCATGAACTTATTAGTTGTTTATATGACCTAGTGAACTTCTCTTATAAGTTTGATCTGATTAATTCGTATGTGTGATACCAAATCTATTTGTGTCTTGAACTCCTCTAGCTTTTAAATATAAAATGGAAGGCCATACAAATAAAAAAAAATTGAGGAAGAAAATTAATATCTGTTAATGTAAGTTTTAAAATATCTCTGCATAAGAAGAATACCATCAAGTTTCTAATTTTCATGGTTTTGGTAATAGGCTCTAAAATAAATGATTGATAACAAGATCCATTCTTATCTAACCTACATACAAGCCTTCTACATGTAAGCATATTATTTATCACAGTTGCATAGCTTCTCCAGTTAACAAAATTGTGAAATTTCTAGTGGTACATTTATATTAATGAGAACTAACCTGTCTAATAATATTATGCTGCATGCATATTTCAAACTATTGTATATCATTACACCAAAAAGTTGATACCTTTTGCTTGATTAATTTTCAAGTCTATATTTTGGCTACAATTTTGAACACAGCATATTTTATGTTTTTTACACTCTTATTTCACAGTTTTAATTCAAATCTTTCATTGTTATTTGATATATAACTTACAGGCTTTGTATGGAATCTGCTTCCAGGAGTAAACTGAATTATTTCTGTCAAAAGAACTATGACAGTATTGTGATTATTATATTAATAATTTCCATGATACCTGCATTAATGCATTTTTCACCTCCAGCTTCACAAATCTATTTCCTTATAAACTTAATTGTGATATCTACTAAGTTTGATCTTTCTCTTCTTTCAGGTCTTAAATGTTATCTTCTTAACAAGAACTTTCCTGGTCATCCTATTTAAAAATATATTTCCAGTGTTCCCTACCCCCCAGTCTGATTTATTTCATGCTGTAGCATTTATCATTCTCTTATATTTTATGTTTTACTTATTTATTTGTTATGATCTGCCTCCCCTCTCTAGACTTTAAGCTTTATGATGTCAGGGATGTTATACGCCCTTGTTTATGCTTCAGGCACTGCTACTAGAATAGTTCCTGCAGTGTAGTAGATATTTGTTGAATAAACAAAAACAAACCCCAGCATATCACAAAAGTTATAAGAAGATATACAGAAAAGTGTCAGGGGTATTATAGGAAGTAATGGAGAATGTTTTTGATCATAACATTTTTATTATAGTATGCAATATGGCACTCAATATTCTTGGTAAGATTTGCGAACAAAAGCTGGTTTGTATGAGTTTTGTGCTTCTTCATTACATGTATACAGTAGTATAGAGTCGCAATATTTGGCAGAATCTGAGATATAAAATAAGAATGAAGTTCTCAGTACTCTGAATTCATATTTACAATAAAGATAGTAAATGATGTGCTAAGCATGTACTCTGAGGGATGGAAATACTGTGAAAGCTAGGAAACGGAACCAGATATGCTCGTGACAGACTGCCTCTCCCTTTCCCCTCAGATCCTGTCTCTCATTCAGTCATCCTCACTGGGACTTGCTTCTCGCTGACAAAAATACTCTTGAAAAATATAAGACGGCTCTGTCTCTATTGACCTTATCCTATCTTTGGCATGCCTAGTACTCTGGGAAACAAAGACCCTCCAGCACGGTTGGTTCCTCCACTATTCAAGGCGTTCCTCAGTGTCTAATGAAACAGAGTGTTCTATAACTGAGTAGGTAGGGCATGTACCCAAACAGCTGGGATCACAGCTCATTATGGCACTAGGGCCTGAGACAGGATGAGAAAAGTAGCAATATGCCAGGTGGAGATAAATCTCTTAGTGGGCTGATTACATCAAATTGCTTCCAACATAATCATCTGGGACACATTTACCAAATTGGCATTTCAAATCGTTATAAGGAAGTTGAATTAATTACCTAGTTGTATGTGTTCAGTATGTGTTCAAAGTAGGCTTTTAATAAAAATGTTAATTATTATATATAGAGGATAAAAATAGACTAATAAAAATCACAGCTGATTTGTTTTTATAATGACAGACTTATCTTTACATTTTGACTCTTGAATATTTTTCTAGTCATAAATTCTGTTAGTTATCAATTAAAGTTTTTGATTAGCCTAAAATCTGTACTGAAGCATCAGCTAAGAAACTTAGGGAAAATAGACTGTAACCTATAATATTCAGCACCTGAATTTCCTTGAGTCATTTCCATTTAGAGTGAATCAAAATTAGATTACAGCTCATTTTTAAATTTCCCTCGTTCTCCTTGTTATGTGTCTGCCAGCCCCTGGGTCACATTTCAGCTGTGCTGCGTCCTGCATACATTCCTTTTGATTAAGAGGCTTTATTGGTTGGTTGTGATGAGGTTTTGAGATCTTACACAATCCCTTGATCCCACAGAGTTCACTATTTTGCCATTTTCACATTTCCTTACATAGAGAAAATGAAACATGGGGGAGATCGGGGCATGGTATACATCACTTTTCTAAGCTTTGAAACTGATGACATGACAAGTGGCAATAAAAATGCATCTTAAATCATAGTGTAGTGACACTGAAATAAATGTAAATGGTGAGTTCTGTGACTGTCTTCCTCTTCTATTAAAAATAAATGTTGAGTACTACTGTCTTGATACCACAGCAAAAATTTTTCATGCTTTTTTTAAAACTTCTCAGAACCAAATGATTACTTTTCTTAAGGACTTTAAGACTCTGACAATACGAAAATTAGAAGTATAGGAGTTGCTGGAAGCTTCTCTTCATCACTTCAAAATAATTCGATCAGAGAAGCCTCTAAACTTTCATTCTTGAAACAGTAAAAAAATCCTCCAAACTATTAACACTGGTTCTCTCAGGAAGGACTAAGACTTTTTTTTTTGACTTGTTAAAACCGGAAATATTATTTTTTGAAATTTAAAACTTTTAACAACATAAATTTGATCGCAAAAAAATAAACTCTCACTTCAGGGAACTTAGCAAGCCCTTAGTTTTTGTTGATCGTATTTATGACAATCCATAAATTCACTTGCCATTAACAAGAAAATGCACTTATTCCAGTGTATTTATTCCTTGGGTGTTTTTGACTGGATAATTGACTTCTTTACCTTACTGCCCATTATCCTACCACCCATTGTCCTACTGCTCATCTTATTTGGGAAGACGTCCCTTGATTTGAGTGATGAATTCTATCTTCTAGTACAGAAGCTGAAGAAACTAGAGGTCGCCTCTCCCTGACTGCTTGGTGTGCCAGTGAAATTGGTTAGCTTTGGTCTTGAATCTGCAAACATGCAGGTGCAGTTGATGACTTTAGAGTAGCAGTTTTGAGAATCTTGCAAAGGTACCACAAGTTGTGTCCTGAGCATGAACTTGACTGTATTCCCTGATTTCTCACCTCTTAGTGCCTGCTTTTTTCCTGAGACTGATTCCCCAGCTTTCCTATACAGTCTTGAATGAATCATTATCCACTGAGGAAAACAATTTCTTCTTCAGTTCTCCAGAGTTGGTGGTGTTGCTTGTAAGAAAAGCTCTGGTGAAGAAATTGGTATATGAGAACAGACTGTAGACAGTAGATGTTCTAAAGAAATGAAGATTCTTGGATTGCTTATAGCCTCAAGAGTGCTGAGGGGTAATGAAAATCTCCCTGTTACTCTCAACAGGGGGAAATCTGGCAAGGAAGGTATGCAAGAAGTGAAGAACTCAAGACTGTAGGGTGGGAATGACTTCTTGTAATTGTAGTGGAAAGAATAAAGAAACCAAAAGAGAATAAAATCTTTGCTGTCCATTATGGTAGCCATTAGCCCCGTATGGCTAAATAAATCCTGGATATGAAAGATTTAGTGCTTAAAATATGTAAAACATCTCATTATTAATTTTTATATTTATATATGCTAAAATATAATATTTTAGGTATATTGGGTGAAATAAAATATAAAAATTAATTTTATCTGTTCATTTTTACTCTTTAAAACATGGCTACTAGAAAACTTGACATTACATAGAACTTGCCTATCTTGTTCACAATTATGACACTTGTTGAGAAAGAGTGAGGACACAGAAAAGATGGTTATATGGTAAGATTCTGGAGGACTTGAAATACCCTATTTTCCAAGCCCAGTAACCCTCTCTTGCCAAATAAACTCCTCATTTGCTTAAAACATGATAACTCCTGTGCACAAGAGTCTTATGCAGATGAGCCAATTTCCTTCATACACACTAGTCCATCTTTCACAGCATCCGGGCTGCCAGTTAGAACCATATATCAACATGGGTCCTACACACTGAAAGTATGTCAGACCTTTGATATTTATGTCTCTCACTGTGTGGGAACATGAGTGAAAACAGACTCTTAAGGGTGCTCTACAAAACAGGGAGTGATATAATTTGACATTGGGATGAGGGTGTCAGTATGAGAACACTTCCCAGAGACTCCTGGTCAGTATGTTAGTTCAGTCAGCTGACCCGACCCTAATCAATTTGCTTCCCCAAAGTTGCTTGTGACTTGACCCTCATGACTTGCCTCGACCTTTCGGGGATCGGTACGCTGAGCCTAGTTCATTCCCACTATCCCCCATTGTCACTGCAGTCTGCCTGTGGGATGGGAATTTATTACAGTCAGACAGCCAGTGAAGTTCCAGCCAAAGTCTGCCTCGTGGTTGACCCAGTCAAAACCTAATTCATCCTAATTCTATTTCAGAATTCCTGAAATTAT
Organism: Phataginus tricuspis; assembly: GCA_029783875.1. NCBI lineage: Eukaryota > Metazoa > Chordata > Mammalia > Pholidota > Manidae > Phataginus > Phataginus tricuspis. Next base: position 11,149,057 of record JAQQAC010008719.1, read on the forward strand.
TCTGTAAATTTCATTTCTCCTGAAGTTAAGCCAGAGTCCGTTTTTACGGACTGCTCTAGAGGGAAGCACCCCTAAGGCTTAAAAGATGTCACCAGAGAAAATAAAATCATAGCAAATAAAGCAGACCATCCAAATACTAACTAAAGGCAAAGAATGAAACACCCAATATATAAAGAATGGAGGAGGAAGAATAAGAAGGGAGAGAAATAAAGAAACATCAGACGGTGTTTACAATAACGTAACAAGAAAGTTAAGTTAGATTCTTAGATTGTAAAGAAGCAACCCTTGAACCTTTGGTAACCACAAATCTAAAGCCAGCAATGGCAATAAGTACATATCTATCAATAATCACCCTAAATGTAAATGGACTGAATGCACCAATCAAAAGACACAGAGTAACAGAGTGGATAAAAAAGCAAGACCCATCTATATGCTGCTTACAAGAGACTCACCTCAAACCCAAAGATATACGCAGACTAAACGTGAAGGGATGGAAAAAGATATTTCATGCAAACAACAAAGAGAAAAAAGCAGGCGTTGCAGTACTTGTGTCAGACAAAATAGACTTCAAAACGAAGAAAGTAGCAAGAGATAAAGAAGGACATTACATAATGATAAAGGGTTAAGTCCAACAAGAAGATATAACCATTATAAATATATATGCACCCAACACAGGAGCGTCAGCATATGTGAAACAAATACTAACAGAATTGAAGGAAGAAATAGACAACAATGCATTCATTTTAGGAGACTTCAACACACCACTCACTCCAAAGGACAGATCAACCAGACAGAGGATAAGTAAAGACACAGAGGCACTGAACAACACACTAGAACAGATGGACCTAACAGATATCTACAGAACTCTGCACCCAAGAGCAACAGGATACACATTCTTCTCAAGTGCACATGGAACATTTTCCAGAATAGACCACATACTAGGCCACAAAAAGAACCTCAGTAATTTCAAAAATATTGAAATCCTACCAACCAACTTTTCAGATCACAAAGGTATAAAACTAGAAATAAATTTTAGAAGGAAATCAAAAAGGCTCACAAATACATGGAGACTTAACAACATTCTACTAATTAATCAATGGGTTAACGACCAAATCAAAACAGAAATCAAAGAATATATGGAGACTAATGACAACAGCAACACAAAGCCGCAACTTCTGTGGGACGCAGCAAAGGCAGTTCTAAGAGGAAAGTATATTGCAATCCAGGCCTATTTAAAGAAGGAAGAGCATTCCCAAATGAACAGTCTAAAGACACAATTACTGAAATTGGAAAAAGAAGAACAAAGGAGGCCCAAAGTCATCAGAAGGAGGGACATAATAAAGATCAGAGAAGAAATAAATAAAATTGAGAAGAATAAAACAATAGAAAAAAATGAATGAAACCAAGAGCTGGTTCTTTGAAAAAATAAACAAAATAGATAAACCCCTAGCCAGACTCATTAATAGAAAAAGAGAATCTACACACATAAACAGAATCAGAAATGAGAAAGGAAAAATAACGACGGACCCCACAGAAATACAAAGAATTATAAGAGAATATTATGAGCATCTGTATGCTAACAAGCTGCAAAACCTAGAAGAAATGGACAACTTCTTAGAAAAATACAACCTTCCAAGACTGACCAAGCAAGAAACAGAAAAACTAAACAGACCAATCACCAGCAACGAAATTGAATCGGTAATCAAAAAACTACCCAAGAACAAAAGCCCTGGACCTGATGGATTCACCTCTGAATTCTACCAGACATATAGAGAAGAAATAACACCCATTCTCCTTAAAGTTTTCCAAAAAATAGAAGAGGAGGGAATACTTCCAAACTCTTTCTATGAAGCCAGCATCACTCTAATACCAAAACCGGGCAAAGACCTCACCAAAAAAGAGAATTACAGACCTATATCCCTGATGAATGTAGATGCAAAAATTCTCAACAAAATATTAGCAAACCGAATTCAAAAATACATCAAGGGGATCATACACCATGATCAAGTGGGATTCATCCCAGGGATGCAAGGATGGTACAACATTCGAAAATCCATCAACATCATCCACCACATCAACAAAAAGAAAAACAAAAACCACATGATCATCTCCATAGATGCTGAAAAAGCTTTTGACAAAATTTAGCATCCATTCATGATTAAAACTCTCAACAAAATGGGTATAGATGGCAAGTACCTCAACATCATAAAGGCCATATATGACAAACCCACAGCTAACATCATACTTAACAGCGAGAAGCTGAAAGCTTTTCATCTAAGATCAGGAACAAGACAGGGATGCCTACTCTCCCCACTGTTATTCAACATAGTACTGGAGGTCCTAGCCACGGCAATCAGACAAAAGAAAGACATACAAGGCATCCAGATTGGTAAAGAAGAAGTCAAATTGTCATTATTTGCAGAGTCCGTTTTTATTGCTCTCTTTTGCTGATGTAGATTTATGGAACTGGGTACTGCCCTCCACTTATTAGAAAGGGTTCCAATGTTGATAAAAATACAACTTTTGATTTCAGCTTTGGAACTAAATTACCATCTTGAACCTTCAAACAGCAAGCTATCTGCAAAATTCTGCCTTACATGTAGGTACCTTTCTTTCTTCTGGTTAGTTCCATTTTCTTTTAAACTAAGAGAATAAAAGTTTCCACCTGCAGGAAATAAATCGAGAATTCTCCTTGAGAAACAGAGTCCTATAAAAACCCACTATCCACAAAATAGAAAGTAGATTTTCTTTTAGGCTAGCGTTCTCATTTTCTTTGCCACTTTAATTTAGGCCCTGGGCATGAGTTTATTTTCACAGAGGTATTTATAGAGAAAAGAAGAAAAGAGAGAGGTTTAAATCTGAAATTTCTCCAATGCTTTCAAGATATCAGGGCTCGAGCTCCAGGGAACATGAATACATTTTCTTCATAATGACGGATTCCCAAACATGATCACGTGGGAGCTAACTGCCAGGCTCCAGAGCAAGCGGACTAAGTTATTATTTACATGGTCATTTATGTGGGAAAAGTCACGTGACCACCTAAGCCTCAACCCTCCAGTCTGTGAAATGTGGGCAGTAATACGATTCTGCTGAGGACTGGGTGAACTACATTTGTGAAGTGCTTGATACAGTCCCTGGCCGCTATTTGATCAATAAATGTTAGCTGTTAACATAGCCATCATCATTATTTTTAACAAATAACCAAAACCAGAGTAGCAGTGGCAGTTGGGGCCCAAGGGAGATAAGGAAAGGAACATATTCATATCCTGCAAGCAACCTCTGAAAATATTTTAATTTCTATCAAATATATGCTTATCTACATTATTCATTTTACCCACTTTTGTTGACTATGAATCTTTGGATTAGTCTTTATTTATTGTATTAAAGGCAGCACACTGCAGTGTTTAAGAAGTCAAAATGTCTGATATAAATAGTCTCTACTGCAATGTAAACTATGCCACATTAGGTAAGTTACCTCTCTAAGCCTCTGTTGTTACAGCTTTAAAACAGTGCCTACCTCATAGAGATATTGTGAGAATTAAATGAAATAAGATACGTAAGGATCTCAGAACAGAGCCTAGCACAAGGTAAGCATTCAAAAAATGTTAGCTAAATATAATTACCTTACAGAGTGCCATATATTATTTATGTTCTTTCTCCAAAATTAAGTGTTCTCTTACTTCTGATCTTCTGAAGCCTGTTAAAGGACTTTGCTCACAGTGGTAAGAATTGATCCGGTTTTCACTGAAAAGGTTAAGTCGAAACAAGCAGTATCACCATATCTCAAATTTTCAGGATTGATTTAAACAATTTCATGGTATAAGTCAGAATTCAATCAGAAAAATAAAGGAAATGCTGGGGTATTTCAAGCAGGAAGAAATTTACTACAGTGAAAACTACTGACTTAGAAATAACATGTAAGCACTGGAGGAGCAGCGATTGCGGAAAGCACTATTACTCAGTTTTATCACCAGCCAGAAGATTAGGAAGTTTCTAGCATCACAGGAAACCTCCACTAGTGCTCTCAGCTCACCAGGGCACCAGGTGAACGATTTCCAGGGGAGCTGGAGGAGCCACAAAGCACCCCCTCTGCTGAGGACTCCTGACTGGATGAAGAAAAATGGCTTTTGCTTCTTTCAGACTCTGTGGCCTCTGCTTGGTGGAGCCTAAACCTGAAACCTGCTTCAGGGGCTTCTGGAAAATGTATCTCCTAGACTCCTGTCACTGCAATATGAAGACAGCAAGAAAAAACCAACAACAATAAAGGTCCATGCTGGCTGCTAGCAAAAAGAAATATGTAACACAGTCATTCCTGTGGCCATTCAGCATCCATACAGACCCTTCTATCTCATTTAAATTTAAAAACAACAGAAGTAATAACACTATTAAATCTAACATATTGCAATTATTTCTTATTCAAATACAGGTGTGTTCACTCTCTACCTATAAAGGGAATATCTCAAATATCTTATTTTATCCAAACCAAGGTGATAGCATTTACCTTTCTAGTTTGGTCACACTTTCTTGATAAACTTTAACCTAAGCAATAAATTATAAAGTTATCCACCACCAAAAAAAATAGTAGGAGAAACAAAAAATTATATAGTTAATAAACACAAATATATTAATAGCAAGAAAGTATGGACACTATTATGATTTCCGCGCCTGGATGGAAACCAATAGTCAAATTAATAACTTTCTTTTTTACATCACTTTGTCCTCACTTGGCATTTCAGCTGCTTATTGTTCTTTACATACCGTGACTACCTAAACCTTTAGTCGCCCCACTGCACTTGGCTGCTGTGGTCCCCTCCCTGATGTCTCCCACCACCCACGGGGGGAGAACAGATTCCCAGAGGATCCCTTTTATTTCACATGCTGTGAGAGACCTTCTTTTCCCTTAATAGTCTAAACCATTCTCTCTAAACCGTTCAGTGAACCCCTTCGTTGCCTGTTGGTTCCCTGGCAATAAGAACATCTAGGTTCAAAGAAATTTCATTTTTTCATTTGTCCTTTGTAGAAGCATTCCTCCCTTAGAACCAAAGACGGGGTTTGGTACATGAGGGATGACATGAGCCCTTGTACTTATTCCCTTAGTTCTAGACCCATGAGTCCTCGGTATACTTCTAGCTGATTAGGTACCTGGTAAGAACAGTGAATCCCATGGATATTAGTTTATTTTCTCTTTACAGCATAGTAAACATTTCTTGGTCAGAAATAATGTTTGAGATCCTACGGCAGTAAGTCCAAGGTTGATGCTCTGGGCAAAAGTTTATGGGACTAGAAAGGAAAACCCATATCCACAGTGTCTGTTTCACAAGCCTGATCTGCTCCTCTTCATAAGACAGAGAAGTTCAGAGTATCCCCTTGCCTCCAGGTGCCGGTCCGGTCCTAGGGAACAGTGCCATCCGGACGCTCAGCTTTCATCCCAGCCCTCGGCAGCGCGGGCACTCGGCAGTGTCGGTCACTGGCCAGAATAGCCAGGAAGAGGTCCTTTTATGCTGAGCTCCCATTTACCCTGTCCTCTGGCTCCCTCGTCACTGAAAATCCAGACATGTTGCTCCATTTTCGTCAGTCTATTGAAATCATCTATTAATTGGTATATATTCATTCTCTGGTCACCTCCATTACCAAGGAAGGGAAGCATTAAATGAGCCGCTCAAGGCTCTGCTGACTCTGAAGATTTCTCCTACCACTGTCTTCCAGGACCCCAAAGGCGTGGAATCGTTTTGCTATAGTTGTATAGTTCTGACTAGTTGAAAATCTTTTTTTATGTGTAAACCTGGATTAAAATGCTTCTTTTTCATACACTTGGTTATAAAAACTCCTCATGACGCCATAGGTATAGGCCAGGGGAGAGTTGGCAATGCTTGTTGCCAGAAGCTAATGGGCCTTCTCAGTGGTAGGGGAGTGCAGGGGTAGCAGCTTATCTTTCACGCTGGAGGGAGTGTGTTACCACGGCACAGGTCACTGGCGCTGTACAAACTACTGAGGCAGCAGGCCCTGGAATTTTCATGGAGATTACGTCCCAACTTCTGGCACATAATGTGTCCCACCAAGGCATGTAGGATATTTGTTGATTCTCCCCAACCAAAGAGTTGTAGTAAACCCCAAACCCTGTGGGTTGGAGAAGCGATTAAGGTACCTGTGGAGAATTCCTGCAGAAAGGTAGACAATTAAAAGAACCCTGGTAGGTTAAAGAAAACTTACCAGTAATCTGTTTCAGTGGGTTTAACTTCAAAGACTGGCTATTGGTTTTTCATTTGTGTGATATAATGCTTTAGGAAAACTTAAAATTGATTGGAAAGGAAAATATTTTCATATCTAGTAAGCATATTTATAAAACAATGCAGATAAATAAAAGTGATATCTAAGAATAAGAGCATTATGTACAAAGAACAAGTCATCACGTAAAATGGAGGGAGTGGCAAGATGGGAATCACAGGATAAAAGAAAGAAGAATTTAAAAACAAAGTTTAGAGAGAGAAGGAAAATAGGGATACAGAGAACACAAGGGAGAAAAAGCACTGATTACGCATAGAAAACAAGGGTTACCGTTCTTGAGCTTTTCTCTCTACCATCATTCCTTTTCTTCTTCAATTAACAATTATGAAAGGGGAAAATATCCCCAGTGGTGAAAGCATTTATGACTGCAAAATAAGAAAAATAATTTTAGTACATTGCTGATGCCAGTAAAATCATAGATTTTATTTGAAATTTAAATGTGCCCAATGTTCCTCTTGATGTAGAAATTTAAAACTCAAATATGCTGATTCATTATTTCTGTATTCCTTAGTTGCCACTGTTGTGGAAAAACAACAACAACAAGCACTTCTTTTGAATAATTCAATATCATTCTGTCCTGGTAAAAGTCACCTTCATGCTACTGTTATAAATTAGAACAACATTACTAGCTCTAGACATAATTTTCTTTGTGTCAGCTGAAATGTAATATATGTAAAAACTTCTATTTTCTCCCAAAGTTCTCCCAAGTTAACATTAATTAATATTTTTTTAGTATTATAAATTTCACATTTTATCACCCTTATTTTACGGGGATGTACATCTAACATATTTTTAAAAATCAGAATATATTTCCAGATTCTTTAATTTCACTGAGTCTAAGAATTAGCACTGCACATTCTTAATATTGCAATGCTGGATGGAATTAAGAGAGAAGCAACATTAAAAGTAGGTATTAAGCATCGACCATGTATTAGCATTGACACAATGTTGGCTATAGTATGAAGCATAAATGCTTGTTGCTGTCTGGTAATTTATAATTAATTCATAAACTATGCCAAATTCCTCATTTTATAAAACTGTGAATAAAAATTTTCCATCTTATTTCATGGTTTTATAGTTGGTTTATATTTTATAACCTATTATACTTCCAAGTATTTGTTAACATAAGAGGTTAAAATGGCTAGCATTTTGATCTCGGCTTTTGTTTTTCAGATTTCAGCTCTATTTTTTAAATTACAGTTTATTGAAATATAACTCACATACTATAGAATTTAATCATTTAAAGGGTGCAACTCAGTAGCTCTTAGTATATTCACTATTATCTGATTTTAGATCACATTTTTTTCCTTTTGCTGGCTACATTATACCCATTTTTCATTTTCCTGCTTCTGATACCTCTCTGCATTATTTTCCCTGTAAAAAATACCTTTTTGTGTTATGCTACTTTGCCGCAGTTTCTATTATACACCTTGTTTTATGCTCAAAGCTGTTACAGCAGACATAACTGAAGCTTTTGTAGATGGACAAGAAGAAAATATATTCTCTTCAAGTTAGGAATGCACATGTGACCCACTTCGGTCCATTAAACGTAAGCAGCAGTCATATGTGTCTCTTCGTCTCTCGAAAAGCAGCATTTCAGAGCCGAGAGCCGGCGCTCCTGCTCTCCTCTGTCAAGTCAAAAGCGGAAGCGCTGTGCTGACTTTGCTTGTCTGCGAGCAGAGCATCCTTCAGTTTGGAACCTGGTGTGCACCACTGCGCACGGCCTTAGGCTCATGTGTGTTCACGTAGAACACAAGCAGTAAACATTGTTTTAAGTGACTAAGATTTTGGCATTATTTAGTACTGCAACATAACCTTGCATATTCTGAATAATATAAATATACATGTTCTTTATATACATGGACCTGAAACTGACATCAGTCCTCTCAGTCCAGTAAAAGGTCGTCCCATTAAGTCTCCTGGGCCACAGAAAAGGGGACTTCGGACACAAGTGGATTTCTCATAAGGTTGATCACTCGGGTCGCACAGGTCACTGGCATGGTGAGTGTCGGCCTCACCTCACAGTGTTGTTGGTCAGTCTTCCCATTCTTGGCAGAAATTCTTTATCAGTGTCTAAACTTGTGAATGAAAAGAAAGAGAGAGCTTCCAGGCCCCAGGCCCCATGGGAAGCAATGATATAGAAAAGTCTCTACTGTACAATGAACAACTGCCACAAGTGGAACAGTCACTACTCCATCTCTTGTAACTTTTATCCTAATAAAATATGGATTCTAATGACTCCAAGAATTCTTTCCTTGTCAGCACCCTTCTTACAAGTAAGTTCTACCTCTCAAAGTAATAGCTATTAATTGCATTGTGTTTGGTTTATTGTATCTCTAATTTGACTCAGTTTCAGTTTAACTCCTAAGATGGGAAACAATCCACCAGAGTTCCTTGGGTTTCTGTCCCGTGGTGCTAAGGATTAGCTGGAGTTACAGATTTTAAGAAATGTAGGAGGCTGGGTCATTCTAGATTCCTTTTTTCTTGTTTCAGGGAAATCAAGGGTGTGATAGGAACACAACGGTTTTATTATTTCCTAGGGATGTGTCTACAGATCTAAACTAAATCAAACACATCAGCCTGACAACAAGCATTACTTTACAAAAGAAGTAAAGAGGATATCTTTAAAAACTTTAGCCTTCTCCTTCATTTATTAACTGAACAAATATTTACTGCATGAGGATAGTAGTTCAGGAAGTTTTCTACATGTTGGGGTCACCAGATTATAGACAGGAAACTATATGAAGTAGAAAATGTCCGATATTGACAAGGGCTAAAGGGCTGGGAGAGTGGGTCACTTCAGATTAGGTGGGCAGGGGAGACTCCTTACCTTCTGGGTGTGATTTTGCAACCATTAGTGTGAGCTTCTGGGTTAGCTCACACGGCCCTGGGTGCCCTGCAAAACAAAAGCAGTGGGAGGCAGAGAATTCTGCAGAGATATTAGGTCCTTTGGGAAGAGCAATGACCAGACTGACTCCAGAGAGCCTGATCAGCTCCTCTGTCCCGCCACTCACAGCCCCCCTCAAATACTCAGGCCTGGGCCGAGTCCAGTCAAAGCAGTTTCTGTCAGAACGAGGATGGTTTGTGAACGCGGGGAATCACACTGTCGTCTTACTCTGCACTTGGCTCTGAGCAGCTCTGGAGACACGGAAAGCCAGTTCATTTCAACTCGGAAAATATCTTCGGTATTATATTCCCTAACCACCCTCATCTCTATCACAGTGCTTTTGTTTACAGATATGAAATGGAGAATTATTCTTATCAAAACCAAATTTTAAAAAGAGCCACTGAGAAGTTTAAGTGCCTTGTAGTACCAAAAATATTTTGTTGTGTGTTAACAGCAAATGAAACCGTCATTTAGACAAACTAAGAGCGTGGGGATTAAGTGGACAATGAGATTTAATGCACAGTGGGTTTGAATCTTTCCCTGGCACTTAAAAAGGCAGTTACTGAGCCTCAGTACACAGTAAAGCTAAAAATGCCCCCTCCGAGCTTTTCCACACACGCTAAAGCAGAGGATGACACTCCACAAATGGAATAAATGTTTAACTGATACCTACAATTTAGTTTATTTAGTCTTTTTTATGTTCTCTTCAGGCAACATGCTAGATACTTTACACATAATTCCTCATTCCAGGTGCCCTTCCATTTCCACTTGGAATACTTCAGCAGGACACCAGCCTCTGCCTTTGATATATGCTCTTCAGGTATGTTTGTCTTCTGCAGCTTTTATTGGAATATAGACACGGAGGCTCCATGGCTGTAGCTAGTGTATCTAGGTACAGGAGGGCGGTGTGCATACCCCCACAAGAGGACTAAATGCAAGCTCATAAAGGGCTAAAGGTGCATATTTACAGAATCCCCTTCTAGGAACTAGATTCAGGAGGTGGAGAATCCTAGGCTATAACCACATTAGAGTTGTAAGTATATAACCACTTTTATAAAAAAGAAAAAAGAACGAAGAAAGTAAACAAGGGTTCTATCATTTTGCTTCTGATTTTTTGAAAAAGCTTTTTATGTGGTAAGATCAGCAAAGAAAAAGCTAATGTCAATACTGAGAGGAGATGAAAAGCCAAATACTGGAACACAGTTGAGAGCTCCTGTGCCATATGCCCTTCGGCTGGGACATAAATTTAACTGTTCCCCAAGGGCTGCCTCACCAGAGCAGACTGTCTAGCAAGGCAAGGTTTAGAGACTCTTATTTACTGTCTGGGTTTTTGTTGTTTCTTTTTGTAACTAAAGCATATTGGACGTTTTTTCCCCTTATTTTCATTTGAACCAAGGTTATAAAACTGATCTGAATTGTACATTAGCCATTTTGCATCCTCATGAAATCTCTCAATGTAACACATTTGAAAGTGAATGATTATGTGAGGTATGTTTAGAATAGTAGACCCACACCAGGAAATGTGAATTGCATTTTTGACATTTATCTTAAATTAATTATTCAAGTACTCAAGCATAAGTGAAAATTGTTGAATTTTCTTCACATGTTAATTATAGACCAAAATCTTCTTAATACTTAGATACATATCATTCTGGCATTATTTTCTCATATGTAGTATATCTCTAGAAATAAAATATGATCCTCTAGGATAATTGAAATCCTACTACATTTTACAATTATCAGATAAAGTCTAAGGCGATAAATATTGTCTTTAAAACACCTGTGAAACTATTATTTCGAAAAATACACTGTAAACTAAGCATTATTTTATTTTGCAGGGCTTTGGAACTACAAAGCAATTTATGCTTGCCTCTATTCATTTGACCTATTGTTCCCTCACTTCCTTATTTCCAAGGAGGTGATAAGAATAGCCCCTCTGTCTCTCCTAGGGGTTATTATGAAGATAAATGGCATAATAAATGTGAGCATGCTTTGGGCTACTTGAAAGAGTATATATATATATATATGCTCTCTATAGAGACTTGAAAGACTGTATATATGTGTATATATATATGTGTGTGTGTGTGTATAAATTAAAATGTGGCTAACAATTGTTGAGGAAATCTAGAATGGACATTTATTAAGATTTTTAGAATTTAATGCAAAAATTTCATATACATTCAATGTATTTTCAGAAAAGGAATCAATGCTTTACCACATCATTTGATTCATATGATTCAGAATAAATGCTATTGATTTTTTCCTCTTGACTTCATTATTTTTGATCACTCGAGTAATCCTCATGGGCCAGCATTCACATTTTCTTAAGAGCTGTTGAGCCTAAAATAAGAAATATACCCAGATGTTCCTATCTTGTGTTACAACTAAAAACAGTTAAGTCAATGGCTATATACTTAATAAATTATATTTTCACATTAATTTCTAAAAGCCATTGTATTGTTATCTTCAATCTTAATTATACCGTTTTCAGTCCACCATTTTACTCATAAATAGAAAGGAGTAATGATGCAAATTATCAGAAACAACTGATAATCCATTGATCCCCTCAGCAGAATAAGCAGTTATATGCAATGGAGACAGTTGTGGGGATTGTAAAACGTAGCCGTAACCAGGTTGAACTAATTTTTTTCTATAGTTTCAGTATATTATCAGAGGGGAGTCCCAGCTGGGTTCTTCAGCCTCTCAGTTAAATTGTGGCTATTCATGGTTTCTAGGTCATCAACAGTCATAAAATAAATGCAGATTCTTATGGAGAATTGAATTTAATTGCTATTACTCTGGAGAAATAGCACTGGTAATGGATGCTCTGCCTGCTTGTATATGGATCCTTCTCAGCATCCCAGGCACCTCGCGTACAGAAATATTTTCACTTGGGCAAATAAACAAGCCAGACAATGGCATGAATCCTTTAAAAGACCAAAAGCATGCATTTTACCCCCAGCAACTAGAACAGTGGCTGGGATGGAACAGATGTAGTAGAAAATATATTTACATGAATGAATGAATGACTTGAGAAAATGCTCATTAACCATTTTAGATCTCAATTTGAAAAAATGTTATTCTTGTATTCAGAGGTCAGATAAAATTAGAAAAAGACACTTGGAAAGAAGTTGGAAGAAAATGTGTAGAACTCAAACAGTCCTACAAAGCGTAGATGCTTTGGGGTAGGGGATGCTTCACTGGGCTATTCAGTTACACCAACAAAGCAGGGGCCCTGCCTCTTGTTCTTTGCTCTTGAGAGAAACTGGGGCAGTTGTTCCCACCTTTTTAATCTGAGCTCTGTTTCCAAATACTTATTCTTTCCTTTGTCCAAAATCTCTCTCCCTTTCTCTCTCTCAGTCTCTCTCTTTTTCACATGTGGTTACAGCAGGATGCCTTGCAATGGCAAAGTACTTGCCTATGTAAAGATGGTATATTCTTCTTTGGGAGCCTACTCATAAAATTAAAAGAGCTGAGTCTCAGTCACTTAAGGCCATGAATATCTGACCTTTAACTAGGAATTAAGTGGTAGGCCCAGAACTTTATAGGGTTCCACATGTCAGAAGTGATGCTCGGCCTCAAGGAAGGCTTGTTCACATCTCTTGTCCTGTGTCTTTGAAACAAAGCAGCTGCTTTTAGTAGGTGTGGAGGTTTCTGCATTGTGCTGCTGCTTAAGTTTGAGACAGACTGTACTGCTGAGGACAGAGAATTTGACTGGTGGTGGTGAAAGGTAAGAGAATGGACAAATCATTTAACTTGGCAAATTCCTTCTCTAAGTTATGCAATAGAGTCTTGCCCAACAAAGTACCTTTTCTCAGTTATACTGAGTCTGTTTTCTTGTTTCATGTTGCAACTTGAAGTTTCAGAGATACTTTCAAATTGTGCAATATTTGTGACGGTCACTAATGAAGACTGGAAAACATTTACAAAATAAGACAATTCGTATTTCTTTTAAATTTGAGTATGGGTTGGTCTACACCTACAATGTACAGTATGGTAGCCACTAGCCAATGTGGCCATTGAACACTTCAAGTGAGGCTGTTCTAAAGCACTACTGTCAAAATATTGGATTTAGAAGACTTAAAAATTATTTTATTGATTATATGTTGAAATGCCATCATTTTACAGATATGTTGGGTAAAATAAAATACATTATTAAAATCAATTTCACCTTCTAATTTAACTTCCATTTTGGCAAGTAGAAAACATTTCTCAGGCTCATAATGGAAATGTCTAGTATATGCTGTTAAAACAAGATACACTAAAGGAGTTAAGGAAAATAAGGACCTCAAAGGAGCCAAAACTCAAGGAGTGCTGAGAAAAGGGGATGCTTGAAGGTCTTGCTCTGTTTGGGGAAAGATTTTAGTGACTTGTATTTTATCCAAATGTTATACTATGTTATCCAAATATTACACCAAACCATTATCTTGTTAAGTGAAGTTAATTAGTCCACGTATTGCATCAGAAAGCCCAAATTAGTAAGAATTTGTCTTAAGCAAAATTCTTCTATTTTGACCAATTCTGTAGTAGGTCTGAGAATCTCGTAGGATGTGGATAAGCATGGAATTGTATCTTTGAAAGAGTTGACAATTTTTATATTGTTGTGATGGGAATTTAAAGTTACAACGTTTAGCAATATTTCTAGATCTGTCTGTAATTTTTATAGATGATGTTCAAGATTGTTGTGTATGTGTGCACCAAATTCATGTATTTTGAAATTCATGAAATCTTCAACATGTATTATGAACATTTACATTATTATTTTACATATAAATGTATGTAAATCTCCACTGGGCTTGATGTAATTGGATAATGTATTAAAATATTAAAACAATCTTTTAAATACCAACAACAATGAAGAACTGAGCAATGGTCTTTGACAGAAAATGAAATCGATTTTGAATTTGTGCTATATACATTTGTCTGGTCTGAACTTCTGCTTGATGTCGATAGCATTAGCAAACATTTACAAAGGCAAACAAACCTAAGGTTGGATACTTCAATTTTAGAAAGTTAAAAATAATGCTAATTCAAAATTTAGAGAAAATGATTTTTTAAATAAAAAAACTGCATGCAAAATATGCAGGAAAACTGAGTTTCTAATGAAACATGAAGAAATTAAGGAAATGGAAATAGTTGCATAATTATAAAGGGGAAGATTCAGATACAAATAATACTGAAGTTATTTTCTATAGATAGTATTTTCTGGATATTGTAAATTCATGGTGTGCTTTTGATAGAATAGAGTTGAGCATATTGATTGAGGCATATATACTTTACATTTTCTTTATAATATACTAACACTGAAAGAAATCCAATAAACATGTATGGTTTTAGATGCTGCATTATGAAATGGTAAAAATCTTAATATAAGTAATATAAAGTTACATAATTAAATTAAATATTTAAAAATATCTGTGGTGTTCATTTTCAGGTATTACCCCATTACAACTTTTGAACATAGAATAGTTTCAAGTATTGAATTGTAAATTTATAAACAATTCCAGACAAATTTTCCAAATTGAAGTTCTTAAAGCAAATAAATCCTACTTTAATCACTATCATGATTCAGTAAAGGTCTCATTTGGCATTTCTGTCCACAGAGTACAAATTATGTGAAAACCTTGATAATAACAGCGTAATGAGTCATTTTGCTGACATGGAGGCTAGAAGAAGATATTGTATGAAATAAATACATAATAATTTATGTATGTTTTACTTTATTATTCACCCAAATACTTTCCTCTTTTCAGTGGAAAAGCCAAACATGTGTTACATTATTTAAATTTGTTCATTTCTGATATTTTGTTGTTCATCCTGTAATAAAATTGCCAAAGCTTAATGCATATTTTTTAATGCATTCATTATGAAGGGATACTTATCAAGGTAAAAGGGAAGAATATATTTCATTTAATAGCCTATAATCCTAATTTCCAACTTTCAAATATTCAGTCTTACATATGGACCTACATTTGTAATGTTTTCCAAGTCCCCAAAATATTAGGTGTATGTAAACCTGGTGGTGAGACTTTCTCCGAAGGAAGTGGACATTTCCATTTTTACTAACTTTGTGAAGAAGCCAATCAGAATATCAAAGTGTAATTTTCAAAAAGTTAAAAATGTAACTCATAAAAATGAAGTAAGGTCATGTCAAAAGCATGAATGAGGAATGAAGCCAAAGGTTAAACTGGTTCAATGGAGTGTAGGTTCAGTGTAGACCCAGAAAGGGAAAAAAATGATGAAATGACATTATTAAATTAAATACAAAACTGATTAATATCCTCTAGGAACATAAAATGTAACCTTTGATGTTAACTTTTCTATCAGACAGAAATAATTTGAATCTCAACTGTATAAAAATCATTTGTAATTTAGCAGTCTTCTAAAGGTTAACATCTAACTTCACAGGACCTGGAACTTTATCAATAGTAAATAGTAAATCAAGCAAGCAGCATCCTCTTAGGAAATTAGACAAGCCTTGAGCAGACCTGTTAGACAGTGCTCAGGTGTGTTGTAGGAAGGACATAAAGTCATCCTTTTGTATGCTAAGTTTCGGTACTTCTTGTTAGTAAGGGAAAGGAATAATATCTGGGAAATTCAGTCTTAAACTGGAGTGAGAGAGGGACTCCTTCTCTAACCGGAGCTGGGCAGCAGGCCAGGACTCTGATGAATATAGACTCAAAAGCATGCCATGCGGTGAAAACCTGGCCCCGGCCACATAGAGGCAGGTCAGAAACCAGGCCAGGAGGTGCCCTGTGACTGGAGCTCTTCAAAGATGGGCCTGGACTGGTCCACTCCTAAAAGTCCATTTCATCATAACTGTAATTTATTATGTGGTTTGATAACCTTTATTTATCTCCATCCTTCAGTAAAATCCCTCCAAGTGATAGACTCCTCCTTAATTGTGTTGTGGGGGATTAAAGAAAGGGCGTGTCCACATTTGGGTGGGGTATTCGTGCTGGGCATGGAGAGAATGGGGAAGGCTCAGTGCTTCTCCTCATGCTGAGGCTGGTGGGGTGGTAGTGGCACCGGTTCAAGGTAAGGGACCATGGAAGAGAACCTATTTGAAATTACTTATTACTGATATTGTTGGTTGTACAAAGAGGAGGAGCTATCTAAGTTGAGCTTGGCTAATACCAGTGGTAAGCAAAGATCGGGTCATATGAAATGCCTGGGCAGGTGTGTATCAGAAATACTTGGAAGGGGGCCTGGAAAAGACTACTAGCTTTCTCCTTCGGGAAAATCAACGACGGCCCAGCTTACTGAATTGTAGTACAGTGACTGCAGGCATGAACTCATGCTGCCTGGGTTCAAATCCTAATTCCCCCTCCTAATAGCTGTCTGACTTTGATATTACCTAGTTTCTTTATGCCTGTTTCCTCATTGCTGAAACAGCTATAAAGAATACCTACCGCAGAGGGTTGTTATGAGAACTAAACGAATATCGATCCATCTATATATCATCAATCTATCTATCTATCATCTTTCTATCTACCTACCTACTCACCTACCTACCTACCTACGTACCTATCTTAAAATAGTGGTGCCTATCACACTGTATGCATTTTGGCTATTGTTGTCTCAGCATAAGCTCTACTCTTGTCTTCCTACACTCACTTTTGAACTGTAGGAGTGGTAGCCTGCAATCTAATTTCTCTTGCTAGTTGAGTTTGGAAGACCGGAAAGCAGAAGGAAGAGGGATGGCATTTTTCTTGTCTTTGGAGCTGCTGTCAGCGGAAGACATAGCAGCAGTATTATACAGGCTTTACAAGAGAGCGTGACTCCCAGGTTCCCACTCGCCAGGAACAGACCCTCCGTCAGCAGTGGCAGGGCGGGGCCTCAGCCCGGGAGTAGTACCAGCTCTGGATCGATGCAGAAACTCCTTTGCTCTCACAGCCTTTCCAACAACTTTGCAACTACTTCTGTGAATTAAGTATCTTTGAACTTCAAATACATAGAGGTGTATCTGTTTTAATGAATAATGGACAGATCTATAATTACTTTATTTTTGTAATTATTTCTATTACTAATATCAGTTATAGTATTAATATTAGTATTAGTATTATTTGAAACATTATCTACAAGCCAAAAAATGTAACAAGGTAACTTTCCTATCCAACACTGCCTCTACCACTCTAGTCTTTTCCTCACAGATTACCCCCTTGACTCAAAAGTATATAGAATGAATGACGAATACTTATATGACCTGGTGTCTCATTTAAAAGTGCCACTGTAGTTTCATATCTATTACTGAATAATGGCCTACTGGGGAGAGATTTACTTCATTTGACACCAGTCTAAGGAAGATCATTGGTGTTTTTGAGAACAAATTTTGAACAATTAGAAAAGGCATATGATCAATAACAGGAGAGTTCCTATGTCCCACCTAAGGCAAATGTGTCTAAAATTATTGTGATTCACCTTTGATATATTATCTTTCTCCATCTGTCTATTGATTGGGGGGGTAATATTGATTACCCATGACTTATAACAATTTGATGGAGAAAATATACACCACACAGGTAACCTTGTTTCATAGCTGAAGCATATGTAGTTTATTTTCTATAGCTGGACAGACCAGGGTAAGAAGTGATCAATGAATTTAACATCAAGAATTATAAATTCATAAAAGTATTTGTGAAAGTCAGGGTTTAAAACTGGGGAATAACTTGAAAAATGGTCTGGAAAAGAGGAATGGTATAGACAGAAAGTATCTGCCTCAGTGATGGACTTAAAATGTTCTAAGGAATCAGTCTGACTCACATTAGGGTGTCTTTGTATTTATTTGATTCTCATTCTTCTGTTTCTTTAAGGGTTTAGTTCTGTCTTGAAGTTGTCATATCCATCTTTCCTCATAATCTTCCTCTATTAGTCTCCAGAGAAGATTATTCAGTACGTCATCTCTGTATGCTGGTATTTACTGGCAAACCGAAGCTCCCCAATACACAGTTACATGCGTATCTATAGCTGACCAGGAACCACGTTAGCTGGAAAATATCTTTACTTTAAATGACTCTTTCCAACAGCATATTTTCATAAATGACTTCATTGGCTAGGATGAGATCTTTATCGATAACCTAGAATTTATAACTTTTATAACTATGCCACATGTGACTAAAAGTAAATAAGATCAGTATTCAGGTACAACATGTAGAACCAGCCTCACATGTTAAACCACTTATGACATGATTAGTCTATACAATCTACTTCTTTCTATAAGCTAGAAAAAGAAAACATAAAGAACTGCTAGAATACAGCTTGAAGTCATTGGCTGGAAGACAGTAGGGCATAATAAAAATAACACTGGCTTTATAATCAGACCACCTGAGCTCAGACCCTGACTCTTTCATTTTAAGGATTAATTCTCTTGCTTCATCTCTCTCCTCTCTCTCTTCCTCCCAACTCTCTCTTAATCTGTCCTTCTTTCCCATCCTTCCTCCCCCTCATGTGCACACATTAACCACACAGATGGCTTATATCAAGGGCCACTCGGCTATGATTTGCCAGTCACCAATTTTTTAAATAAAATTTTATTGGAAAACAGCGATACCCTTTTGTTTACATACTGTGTAGACTGCTTTTTCACTCCAAGGCAGTTTAGTAGTTGAGACAGAGACCATATGGTTGCAAAGCCTAAGATACTTACTCTCTGGCCCTTTACAGAAGACTTTGCTGATCTCTGGTTTCAATCATAGCAGAAACTCAAGAAATATTAGTCCTATCCTTTTATCTTAAAAAAAAAAAGGACAGAATATCCAAGTCCCAGACCTTTCTAAGACCATTCTAATACCATTCTCTTGTAGAAATGGCTGATTCCAGGACTAGAACAGTAGATGTATTGGATGAGCCTGAAGCATCTTATAGTGACAGAAAGTAAAGGGCTAAAAAGCAAAAAGCAAAACAAATAATAATGGTATGTCAATGGGATACTGGAGACAAGTGAAGATGTTCCCAATGGTTAATGCTGGAACAATTCAGGTAAACAAACAAACAAACAAATAAAAATTGTATTGGATTATAATTCAAAGTCTAAAATAAATCTCCATGAGTCCATACTGAATAAGGACCTGATTGGATTAAACAATAGTAATGGGAGAAAATTGAAAAATCACCAGTACAGAAGACTTCCAATAATTTATGTAGTTATTCTGACCTTAAAGAGGTGGAACATAACTGCCTACTCCTTCATTGGGCTGTGCTTCAAATGGAACAGTACAGAAAAAGGGGGGGGCACAGTAACTTTACAGTGGAGACACCTGACAAACACCATGTCAGCCAGGTGATCACGGTCAGCGTCAACGGTGATGAGTCGGGTTCATCGCAGGCACCTTTCGGACGCTGGGATGAGAATGCCGGTTTGCCTCTGTGGTCTTCCTCCCTAAAAACCCAAGTTTAACCCCCACCATATAACCCAAGTATAATCACAAGAAAACAACAGATAAACCCCAGTTGAGGGGCATTCTACAAACTCTCTGACCAGTACTCCTCAAAACTGTCAAGGTCACCAAACAGGGGAGAAAGTCTGAGAAACTGTCCCAGCCAAGAGGAGGTTAAGAAGACAACTCCAAAATGTAATTTGGTTCCCTGGATGGAATTCTGGAACAAAAAAGGGCATTAGGTAAAAATTAAGGAAATCTGTATAAACTATTAACTTGAGTTAATGATAATGTATCAATCTTGTTGCCACATTAATTGTAACAAATGTATCACACTAATATAAAATGTTAACGATAGGGGAAAATAGGTTTGGGCTATACACAAACTCTCCTATTTTTGTAATTTTTTCTCTGGGTCTAAAACTATTCTAAAATAAAAAGTTTATTTAAAGATTTGGCAGAAAACACTTGAAAGATTTTTGTATTTGGATGGGCATATCTTGCATATTTAGAGCAGACATTATTTCACCATATGGATCTAAAGCAAAATAAAATGAATGAAAGAGTTCCAAATGTGTTTATTCTCTTACAGTAATATACTGCACTAAAGTGTTTCACTTGAAAAATTCTGTAGCTTTTGCATTTGTAACTAATGGGCTCTGATACTAAAAATACTAGAGAAATAAGAAACTACATTTCAAGTAGAAAAAACAAAATTAGTAGGAAATGTCCATCACGCTCTGAAATATAATAAAGTCATTCAGAGCAGTACGTAAATGAGAGAAGAGTACAGTTAAAGGCTAAAATATATGGGGGATATATTTAATTCATGTATTGTGTTTTGGAAACTACTGAAAAGTACTAAGAGTAAGCACAATGTCTGGGAAATTAGAGTGAGAAATGCAATAGAATAGGAGTTCATTTGTATGTTTGGAGGGTAAAATCAGTGTAATAAGGAAGAAAAAGTTTTTTACTACATGTTAAGGAAAAATAAGCTGTAAACATAGTTCCCAAAGAAATAACTATTTCCAAGTAGAAAATATGAAGCCTGTAATGCACCTTATAATGCAAGGGCACTTCTATGCCGAGAATAAGTCTAAAATTGACACACAGTTTATTCTAGAGATTGCTAAAGTTTGGACGCTTTAAAAAATTAAGCAAAGAAATCCAAAGCTGTCATCTGACTCATTTTAAATCTGTGACAATGTGCTTAGTTATAAAATGATGGTCCTAAGACAAATTAAACCATACCAACAATCTTTCTGAAAGAGAAACTGATCTTTCATAAGGCCTGTATCTGATCTTTTTGTAATAAAGTATGACTGACGTCCTGGGCCACTGATCCTAGAAGCAAAGTGAGAGACCCCAATTCAATCCTCAGGAAATATCTTTTTCAATCTATTCGAATATAAGGAAACAATGAAATCTTTTAGAAATTGATGACATTCTCTTCAAAAGATGTATTATTGTGACAGTAGTTAACTACAAGTCAATAATTTCAAGGGCCTTTCCTGACACAATGGATAAAAATTTTAGAATCACCCCATATTTTCCTAGAAAATAATTTTTTAAACACTCCTCAAACAACTCAAGATAATAAAGCAACTTAACTTATCAGTTCCATGATACAAGAACAGAGTATATCTGTTAAATAGAAAACTTTTATTAACTTATTGGTACAGAATGTTAATAGTTAAATATAGAAAATCAGTACAATTTGCTATTAGGGACTTAATGGTTCAAAACAATTTTTAAAATATGATGATATTGATTAACACCATATTGATTATATAAGTTCTACATCTTTGCTTTGGTCTGATGTCCCTAATTGCATAATTAAAAAAACAAAAACTAGTATTTCTTTCAGTGATGAATAAAATAGTAAATGCAAACCAGACAGATTCCTTTGACATCTTCTTTTATTTTTTTATTAAGGTATTATTGATATACACCCTTATGAAGGTTTCACATGAAAAAACAATGTGGTTACTACATTTACCCATATTATCAAGTCCGCACCCATACCCCAATGCAGTCACTGCCCATCAGTGTAGTAAGATGCCACAGATTCACTATTTGCCTTTCTGCTACAATGTTTTCCCCATGATCCCACACACCATGTGTACTAAACATAATACCCCTCAATCCCCTTATACAACCTTACCCACCCACCCTCCCACACCCCTCCCCTATGGTAACCACTAGTTCCTTCTTGGAGTCTCTGAGTCTGCTGCTATTTTGTTCCTTCAGTTTTGCTTTGTTGTTATACTCCACAAATGAGGGAAATCATTTGGCACTTGTATTTCTCCACCTGGCTTATTTCACTGAGCATAATATCCTCCAGCTCTATCCATGTTGTTGCAAATGGTAGGATTTGTTTCTTTCTTATGGCTGAATAGTAATCCATTGTGTATATGTACCACCTCTTCTTTATCCATTCATCTACTGATGGACACTTAGGTTGCTTCCATATCTTGGGTATTGTAAATAGTGCTGCAATAAACATACGGGTGCACATGTCTTTTTGAATCTGAGAAGTTGTATTCTTTGGGTAAATTCCAAGGAGTGGGATTCCTGGGTCAAATGGTATTTCTATTTTTAGTTTTTGAGGAACCTCCATATTGCTTTCCACAATGGTTGAACTAGCTTACATTCCTACCAGCAGTGTAGGAAGGTTCCCCTTTCTCTGCATCCTCGCCAGCATTTGTTGTTCTTAGTCTTTTCGATGCTGACCATCCTTACTGGTGTGAGGTGATATCTCATTGTGGTTTTAATTTGCATTCCCTGATGATTAGTGATGTGGAGCATCTTGCCATCTGTCTGTTGGCAATCTCAATTTCTTCTTTGGAGAACGGTCTCTTCATATCCTCTGCCCATTTTTTAATTGGGTTATTTGTTTTGGGGCATTGAGGCGTGTAAGTTCTTATATATTTTGGATGTTAACCCCTTGTTGGATATGTCATTTACAAATATATTCTCCCATACTGTAGGATGCCTTTTTTTTCTGTTGATGGTGTCCTTTGCTGTACACAAACTTTTAGTTTGATATAGTCCCATGGGCTCATTTTTGCTGTTGTTCCCCTTGCTTGAGGAGTTGTGTTCAGGAAGAAGTTGCTCATGCTTATATTCAGGAGATTTTTGCCTGTTTTGTCTACTAAGAGTTTTATGGTTTCATGACTTACATTCAGGTCCTTGATCCATTTCGAGTTTACTTTTGTGTATGGGGTTAAACAATAATCCAGTTTCATTCTCTTGTACATAGCTGTCCAGTTTTGCCAACACCAGCTGTTGAAGAGGCTATCATTCCCGTATTGTATGTCCATGGCTCCTTTATCATATATTAATTGACTATATATGGTTGGGTTTATATCAGGGCTCTCTAGTCTTTTCCATTGGTCTATGGGTCTGTTCTTGTGCCAGTAGCAAATTGTCTTGATTACTGTGGCTTTGTAGTAGAGCTTGAAGTCAGGGAGCATAATTCCCCCTGCTTTATTCTTCCTTCTAAGGATAGCTTTGGCAATTCGGGTCTTTTGTCATTCCACATGAATTTTAGAACTATTTGCTCTAGTTCATTAAAGAATGCTGTCGGTATTTTGATAGGGTTTGCACTGAATCTGTAGATTGCTTTAGGCAGGATGGCCATTTTTACAATATTAATTCTTCCTAGCCATGAGCATGGGATGAATTTCCATTTATTAGTGTCCTCTTTAATTTCTCTTAAGAGTGTCTTGTAGTTTTCAGGGTATAGGTTTTTCACTTCCTTGGGTAGGTTTATTCCTAGGTATTTTATTCTTTTTGATGCTATTGTGAATAGAATTGTTTTCCTGGTTTCTCTTTCTGTTAGTTCACTGTTAGTGTATAGGATTGCAACAGATTTCTGTGTATTAATTTTATATCCCACAACTTTGCTGAATTCAAATATTAGATCTAGTAGTTTTGGAGTGGATATTTTAGGTTTTTTTATGTACAGTATCATCTCATCTGCGAACAGGGACAGTTTGACTTCTTCCTT
This sequence comes from Phataginus tricuspis, assembly GCA_029783875.1. NCBI lineage: Eukaryota > Metazoa > Chordata > Mammalia > Pholidota > Manidae > Phataginus > Phataginus tricuspis. The sequence goes on from JAQQAC010008719.1 coordinate 11,172,617, forward strand.
GCCAATCTGGATGCCTTTTATTTCTTTGTGTTGTCTGATTGCTGTGGCTAGGACCTCCAGAACTATGTTGAATAGAAGTGGGGAGAGTGGGCATCCTTGTCTTGTTCTCGATCTTCAAGGAAAAGCTTTCAGCTTCTCGCTGTTAAGTATAATGTTGGCTGTGGATGTGTCATATAAGGCCTTTATTATGTTGAGGTACTTGCCCTCTATACCCATTTTGTTTAGAGTTTTTATCATGAATGGATGTTGAATTTTGTCAAATGCTTTTTCAGCATCTACGGAGATGAACATGTGAGTTTTGTCCTTCTTTTTGTTGATGTGGTGGATGATGTTGATGGATTTTCAAATACTAGACCATTCTTGCATCCCTGGGATGAATCCCACTTGATTCTGATGGATGATCTTTTTGATGTATTTTTGAATTCGGTTTTCTAATATTTTGTTGAGTATTTTTGCATCTATGTTCATCAGGGATATTAGTCTGTAATATTCTTTTTTTGCGGTGTCTTTGCCTGGTTTTGGTATTAAGTTTTGGCTGGCCTCATAGAATGAGTTTGGAAGTATTCCCTCTTCTTCTACTCTTTGGAAAACTATAAGAAGGATGGGTATTAGGTTTTCACTAAATGTTTGATAAAATTCAGAGTGAAGCCATCTGCTACAGGGGTTTTGGTCTTAGGTAGGTTTTTGATTACCAGTTCAATTTCGTTGCTGGTAATTGGTCTGTTCAGATTTTCTGTTTCTTAGTGGGTGAGCCTTGGAAGGTTGTATTTTTCTAGAAAGTTTTCCATTTCTTCTAGGTTATCCAGTTTGGTAGCATATAATTTTTCATAGTGTTTTCTAATAATTCTTTGTATTTCTGTGGTATCTGTAGTGATTTTTCTGTTTTCATTTCTGATTCTGTTTATGTTAGTAGACTTTCTTTTTCTTGATAAGTCTGGCTAGAGGTTCATCTGTTTTGTTTATTTTCTCGAAGAACCAGCTCTTGCTTTCATTGATTCTTCCTATTGTTTATTCTTCTTGATTTTATTTATTTCTGCTCTAAACTTTATTATGTCCCTCCTTCTACTGACTTTAGGCCTCATTTGTTGTTCTTCTAGTTTCATTAATTGTGAATTTGGACTGGTCATATGGGATTGTTCTTCTTTCCTGAGGTAGGCCTGTATTGCAATATACTTCCCTCTTAGCACAGCCTTTGCTCCATCCCACAAATTTTGCAGTGTTGAATTATTGTTTTCATTTGTCTCCATATATTTCCTGGTCTTTGTTTTTATTTTGTCATTGATCCATTGGTTACTTAGGAGCATGTTGTGAAGACTCCATGTGTTTGTGGGATGTTTCATTTTCTTTGGTAATTTATTTCTAGTTTCATACCTCTGTGGTCTAAGAAACTGGTTGGTACAATTTCAATTTTTTTGAATTTACTGAGGCTCTTTTTGTTGCCTTGTATATGATCTATTCTTGAAAATGTTCCATGTGCACTTGCGAAGAATGTGTGTTCTGCTGCTTTTGGGTGAAGAGTTCTGTAGATGTCCATTAGGTCCATCTGTTCTAATGTGTTGTTCAGTCCTTCAGAGCAAGTGGAGTGTTGAAGTCTCCTAGAATGAATGCACTGCATTCTATTTTCCCTTTTAATTTTGTTAGTATTTATTTCACATATGTAGTTGCTCCTGTTTTGGGCGAATAGATCTTTATAATGGTTGTATCAGCTTGTTGGATTGACCTTTTTATCATTATTAAATGTCCTTCGTTGTCTCTTATGGCTCTCTTTGTTTTGAAGTCTATTATGTCTGATACTAGTACTGCAACTCTTGCTTTCATCCCCCTATTAGTTTCATAAAATATCTTTTTCCATTCCTTCACTTTTAGTCTGTGTATGTCTTTGGGTTTAAAGTGAGTCTGTTGTAGGCAGCATACGAATTGGTCTTGTTTTCTATCCATTCAGTGACTCTATGTCTTTTGATTGGTGCATTCAGTCTGTTTACATTTAGGATGATTATCGATAGGTATGTACTTATTGCCATTGCAGGCTTTAGAGTTGTGGTTAGCAAAGGTTTAAGGTTAACTTTCTTACTGTCTAAGAGTCTAACTTAACTCACATAATATGCTATTACAAACAAAATCTAAAGTCTCTTTTTTTTTTCTTCCTCCTTTATCTTCCTCTTCCAGTCTCTATATATTAGGTATCATAGTCTGTACTCTTTGTCTATCCCTTGATTGACTTTGGGGATAGTTAATTTAATTTTACATTTGCTTAGCAATTAGTTGTTCTACTTTCTTTACTGTAGTTTTATTACCTCTGGTGACAGCTATTAAACCTTAGGAACACTTCCATCTATAGCAGTCCCTCCAAAATACACTGTAGAGATGGTTTGTGGGAGGTAAATTCTCTCAGCTTTGGCTTATCTGGAAATTGCTTACTTCCTCCTTCAAATTTAAAGGATAATCTTGGCAGATAAAGTAATCTTGATTCAAGGCCCTTCTGCTTCATTGCATTAAATACATCATGCCACTCTTTTCTGGCCTGTAAGGTTTCTGTTGAAAAGTCTGATGATAGCCTAATAGGCTTTCCTTTGTATATGATCTTATTTCCCTCTCTGGCTGCTTTTAATAGTCTGTCCTTATCCTTGATCTTTGCCATTTTAATTACTATATGTCTTGGTGTTGTCTTCCTTGGGTCCCTTGTATTGGGAGAGCTGTGCACCTCCCTGGCCTGAGAGACTATCTCCTTCCCCAGATTCGGGAAGTTTTCAGCAATTACTCCCTCAAAGACACTTTCTATCCCTTTTTCTCTCTCTTCTTCTTCTGGTACCCCTATAATGCAAATATTGTTCTATTTTGGATTGGTCACACAGTTCTCTGAATATTCTTTCGTTCTTAGAGATCCTTTTTCTCTCTGTGCCTCAGCTTCTTTGTATTCCTCTTCTCTAGTTTCTATTTCATTTATCGTCTCCTCCACCGTATCTACTGCCTTTAATACTGTCCATTGTGCTCTTTAACAATTGGATCTCTGACTGGAATTCATTCCTGAGTTCTTGAGTAACTTACCATACCTCCATGAGCATGTTAATGATTTTTATTTTGAACCCTCTTTCAGGAAGAGTCATGAGGTTGATGTCATTTAATTCTTTCTCAGGAGTTGTATTAATAATTTTACTCTGAACCACGTTCCATTTGCATATCATATGTATATGGTGCCCTCTAGTGCCCAGAAGCTCTACTCTCCGGAGCTGCTCAGCCCCTGAAGCAATGTCGGGGGTTGCAGGGGAGTGGTATTGGTGCCTGGGGGACAAAAGAGCTGTTTCCTGCTTCTTGGCTGCTATGCCTGTCTCCACTGCCTGAATTAGTGGGCCGCGCACACAGGTATAAGCCTCTGTGCTTTGCGTTTTTAGTTGCTGTAGACAGATCTTCCCTCTGGCTGACCTAATGCCAGGGTAGGGTTTGCCAGTTTGTGAGCCAGATGGGGCTGGCCGGGAGAAAGGTGCAGTAGGCTGTGTATCACGCAGGGGGTCCTTGGAGCTATGTAGCCAGCCAGGGAGCTGGAGCACCTTAAAATCATCTAAGGAGGAATATTTCTTTTTCCTCCTTCAATATGAGAGTCTATATGGCAAAGCTCCCAACCTGCTGGGCAGAGTGCACCCGGACTTTGTCTACCTGTCCTCTCTCCTTAGCAGTAAACTCTGTGCAATCCTTGCCCCTTTAGCTGCCTTCTTGCTAAGGGCTTCCTTGTTAGGAAGTCTCTCAGACTGCCCACCTTTCTTTTGTCCCAGAGCAGCCAGATATGGATTCCTGCTTTCCAAAAGCAGCTGGAATCTCAGTCTCTTCAGGAATTATGCTTCTTATCTTTCCAACCCCGTAATACAAGAGTATCATGCAAGCACCATGAAATGTAGGTTTGTGCTCCAAGAGCATATCTCCAAAGTTAGGTATTCAGCAGTCCCAGGCCTCCACTCCCTCCCTGCTCTGTTTCTCTTCCTCCTGCCAGTGAGCTGGGGTAGGGGAAGGGCTTGGGTCCCACTGGGCCACAGCTTTGGTTCCTTACCCTGTTCTGTGAGGTCTGCTCTTTTCTCCAGGCGTATGCAGTCTGGCGCAGCACTCTTTCCTGTTGCTCCTTCACAATTAGTTGTATTAATTATATTTTCATATTATATGCAGTTTTAGGAAGAAGCCTGTGTCTCACCTTCCACGCTACCATCTTTAATCCAATCCTCCTTTGACATCTTGATAGTTAATATTGTTCAACTTCTTGTCAAAAGGATAAATAACTAATTTTGCTTGTTCCATTATAGCCTTAGCATAGATCATTTGTCAATATTCATTTATTTCACAAGTGTTTATTAATCACAAAATGTACATCAGGCATTGTGCTGAAACTCTGGGAATACAACTGTAAGCAATATCAAAGGCTCTCTGTCTTCATGGAGCTTATAGTCTGACAGAAGATGTAGATATTAATCACATAAACAAATGTGAAATTGCTCTTGTAATAATTTCTAGGTAGGACGAGTGTGTGGTACTATGTAATTTAGTCACAGAGCTGGAAAAACTTTCTCCAAGAGTCACACTTGAGAGGAGATATAGAGTTAAGTAAAAGTTCACTAGACCAAAAGAAAAAGGGAAATTTCCCAGGTAGTGGAAACATTGCTACTACACTGTGGCAGAAGATAGCTAGGACCATGAGTGAGCTTTGAAGATCATAGTAAGAATGTTTGCCTTTATCCTAAGATAGCAGGAAAAAAATTAAGAGAGTTTACTAAAGGTAACATAACTATTTTTGCCTTTGAAAAATGTCATGTAGTCTATCATGTGTATAAATGATGAGATGGGGCTGGTCTGGGTGTGGTTAGATTAGTCAAAGGGTTATTATAGTACCTAGGGGTCAGTTTTTGAGAACCTGAGCTGTGATATTTCCTTGGCAATGCTAGTAAATGGGTGTGGGTTTGAGGGCCATTTAGGAAATAATATGTACTGGACTTGGGTTGAATTTGGGGTGGTAGTTAAAAGAGAGAAAAAGAAACAGGTGTCAAGATTCGCTTCTAGATTTCTGGCTAGTGCAGCCTGATGGGTTTTGGGGCTATTCATTGAGACAAAGTATAAAAGAAAGTTAAAACATGGGGGAGATGATGTGGAATAGAACGAGCCCATCTGGGGACGATGACTTGAAGATGCCATGGGCACATAAAAGAACGGATGACCCAAGTGGCACCTCCAGATGGCCGAGGAAGGCTCCCTGAAAATCTGATCCCAGCGAAAACAACAACCCTGGCAATAGTTGTCAAAATCAACTTTTTAAAATTTCTGGAAGTTAACCAAAGGCCTGCAACAAGTACAGAAGTTGCTACACAAGAAAAATTGTGAATCTCAGTAAGAACAATGAGCTCTGTGGCGTTTTAACTTGTCTTGCTCCCTCTCCCCACCTTCGTGGTAGCATTGAAACCTCACAACTGTATGGCCCCTGGAAGGAGCAGAGTGGCTCTGAAACTTCCTCAAGCCTTATTCCCAAAGGAATGTTACTGTTTGACCTTTCTAGCAGAAACCAGGTAAAGCTCTGTTCGTAGGGCTTGCCTTTAATTGACCTAACTTGAACTCCCTCCGTGTGTGTCTTATATCAGGGTACTGTGGAAACCAGTTCATGGTAACTGTTTCACACTGCAGCTGCCTGACACAGCGACACCAGTTGTGCCTAATAAAAGGTTACATACAAAAATCTGAAAATGGGAAATGGGATAATAAGCTGTTCATCAGGGGTCCGAAAAGGTTCAACATATTCCTGGAAATCTAGAAGGCTGTGTGTATGTCCAGGAATGACCTGGGAAGGCTCTAATCTCTGACCTTTGGCTGACAAAGGAAGTAAAGACCAGAATTTTCATGGTGTGCTGAGGCATTGAAGGTATAGCCCAACATACAGACAGAGCCCCTCTGCAAAGACTGGAAGATTTGTTCGTTCAAGGCCTTTAAGAAAATCTATCTAATCATTAGTTGATCACTAAATTAACTGAGAAGAGACTTCATTGACTGCGCACCACAAAGAACACACACTGAATTAGTTCAAAAGTCACTAAACAAACAACTTTGTCAGTAGGATTGTAAATGGTGTCACCACTTTGGACAACAGTTTGGCAGTTTCTAAAATTGTTAAACACAGAGTTATAAGATCCAGCAATTCCACTCTTAGATACATGCCCAAGAGAAAGGAAAACCTATTTTTATACAAAAATTCATACATGAATGTTCATAGCAGTATTATTTATAAGAGCAAAAAAGTGGAAACCACCCAAATACCCATCAACTGAAGAATGGATTAAAAAAATATAGTGTATCTATACAAGGGAATATTGTTTGTTCAATAAAAGAAATGAAGTACTCATAGTACAACATGGGTAAACCTTGAAACATGATGGTAAGTGAACAAAACCAGATACAAAGGGCCTCATATTGTAATGATTCTGTTCATATTAAATGTTCAGAATGGAGAGACAGAAGATTAGCTGTTCCTAGGAGCTAACGCAAGTGTGAATGGGGAGTGATTGCTACTGGGTATGGTGTTTCCTTTGGGGTGATTAAATATTCTAAAATTATATAATGGCTGTACAACTTGGTGAATATACTTAATTGTGCACCTTAAATGAATGAATTTTATGGCCTGTGAATTATATAGCTCAATAGGGTTGTTACAAAAATAAAAAGAATGGGATGATAAATTTGAAAATTTCGTGTTTACAGGAAAGGTACTAACTTTGGTTACAAGTTAGAAAATTTTCTGTCAATTTTTTAATGTGTTGATAAATAGAATGTTTCAGAATTACCTTAGTCCATTTAGGGGCTATAACAGATTACCACAGACTGGGTGACTTATAAACAACAGAAACGTGTTTCTCACAGTTCTGGAGTGTGGGAAGTCCAAGATGAAGGCACCGGCAGATTCTACATCTGGTGAGCGCCCGCTTCCTGGTTCTTCTTGCTGTGTCTTCAGATGGCAGAAGGGCAAGGGAGCTCTCCGGGGCCTCTTCTGAAAGGGCACTAACCCCATTCATGAGGGCGCTGTCCTCATGAACTGATTGCTTCCCAAAGGCTCTGCCATCCAGATGCCATCACCTTGGGGTTAGGATTTCAACACATGAATGTTGGGGGACCCATAGAGTCCATGACAATGATGATGTGACAGAATATGATTTTTAAAAAGAATATAAAATATAAAGTAGGGGAACTATGGGTCCCAGGGACTCTATGTGAAAATGGGAGAGAACATCTTGGAGATATCACATATATGTTCCTGGTTTACACTGGTTAAGGCTATCATGTTAAAAAGCACAAATATGTCAAAAATTACTTTGAAACCAGGCAAGAAACATTAACATAAAAGGAGCCAGCTAAGGAGATTAAAGCATATGGTCCTTCGCTGTTTCACAAACTTCTAAACTTTTCAGAGGCATGTGGATAATAGAACATAGCATAAAGACGGCAAAAACTAAAAGGAGCCACTCACGGTAACTGAATAACCAAATACAAAATGAAAATTGTATTTAAGGGATTGGTTCTGTGCTTTGATAATGCTCAGAGGTTTTTCAAGAGAACCTAGAGATGGTCACAATGTATATGGATAAAGAAAACAGATTTAAATGGAAAAGAAATATTCCATGAATGTGCTACATTCAAACTACTGCTCTATTCTTGGGGCCAGTTATATGCGTCTATAAAGAAGTTTCGAGAAGCATTGTGAGTGTAATAGATTTTTACAAGACATACACTGTAGCAACAAATAAATCACTCTCCAGGACATCGATCCTCATTGCCTCATGTAATTATTGCATTTCTGTTGGCTTTATCTTCATTACACTCTTACTTAAAGTAGTATTCATATTAATACAAATCCTCTTGGCCAGCTAACCTGCTGGCATTTAAACAATTGCCAACCTTGAATATTAATATCAGAACTATGTACAGGGAACCCTGGGAAGGTAGTAGGTGAATTAGTTTTTCGACTCTGGATGAAAATCTGGTGAGGTCCAGGGTGAGACCTTGTTTCTTTTTACAACGGCACAGAGGGACTGTGTCTGAGAAAGTGTTTTCCTCATTTTCCTATTTAAAATAAGAAGAGAAGACTTGCCTCTAATGAGATCATATAACAATTGGTAGAATGAGAAAAATGAATGAAAAATTTCAAACTCTTTTGAGCCTTCTCTTATTCACAGATGAAAAGTACAACAGGGAAAAGTGATTATTTTTCAAATGACTATATTTGCCACTCAAATATGAGCGCAGGGAAGTATTTCATATTTATGTAGGATGTATTCTCGTGTTGCTCTTTTACAAAGGAAAGTCAGCTAGAGGTGCATTGGTGATATCTATTACATCAAATTTTCATTAATATAATTTTCATTCTCTGTATTATGAGATCAGTGTATCTTATTCACCTATTAGTATCTTAAATGCACCACACAATGTATGGCACGCTACAATGCAGAACAAACATTGGTTGAATAAAAGAGATATTCAGACTAGATATGCTAATAACACACCTACCACCACTTTTTGGTATGAAAGGATAGAGTTTTCCCTTATGTGAGCAGAGGCGAGAACACCTCCATATCTGATGACTTTCCCAGACAAAAGCTCAGAAAGCTTAGTGGAGGTGTTGGTGACAAAGGGGATAGAAGTTTTAGTCACTGGAGTTACAGAAAAGGTGTGTCTGTGTGTGTAAGGACACATGTGCACCTGTGTGTGTGTTAGCATGCGTGTGCACCTGTGTGTATATGTGTGTGTGTGTGTGTGTGTAAGGCAGGGAAGAGCAGGACAGCAAATGGACCCGGGAGCTTTAAGGCAAAGCACCTGGAGAAACCATTCCATTGGGGACTCTAGCTGGGGCTGGATATGCTATTAGAACAGCCAGGAATAATGATAGGGGAGGATTTTTAGCCAAGCAGCCTCAAAAATTTGTTGGCATAGTGAACGAGTAGGTCTTTGTGCAATGGAGTTACATTAGAGGCTCACTTAACTTCTGAGCTGGATTTAGAGACTAACCCTTATTTAATTTATGTGTGATACCTAAGGGCACGGGACTGATTCCTGTTCAGTGGGGCCTCAAAAGGTACTGCCAGACTGGAAAAGCAGATGCACACAGTCAAGGTCACCCCCATATCTTTCCAAGAAGAGTATGCATGTCCATTTATTTGCTCATGCAAGATTTAGATTAAAATCTAGTAAGCATTACCTGTATGTGTCAGGTGATATTTTATCTCGTTACTTCCTCCTAGGAAACAATTTATTTATGTTCATTAAGTTTATAGAAGTTCATTTATTAAACAGAATGGAGTAAATCCTTCAGGCAAACAGAAACATTTTATAATTCTCATCCATCATTTGTTCTTTATTAGGAATTTTATAGTTATCATAAACTCAGGAGGAAAAGCAGTCACACCCACTGCATGCCAGACCATTTCAAACCATTTACAGTTTTTCATTTGATCTTCACAGCAACCTATTTCATTCCGTAGTTACAGTTATAATCCGAGTTTACAAATGTGGCAACAGAGCAAGAGATACTATCATTTAGCTAAGTTTACACAGATACTACGTGCTGGAGCTAGGGAGCACCAAGTCAGCACACAGGGACTCGGCGTCTAAGCCATACGGTCACTGAGTACTCGGTCGCTCACTACTGAGGGTTTCAACTTTGTTTTGTCTTAAGTTTAGCAAAGTACTCCTCAAATTTTAATACGGTTAAGAATATCTGTGTAAAAGTATAGATCCAAATGAAGTTTTATGGATGATAAGAGGATTTCAAGGATAATTTTTGTCTGACTAACTAACTGTAGAACTTAACCTGAGGCAGAAGCAATCTCACTATAATTTGCAAAGTCACAGACAGCCTGTGAAGCAAAAGCAACGTAAGTAAAAGCCGGGCCTTTCTCACAGGGCATTTGGATATGCCCGTTACAGATAGCTGATCTGTTCATTGGGGCTCAGACGTTTTTAGGTAGCACTAGTCTACATGCTATATTGCAGCTGGTATACAAAATGTAAAAATAAGATAAATAGTTAAAAAATATTTTTATTGAGATTGTTGCCTTTTCAGACAAGCCTTAATCACTCTTCATTCATTTATTCATTCATTTTTCCATATCATCTTTCTCTTCTTTCTTTCATTTATTCAGTATTCATTCACCACTAACCCCAGACACAGTCTCGTCCATGTTCAGCTTATGCCCTTTAAATGAGTAAGTGTCCGCATTGCTCAGTAGAATTTTAGCTCTTAGGAACATGGCCAATATTAATCAGGGGAACTAGGCCTTTTGCCTGACACCACAGAAAATGTTAAGATGCATAGAATTTTATCTTGATATTTATATTTAAAACTTCAATCAGTAAAATTCTGGTAAAAGATGAAGATTAAAAAAATAAAAATAAATAAAATTTGAATTTGGTAAGTACATTTGCATGTCATGTTTTCTTTACTGCTAGGTAATAGAAATAATGTGTTTAGCTCTAAAAGTGTCCCTCTGTTATCAACTTGGGGGACCAGTTGCAGGTGTCTGTATTCTATATTTATATTTCCACATTTAAATTTTCTTAGTAAGGATTCCTGGATTTTAACTTCTAAATGTTCCAGTGATACAAATAGAATTAAACAATAGTTTGATACCCAAATGCTACTGCATCCAAATGAAACTTCAAAGTCAGAAGTAGCATCAGAATATTATTCAATGAATCCCATAGGAAGTAGAGATTCCAGGCCAATAAGATGAGGAAACTCAACCTACATTTCATTCAGAAGGAAACACATTTATATTCCCTGAATGCAAAAAGGGAACGTCCACCTAAGAAGATCTCATGTGGTAGAGATAAAGATGTTGCCAAGTTTTAGAAAAACATCAACATATTTAATTAGTGTAAATTTTATAATAAAATTGTTATTTTGTATACCCAGGAAAATGAGTGTATAAGTCATGATTTCTATACAGAGAAAAGAAAAATCAAAATCACCAGTAAGCCTACAAATATAATTATATAAGCCTTTCTACACAGAATGCACGCAGGTATGTAAAAATTAAAAGACAATTTTAAGTGATTATTTTTTATCTACTTAGTCCTTTTCTGTCAAAAAACTTAAATTGTGAGTAACCAAGGTAATGATAATTGTGCACATATATATGATGGCAAAAACTTTCAAATTTAATTTGAATATTTGCTTCACTAAACTATCCAATAAAATTTGTAACATGATGGAAAATTGTTTTCCAGAGCTCTCTTTGAAAGATGATGACACAAAAGAAAAGTAAGTATTGTTTATTACTCTTTAAAAATGATTTTTGCAATTAATAAACATGACCGTTTACAGCCCACAAAAGGTTGTTTTATGTTTCTTCTTGCTACCTTCAATTCCTTCGGGATTTATGTAAATGCTTTCCAGATTTAGCAATGGAATGTCTTGAAAAACAAAAATTTGGAAAGTCAATATTAATATTAATTTAAAGGGATAAAAATAAAAGCAAACACAGAAGTGGAAAATTTGAAGCGTAAGAGCATGAAGAATGGAATACTCAAGTAGACAAGAAGGAAAATAAAAACATTCTTTAATTTACATGACTATTAACTTCTGGAATTAACATAGTGAAACAATGTCATTAGTAACCTGAAGCCTCAAACAGAAAACTTCAGCCTGGAGTTGATGATTGTTAGGGAGGAGCACCCTTGACTTATTGTTATACTATGACCCAGATCTAACTCACATTGTAAAGAAGAGGACTCAGAGAATCTGAAAGCCAAATTATTGAGGCTGCATATTTGAAGTCAGAGGTTCTTTCCTCACGTGGAAGAATCTTCCACAGTCATTGAGTAAGTGGATCCCGAAAGGACTAGAAAACTACTAAAAAAGAAAAATGACGCGTCAGACAATAATTAAAATTACCTACAGGCTTAGCAGCGGTGGTGCACCATAATTCCTAGGATGCCAGGGAGACGTCTTGTAAAATAACTCTTTCCTCACAAAATCTATTTTTCAATCAGGTTACTTGGTAAGATTTTCCATGGAACTGTATTTCCAACTCTATATGGAAAATGAATAGATGAATGGATTTTCTTTAGATTAAAATGTCTTTTAAAAATCAATTTATAGAATATAGCTCTTCAATAACTCAAGGAGTCAGGGGAGAAAAAAATTCAGACATGGGATATAAATAACAAGTGAAGAAAATATAACAAGTATAGAGATGAGGAAAATTGAAGGGCAGAAATAGAAAGGCTGCAGTTTCATCTCTACTTTTTCTCCTGAATGATGTTGAATGCAACAATTAACCTGGCACTAACCTCCACCCACACGTCCCATTGACTCAGTAAGAGCTCCCCAGAGCTACAATTATGGGCTGCACACAACAAAACATCGGTAACTTGCTCATTTACCATCTCTCCTATTCCCTAAATGTTTTATCTCATCTGCTAATGTGAAAGTTCCACCGGCATCAAAGACAGATACATATCTTAAGAGCAATAACATTTGTATACATTCCATATGAAAGAGAAAGATAAATGTCATGTCTGTATTTAAAATGTCTGACACGCACGTGAATCTTTGTCTCATACGACCATTAGTTTGAATAAAAATGCCCGTCACGATGTATTAACTGAAAAATCTATAGTGAGAATGTTGCCCACATAAGGATGTGAGGGCCGGGGAAGAGGGGTGTCTCACCTGACGATGTAATACTACAGGCTCAGGGGCGTGGTTCATTGTTTTCTCAGGCTTTGTCTCTAATTTTAAAATTGGTATTAGTGGTAATTACAACAGAACTGACACAAATAACTCAGAGTATGAACCATCATTTAAATCTCTATACCCACTCTCCTCTAGTTCGTTTTCTTCAAAACGTTTTGACTGAATTAACATATCATCGTTATTTTAAAATTCATGTTGGAATGAAAGGTTTCCTCAGTAATTTCCTAAAGTTTCCCCTAGTGAACATCTTTGGTGTAATACTGGCCATCTGATTATATCCTATCCACATCAAAATCTCTCGTCTTCTTTTCCCATTATTTCATTGTTCTTTTTATACCACTTGGAGGTAAAATAAGCTACTACAATTAGCAGGAGTCCACAAAAGAGAAGAATATTTTGGACTATAGGCAGTGATGTTTTGGAGAAAACGTGGGGTATTAAGAAATCTTGAGTCCTCTGAATTTCAAACGTAGTCACCACATACTTTTCCTTTGTATGCTACCAATTCTTCCACAGCCAAAGTCAAAAGCTTTAAAAAAGAGGACTATGTTCTTCATGTATGCCATGATGGGCACTGAGAGCCATCCAGCCAATGAACCAAGCTATAGTTTGGAGTGAAGGCTTGTCTCTATGCCTTCAGTATGGATCTGTTCTCGTCAGATGTGACTAAAACGTCACTGGTTGATATGGATAATTTCGACTTTCTATCTATCTAGAACGTACAGTCATTTTTTCTAAAATAAGTTTTAACATACTATCTCAAAAAGAACCTCATAGTACCTTCCTGCTCGAAAAGCTTTAAAGGCTTTCTGGATAAATTCTTAGACTCCCCAAGCCTCCTACAGTACCTGCCGCTCCTTTTCCTGACAGCTTCTTTCTAGTCTTAATATTTTGTTACTTCCTTCATGTTCCAGTCAGTGGCCGTTTCAATAATAACGTAAATGCCATTTTTTCCTGACTCCACACATTTATGCATTCTGCTCAGTCCATCTGAAATGTCTGTCAATCCTAATTCCACCTAAAAAAAAAAAATGCTCTTATTTTTAAAGACCCAGCATAAATGCCATCTTTTTCAAGAAGTCTTCCGTGTTCCATATAATTCTTGGTTCATATGCCTTATATGTTGTGACATTTACCATGCTTTATCCTATTTTCCAGATAATTTTGACTACTATAAGTTCGTTAAGGGCAGGGGCCATATCTTATTTATCCTTTTCTTGCCAAGTGATGAGTGCATAGTGGAAAACCAAACGTTGTCCCTCTGGTCATGAAATTTACAATCTAGTGTTATAACACAGTGTAATATAAAATCACCAGACCTGACTCTGTTCCTTACTAGCTAGGAAAGGCTGGGCACTCATTTTCCACTGTTGATTAAATTCAATGCTCTTTACCACCTTTTATGACTCAAAAATATGATTGTATTTTATTTTGACTCTAGAGAAACACATTTGGGTGGATGCAACTTGTTCAATAATACATGTCAATATCAATGCTTTCCTTTTATAATTAAAATGCTTTCTCTATGTGCAGACCAAATATTGTCACAGCATGTGTGGGTATTTACTAAGTAACATCAAATAAACACAGAGAAATAGAAATCAGCTTCAAACAAATACTTTAGTGGCCTAGTATAAATTACTAAATGTTAATAATAAAAAATACAAGATTAGTATATATTGCTTTACACAAACAATGGCCATATTGGAAAATCCCGGCCAGGAAGTTCCCCAGAGTTGTAAGTGTTCCTTCCATCTACGATTACTCGGCCAGGCAGTCATGACAGACAAGATGACTTTCCCCAAATCACTTTAGCAGCCCTAGGAGGGAATTGAGGGCACTAAAAAACGGCTAAACTATAGAATGCTATGATTCACTCTGTAGAATATTAAAGAGCACAACCCCCCAAAAACAAATAACCCAATTAAAAAGTGGGCGGAGGACCTGAAAATTTTTCCAAAGAAGAAATACAGATGGCAAACAGGCACATGGAAAGATGCTCCACATCGCTAATCATCAGGGAAATGCGAATCAAAAACACAGTGAGCTATCACCTCTCACCAGTTAGAATGACCACTATCCAAAGGACAAGAAATAACAAGTGATGGTGAGGATGTGGAGAAATAGGAGCCCTCTTACACTGCTGATTGGGATGTAAATTGGTGCAGCCACTGTGGGAAGCAGTAGGGAGGTTCCTTAAAAAGCGAAGAATAGAAATACCACGTGACCCAGTAATTCCTCTTCTAAGAATGCACCTGAAGAAAACAAAATCCCTGACTCAAAAAAGATAACATGCACCCCTATGTTTATCACTACATTATTTATAATAGTGAAATTATGGAAGCAACCAAAGTGTCCATCAGTAGATGAATGGATAAAGAAGAGGTGGTACATATATACAGTGGAAAATTATTCAACCATAAAAATGAAATCCTCCTTTTTGCAACAACATGGTTGGACCTACAGGGTATTATGCTCAGTGAAATAAGCCAGATGGAGAAAGACAAATACCATATGATTTCACTTATATGGAATAAAAAAAACAAAGCAAAACAAAATAGCAGTAGACTCATAGACACTGAGAAATTACTTGGTGGTTACCATGGGGGAGGGGTTACAGTGGGTGGGTGGGGAAGGTGAGGGGTATAAAGGGGCACAAAATGTCTCAATCATAATATAAGTTGGTCATGAGGATGGTAGAACAGTGTGAAGAATATAGCCAATGATTCTGTAACCTCTTCCTAGGTTGACAGATAGTAACCACACTAGAGGGCATGAGGCCTTAATAATACGGGTAACTGTTGAACCACTGTGTTGTATACTCGGAACCAATATAAGACTGTATATCAACGACACTACAATAAAAGAAAAGAATATTAGAGAGCAATGCACAGAGCCACTCACAGAGTCCACAGTTTGACATTTAAGGTATTTGAGCACAGAATTTACATGACTGAGGTGTAATCAATCAACTCAGGAGGAGAAAATCCCTCGACTGACTACACCTGGACCTTGGCCCACTTTTACCAACTCGGTGCGACAGTTATTTCCAATACTCTCTACTCTTCTCAGGCCCACTTTGTCCTGAGCACGTGGCCTTGCTTCCTACACAACTGAACTCATTCAATCTCCTTCAGGCAGGAGCTCCTTCAGCGTCTCCACAGATTCTACAAACCTACCTGCAATGTGTCCATTCTTTCATCCTGTGGGTTCCAAGGGAGGACGTGTCCTCCTCTTATCAAGGCTTATATTGCCACCTGTTCTCCAGAACCCCTCATCACCTCCTGCCTTCTCAGTAACCATACGCCACTGCTGTTTTGCTTCTCTCCTATATCTTCAACCCTTCATCTCTGCTAGCTACTTATTCACAGTATTTAAACATGTTAAGTCACACCATGAATATCCAGCTTTGCAGAAGTCTCTTCCGAATCTCAGATTGGTTTTAGTTTTAGACTCTCATTGCACCAGTTCTTTCCTTAATAGCATTTATAGCTTTTTAAATGGAGAAATAATTCAACAAATCCAATAGCTACAACAGGGTTCTTTCTGGTCGTCTTTAATGCTGCTTTATCTTCAGTGCATAGCCAGTGCTTAGTGCCTGACAAGAAACCATAGTGAATGAATGTGTTTCTCTTTCTCTCTGTTACACGCACACACACGCACACACACTCTCTCTCTTCTGAAACAATGGCTTTCATAACTATATGTAATAAAATTTCCTTCCAAGCTTTACATGAAGCACCAGTGAGCCAATGTTTTGAGCATTTGGAGAGTGGTGCAGGAGAGAGAGGTACAGAGAGAAAAGGAGAAGAGCCCTTCCTAAAGCCTCCACCAGTGTTCTCCAGGGATGAGGGAAAGCGGGCACCTTACATGCCGCCACTGCTTATTAATGAACTAAAAAACATTATGCGTTACATTAAAGCTCTACATCCATCTTGTTGTGTTATCCCTTTATAATATAAAATTTGTGCTAATGTGTGGGAACAAATTCATTTGCAGAGTTTAAAACTGATTTCAGTATAAAAATTCAAGAATGAATATGTGTGTACATACACCACTTCAAGCAGGAACCAAATAGAAATTAGAATAAAAATACTAATAGTCTTTGGGTTAGAGACAATGTTCATGACCCTATGTAAATACTGTTGACACTGATTGTAGTTGCAATAAAGACCAGTAGAGGGCACTACAAGCACTTCTTAAATAGTCTTTCAAATGCTACCTACTAACAACATTTAATGAAAATATTATTTCTCATTTTAAATTTTACTTGGATTTTTCTCCAATTATGAATCAATGTATTATTTTATTTGAAAATAATGTACTTAAACATCTTCTTGTGTTTTCGTTGTATTCCTATCTTATTTCATTTGGTGGAAATAAAATACCCAATAAAACAAGTATCTAAAAGTGGATTTTTTAGGTTTTTAGTTTTTAATTTGCTTTACACATATATATTATTAGCTTCTTAGTTGAAAAGTATGGTAATCATTGTTGATTTGCTGGATTGCTGGTGGTTCATCATATCACTTATTTTAAACAGAAAAATGGTCATCGGCCTACAGCAACTATTTTTTAAAAATCACTTTAGAAATTCAATTAAATACAGCATTTCTGTAAAGACAAGGGTTATCAACTGATGTATGACAGAATGTACACAATGAAGTGGGAATATGACGGTCACAGGCATTATAATCTGGAACCATGTCACTGAAAATGGCCACATTAACATTGGATTGTATGAAAGTACAAGGCCATAAGTGAGCGGAATTCATGTTCATAAGGTATAAATCAACAAGAAAGATTTTCAATCATAGCACTGTTTGAGATAGCAAAAGTTTCAAAACACCCTGAAAAGACACCTGTAAGAGACTATTTTAATGGATTTTATGAAGTAGTTCAGAGAGATTATACAGATCTATAAGTATTGATATGAAAATACCACTAGATAAAATTATATGTAAAGTGTGGTTTATAGTATGATGTTATTTGAGATTTTTAAAAAAGATATGTTCACATATGTGTATGCATGGGTGTGTGTGTGTGTGTGTATATATATATATATATATATACACATATATTTTCTGAAAAAATACACCAAAAAAATGTCTGTTAACATTGGTTACTTGTGGTGAATGGACTTTTGTAATAACTTTTTGAGAATTGTTTTCCATGGGCATTGCCTTACATTTAAAATTTCAAAACAAAATGCTTGTTAAAAAGAATATAAAGTATATAAAAGATTTAATAGAGTAGTATACTCCTAGATAAAAATGGCAGAGATTGGTTTACTCTCTCCATTTTTTGTGATTGCTTTGATTTGGGGTCTAGACAAAAATGTTTGTTCAGCTTGATTTGCGGCTATTGATCCACGAAATCCCAGCTGACAAGGGCCTGACGATAGTCAGAGTTAAAACCATCCACGTTTGCTTTATTTTTCCTCATTCTAGTTAAGTGCTCAAGAGGCCAACATAAAGTCATAACCGGATTTATTATGTAAATAAATGCTTGGAGCAAGAAGTTAGGAGATCTCTGAGAGAGGAAACTTCTCAGAGACACTGTATTTCAGGGAGCAGATCTACCCTGAATAACTGCAGACTCAGGAAATGGTAAATCAAGATCAGAAGCATCAGAGATGTCCTGTACCAGCAAGGGTGTAAGAGTTCCTCCAGAGCAAGAAAGGCAGGGACTGCAGAGAAGGTAAGAGTGAGGAATTTAGTTTAACTGGAGCATAATTTGATCCCACTGATTAATTTTTAAGAAAAAGACACTAAATGTTTCAGGTTGGGCTGAGAAAGATGCAAACCAATTAAAATTGTAATAAATGTTGCTTTAATTTGGAGCACTGAGGATTAAAAGGAGAGTTTGGAACTGTCTTCTCAATGTGATGTTGAAGCTAATGTTGCATTTTGCTCTTAAACTTGCTAATTACTGCCACGTATGTCCCTCAGCACACCTGTAGTGAATTCTTTTACTAGCCTCAATTGCTGTGTTGTGTCACAAGCTGGGAAGAATTCAGAGATGCCCCTTTTATATGTTCCTTCCTAACACCCTTAATTAATTCCATTTCACCAGGATTAGAGAGAAATAAATAAATTGACCTGGATTTTTAGAAGATGATTAAGGTGCTTTTCAAGAAAAAGCCATTTAAACCATAGAGGGATGCCTTATTTACTGCACTTCATTTCATTGGACTTTGCAGATAATGCACTTTCTAAAAATTGAAGGTTTATGGCATCTCTGTGTCAAACAAGTCTGTTGGGACCATTTTTCCAAAAGTATTCACTCACTTCATGTCTCTGTGTCACATTTTGGCAATTCTACCAATATTTCAACTTTTTCATTATTACTATATTCGTTATGGTGATCTGTGATCAGTGATTATGACTCTGAAAATTCAAATGGTGGTTAGCATTTTTGAGAATAAAGTATTTTTCAATTAAAGTATGTGCATTATGGGTTTTTTAGACAAAATGCTATTACACACTTAATAGCACTGAGAAACCAAAAAATTCATTTGATTCACTTTATTGTGGCAGCCTGGAACCCAACCCACAATGTCTCTGAGGTGTGCCTGTAAATTTTTTTTTAAGGACCCCTCTCCCTTTGAGCCCCGTTTTTTTTAAGGTATCATGAATATACACTCTTATAAAGGTTTCACATGAAAAATAATGTGGTTACTACATCCACACATATTATCAAGTCCCTCCCCCATACCCCACTACAGTCACTGTCCATCAGTGCAGTAAGATGCCACAGAGTCACTACTTGTCTTCTCTGGGCCTGTAAATTTTAAATGAAGCTAAAGTCCCAAACAATGAACAAACAAATCTTGCCCATAGTTAGTAGTACCCTTTTCAAGGATCAAGATAACAGTGTTCTCTCTTCACCATGGTAAGAATCTCTAGAAACATAGACACCAATATTAATTATCATGTCCCTCCTTTTTCTTTAGTTTCCCAAGAAATCCCTTAGAAGATCCTGGTCCACTTGGTTACAATTTTTTTATTCAAAATTCAAAGAGTAGCTTTCTGCTTAAGGTATAACATTTTATTATCTACATGCAGGAAAGAAAATATCAAGTTTCTACTGAAAGTGAATGTAAACTGCTTCCAGGAGGCCTTCACAGAATCCAGTTTCCCTTCTATTTGCTTTTGACACATACACATTTATAAGATCATTTATTCTTGTTGATACATCATTTTATAATTAATTCTATGCCTTTTCATTGATACTTCTATTTCCTTTCCAGATATTTTATAAACTCCTCAAAAATAACATGAATATCTCCTACTTCTAATTCCATTCCAGGTCCAGCATCGTAGTCAGTACTCCATCAGTACAGGGTGGATTTGTAAGTTTAAAACATTATGTATCAAGTACAGTGTGACTTACTTTCTGACCATTCTACAGTAGCCTCTTCCTCTGCTGACATTTCATCACAACTTCTTATTTTATTTTCTGTGTGGATTTTGTGGTGTGTTGGTAAATGTTTAACCACTGGCTTTCCAGAGGAAAAAAGAAAACTTCAATATGTGACCTTTGCCCACAGCCATGGCATAAATGGTCCCACCATGGCCAAAGATTCCAGCTTAATATTACTCAAAATGGTGTTGGGACAAGCCACAAATAATTTGGTCTCAAACAATGTGACAAGCTGCAGCATATTACTGTTTGTGTTTCTTCCCACTACCTAAGAATATCCGGTTTACAGTTCACTTGTATTTTTTCTGTTCCCTTCATAAAATCTAAGCTCCAGAAGGAAAGGCACTTCTCCCATGTTTACCACAGAATCTCCCCAGGCATAAAACAGTGACTAGCATTTAGCAGATCCATAATAAATATGTGTTGGACAAAAGCATATTTTTTTTACTCAAAATTGAATATATTATATTTTTAAAAATGCAACAGTTAAAAAATGTTTTTTTTTTAATCACTAAAGATTGTGGGTTGATACACAAATGTTTGGAAATACCTCCTGAATAGATATGAGAAAGACATGAGTCCAGGGTCACTTTTTTTTTTTTTTTACAATTTATTTTATTTTAGTATCATTAACCTACAATTACATGAGCAATATTCTGATGATTAAACTACCCCCTTCATCAGGTCCCCCCACCAACCCTATTACAGTCACTGTCCATCAGTGTAGTGAGATGAGAATCACTACTTGTCTTCTCTGAGCTGTACAGTCCAGGGTCACTTTTAAAAATCATTTTATCTTGCCTCTTGTATCTCCTAGGCTTTCCCAATGGTGTAAAGATGAGGTTGAGATGCATAAAGAGAAGAAAAAGAAAGTTGTAAGCTTTGAATTTAACTTTCATTATAAAAAAGAACAATCATAACTTCCTACTGTGAAAATAGAAAAGTGTACATTTCAAAATGAAACAAAAGCATCATTTTATATATTGAGTTAAATAGGCAAAAATAAAACATCCTGGTGCTGGAAAGTCTTTTCACTTATTTGTGCTATTGGTTATGACAGAATCAGAGTTAAAGTTCATTACTATGATTTGCGTGATAACTAGTAATGTAAAATAGTGCAAATAAGATTCTACAACAGAAATAATTATTCAGATTTCAGATTTCCTTCTAAGTCCTTTTATCTTTTGAAAGAAATGAAAAATAATTAGAATAGACTTTTTATATTTTTATTTCATCTTTAATTTCCTAACATCCAACTCTGAATTAGTAACTTTTCATCTCATGCTGATGTTAGTAAATTTTAATATAGATGCTGCAAATTTTTTCTTAGCTCATATTGTACATTTCATTGTAGGATGGGCACAAAGTAATTCATGAAAAGTTTCATTACATTTCTGTTAATTATATTATCTTTCACAACCTGACTCTCAATGGCTCTCTTTAGGCCTGTTTTTCTTATACTCCAGACTGAACTGCCTATTTTACCCCCCCCCCCCCCATGGGGTGGTGTTTTCCCATTTTTGGCTTTGCTTTCCTACCCTTTGGAATGCCCTTTTCCCTATTTCTGTCTTCTGCAACCTTGACATTATTCTAGACCCACTTCAATCATCAAAGTATTCATTCTTTGCACAGCATGTAGCCAGTCACTGATCTCTTTCTTGTGTGTTTATTATTTTGCTTATTATCTTCTCTCCCCTGTAGGATATAAGCCAAGTGAGAACAGGGCTTTTTCTCAGTGCCCAGAACAGTGCCTGGCATATAGTTAAGTACATTGAACATTTTTTGAATGAACAGACAAATAAGTAGTTATCAAAACAAATCTAAGGATAACATAAATACAGTAAGATTTTCTATTTATTATGATTAAAAAAAACCCCACAAACATTTATATTCCAAAGTATAGGTTGGCACTTCATCTTAATCTTGTGCTATTTTGACAAAGCTGTGAGAATTAAAGGAAGATAAAGTGATATTTTGAATCAGTCAAAAATAATTTCTAACACCCAAGGTTGAAAGAATTCCAGCTTGAAGGTGCTATTTTCCTCATTATGAAACTGTGTTATTATACTCCATTTATAATCTAACTAAACACATTTTCTTGGTATGCTAATGCTTTGTGCAAACTTTCCCTTGATTTTGTCGTATAATTTTTTCAAAAAGATTCATTTAAGTGAAACAGACCTTAATGTAGATTTGAGTGAGATTTTTAAGAGTAGAAGTTATATTTCAAAGTAGGTAGTCATTTTAATATTAACCTCTATTTATATAAACTGGAACCAGCATCATAGATCTCTCCTTTGACCTCTTCCCTGTATTCCTCTCTTTTAGTATAACCCAGGCACATGAACAACAAAAAAAGGGGGTTCGTGGGGGGAAGGATATATACACATACAGAACTTTGAAACAAAAATCTGAAATCCCTAAATCTTCAATAATACAAACTGAAATGTGGTGTTTCTCAGTGGAAAGCAGAGGGGTTGAACCCAGGTACTATTACACTTAAGCAAGTTGCTTAACCTCTCTAAGCCTCAGCTGACTTATCTATGAAATGGGATACAATACCTACTTTTCTGGGCTAAAAAGAGGAGAGAGAAACATATCTAGCCCTAAGTCTGGCACACACAAAGTGCTAAGTATTGACTGAATTAATAAACTCCATTGAAAATAGAATTACCACTTAACTAAATTACTAGATATCATTTAATGAAAGAATGTAATGATTGTGTAGCCAAATAGCTAAGATTAAAATATAATTAAAGGTGTTTTAACACCTTCCTGATTAATACATAATCAACAAAGTAACACACATGTGAACTGATTAAGTAGATTGACCTTGAGGAACTCTATTGGTTAGTATAGTAGTGGTCCAAGAAATTATTCATGAGACCTAAGCATGATGACATCTACTGAAACAAACTAAGTTAAGGAAATTTTCTTATGTCTCTTTATGTCTCAACTAGAAATTCACAAATGCTTTGGTTAGGCAGTAGTTATTCATAAAAAAATTGTAACGGTAATGAATTATTATTTATTTTCCACACCTGTATAGACGTTAAGTTAAAGGCACTGAACTTGCCACTACTAGAAATAATAACTGATAAATATATGGTGACTTGTGCTTCCTCTTGCTTTCTCTTTTAATTCTTATAAAAACCCTACACTGTCTACACCGAGAGAGAATGATAGAGCAAATTTTCAATTAGAGAGCCCATGGCATAAGTCCAGAAACATGCTATTAAATGTTTGGTGTTGGGACATATCAGAAAACAAAAAGACAAAAAGTCTACCTTCATGGACCCTATGATCTGGGATTTGGGTTGAAATAGGTACAATTATGGCTTTTAGACTAATGAATCAAGCCTCTCAAATACTTATTTGTGGATAAAGTGGAAGTTCTATGGCCAGGATTCTCACCTGGCCCTGGTCGGCTAGCTCACTACACAAGTGTGGGCAATACATGGTTATTAACTCTATATAAAGAGTTCCACCCAGTGCTCTGGGTGACACAGTGGCACGGTTGCAAGGCTGCAGGGAGCAGAGCAGAAGCTGGAGTGGTGGCAGTGCTGAGGACAGAGACTGAGAGGGCTGCGGGGGCAGAGAGGCCCAGAGGCAGAGACCGGCTTGCATGCAGACTTGCTCTGAGGAGACGGGATTCTAGTGATTTACCTGCCACCCTGGGAATAAAGTTGGGTAGAAACCCTTTCACCCCAAGAACATTCTACTGTCATTTCTTTGGTCTCATTGAATCCATAGTGAACTTGCCTGGGGTGTTTAATGAAACCCATTGGCAAGACAATATTCATAATAAAGGGTGTTGTTTAAAGAACTACATTAGAGGCCAAGGGATTTGCATGTTCTTTCCACCCTCAAGTATTAAATGACATTTGCTATTTTGTGTAAAACCTTGGAACATGCTCTGCTGTTACTGTGCACAGTTCAGCTTCTTTCTTTTGTTTGATTTAGGGATGTGAATAATGATAATCAACCAGAATTGTTGCTTCTTCCTCTCCCACAGCACTTCCTTCCTTTCTATGGTGCTTAGGGCACTTACTGCAAGCCATTCTCAGAGCTCGCTCCCTCTTGGTCTCCCAGCCTGGACTGAGCACTGTTCCAGGGAGAGGCCACCTCTTGTTAATCTGTGCAGTGCATAGCCAGAATTTAGCAGTGCCCGCCACACAGTTCAGGTGTGATGTATGTTTTTGTATGAATAAATTTATATATACATCACTGTTTTCAAAGCATGTATGCTTTCATCAGATCCTCACAAAAATTAGTGAAGAGTGCAGGGTAGCATGAATGCCCTCATTTTACAGAGTCTCAATGGTATTGAAGGTTTTTAATTCTTTTGTTTGACAGACAAGGAAACGGCATCAGTGAGAGCTTATGTGATTTCTGAAGGGCACAAAGCTAAGAGCTAAATTCCAAGATCAGGGTTCTTTCTGAAAACACAGGCACTTTGCATGCGGTTTTAGATTAGGTCTTTAGGGTCTGTCAGGAAATTGATTTTCTCAAATGATTGGTGAAATCTTGCTTTTTTTTTAAGTGTAGACCATAATATGGAAAAGATCTTCAGAAACCATCCATATCATAATTAGAAAGCAATGACATCGATTATAAGCAACTCTTTGGCTGTAAAATAGTGTCTTCCTTGAAGAGTACACCATTAGCCAAAACAAATTCTAATCTGTCACAGGGAAGCGGATGGAGGTAGTTTTGTCATTTCCAATCCTGAACCCACGGTCTTGACCGTTCTGTTTACATGAAACTTCTGTGTGCTTAATTTCTTGATCAGGAAATAAAAGTCCCTACAGTGACAAGATTGTGAAAGCCGTCCATTGGGGGAAGGGATAACAGCCAGTATTTGAAGTTTCTAGTAATTGAATCCTGATCAGCTGACTCTAAAGCCACCCTTCAGTAACATCATATCCCACTAGATTGCAGGCTACAGGAAGGAACTAGCCAGATGCCCCCTAAACCAGGCCGTGGTGTGTAACAATGACTGTCACACACGTTAATTAATCAATAAGTGGCAACTCTGAGTAAACAGCCGTTGTAGATCCACCTGAAAAAGATTAGGTCATGTTTTCCAAACTTAGTGATAGAAACTTCTGTTTGTGTGTGTGTTTTTTTTTAATTAAGGTATTATTGATATACTTTTATGAAGGTTTCACATGAAGAAACAATGGGGTTACTATATTTACCCACATTATCAAGTCCCCACTCATACCCCAATGCAGTCACTGTCCATCAGTGTAGTAAGATGACACAGATTCACTATTTGCCTTCTCTGTGCTACACTGTTTTCCCCATGATCCCCCCACACCATGTGTACTAAACATAATACCCCTCGATCCCCTTCTCCCTCCCTCCCCACCCGCCCTCCCACACCCCTCCCCTTTGGTAACCACTAGTTCCTTCTTGGAGTCTGTGAGTCTGCTGCTATTTTGTTCCTGTTTGTGCGTTTTTTAAAAAAAATTAATTTAAAGCCGTTTTTAAGAAGTTTGCTTTTAAGGTAAATTATTTTCTAGGCAATATACTAGTGATGGAGACCTAGTGATGGAACCTTGGTCCTTCAAGTCAGCTGTATGCTCTTACAAGTCAACGTTCCAAAAACACTTTAACAGAAATTAACAGCAACTATCATTAAATCCCAACATTTCTGAACTAGAAAGCGTTCTCTCTTTGGAGATGAGATTACTGGGTTGATGACCATTTCTCTTCATCTGAGAGAAACTCATCCCTCCGCCTCCCTCCCCGACAGCCTCCCGCAGTCTCCCCTCAGGCGCACGGATTCCCAGCCCATTTCATTTGAGAGGAAAGTTGAAGCCACACGCCAGCTGCGCCCGTCCAGCGCTCCCTGGGCTGGAACAGCGAAGTTCTGGGCAGAGCCTCCCTTCCCAGCGCGGCGGCGCCGCCTCTCCGATACCTGCTCCGCTTTACGCCGCATCTGAGGTTGGCCGCCGGGGAACAGTTGCGTCTCCATCTGGCCGCCAACCCACCCAAGCTCCCTTCTCCTCCAGCACCACCACCTTCCCTCCTTCCCTCCCCCCCTCCCCGCCTTCTCCCTCCCCACCCCGCCCCCAATCTCCTCCTCTTTTTCTCACTACAAGCGGCTGCTGATGCTGAAGCCGAGCGTCACTTCGGCTCCCACGGCAGACATGGCGACACTGACAGCGGTCCAGCCGCTCACCCTGGACAGAGGTAAGGGAGCGGCTCGCCGCCGGGCCGCTGCGCCCTCGGCCCCCCTCCGCCCCTGCCAGCTCCCCCCGGGACGGCCGGACGCGCGCGGGCCGGGAGCAGGGCGGGCGAGGGCGAGCGACGAGGCGTCCGCGCCGAGAGCAGGACTTTCCTGCCCGTGCTCTGCCCGCCACGTCCCGGCTGGCCCTGCACGCGGCGCTCGCCGGGCCGGGGCGCCCCCGCCGCCCCTCCCAGCCCCTCCGGGGCCGCGGGCTTTGTGGGAGCGGCCGCGGGGCGGAGAGGGCGGGAGGGAGCCCGCCGGGCCGGGCGAGGGCGCCTGCCGCCGGGGAGCAGCGAGGGCAGCGCGGCCGCGGGCCCGGGAGGAGGGAAGTTTGTCCCGGCGCCGGGGGAGGATGCCGGTCGGCGGCGGGCAGGGCGCACGGCGGCTGCTGCCCGCGGCCGAAAGGGCCCCGAGCCCGCACCCCGGCTGGGTGCCCCTAAGGCGGCGGGGTCGCGCGTGCCCCGCAGCCGGCAGCCCTCCCGCAGGGGCGACTCAGTTTCCCCGGCCCCGGGCGGCCCGGGGCTCGGCCAGCCCGGGACGAGGAGGGCGCCCGGACGCAGTCAGGGTGGTGGAAATTCCACTTGGGACCTGTGACCTTCCGCGTCCTGCTCTCTGACCGGCATGGGGAAGCCGCCCTTGCTTCCTCCCCAGGACCTGCCCCAGCCCGAGGACAGCACCGTGCGCTGCCACCGGGCGCCTCCGGTGCACGCGCGCTCGGGTCCCACGACTCTGCAGCGGAGGACACCTGCTCGTCCCCGTCCGCAGCGGCCGGATTTAGGACCCTGGGCGGCCATTGGGATGTGATGTGCTCAGACGAAGATGATTTAGTCCGATGTGGCTCTAAAAATACCCTTTCTAGAGGATTAAACTGGACTGTGGGGCAAAGCAAAAGAGCATCCTGCTGCGAGTTCAGTGAAAAAGCCAGTGAACTAGTGAGGTTTTTAATGTGGAGAGATTGTGGGTGACTTTAACGCAATTTGTTGGCGCCAGAGCAGATATTATGCGGTGCCCATAGCAACCTTACTTGGGGTAAGAGTTGAAAGGAAATTGATTTTATGCTAGGAAATGTGGATTTGCAAGCTAGTAAATTAATAACAGGAGTTAAGGAGCTCAGAAATCCGTTGTATAATCCATGATTTCATTCCACTGTCATCATCTGCACCAAGCGGGATACATCCATTGCCACGGAGAGCCAAACAGATGGCAAGCTATTAGAAATTATGGATTTCCCACATATTTCTGTTTTAATGTAATGAGCTCTTATACTGTCCCATTACTAAGGCAGTCTTTAAACATTCCAAGTAAAACGACTACAATTAAGAGAGAAAAAAGAAATCTCCACGAAAATTGATTGCCTGAGCAGTTTTATATATGACTTCTACTAAAAATATTTCATTTTAGAGGCTTTACCTTAGCCCTCAGATACCTCAGTTGTGGAGGTGCAATCAGACCAAGATCTATTCTTAAAGTTTGTTCGCGTTCACCGCCAGGCTGTACCTGTCCCCTCCCAGTGATTAGGGCCATACAATAACTAGCTCAACAGGCAAGCTGGGGGAGACTGTGGACTCATTTGAATAAATTCTCCAGGAGCGCACTGTGAAGTCTGTAATTTATGGATGGTGGGTTATTGACATCATTGCTGTGCATGGAGTCAATACATGAAAATGTTTTTCTATTAAAAAACGATTAATTAATTAACTGCAGCATTAAACAAGTGACAGAGGGGGTTCTGAAAAATTTCCTACCAAAGAAGAGCCTTTTAAAAGGGGCAGTGCAATGTAATATGTAGCTGGGTCCTAGCTGTGACTCTGCTCCTCGCCACAGACGGGGTGGTTAGCCTCGTCAGGCCTCCGTTTTTTCCTTTGTGCCCCATAAGGAATTTGGATTAGATGGGTCTGACACTATGCAACTTTGACAGTCTATCATTTGACTAATTAGAATTAGGATTCCATTTCTGGCCACCCACTGGAAGATTTCCCAGTCGGCCCCCTCTCCCGGGTTGTTTTAGTGCTCTGAGGCACCCTCTGCTTTGATCCCATCCAAGCATTTCTCACACACTGGCGTCCGTCTCCTAGAATGCAGCTCCTTGAGGAAAGGGACCATTTCTAAATTCACCTTTGTATTCTCAGTGTCTGCCACAGTCCCTGAATCACAGTAGAAGATGAAAAATTAATGGAAGTTAGTGTAAGTAAACTAAGGACTTCAGTAACTTAAGCAATGTTAAAATATAGGGATTTAGTGGTGCATTGAACTACAATTCCTAGATTCACAACACTTTGGCCCTGGGAAGGATGGCAGGGAGACGTAGGCCAGCAGTGGCTCTTAACCTTTCTTCCTCCCTCTACACGTGACCGGGTCCCATCAATACCCGTAGCTCACCCGCTGTGACTATTAACCGAAGGGGACTGTGGCAGGTGGGCAATGGAGAGGAAAGAGGGAAGGTGCCTGGCAAAGATGCCCATGGGCACTCCAGCAAACTTAAATACAAAATCCACAATTTGAGAGCTCTGGGTTGTTCTAACATCTCCATTTTTTGAATGAAAACCATAAAAGAAGCAATGATAAATATTTTCAAAGTTACTCTACTAGCTAGTGGGAGATTTTGTGCTAAAATCTAAATCTTACTTGATGCTCATTGGCACTATAAATCTGGAAGCTTCAGGGCAAAGGTTTTAAGCAAAGAAATCAAACCTATGGACTGAAATTAAGATTTACTCCTTCCAGAATTCAAAGGATGTTATCTGAATCAAGAACCTCAGAAGTCTGCACAAAGTGCTTGGATTTTTGTCTAGGAAACAAGCCTTTGTCAGAACCGGGCTGGGCCCTGAAAGGATGAACAGGTTTTCAATGCTCTGTGCTAAACTCTTTTCTGTAAATCACCAAAACCTCGGATTAACCCTATAGAGGCCTCTGGATGTAGAGGCCGATGGTCAGAGTGGGATCCTGTTCACTCTGCTCCCAGCCCTTGGATTCTTCATTTACTCGCTGAGTACGTACTGTAAGCTACAGCGTACAGTGGGACTGTGCACAGCTGAGAGCCAAATGGGCATAATTCTAATTTTCGTGGTAATTAGACTCTACCACAAAAGAGAGATTAAACACACACATACTCTTCATTCATTCAATAAATATTCATATGTACAAGGTGCCAAATGAACACTAGAAGCAACGTTTCTGCTTTTATGGTCCTTAAGAATCTAATGGGGGAAAACAAATAATATTTAAGGGATTAATTAATTCAACAAATAAGTATTGAGTGCCAACCTTATGGAAGCCACTGTTTTTTTTTAATTTATTAAGGTACCACTGATGTACCATCTTACGAAGGTTTCACATGAGCAACACTGTGGTTACTACATTCACCCATGTTATCGAGTCCCCCCGCATTGTATTACTGTCCATCAGCGTAGTCAGGTGCTGTCTTCTCTGTGTTATACTGCTGGAAGGCACTGTTTGAAGCAACGTAGAAGTGCCAGTGACAAAATAGACGAAGTCTAATGGAGTTTATGCACTACTAAGAGTCACACACTGAGCACATATACACATATAAGTGCGAGTGAGAAAACATGAGCCCCGATCAAGGAAAGAGACAGGGGCTGCTGCTTTTGATATGAGAGTCCAGGAAGGCCCCTCCCTCTGGAATTAGTGACTTTTTAGAGGAGATCTGAAAAAAGTGAAGAAACAAACTTTGCAGCAATCTGGGGGAATGCGCTCTGGAGGAGGACCTCGCCTGTGAATCCTGGGGACATCAAGGAAGTCACTGTGAAAACATGAACACAGCGAAGCATGGTGGAAAGTGTGCAGTTCGTAGCCAGGGGTGAGATGGTGTACTTTATAATTAGGATGTTAGGTGAAAATATGATGTGCTCTGAAGACAATAAACATGGCATGAGGATAGAGGAAAATGCGGAAGGACCTGTTTAGATAGGTGCTGGTTGAGGAAGGCTCAGTGAGAAAGCAAAATGTAAACTGAGTTCTGAGATATTTATAAGATCTTTAGGAAAAGTATTCTGGATAAGAGGAAGAATACACATAAAAGCAGCTCGCTCTCCATGTATAACTTGGCTACCATCCTGTTAATACAACTATAACCAAGCAAATGGTCAAAAAGAAAAATTACCAAGAATAGCAATAATCTGAGTATGCATCCTGGAGTAGAAATTTGGTTGTAAGTATACCAAGAAAATCTATAGAGCAGCTTTTTGCTTTTATTGTTAGGCTAAAACATCACAAAATTAGGTTTTCAAAGATATACCCTGTGCTGTAATTTTCATGTCACTATGCATAAATCTACATGTTGCACCCAAGTGGTCATAATATGAGATATGTTATTCTCAGCCTAATATTTTATATCAGACAGTGATGTAGAAAGTGGTACCTACAATTTACCCTTGTGGCAAAGAGAAAATGCAGAAAGGAGATTAGTGTGGAGTCTTCTCTTCTGGAATTTAACATGTTCACAGCAATTCTTCCCTACACCACGGGTTAGTTTGCCCAGACTTTAATCTCTAAAACCAGGAATGACCTTCAGCTAAACTCAAAGGAGGAAAGCACGGTGCACTCTACTATACTTAATACCTTCCTAACAAAGAACATAGGAATACTTCACTATATTAAAGGCTTCATGGATTTAGAGACTTTTCTTCAGTACAGGAGCTACAACTCGCCTTCACTTCCCAGCTCAAGGTCAGAAAAAATAATATAACAGAATTCTTCAAAATTTCACTTCTGCTTACCCTTTCCCTTCATTTTTGAGAAGAATGACTTTTTGTTTTAAAGTCATGGCTTGTAAAGAAGTAATACAGAGCTGACTCAGAGAAAAATGGATAATTAAAAATTTGTAGGAGTAATTAAAATTGTGTAATTTTAAATATTTGAGACTTTGCTCATGACATGATCAATAGCTTACAGTCTGCATTTCGGGGGCTTTATAAAATAAGATGGTGTTACAGTCATCCAACTTTTCTGTGAGTTAAATTCAGCTTGGATAAGTTGCAAAAATATAAATGAAAATCTTGATTTCTTGGCTTCTAAAACAAGTTCTAATCTAAAATATTGATTAAACAAATTTTAGTGTGTTTTCCCTTAAAAAATAAAATTTTTGTTCATTAAAAATTCTAATATAAAACCAAGAGCTTTTATTTCTGTGGATTTCAATCTTGTGGAAAAAAAACCCATGAGAACAAAATTGAATGCAAATGAGAATCCCATGGGTGCCAAACTTTTCCTAGAATTTGCGATAACATTAAAATTTTTCTTTCTTCCCTTTCTGCTTTTCAAGGCATGCAGAACTTATTTCTTCCTGTATCTCCCAATTCAGGCCTTGGGCAGCCTACAGCTTTTCTAATCAGCTGCATTCACCAGTTTTTATAAAATCTATGTTTGCCTGAAAATTGCTTTTGCTCACAGTCCAAAGGGGCTCGCCCCTTCTCTCTCTCCTTGTCATTTTTTTTTTAACATGAGGAAAAAATACAGAAGAGAGAAAATAAAAGTTAAGCTTAGTTCTTATGTTGTTTTAAAGATACAAGCCCTGGGATTGTGACTGGGGAGGAGAGGGAGAGGGTTTGGCTACATTTTATGGCTCTTGTCCTACAGTCTTCTCACATCACCAGCCAGATATGGTTTAGTCTACAAACATTAAGAGCTTGCTTGTTTTCTTGTGTTTTCTGTAGGCTTCAGTGAACAACAACAAAAAATATTGAATTGTTTAAAATCAATATTTCAGTCTTTCTTTTTGTACTACATAGTAACAGAATATTTTCTTCGAGTCAGAATTATGCCATATCCACCTTTTCCTCTTTGATAATGAAAAGTTGCAAAAGGAAGGACCCACATTTCGGAGTTTTGATTATTTATGAGACACTTTGCATTAGATGAGAGTTTTATACACAGTTTTACAATTGAAAAGGAATTGAGAAATTAATGACAGAGCTTCCACAAACAGAAAAAATAAATCTGGCAAATACCTTCTAGTTTGGTGTGTAAGCCATCCAAGCCCTGAGATGTATTTGGTGTGCTCCAGTCATTTATGAAATTAATGCCTTTTTTCAGGGCTCACAACTAGGGCTATGTTAGTAGGGAAAAGGAGCATTTAGAGAGTAGTTTCAAATGAGAAGATGTATAGTGGGTATTAGCGATGTTATTAGCCCATACCTTTTGGAGAGAACTCTTTTCTTAGTTTTGTCATCAGTCTCTTAGGATAACATCTTCATCTGGTCAGAGGCCATGCTGGATTTGTCTGTGTATAGCCAGCCTTTGTCTGACAGAGTTGGCACACTCTCAATATTTATTGGTTGATTGAATGAATGAATGAATGAATGAGTGGAATTGATTTAGTCATCATGGAAACATTCTTAATGCTAAAAAAAAAAGCCTTCCAACCAAGAATAACGTAAAAGTGGTGGCTACCTTACTTTATCACTTTGCTTCTGTGTGTGTGTGTGTGTGTGTGTGTGTGTGTGTGTGTGTGTGTGTGTGTATAGCATACTCCTGAAACTGGAATGCTCCCAGGGCCAAGATAGGATATGAGGTGCTGGTGTGATATTCATAGCCCTACTTCCATTGCTTGCATCCACCTGGTATCTCAACTTGTTAATTGAACCGGGTAAGGTAATGCCAGAATACAACTGAAAAGGTTTAAAAAAAGTCAGGGGGAGGAGCGCCTGGCAGAATTTCCTGCCTACACACATGTACACACACACACACACACACACACTCACACAAGCTACCCTGCCTCATGTTTTGTTTTTTTAACCACACATGGATGAATAGTAGAGCTATGTCCTGATAAGTAAGTTAAAATGGATTCAACTTGAAGTCCCCTGTGATTGGCAAATGTGAACATAACCTTAAAAAGTCATGTTGAGTACACGGATGCTTTACTTCTGATCCAGGTGATAAGAGTTTTTTTAATGACTGAGTTTTTCTAAAGGAATCTGTTAGCTGAATTTGAAGACTTGCCTAATAAAAGTAAATGTGCCCAAAGACAACTTGAAGAAAATTATGTTGAACTGAAATTTATTTTGAAGTTATTCCCAGATAGATAGTTATTTATTTGTCTTCAGCAGAAAAGGCTTCTAATTTAAATGGAGGACAGTTTCTCCTAGCAGCACTGTAGCTATTCCAAGTCCACCTGGTTCATACTTACCCAGTATGGTGATGGTTATGATATTTCAGTGTAAAATCTGTTTTTTTTTCCTATCAAAGAATTATTTTTAACCAAAAAATAACAGAACAATGGGATCATAGGACAGCAATACGATTTAAACCCCTAAGTTCAATTGGGGGTGGGGGGCAGATTAGAACTAAATCTATTTAACAGTAATGAGAGAATTGGAGATTGTGGCAGAGAGACTGCTGAAAGTGATTTCTGAGGAAAATTAGAGAAGAGCAGTCATTACTGATAAACAGATATCTTGTCTTCCAAAGAGCTGAGAAAAGTGTTTGAGAAAACTCAAGCCCAGTCAACTCCTTGTTGCCTCCTGGCAGAAAAATCTAAGGCATATTATTAGAAGAATGGGATATTGGCACTTAGGAAAGAAAGTGGTGACCCCACGGAGTCTGTATGGGTTCACTAATAACAGGTCTCATCCAGCTTCAAGTGTGTGCCCAGACCATACTATACTCACACGTCACGACGTTCATAGAAGCCTAATGGAAAGTGAGTTATGTGACGTGGACGATCACACGACTGTTTGAAACACTACTCCAAGGCAGTTTGATTGGCTGTCCTATTCAACACTATTACCAATATTTTGATGAGGACCATGGAAGATTTTTATAGGTGACAAAACTAGGAGGTATAGCAAATGATTTTGCCAGTCACATCAATGTTGTAAAATTATACTCAGCTTAAATGGCAAGTTTCAATAAAAAAAGATAAAATTTAAACGTAAATAAATATGGTCTTCATTCATTCATTCACTCCTTCACCAGGAAAAGGAAGGCAGCCTGGGCTATAAACCGCCTTTGGTTATCCTGCCCAGTGATTACTGCTCCACTGGACTCCACTCAACGACCTTGAAAGCCTCAGACAGCCCCATGCCTGGGTTGGGCTACCATGACTCAGTCTTAGCTCAGGCCGAGGTGGTTGAGAACAGTGAACAGGTGTTCCAGAGTGAGCCTGCCCAGGTCTGGATCCCAGCTTTCACATTTACTAGCAAAGTTTCCATTCATAAAACAGTTTTGCAAGTTCCAAAGTTACTACACTATTTTGAGTCACAGTTTTTTTACGTGTAAATTGGTAAATGATAAAAATAGCACTGACTTCATAGAATGTTAGCTTTAAATGAGTTAATATGTATAAAGTACTTAGAACAGGCTTGACACACAGTAACCACTCAACAATGATGTTATTTCTTTTAGTCTTGGAATTCTTGTACTCCCACCCTACCTACCACCAGGAGGTACTTAAGGTATACTAAGAGGCAAGGATCATGCTTTTTGGGTATTCTCTAGAAGTAGGAGGCATTTGAAGATGCCTGGAGGTCAAAACAAAAAGTTTCCTGTATGCACAGCTAATTTACCAACCCACTCTTTTCCCAAATCACTTCTTTCTTGATGCTTCAATAATACTTTTCCATAATTCTACTAGAGTGCTTACCACACAAGGTTGGCTTTTTTCTTTTACACTGCAGTTACACTTAAAACATTATTTATATTCATCTACATGTACCCATTGTCTATCGCAGGGCCTGAAAGACAACTGTTCAAAAGTGTGTTGAATAAACTAATGGTTTGTCTTCAAATATTGCACAGTTGAGGAGGCAAAAGTAGGTAAGCAAGCAGAATACACAGGATGACAAATTTTTATTTGAAAAATTCCCTGTATTTATTCTGTTCAAAATTAGATAGGGTAGCTTCTGGGAATTCCTGAGCATCCTATTACTGGATTACTGGAAATGTACACATAAAAGTCAAATGACAAATTGGAAAGGTTACAGATGGACATTGTAATTCAGTAATTGTGTAGAATGGGGATTAGAGATTATGTGGATGTTTGGTGTTTTTATTTCATTCTATTTATATGCAGATATCAAAAGTGTACCAAATAGTGGACTAGGAGAATATAACCAAGAGTGGCTTTTTGACTCCTTTTTAGTGCTGTTCAATGATAAAGCTTCACTTGATGCTGAGAGAGGCATATATGGGTCAGTCAGGGCTATGAGCTCTGGATCCACATGTCTGGGTTCAATCCTACCCATGCCTGCCTCTTCCTAGCTATGAAACCTTGACCTGTTATTATTGTCTCTGTAGTTTAGTTATCATCTGGAAAACTGAAAATAATAATAGCCTTTACCTCTTAAGGTTGCTGTAAAAATGAACTGAGAAAACATGCACCTGCTTAGAACACTGCCAGGTCCAGAGGAAGTGCTCAATACCGATTCTTCCCCACCTCTTCTCCCCAGGACAGGTGTTTTCCCAGTGCAAAAAATGAAAAGTGTGCAAGCTTCAGATTTAGACACATACAGATTTGAACTGCAGTTCTGCCACTTCCTATCTATGGAAGCTTAAAATATTGCTAGCTCTCACCACATTAGAGTTCTTTCACTCTGAAGGTAGGAGTAATAACACCCACTTTGTATGGTGATACATTCCTTCGATCTTCCTTCTCTTAGCCATTCAAGAAAATGTGAATGAGAGTCTAGTATGTGCTGGGAACCAAGTCAAGGACAAGAGGTAGAGCTGGAAGGCTAGAGAAGATAGACATTAAACAGAGAGTTTCTGATAACATAGTTTGAGTATTGTACCAACAGCTCACACATGTCGGGCATTTACTACATGCCAGGCGTTGTACACAGTGCTTCTCCTCTTTGCCTTCAATTAGTCCTCACAATAAATCTTTGAGGCTGATGCTATTAGTATTTTGAAGACATGGGAATTGAAGCATCAAGAGGCTAAGTACAGCAATTGGAGCTTAGGCTGGTTGATTCTCGAAACCTTTGGCTTAATCACTATGCTACTCTGTGGAGAGCAAGTGGGTAGGTCTGTAACAGGGTCTGTCACAAGCCTGGAGGACCTGGAGCTTGTTAGGGAGGGCAGACACAGAGGTGCTTGTGAAGGTTTCAGAGAACACACACACACACACACAGGTCAGGGGCACACCGGGAAGGCATGTTGCCCTGGATAAAAGGTAAAGAACTTTGTTCAGTTCTTACAAGGAATGTATACTAATGTTGGTAAAGATTAATTTCAGTGATATATTAAAAAGTCTAGCACAATTATTGGAAATAGCAGGCATTTAATAAACAGTTCTGCTTATTATAAGGGGTAGTTATTAATTTCTTAGAACTAAAGATCAAAATACCCATAGAGAGAATTCTAAGAAAGTACTAGCAGTATTCTGTTCCCCTTTCCAGTGCTGTGGCGGTGAACGCAGAGATAATGACTGTGACATTCAGATTACCTTCCAGTGATGTTAATGCACAGGCAAAACTTTATAGACCTGGAATACTGACAGGCTCATATGAAGGAGTGAAAAGTGATAATAGTGCATCAAACCTCCTTTCTTTAGTCTTTGCCTCCAAGTGAGCTTAAGTGAGAGGCATCTCAGAATGCAGCAGAACCTGAATTTCAGGCATGAAGAAAAAATCGTGACTTCTTTTTTTAAGATTTGTTCTACATAAACACACTCTGCTTGTCCATTCATCATATAAATACATGCCCTGATATTTTACTATAAATTTCAGTGGCCCAAGTAAAGTGTAAATGTCTAGGATTAAATGTGGAAAAGATGTTCCACCTAAGTAAAACTTACAAATAACTGAAGCTTACTCTTTTAGCCCAAAACTTAATTTTAAGCCATTTTTAACCTAAAAATACAGGATTCACTTACTTTCTTTCTTTGATACAGTGTATGTTCTCTAGGAAATAGGAATTTTGTAAAGGAGGAGTGGAAGATAAAACAAGGCAGTAAAACTTAATACATATTACTGAAGGGATGATGAGATATTCATTTGGATGGCTTAAAAGGAAATTCTGCATCACTGCAGCTGCTGAGACCTATTTTAGTTAGCTGAAGCTGACAGAGACATACCTCTGGATAAATGACGTATTCTGCATCTTGAGACACTCATTTCTTCTGATGTCACCCATTTTCCTAGTATTGCCAGTTTGGCACCCAAATGATAATTGCGAAGAGCCAAGTGTTAAGATGGGTGTGCATCACGGACTGGGGGTTTGTGTCACTCCCGGTCCCATACATGAACTGAAGCCCCAGCCCCCAGGGCGATCCTGTTTGCAGGTGGGGCCTATGGAAGGTAATTGGTTTAGATGAGGTTATGAGAGTGGGGCTCCCATGAAAGAATTCTAAGAATGCTCTCTGTCTTGGCCATACAAATAGACATCCAGAAGGCAGATGGCTGTGAGCCAGGAAGGGAACTCACCGTGCTGGCACCTTGGTTTTGAACATCCCAGTCTCCAGAACTGTGAGAAATCAATTTTTTTTCATTCTGTGGTGTTTTGTTCTAGCAATCCGAGTTAAGACAGTGGGCACTCATTGCCTGATCTTGGCATCAGCAGTCCTCAGTCCTACGTAGTGGAACAAATTAGCCACAGGCAAGATTAGTTATGCATAGATATATGCTAGGGTACGCCTAAATTCCTGCTTAGTTTTATTTTCACTCCTGTGGGTTTAGAAAACCCTCTCTTACATGTACTGACAAGTTTCCAAAGCTTCTTCTCTTGGATTGCTCTCCATTATACTCACAGCTTTCGAAGAGAATACGTTTCATTGTTTTTTCTTAAAAGTTTCAGTTCAGTACTTTTCAAGAGGAGATTTCCTATTTATAAACGATGTATTTTCCAAGTGTAAGAGAGCTCTAATGAATTGTCTTATAGTCAAATGATATTTTATTGATCTTTACTGATGTAGGCCTTTGCTTATCTAATTGTAAGTCTTCCTTTTATTGTTTGTGGCGAGAGTCCCAGGGTTGACAATATACTCACTTAATTTATCACAGTTGTCCTTCAAGCAAATGGACTCCAATGGCCCCCTCCCATCCTTTGAGCTATTGTTGTACCTGTGCTATAAGCCCATAATTCATTACCACTAATTTTGCTTTAAACCAGGGGTCACAAACTGTAGCCCTCAAATCAAATCCAGCCTGTGAGCTAAAAATGGTTGGAAAAAGTCAAAAGGAGAATACTATGTGACACATGAAAATGCATTTACATTCAAATTTCAATGTTCATAGTAAAGTTTCAGTGGAACCCAGGTGTGCGCATTCCTTTACATACTGTCTATGGCTGTTTTTTCACTACAAGGGCAGAGTTGAGAGTTGAACAACTGTGACTGAGACCTTGTGGTCTGTAAAGCCTGAACTATTTATTGTCTGACTCTTTACAGAAAATGCTTGCTGGCCTCTTCTTTTAAAGCATTAGAAAAATAAAGAAGAGAAAGAAAGTAGCTTATATTTCCCTTCAATCTAGCCTGTTGAGGGGCTCCACTGTCAGCGTTTGGTCTTCCTGTCACCTGTGTCCCAGATGGCCGTCTCTGGCTCTCTGCCTTCCCCAGTGGTAGGGGACCTCAATAGTGTTTGCATAGGATCCTGGAAGTGGGGCTGATTTCCACATTCTTCTCCCTCTCTTTGGGGTAGAAGGTTTTTTCTTTTATCTTCTGCCCAGTGCAATGGGTCTTTACCTCTAATATAGACTCCGGTGCCTTCTTTCTTATGAGCTCACAGTAAAAGTTTGTGGGAAATAGCCTGTGAGAACTGGCCTCTCCCAGAGGTCCTATACTCTCTTGCTAGCTAACACTTGGATTTTCATCCATTTGTTAAAAACTCGAGCTGAATTCTTCTTATCCTCCTGTGTGGCACCCAGGGTGTCTTCCGCAAGTGCTTGATCCTCCTCTTTGCTTGGAGGGGTTTCTATACCCTATACTATTACTGTTTTGCAAAGTTAACTCGTTCTATGTGGGCTATAATTCACATTAACTTAGATGAGTAGGAAATTGTGTTCTCAGTTGGGAAAACAGACTTTGAAAGCATTTCTGCAGCCTGGTTAATTTTTGGTAGTTATTTGAACATCTGAGCAGCTATTTGGTTAGACAGACTGTCTTTATGTTATTGCTCATATTTCAAATTAAATTCCAATTTAAAGACTAATTTGAGTGAAACTGTAATATGGCAGACTGAGCTGACACAGAACCTCTCCCATTACAAACATTAAGACATGCCAGATAAAAATCTAACAATTAAAAAACTATAGCTTAGATTGCAAGTGAGAAAGCATAATCTCCAGGTGCCAGAAATGAAAAGGAAAGTGAAGGCTGGCAGAGGGTGGGAGAGGAAAAGGGTTCTGTGCAGTCCCAGACTTGGAAACCCCATGGCTGGGGGCAAAGCAGAAACTTGGGGTGAGACATTAGATCTGCACTATACCCATACCTAAAAATTCATCACTTAGCTTAGAGTCTGTATATATGCCACAGAGTTGTTTCAGAAAACTTTCTCCCAAGCAATTTACATAAAATGAATCCAAGGCTAGGACAGACTAGAGGAAGGGAAATGAAAAGATAACACTCTTAAGAAACATCTAGCTACGTCAGTTTCTTACAGAACAAACAGTCCCTCCCAGAGGTGTGCTCACAAACATAAGAAACATGAGAAGGAGAGAGGGCATGGGAGTGGGGCAGTGTCTAACAAACCAGTGTGAATGAGCCCTGTGTTTTAGGCAGAGAGAGCAGAAATTCAGAAACAAGGTAGGTTTGTAGAGCTAAAAGATCTTTATATAGAAGAAATCAGAAAGAGACTGTAAAATAAGCATACTTATAATTATGTAAAAACAATTTTTAAAGGAATAGATACTATAAGGAAAGAACATGACACTGAAAAAATAATAGACAAATCTGAAAAAGATTAGAAAAATAGAAGAAAAGAATGCTGAAAGATTTCTTTAAAAATAAAATGACATTTAAATCATTAAAATTTTGAAAAACTTGAAAATTGATAAGACTAATACATTTTTGTGTATTCACAAAAGGAAAATAATCACTTAAATACCAGCATTTTCACTTTATCTGATGATATAGGCTTAAATTAGAAATGACTGTTGAACCTGAAAGGAAGCTCTTGTTGGTTAAGTATCAAAATGGCCTGGACTTGGGGTAAGGCTTGTTTGTTTGGTTCTGATTTTCTGAGATATTAATCTTATCATGTCATCCTTTCATTAAACTCTTCAGTGGCTTCCCCTTGTTCCAGCATTCATAATATATCTTAATATGTTCCAAATTTTATTAGCTGACCGTATGCCAGTTATTTATCTGAATGTGGCCTTTCCCCTTTGCTCTTTCTGTCCCAAAGGCCTAGAAAGCAGCTTGGCACATTGTAGGTGTTCAGTAGATCTTTGCTGAATGAACAAATAAAGTCCGAGCCTGGGCAGTGTTGCTCTCTCTGTGGGAGAGCTCTTCCCCCCCTCTCCTTCCCTTTCCTGGCAAACTACTTGTCCTAGCATTCAGCTTTCGGATTCCCAAGAAGCCTTTTCTTGTTCCCTCAGCCTAATTTAGATCACTCTGTTTCATGCTTGCATAAAATTCACTCAGTCATTCACTCAGCAAATGTTTTCTGAGTGCCCAGCTCTCAGCCCTGGGAATGCAGCAGTGAGTCCTACAGGCAAAATCTCAAGTGTTGTGAAGTTTATTTTCTGATGGGCTGGGGGCGGAGGGCAGGCAGGAAGTAAGTAAACAAACAGGTTCAGTGCAGTTCATAGAATGGAAAGGAACCTGAGGACCCGTGAACAAAATGACAGGGATGACAGGACCGAGGAAGTAGGGGAGGCACTTTTATGTAGGGGAGCAGGGAAGTCCTCGTGCATTGGGTGTTTTTAAAGAGGCTGATAAATAAATAAAGAGTTGGCCCCCAGGGTAACTAGGGGAAATGGCCCCGTCAGAGGAAAGAGCCAGGGTAAATGCCGCAAGTCAAAAATGTTCTAGAAGAATCTAGGAACAGCAGTGAGCCCAGTGAGGTCGGAGCACAGCATAAGGGAAAGGGCAGTAACAGATGAATTCAGACAGATCTTTCTCTTTTTCTTGTAGTTTTTTGACAAGTGATGCCATTTTAGTCGTTACAGTCACCACTAGATGGGGCAAGGGGCGGGGTGCGGGTTCTGACTTAGGGTCCCCGGTGCTGAAGGTGCAGCCCCGGGGCGGCCGGGAGGGGGCGCCAGGCTGCACAGGCAGCGTGCGTCGGGCCAGGAGCTGGGAGGTTGTCACTGATTCTGGGATATCCGGAACTAGCCCTTCGCAAGGCTGGTGGGCCTGGAAGCCCCCTTTATCAAGCCTCGGAGGGGTTCCACCCCAGTCCGGGGATCCCAGCCTTGGGGCCTGGGCTTCCGCGGTGCGTGGAAAGCGCAGTTCCACGGCCACAGCCTAGGGACTGGTCCAGCCCAGCCAGCTCCGCAGAAGGCCAGCGCCCAGCACCCGGGGCAGTGATAGGAAGAACCCCCAGCAGACAGGTCAGCACGCAGAAGCTCTGGGTAATCTGCCACCAGCAGCTGCCCCTGCGGCTGCTGAGCCACCTCGGCCCCACCGGGTGTGTTTGCAGAACCAAGCTGAGCTCTGGAAGGAGGCCCCTGGGACCACGGACCAGACAAGGCTGAGGCTTGCTCTATCAAAGACTTTGGCCTTTACTCTAAGATACTAAAGCCACCGAAGGGATTTTAGTTTGAACCGGCCCTCTCTGCTCTGCTGACCGCAGCCTGCGAGTGCACCGGCGATTAGTTAGTAATTAAAAGAATTCAGATCAGAGATTGGTGGTTGGGTCCCAGCAATAACTGGGAAGGTGGTAAGTGGTTAAATTCTAGATGCATTTGGAAGACTTAGCCAGCGGGATTTGATGGAAGATTGAATATAGGGTGTGAGAGAAATAAAACAGAGGATGATGGATCAGGCCTGTGGCCTGAGTATCTGAAAAGGTGAAGCTTCCCCTGACGGAGACTGGGAACACCGCAGAACAGCACCGGGCAAGGGGGGATGCCCAGGAGGAATATAGATTTTGGACATGGTGAGATACCTGTTAGATACATAAATGAATAGCTTTAAGTTGGGAGCTGTAAACAAAAGCCTGGAACTCAAGGGAGAAGTCCAAGAAACAGATATAAACATGGGAATTATCAACTACAGGTGGTGTTTAAAGCCATCTGGATGATGAAAAGACAAAGTCTGATGGCTCAGCTGTGGGTAATTCCAACATCTAAAGGTTGAGAAGATGAGGAAGCACAGCCAGGGAAGAAGACAAAAGGAGTAGTGATCAGAGGCCAAGTCAATGTCTTTTAAAAGATGGCAAGGATTATTGGGTGCGATGCTCATGGGGGGTGAGATGTCTGGACACCTACAACTGCGTGTGGCTGCGTGGCGGTCCGTGGTGGTTCTGGCAGTTTGTTGAAATAACAGTTAAAAGCTTCGTTGGAGTAGGTACAACAAGGGATGGGAACAGACATTTAAGAGACAGTATGAGCAGCTTTTGGAGAACTTTTGCTTTCAAAGGTAACAGAGAAATAATATAATAGCTGAAGCGAGATACAGTGTTCAACATCCTTGAAGCCCTTGTGTCTATAAGAATGGCAAGAACTATATGCTGGGGTAACAACTATGTCCATCTTGCTGACTGCTTTGTGTTTATTTAGTACAATGCTTGACCCAAAGCAGATGCACAATTAAGTATTTCTGGCACAAATATAAATACCGTTTCAGTTAAAATTATAACCCCAAATTTGTTATGGTTTAGAAATACTTTTGATAGTTGTTGCTTTTCCTTTGAAATTGGACAAGAATTTGTATTTTGACATTGGTAAAAAATGATCTCAGATAATATTATCATTCCACATCTGCTTGCCGATTCCCCAGCTGATTCAATTACACTAAGAACCACATACCACCTTTATTTCAGAAAAACACAAAAAAACACAAAAAAATTATGTGCATACTAATTTGTTAAAAAAATATTTTGTGCAGGTACCTTTAATTATCTCTACAGAGTTTTTTAAACCATGGATAAAAAGAAAGTAAATATATTTTTCTTCAGAAAAATAGATTTTGATTTAAATTTGGGGAGCATCAAGAAACCATTAAGTCTTTAAAATAGTTGCATGTGAAAGGTCGATTCATTGCTGAGTGATGGTACACATACATTTGATGAAATACATATATTTGATATGAGGATGAGCA
Organism: Phataginus tricuspis; assembly: GCA_029783875.1. Classification (NCBI taxonomy): domain Eukaryota; kingdom Metazoa; phylum Chordata; class Mammalia; order Pholidota; family Manidae; genus Phataginus; species Phataginus tricuspis. The sequence goes on from JAQQAC010008719.1 coordinate 11,216,150, forward strand.
GTTGTACTATAGATCCTAAGCTTCCCATTTGGAGAACTACAGAGATGAATGAAGTCAAAAAACATGTATGCAGCAGATAGGGGCAGGTAGCTTGTTTGATGGTAATAGAGAGTGTTTGAAAATTTTGAGCAGGGAAGTGAAGTGATCTGAGCTGTATATTTAGTAACTAATATGAAAATTGATCACAGGATTGAATGTAGGGGAAAGATCGGTATTTTACAAACATTACTTTGGGAGATTTTATTGTGTGATCCTTAAAAAAAGGTTCCATGGTAAAATGAATTAGTAAATACCAGATTTACCAAAACACTAGGTTAAACAAACGAAAAGTTATTTCTTTACTGTAGCCTATGATATAGTTTCTGAATCTCCAAGTCATATGGAAAAGGCAGATCATGGAGCTCTTTGTTCAAGAAGCCCTGTAATTCTTGGGAACATTTGACAGTTTGGGGCTGTTTTATTTGAGGAAGATTTATGGGAATGGAAAAGAAGAAAGGAATGATAATGGGTGTGCCTTATTGACTAGCAGGTGGTGAAAATAGGGGAAAAAAAGTCAACAAAGGAGAAACAAATGTTGGTCCAAAGAGTTGATGAGCTTAGCTTAGCACTTCATGGGCTCTAAGATGCTGGGAGGACAACTAAGTATGCGCAGGGGCTCTGACCTGAGAAAGTGTCTGAGCCCGGAAATAAGCTTCAGCAGCACGGACATCATATAGTGTATAGTGCTGGAGAATAATCTTGAAATGACTAGAGCATGAATTAGCAATATTGAAAAAGTAAAAAGCACAGGTTTTTTTTAGAAAAAAGTACAGGCTAGAGCAGAAGAATAGCTTTTGAAAAGTTGCAGCAGCCAGTACAGAAAGTAGGCCCTTTTTTTTTTCACTATGACAAGCATCACTTTCAGTATTCAGACTGAAAGAGAAAAAGGAAACCTAAATGTAAAAAATGTTTTTCTGTTCAGCATATTCACCGTGCAAGAAACTGTGCTGCCTCCAAAAGAAATCCTGACATCTTCAGGACCCTCAGGCAGTCCGTGTCTTGTGGCAAGTCAGGAATTGCTAACTGCTTTAGTTTTGCCATCCTTTCTGCATTATTTCGTGATGACCCACTGTGTCCACATCTTAGACTCCCATCTCCTTTCCCTGACATGCTCAGAGGTCTGCCCCCTGGGACTTCCTGTGAACCGCCGTTCGCAAAGAAGCATCTGTTGCTCAGAACTGCTTGTCAGTACTTGCAGGGGTACCATGGAAAGTGTAGGAATTTATAGAATGGCTAGAAGACTGAAAAAGTATCACCCCAGGAAGAAAATCTTTAAAAAATCAGAAAATTGAGATAAAATAAGATAAAACACAATATGTCCTTTGTTGTATTAACATATTTGGCATGACTAGGGCTACCTGCATTTATGTTTAGAAGGAAATGCATAGAGCAAAACATGTAAATGGCATCTTCAAGGTCAGAATGTGGAGTCTGGAAGAAAACTATGGAGCAGACGGTAAGCTCATAGGAAAAATAAGTCAGCCAGCTCTCCCCAGATGGTCACCTTTATACTGGTTTTTTTTTGTCGCTTGTGAATTAGGCACCTGTGTTTTCTTCAACTTAGTTGTTGCCATGTGAGTTCTTGCATTTGACATTTTATTTGCAAATAAAAACAATAAATCCTGATTTTTTTTTCCACTCAAGACTCCCCACGTTTTTTATTCTTTTTTTTTGAATGACATAATGCATTCATATTCTGGAATTCTTAAAATACTTATTTGAGTTTTACAAATTATTGGCTGGTATGATAATAGAAATGCAAATATAATGGTTTAACTTGAATGGATTTCTTTTTGCATTGTTCAGGAGATAGGTTTGAGTAACTTTTAAGATCCATTCAATTTTAAAGTATATGTTATATTTTTTCTTATGGAAGGTATTTTTAAAAAAGATCTATGATTCATAGTAAGAATACCATATTGGTTTCATATCTATTTATCTTTTATTATTTTATTTTATATATATATTTTTTTATTAAGGTATTGATATACACTCTTAGGAAGGTTTCACATAGAAAAACAATGTGGTTACCACATTCACCCATGTTATCGTGCCCCCTCATACCCAATTGCAGTCACTGCCCAACAGTATAATAAGATGCCACAGAGTCACTATTTGTCTTCTCTGTGCTACACTGTCTGCCCCATGATCCCCTCCACACTATGTGTGCCAATCATAGTACCCCTCAATTCCATTCTCCCTCCCTCCTCACCCTCCTTCCTGCACCCCTCCCCTTTGGTAACCGATAGTCACTTCTTGGAGTCTGTGAATCTGTTGCTGTTTTGTTCCTTCAGTTTTGCTTTATTGTTATATTCCATAAATGAGGGAAATCATTTGGTACTTGTCTTTCTCTGCCTTGCTTATTTCACTGAGCATAATATCTTCTAGCTCTATCCATGTTGTTGCAAATGGTAGGATTTGTTTCTTTCTTATAACTGAATAGTATTCCATTGTATATATGTACCACCCGTTCTTTATCCATTCATCTACTGATGGACACTTAGGTTGCCTCCATATCTTGGCTCTTGTAAATAGTGCTATGATAAACATAGGGGTGCACATGTCTTTTTGAATCTGAGAAATTATGTTCTTTGAGTAAATTCATAGGAGTGAGTTCCTGGGTCAAATAGTATTTCTATTTTTAGTTTTTTGAGGAACCTCCGTATTGCTTTACACAATGGTTGAACTACCTTACATTCCCACCAGCAGTGTAGGAGGGTTCCCCTTTCTCCGCATCCTCACCAGCATTTGTTGTTCTTAGTCTTTTCGATACTGGCCATTCTAATTGGTGTGAAGTGATATCTCATTGTGGTTTTAATTTGCATTTCCCTGATAATTAGTGATGTGGAGCATCTTTTCATGTGCTTGTTGGTGATCTGAATTTCTTCTTTGGAGAATTGTCTCTTCATATCCTCCACCCATTTTTTAATTGGGTTACTTGCTTTTTGGGTGTTGAGGCATGTGAGTTCTTTACATATTTTGGATGTTAACCCCTGTTGGTTATGTCATTTACAAATATATTCCTTCTCAGGTTCGCTTTGGCTATTTGGAGTCTTTTGTGGTTCCATATGAATTTTAGAATGATTTGCTCTAGTTCATTGAAGAATGCTGTTGGTATTTTGATAGGAATTACATTGAATCTGTAGATTGCTTTAAGCAGGATGGCCATTTTGACAATATTAATTCTTCCTATCCATGAGCACGGGATGTGTTTCCATTTATTGGTATCTTCTTTAATTTCTCTTATGAGTGTCTTGTACTTTTTAGAGTATAGGTCTTTCACTTCCTTGGTTAGGTTTACTCCTAGATATTTTATTCTTTTTGATGCAATTGTGAATGGAATTGTGTACCTGATTTCTCTCTCTGGTAGGTCATCATTAGTGTATAGGAATGCCACAGTTTTCTGTGTATTAATTTTGTATCCTGCAACTTGCTGAATTCAGATATTAGATCTAGTAGTTTTGGAGTGAATTCTTTATGTTTTTTATGTACAATATCATGTCATCTGCAAACAGTGACAGTTTAACTTCTTTACCAATCTGGATGCCTTTTATTTCTTTGTGTTGTCTGATTGCCATGGCTAGGACTTTCAGAACTATATTGAATAAAAGTGGAGAGAGTTGGCATCCTTGTCTTGTTCCTGATCTTGAAGGAAAGCTTTCAGCTTCTCACTGTTATGTATGATGTTGACTGTGGGTTTGTCATGTATGGCCTTTATTATTCTGAGGTACTTACCCTCTATATCCATTTTGCTGAGAGTTTTTATCATGAATGGATGCTGAATTTTGTTGAATACTTTTTCAGCATCTATGGAGATGATCATGTGTTTTTTGTCCTTCTTTTTGTTGATGTGGTGGATGATGTTGATGGATTCTCTAATATTGTACCATCCTGGAATCCCTGGAATAAATACTACTTGATCGTGATGGATGATCTTTCTGATGTTTTTTTTAATTTGGTTTGCTAATATTTTGTTGAGAATTTTGCATCTATGTTCATCAGGGATATTGGTCTGTAATTTTCTTTTTTTGTAGTGTTTTTGCCTGGTTTTGGTATTAGAGTGATGCTGGCTTCATAGAATGAGTTTAGAAGTACTCCCTCCTCATCTACTTTTTGGAAAATGTTAAGGAGAATGGGTATTAGGTCTTCACTAAATGTTTGATGAAATTCAGTGGTGAAGCCATCTGGTAGGATTTTGTTCCTAGGTAGTTTTCTGATTACCAGTTCAATTTCATTGTTAGTAATTGGTCTGTTCAGATTTTCTGTTTCTTTCTGGGTCAGTCTTGGAAGGTTGTATTTTTCTAAGAAGTTGTCCATTTCTTCTAGGTTTTCCAGCTTGTTAGCATATAGATTCTCATAATATTCTCTTATAATTCTTTGTATTTCTGTGGGGTCCATCGTTATTTTTCCTTTCTCATTTCTGATTCTGTTTATGTGTGTAGATTCTCTTTTTCTCTTAATGAGTCTGGCTAGGGGTTTATCTATTTTGCTTATATTTTCAAAGACCCAGCTATTAGTTTCATTGACTTTTTCTATTGTTTTATTCTTCTCAGTTTTATTTATTTTTTCTCTAATCTTTATTATGTCCCTCCTTCTGGTGACTTTGGGCCTCATTTGTTCTTCTTTTTCCCATTTCAGTAATTGTGTCTTTAGACTATTCATTTGGGAATGTTCTTCCTTTAAATACACCTGGATTGCAATATACTTTCCTCTTAGAACTGCCTTTGCTGCATCCCACAGAAGTTGTGGCTTTGTGTTGTTGTTGTCATTAGTCTCCATATATTCTTTGATTTCTGTTTCGATTTGGTCATTAACCCATTGATTAATTAGGAGAATGTTTCTAAGTCTCCATGTATTTGTGAGTCTTTCTGTTTTCTCTCTACAATTTATCTCTAGTTTTATACCTTTGTGATCTGAGAAGTTGGTTGGTAGAATTTCAGTATTTTTGACTTTTCTGAGGTTCTTTTTGTGGCCTAGTATGTGGTCTATTCTGGAAAGCGTTCCATGTGCACTTGAGAAGAATGTGTATCCTGTTGCTTTTGGGTGTGGAATTCTGTAGATGTCTGTTAGGTCCATCTGTTCTAGTGTGTTGTTCAGTGCCTCTGTGTCTTTACTTATTTTCTCTCTGTTTGATCTGTCCTTTGGAGTGAGTGGTGTTGTGAAGTCTCCTAAAATGAATGCATTGCTTTCTATTTCCTCCTTTAATTCTGTTAGTATTTGTTTCACATACGCTGGCCCTTCTGTGTTGGGTGCATATATATTTATAATGGTTATATCCTCTTGTTGGACTGACCCCTTTATATTTATGTAATGTCCTTCTTTATCTCTTGCTACTTTCTTCGTTTTGAATAGTCTATTTTGTGTGATACATGTACTGCAACACCTGCTTTTTTCTCCTTGTTGTTTGCATGAAATATCTTTTTCCATCCCTTCACTTTTAGTTTGTGTATATCTTTGGGTTTGAGGTGAGTCTCTTGTAAGCAGCATATAGATGGGTCTTGCTTTTTTATCCATTCTGTTACTCTGTGTCTTTTGATTGGTGCATTCAGTCCATTTATACTTAGGGTGATTATCGATAGATATGTACTTATTGCCATTGCTGGCTTTAGATTCATGGTTACCAAAGTTTCAAGGGTTCCTTCTTTACTATTGGACAATCTAACTTAACTTTCTTGTTAAGTTATTGTAAACACAGTCTGATGTTTCTTTATTTCTCTCCTTTCTTATTATTCCTCCTCCATTCTTTATATACTAGGTGTTTTATTCTTTGCCTTTAGTTAGTATTTGGATGGTCTGCTTTCTTTGCTATGATTTTATTTTCTCTGGTGACATCTTTTTAGCCTTAGGAGTGCTTCCCTCTAGAGCAGTATGTTTAAGATATACTGTAGTCGTGGTTTATGAGAGGCAAACTCTCTCAACTTTTGCTTGTCTGGAAATTGTTTAATCCCTCTGTCATATTTAAATGATAATCGTGCTGGATACAATATTCTTGGTTCAAGACCCTTCTGTTTCATTGCGTTAAATATATCATGTCATTCTCTTCTGGCCTGTAAGGTTTCTGTTGAGATGTCTGATGATAGTTTAATGGGTTCTCCTTTGTAGGTGATCTTTTTTCTCTCTCTAGCTGCCTTTAATACTCTGTCCTTATCTTTGATCTTTGCCATGTCAATTATTATGTGTCTTGGTGTTGTTTTCCTTGGGTCCCTTGTGTTGGGAGATCTGTGGGCTTCCGTGGACTGCGAGATGATTTTCTTTCTCAGCATGGGGAAGTTTTCAGCAACTATTTCTTCAAAGACACTTTCTATCCCTTTTTCTCTCTCTTCTTCCTCTGGTACTCCTATAACGCGAATATTGTTCGTTTGGATTGGTCACAGAGTTCTCTTAATATTCTTTCATTCCTAGAAATCCTTTTATCTCTCTCTGTCTCAGCTTCTCTGTATTCCTCTTCTCTGATTTCTGTTCCATTAACAGTCTCTTGCATCTCATCCAGTCTGCTGTTAAGCCCGTCGATCGCTTGTCTGATTTCTGCATTGTCTTTCCTCACTTCCCTCACTTCCTCCCTCAGCTCTTGCACATTTCTCTGTAGATCCATCAGTATGGTTATGACTTTTCTTCTTAATTCTTTTTCAGGAAGATTGTGGATTTCCATCCCTTCAGACTCCCTCTCTGGTGTCTGGGTCTGGATAAGCTTTGTTGTACCATATTCCTCTGTCTTTTCATGGCAATAGAGGTGGTTGCTGGAAAGTGCCACGTATGTCAGCTGGGATCTTTAAGAGTTAAAAAAAGAAAAGAAAGAAGAGAAATAAAAGAAAGAAAAGAAAAGAGAAAAAGAAAGAAACACCAAACAAACAAACAAAAGACGTCCACCGGGAGTAGATTCTGTGAGGATGCTGTAGGTGGCGCTGTTGCTCCACTATTCCACAGCTGTGGCTGCTCCACAGGGCCCTTTGTAGCTCTGGCCAGGGCGGGAACGAATGGGAGGCTGCTGATCTCTGGGGGAAGTTTTAGTAGGGCTACTTTTTCCCAGTCGCCAGCCAAGGGGTCTGAAATTCCCCCGGACTCCCAGCCTGCTGGACTGAGTGTGCTGGCATGATCCTGTTCCTCCAGTGGGCCCCTATCTCTTTAAGACAGCTAAAAAAAGCGCACACTTTCCTTTTGTCCCGGGGAGCCAGCTGTGAAGACCCAGTGCGTTCCCAGACTCAGATCCTGCACCCTCTGTCTCTCCAATCTCCACTACACCATGTGATGTGTGTCAGCGCTCCCGGCGCAGATCACCAGGGCTGGTTATTTGGCGGGCCTATACTTCCACTCCCTCCCCGCTCTGAATCCTCTCTTCCTGCCGGTGCCCTGGGGTGGGGGAGTGCTTTGGTCCCGCTGGGTCACGGCTCCTTATCTTACCCGCTTCGCGGGGTGCCGAGTCCCCTCAGGTGTAGATGCAGGCTGTGTGCTGTCCTGTATCTTCTGGTCTCTCTTTTAGGAGTAGTTGTATTTGTTGTATTTTCATAAATATATATGGTTTTGGGAGGAGAGTTCTGTCACTCTGCTCACACCGCCATCTTCCCGGAACTCTGGTTTCATATCTTTTTAAATTGAAAATGTTCCTTGGTGATTGTCGCATGTTAAGCTTATCATCTACCCCCATACATGAGAAAAATATAATGCCTTTAAGTGAACAATGATTTTCAGGTAAAGAATGTGCTTCTTGCAGTTACTGCTTTCAAACTTTATGGCATTAGAACTGCCTTTTTATTCCTGAAATGTTAAACATAGGAAGGCTGCTTCTGTCAGTGCTCAGTAAACCAACACAATAGTTTCCTTTTTTCTTTTGCATGGTTTATACACGTTAATGAGTACTGACACTGAGATGTATATAGGAGAAAAGGGATTACTAAGAGAGACGTAATATATTTTTTTCTTTATCTGTGAGAGATACCCTTGATAAATGTTAACAGAAGAATAAATATATTTAAAGTGTTAATAAAATGTGATGAAGTATTTGTGCATGAGTTAATGTATTCACTGTATGTTTAATTAGAGATGAGTTAAAACTGCTCAGTAAATTATGGCAGGAGTGGTTTATGTTAATATTGCCTGAAAAATAATGCCTTTCATATTAAACTTGTTTATGAATGAGCAATTTGTCTTGCATGAAAAGAAATGTGAATTCATACTCAGATTTAAGAATTGGGATATTGCTTATCTTGTTCAAAAGGTAAAACAAAACTAAGCTTATTTTATTTAATATTCTTTCAAATGGAGTAAAACCAAGCTATTTCCTATAAATTCAAGGCCTTGTTAAATAAGTCATTCCAGGTTTATTGCATGTGCCTGTTTATTTTGAGTCAATTAGATCCTAATGACTCACAAACTAGAAAAGCAACAAGTATAATGTTAAGGACACCTAGTGGTCTATGTGATGGAATTGTTTTCGTCTGACAAGAAAATAATTAAATTATTTTGTGATCTAATATGAGGTTGCAGCATTGATTCTTACCCAGTTAAATGTTTTGCTTGTGAATTTTAAAATTAATTCCTCATTCTTAGCATCTACAACCCAACCTCCAAACTTCATCTCCTAGAATTTCCTTAAAATTACATTTAAAAAAAGTTTCTGATACATTTTCATGTATAGAAAGACTGAATTATGATTATAGAGTCAGAATGCAGTCTTTTGTATACATACAGAATACAGCATATGCAGAGTAGTATCAAACAAATCAACCCTATTCCAAAATATTTCCTCCATCTCTGGGCAGGTATTTTCTTTTGGCTTATTTATTTATCCAATAAATATTGAATGTCCGCTATGTTACAGGACTTAGGCAGGACATAGATATCAAAGAACCAAAAACAATCATGGTTCTTTTTCTTATGAAGCTTACAATGTACAAGTGAGACAGTAGCCAAATAATCATGGAGAGAAATGTAAAAGTACAATTATGATAAGTATTAAGAAGCAAAGATAGATGGCACAGTGAAAGGACCATGGCACATAGTGGACGTTTACTAGGAGGCGGTGATATTTGTTGGTTGAATTAATGAACAAATAAGTGACTGGAAGGGATAACATGAGAATTGCCCTGAGGAGGGTATGTGTGACCTGATTATCTGAAGCATAAATAAGCATTCAGTTGGTAAAGAGTGTAGGAAAGAGAATCTAAAACAAGAGGAAAAACAGGGCAAGGTAGAACATGACCGATGGAGGCAGTAATAAGAGTTAAAACGGAACATGATGCCAGAAGAAGCTGTAGTGGTTGATTTTTATTCATAACAGCATGATTGTCTTTGTAGAAAATCCTACACAATCTACCAAAAAAGCTACTAAAATTAAGTGACTTTAGTAAGGTTGGAAGGTACAAGGCTAACATGAAGAAATCAGTTCCATTTTTATATAATAATAGTGAACAATTGGAAACTAAAATTTAATCGATCAGTAATATTACAATTGCAACAAAATAATGAGGTATTTAAAGTCAAATTTAACAAAATACATGCAAAAATTGTATCCTAAAAACCATAAAAGATTGTTGAGAGAAACTAGAGATTTGAATAAATGGAGTGGTATACTATGTTCATGGGATTGGAAGACAATATTGTAAAGATGTCACTTTTTCCCAAATTATTAAATAGAGTCAACGCAATCCCAGTTCAAATGTCAGCAGTCTTTTAAAATAAAAATTGACAAGCCAATTATAAAATTTATATGAAAATACATAGGATATAGAAGAGCAAAATTGAAAAACAAGAACAAAATTGGAGGGTGTACACTGCTACGTCATTTCAATACTTACTATGATGACATCGTTAGTAATTAAGAAAGAGTGATATTAGTGTAAGTATTGATGTAAAGATCAATGAAATAAAATCTAGTTCAGCAATAGGCCCACAAATATATAACCACTTTGTATTTAACAGGTATGCAGGGGAAACTCAATGGAGAAAGGCTAGTTCTTTCAATAAATTGTAGTGTAAGAACTGAATATCCATATTAAAAAAAATTGAAGCTCACCCCTTCACACTGTACTTAAAAATCAACTCAAAATGGTCCATAAAGCTAAATGTAAGATCTAAAACTATATTAGTTTAGAAGTATAGAAGAAAATCTTCAAGACCTTGGGCTCATCCAAGATTTTTTGGTTGAATGTAAAAAGTATGAACCATAATAGCAAATGGTTATAAATTTAAAATGACTGGTCTTCAGGAGGCATTGTTAAGAAAATTAAAAGACAAGCCAAGGACTAGGAGAAAATATTTGCAAAACATGTCTGATAAAGGATTTGTATCCAGAAATATAAAGTACATTCAAAACTCAGCAATAAAAGAAATGACCCAATTTTAAAAAATAGACATAAGATTTGAATAGGCACTCCAGCCAGATGGCAAACAAGCAAATGAAAAGATACCCAATACCGTTAGTATTTAGTGAAAAGCAAATTAAAACTAGACTGAGATACTCCTACTAGAATTTATTTTTAAAGGCATCACTTCTTTTTTTTTAAAGGTAAATTTTACTCTGCGTAATTATTGCCTCAAGTACAAAATGGTATAGAAATGGCTCTTTTCTCATACAGGATCTTTTACCTAGTCTCAATACCTTCAGTCTTCTCTCTCCAGTAATTATTTTTCATTTGGTAATAAATTGTTATCTTCCCTATCCCTGTTCAAAACCTCAGGCAAATCATACCATGTCCTTTGACCTCAGTTTCACTGCAGTAAAATGGAAAGTTTGGACCATAAAGTCCCTTCCAACTCTGTGCTACTAGTTCATTCTCCTAAAATTGGTAATTGTTTCAAATAAAAATCAAGCAAAATTAGAATATTTCACTTACATTTGACCTGTCTATGGTATTGATAGATGCATACAGATATCTAATTCTAATAAGACATATGCCTCATTCTATTATGCATATTAAAACCATGGCATTTATTTTATTTTCATTACTCCTCTCTCTGAGTCAAATTTTTGCCATACTCTTATTACTGAGATATCTGAATTTCACTAAAAAAGTAAGCATTGGTATAGTAGGTATGTTGGTATTGGTTTGGAAAATGTTTGGAATCATTCTTACAATCGGTACACATTTATGTATACAGCAAGCTATTTTATTTATTTATTTATTCATTCATTTATTTTTATTGAAGTGTTGTGGATATACAATATTATACCGGTTTCAAGTATACACCACAGTGGTTCAACAGTTACATACATTATTAAATCCTCACCCCCACTAGTGCAGTTACTATCTGTCAACATAGAAAGATGTTACAGAATCATTGACTGTGTTTTCCATGCTGCACTTCCATCCCATGACCAACTTATATTATGATTGTGATATTTGTGTTCCTTTATCTCCCTCAGTTTCCCCACCCATTCACCCCAACCTCTCCCCCATGGTCACCACTAGTCATTTTTCAAGGTCTCTGAGTCTACTGCTGTTTTGTTCTTTTTTGTTTTATTTGTAGATTTCTACAGAAATAAAGCGAAATCATATGGTATTTGTTTTTCTCCACCTGGCTTATTTCACTGAGCACAATACCCTCTAGGTCCATCCATGTTGCTGCAAATGGCAGGATTTCTTTTTTATGGCTGAATAATATTCCATTGTTTATATGTGCTGTATCTTCTTTATCCATTCATCTACTGATGGACACTTTTGTTGGTTCCATACCTTGGCTATTGTAAGTAATGTGGCAATAAACACAGGGGTTATAACAAGCTACTTTTAGTTATGACTAATGAAAAAAGCAAGTCTGAACAATTTCAGTTAAATATTGTATAGTGTAGTGGAAAAAGATCTGATCTGGGAGTCAGCATATATTAGTCCCTGCTCTGGCTTCATCACTATCATTTCAGACTATTAAGATATGCCCAACCTCTAGGTCTTGAGCAATAATTTTATTTTAATTGGTTTTGTTTTACTCATCTATAAATTTATAGGGTCTGATCTGATTATCATTAGCATGCCTTACATTTTAATTTATTGCTTCTATACAGATTTATTACTTTCAGGCACATATAATTTAATTTAGACTGTCAATCTAGAATACTTTTAAATAACTAATTTTCTATTATCTTATATTTACTGTCAGTTTACCTTGCAACAGGGTTTTCTATTACATTCTACTCTTTGAGCATTTTTCCTTTTGAACTCTTCTCTAAAAAGCCTCCTTAAACTAGTATTGTATTGGACTCATTCTTCCTGGGACTCAAACTGCCCTCTACCCACCACTTTTTTCTTGTGCCCCATTAGTTAATAGCACTGTTGCTAAATGGACCATTCCTTTAGGCATAACACTTATTCATTAAGACCAAAAAAGATCAATTGTTCAAAACACTCAAATTTCCAAAAATTAAGTTATAGCAATTTAAAACCTAGAAACCAGGGTTCCTGACTACCCAGTCCTTTGTTCTTTCCATAGTACCACAATGCATTTTAACAGTTTAGGAGATATTCAAAGGAGAATTTGGATCAAGATGGTAGGTTAAGCATGTATATCTTTATTCCTCGTCCCAAATATCATAGATATCAAAAAGTTTTAAAACAAAACAATAAATTTAAAAAGGTTATGGAGGTAAAAGTTGCTATTAAAAGATGAAACAAATTTTTGAAGAATTCCTGGAAGATAGCAAGCAGGATTAGACTGATGAGTGAAAATGATGCTAATGATAGTCAGTAGTAAGATTTATTATTTGCTATGTACCAGGCACAGCACTGAGAAATTTCATTTTTTATGTTATTTAATCCTCAAAACACATATGCTCACACTCTGAGGTTGCTTCTATTATGATCTTTGTTTTATTGAAAAAGAAACCCAGATAGGCTGAGACCCCACCTGATCCCCTGAACTCAAACCCCTTAACTTCCCTTTCTCTCTACTTCCTATCTCCTTTCTAATCTCTGTGATATGCTGACAGAACAGAGAAAATTCAAACTGAAAGCATGAGACTGAGAAAGCAATTGCATGGGGATGGGCAAATTCTCCCAGTGAAGGTCAGAAAAAGGAGGTGTTAAGTGCAAAGGACAGAAGAGAGTTTTGGTTTCAATATTTGTTAGTTGATTGAATAACTGAGTTGATAGAATGAATCCACTTTATCTTTTCTTACTTTTTAGATTTTGAAACAGCAGTACTTCTTCCTAGGTTAGAGCCTCTAGCATTACTCTCTTAAGTAGGACATCCAAATTTTAGAGTAGGAGCTGAGATGAGAAAAGAGGCACAAACATATTCCCAGACACTTTTCAAAGGTCAGGAATGACTGAGCCATCACACCCAGTGATAAACCATCTCGTTATTCCCCCTTGCTGAAGTGGCTAGTCCTCAGCTGCTTGTGTACCTGGTCCTGGAAATAGGCTCTTATTAGGAACTGTATCCACGGATATACAGATGGGAAACCTATTTGATTATGGAACCACAGAGTTTAATCTAACTCCTTAAATACACATATTAAATAAAAATCACTGATTCTTTGAGAATGGCCATCTTCATGAAGGCACCTCTGTAAAAATAATAATAAACTACCCTGGAGGAAATAAAATTAACAGAGAAAACAGATAGCATACTTTGAAAAATAAATATCAGAGAGAATAAAGAAAATAATAAACTGGTATGAAAAGAGACACTTAAAGAGAAAGTTTGAAAATAAAGAGATGAAAGATGAAATACCAGGGAAAAGTAAGCACAAAAATATGGCAGACTAATGCTAAAATATCAAAATAGAATTCATTCAAGCCAAAATTAAATGTGACAAAGAGCAATACTTAATTCAGACAAAAATTACAAAGAATCTATTAGTATTCTAAACCTTTCTGTACCCAGCATCATAGTTTTGAAATATATGTGTATACTAGACAAAACCCAATGGTGGGGAAAATTAGCAATTCACACAACTTCCTCAGAGATGAACAGCTCAAGTGAACAACAAAAAAATAAGACTATTTGGGATTTTAATAAATCATCTAAGTTTGTGTACACATATTATGTATTTTTGTATATGTATTATCTATTATTTTTAAACATCTGTGGAGTATTTACCATGTATGACTCCAACAATGTTATTGCAATCCAAAATGAGAAATCACACAATTTTCTCTGATCAATATATAACAAAATAAAAAAGTAAAGAATAAAAGTATAATCCTTTTAAAACCATTCCCCTGGAATTTTTTTTTTGCTCTAAATAACATTTATTTTAAATAGTAAATCAAAATTAAATAGTAAACTAGAAAGAAGTGATCCATTCTGTCAAAAGAAGCAAGATGTAGCTACATGTTATAGTGGGATTCTGAGGAAAATGTGGGGTCATTAACACACATGTAAACCTAAGCAAACTATAAGAAAAGAAGTAATAAGATAAAAGCAGGTGTTAGTAAATAAATGATAATGAAGCAAAATATAGTTCATAAAACCAAATGCTGGATCTTTGGAAAGGTCAATAAAATGAATGAAAGTTTTCATGTTTGATCAAGAAAAAGAGCACTCATACACATAAAATCACTTTGAAATGAGAAGTAGAGCATTGCTACAGTTATAGAACAGGTTTTAAAAAGTATAAAGTACTACATCAATTTTAGAGCAAAAAAAAAAGGAAATCCTGATGAAATGTATATTCTAGGTCCATAAACATTTTTAAAACTGACTGTGAAGTGGTAGAGAATTTACATAGTCCAATAATGGAAGAAATTGAAAAAAAAAAAAAGCTAAAACCTATCCCTAAGAAATGTCCCAGGTATAAGTGAATTTACAAAGATTTGTTGTTTTAAATATTTTAACCATTCCAGAGCATGTGTTAAAATTAATGGAAAAATAACATTTGGTAACTCAGTATGGGGAAAATGGAAGTTCCTATGGCCAGGATCCTCACCTAACTCTAAACTACTTGATGATGTAATTGGCCTACTGCTAGGCTACTGCTCCCACACCCGTAGGCAATGAACTATTATTGACTGAGTCACTATATAAAGAGCTCTGCCCAGTGCTAGGAGAAGGCAGAGACCGAGGTGGGTTATGGACCTGCAGACTTTCTGGATGCAGATGTGATTCTAGTGCTTGCCTTACCACCAGGAGAATAAAGCCCGGCAATAAACCCTTTCACCCAAAGAAAGTTCTATTGTCATTTCTTGGTCTCTCTGAATCCATAGTGAACTTGCCTGGGGCTGAAACCCTCAGGCAAGACACTCTGTAAATAAAATATTAGGCAGAATCCTATCAGTTATAATATAAAGATCAATATGGTGATAAAATGACTGTCATAGAAATAAAATTTTAAAAAGTGGTACCAGTGGTATACCCATTATTACAGTTCTTAGTAAAATAATGAGTTTGGGGCTTTGAGCAAATTAAACAGCTATTTTAACTTTAAGCTAACATTATTCATTTCATTAAATTATTTTGAATCATCTTTGAAAGTTTTTAATTTTTGAAAAAATGATTGGTGATAGTTTTGATAACATACATAAAATTTTAAAATATTTTTTTAACAAAGGAAAGAAAAAACATCTATACCATATGACTGGGATTCATACATATCCTATAAACTCCCACAAAATGTGAATTTATTTTATAATTATGAAAGGAAGTGCTCGAGTTTGTTTTTGATAATTTTTAAATTTGTTCAATACTTCATATAACCGTACTTATGACCGAATAGCACTTCATTAGATACTATTAGTTTGCTGTGCAAATGCAGGAAGTTATCCAACAATTATTTTTCCTCCTTCTCTATTCCCAAGGTTTAGGTTTTAAAAGATACATCAATAAAAAGTCAGAGAAGTAGTCCCAGGGAACCCAACATAATGAGGAGAAACTCATTATCTCACAATTTTTACTTGGAAGTTTAAATCATCTTTTATACAGCTCGATATTAATCATGTTTGCAACAAAATATGTAAGCTGTTCACCAAAACAGTTTGTGTAAACACCAGTCTTCCCTTTTCCCTCTAATCATCTTTTAAAGATAGAGATTGCACCACACTAACCGTACCAAACAATTCCCAAAGTAACTAAGAAACTGGATGACAGTAGGATATAGTAGTGACAAGGTAAAAGAGGAAACATATTAAGTAGCCTGATAGCAGAACAATATAACACAATGTCAGTTTAAATAAAAGCATTCATCAATTTTCTAGTATTGGAGATAGTGGAGGACATGAAAAGTTATATTTGTAAAGATTTTTTAATAGCAAGCTCTCTGAAAACACCTAACTTGATTGGGTATCTCTCCATCAGTTTCCTGATAAAGTCTTCCCCTTCCAATTTCCTAAGCACTATGAAAAAAGGAATTGGGATTTACTAATAATAATGATAAGGAAAAACTCCCAATTTTACAATATACACAGATGGAATCACTGCCAATATAACAGCTTGGTTGTTTTTTCTGTCCTGAGCAACGGAAATATTACAACTCAGAGAGCCTAGTATTTTAAAGTGCCGGATAATAATTGTTTAACTAACTTTTATTGAAAATCATTAGACAGATAAGGATTTATGGAAGTAAAGGTAAAATATGTAGACTTCAGTTTCAAAGTAAACTTAAAGCTCTGTGAAAGATGTTCTGTTCTTTCGTCCAGCTGCACCTAAAATCAACTGAGGGCATAAATAAGTGTAAATAAAAATACTGTGGCTGGACAGGCAGGGAAGCTGGCGGTGCACTGCTGAGATATCATGATGCTAATCTGTGTGCGGTGGTTTTATTGTATTCCTACAGCTATATTCCCAGCATACTTAATTGGCTAATGAGTAAGGGCCATTATGTTCATTTTCTATGAAACTTCGGAAACAATTTGAATGCAAAATATTGTAGTTTGGACAATGCACTTTAAAATACATCCCCAGAGAGCTTTAAAAAAAAACTTTTCTAAAATTTTCACGAGTGCTAAAATGAACTCTGATAAACTTTCAAGTCATACCCATTGGTTCTTACCCCTCCCATTTATGAAAGATGAAATATGATCATTATGGAAAAATGGAGTCCAGTCCCTTAAATTCTTATTTTTTCAGAATTCACAATTTTAAAGAAATCTAAATCTTCTCAAATAGGGATTGATGCAATAATAATGACTAGCTAGTGAATACAAATATTTATATAAATAAAAAAAATTAAATCCGTATAATAAATTCTATTCAACAATTTTGAAGTGCTTATAATGGTCATGATTCTGTATTGGATACAAAAATTAGTAGAACACAGGTGATCTAGTATTTATCATAAAAAAAGACAGTAGACTGCTCAACTTCTTTCAGACCTGCAGAAACAGATTACATTGTGCTCAGATTTAATTCCTCATAGACTCTCCAGACACAGCCAAGTCAGGTGTTCATTGCATGGATGCCATGAAGACTATTAACAAGAAAAAATGGAATGAGCTAATTTCACTGTCATTAGGAATAAGGTTCTCCTTGACTGTCATAATGTAAGGACATGGATGCAAGAATAAATAGAAAACTGAGGTGAAAATAGAGAAGAAAAGGAAAGACATCAAATATAATAAAGATAATAGAAAGCTCAAACAAAAAAGGAAGGTGAAAATTTAGATTTCCTGAGCTTTCAGGTAATGGTAGACAAATCAAACTTCAGTTTGGGTGCTGGGGAAAATTAGATTAATTTTTTTTAAAGGAAGAAGATGAGAAACAGAATGAGAAGCTAAACATAGTTCTTAGAAACACTGGGAACACATTACTTATTCCTGCCATATAACGGGGATTGTTTAATAAAGAAAGTCGTATCTTAAGCTTTGTATACGTACGATTTGTTTATTGGGTAAGTAATCACTTTCAGAGGAACTAGGTACCTTCCATTTCAAAGAATCTCCCAGCAATTACAACTTTTCATGTTGTAGCATAAATTATTCCCCTGGTTGCTGCAGTTTGGCAAACAGAACTGAGTCTGGGCCAGGATTTTCTCTTTCTGTAAATTTGTGATTTAAAAATTCTGGTGTTTTCAAACTATTTGCTTGTGATACTCTTCAGTATCATCCCAAGTACCTTGAAGAAAAGGCATTCAGCTTTTGATAATAAACATAAAGTGGGGATTTTTTAATAGCATAGTTAAGAAAAGTGATTTTTAACAGTATTGAGTTTTTAATTTGAGCACATTTAAATTGAACTAGTTCTTCCTAGGCTTTCAATCAGTCCTATTTAAGGAACATGGCAAGATTTTAGTGGATCAAAGCAGAGATGAGTGTCAGATGAGAAGGTCTCATTGATTGTCGCATCTCATTAGTAGCTTGTGAACTGACAATTTCCTTTCATACCACAGCAGTGGAGTGCAAAGCAGTACTGACCATTTGATTCTATTGGTACACGTGTTCTGTTGCACAGCATTCGATTTTTAAACTGGGCATTCTTTGGCCCAATCTACATCAAAAAATTCATAATAAGCCAGTATTTCATGTACATTATTTAAAATGTAGCTCTCTTTAACAAATATCCTGAAATATAACCTCGTGAATTCTTTGTGCAAAATCTGGCCCCTATTCACTTCTCAAACTTTTATCTCCTATCCAGCAACGTGCCGGGAGTGGAACTTTCTGCCTTGTGAGAGTTGATTTTTAAGTAGTCAAAATTTTGCAAGCCAGTGCTTTCATGTTGGTAGCTTGAAGCTGGCCATGTAGCATTCTTCACACTACAGGGAACAGCACATGCCACAAGTCAGGACTTTTTGTCCTTCGTTTTGTCTCTTTGTTTCGGAGAACTGGTTGTTAAATCGTTTATCAACACACCACTGCTACTCTTCCTCTCTGCCTCACTTGCCATGTTCCACTGACACCGGTTTTTTTAACATTTAAAATGTGTAGGCTTGCTCCCTTCACTTTAGGGTCTTTGCTATTCTTTTTGTCTGGATGCTCCTTGTATTTTCATACGACGGGCTCCTCAACATTCAAGTCTCTGCCCAAATGCTGCCTTCTCTCAGAGGCTTTCCATGGCTACTTTATCAAAAGACCATTTAATCAGTGTGACTTCAGGCTCTCAACAACATCAACCCTATCCTTGCAACATAGAAGAG
This sequence comes from Phataginus tricuspis, assembly GCA_029783875.1. Lineage (NCBI taxonomy): Eukaryota > Metazoa > Chordata > Mammalia > Pholidota > Manidae > Phataginus > Phataginus tricuspis. Next base: position 11,235,189 of record JAQQAC010008719.1, read on the forward strand.
TGCCTTTAAAGTCAGGTGTTTTTTTTTTATCAGTTAGCTTGTATTTGGTTGCAAGCCACAGAAAACCAAACAGCAAACCACCTTTTTGTCCCCTAGGCAAGAATCATGGGCACAAATGGAGGCTGGTACAGCGGCTCGGGGATGACATCAAGGGGCCAGGCACCTTCCTTCTTTCTGCTCCACCTTCCTCCGCACGCGACAGTCATTTTCATGGTCACAAAATGGCTGGTTCAGCCCTAGGCATTTTAAGTCACTGTAGCTGGCAAGGGAACGGGAACAGAGGAAGGGTGCAAAGACCCTAGAAGCCATTCCCAGTGATTATATACTTACAACCTGGCCAAATGACGGAGTCTGTAAAGAGAAATGGGTCTGCTTTCCAGTTTTTGTAGTAGAAGAAGGCAAGGGATATGCCATTTAGATGGCTTGGGGTAGGTAATTCATATTATTTGTCATAGTACCAAATACATTTTTATGAAATTAGTGGACAATAGGACTTAAATCACCCAGCTCCATTTTCATCTAAGTTCCAGATTCAGTTGCATCACGGGTCAAATTCCGCAATCTCAGTATCAGTCAAGTTAATAAAGTTCATCCTTAGGGAAAGATGCTGGTAACTGGACTAGTCCAGATTCCTGGAAGCTCATTCCACTTAAGTTCCAGTATTTTGTTGTTTTTGGTTTTAATGTTCAATTATTTTAAAGGAAGGCTTTCCAAAATATGTTATCAGGCAATTTTTGACGATTTGATCATTTTTTTGATGATTGAAATGTTATCAACATGAACACATTTATTATACCATAATGTAGTAAAGGCTCACTTTCTGGGGCTTTGGGCAGTGTTTGTTCACTGCAGCTTACAGTGAGTGGCCCATTGTCCTGCATTTAAAGTGTAAGCTTGCCATACCTTTATTGTTCTGTTTCAACCCCTTTTTTTGATGGTAGAGAAATAAGAGGATGGGCACTGGAGTCAAACCCATCTGGTTTTGGATCTTGGCCCTACCATTTGCTATTTGTATAGCCTTGAGCCAGATATCTTTCTGAGCCTTCACTGTTTTTTTTTTTTTATTTTTCTTGATACAATGGGACCAATAGTAATCCTTTTATTTCTTTGTGAGGATTTTAAAAGATGATTTTAAGAATATGGATTCCTGAGCCACATCTCAGATGCAGCCCCGGGTCTAGAGCTGTGTTGCCGAGATTCAAGTCTTAACTCTACATCTTACTAGCTCTTTCCCTGGAGATGTGATTTTTAACTCTATGGTCTCAGTTTCCTTTTCTGTCAAGTGGGGATAATAATAATACCTAACTTATAGAGCTGGTAAGAGAAATAAAATGTTGAGATCAGTGCCATACTAAACACTGTACATGTCAGCAATTAGTATTTTAGGTACATTGTTACTAGGGCGTATGTTAAGAGTCCATATCAGTGACTGAAGATTCTGATGTACAGACCATACCCCAGAACAGGGAAACCAGAAATACATGCAGGTAGGATCTTTTGTTTTTTCAGAGCTCCCAGGTGATACTAATGGGTAGCCAAGGCTGAGAATCACTCCTCCCTATCACTGAAAAGCTGTCCAGGTGACTGATGACCAGTGAAAACTACCTGGGAGAGGTATACTAGTAATCGGAATAGGGGTTTATGTTCACCGAGGGATGAAAGACTTTCCAGCCAAGAAAGCCTGCAGAGTGCAGACCTATTATAAAAGTACTTAATGTCAAAGGGAAAAGCTGCTAAAAGAAAAACCAGGATTTGAATGAAAAGAAAAGGTACAGGGTTTGGACTCAGTTAGAGTTGGACTCCACACCCAAACCTCCTGTTTATTAATGAGATATTTGAACTCTGTAACAGTCTCAATGTTCTCAATGCAAAATGTTTTCTTACCACATAAAGTTGTTACAAGGATAAAATGGGTTAAAAGATGTAAAGCTCTTAGCATACAATGGCCCCTACTTCATGGACATTAAGTGAGTTTATTGGTATTGTTGCCTTTAGAAAGGGAGGATTAATGGAATATGGGGTGTGAGAGAGAATGAGGCGGCAAGGATAATACCCGTATTTTGATTAGCTAACGGGATGAACAGTTAGAGATGTGGGCTGGAGAGTTGGTAGGCAAGAGGAGGAGTCTGTTTCAGGAAAAAGATTCTGATTATCTTGTTTTCATTGTGTTTGTCTAACAGCCTCCCCAGTCTTTATCTAATATTCCTCTTAATCTGAGCTATCCTAGTAAATCCAAACTTCCATATTAGTAACCAAATTTGGTAGCATGGTTTCATGAAATAAGTGTCAGGAGGTTCTGAATAAGATCCTTAAGGGGACTCATGAGTAAATTGCACACACTTTATTGCAACAGTTTTAAGAACAAATATTTTGCCGATTCAGTCTCTTTTGACTTCCTCCCAGATCCTGGCCTTGCAGTTTCTGATAGTCTCACAGAGGTAAAGGAATCAGAATTTCACTTAAAACTGCAGTCACACCAGTTTATTATTTGCCACCTCTTTGCAGTACCAGCCACGTCTAGGCTAGTGGGGCGTGACCTCTCCCACTTTGGGTTTTAGATTTCTTTTGGCTTTTACTCACTGCTGTGTACCCCAACATCTCATGCTGATAGATTCCCTTGGGTGAGTTCCAGCAAGATGCCTCAGGCTCCAGGGCGCACTCTCTCCGGTTCTCTCCCTGTGATCAGATGGACATAGAGGGCAGGCAGATCATCAGATCCACTGCCTGTGCGAGCAGGAAAGGATTCTAGGCTTCCTTCTTGCAGGGACACTCCTCATACAGCTGATGGAAGGCAAGCAAAAGACCAAAGGCTCCATCCAGGCTAATGACTTGTTCATTCAACAAATGTGTATCAAACATCTAGTATTTGTCAAGTACTCCACATTGAACTATGGATGCAACGACAAGTTATTGTCCTGGTACCTCAAGAAGCTTATGGATTTGCATATGTAAAGGAGATATACATGCAAATAGAGGTATAGCAGAGAGAAGTAATTGTTGCAATGGATGAGTGAATAAATAACTGTGGGAACGCAGATACGATAGCAATGAAATCTGCCTTGGAGAATCAGGGAAAGCATGTCTAAGGAGATGCTATAGAAACCATGTCTTCTCTACATGACCTAAAACACCCTCCATTGATGTGATTTCTTTCTATTTAATCTCTTGCTACTCTTATCCTGCTTTCAGCTTCAGCCGTATTGAACTCCTTTCAGTTATCTGAATGCCCCATATTTTCTTGAAAAGACTTTAATTGCTATTTATTTCCCTTGTTCCCCCCTGCAGCTCCTACTGGGGACTCTGCTTAGCTATCACTTCCAGAAAGAGTACTCTCTGACCTCCTGGAAGACGATAAATGTCCTTGTTACACATCCATGCACTAGCCTGTAGTGCTGCATTTATAGCACACACACACACTTGATTGTGTGCCTGTGACCCCACAAAGTGGTAAATTCCATGAAAGGAAGAGCAACCAGTTGTCTCCTTCACCACCACTACTGTGTGTCCCATGCACAGTCAGGGCCTGGCACTACTGGGTGAATGAACTAGTTATATTCCAGGAGCAGGAGATTATATTCCAAGACACAGAGGCATGGAATTCTGGGGCATATTTTAGAGTAACAAAAATATTAGATGGCCAAAGTATAGGACTGGCAGGAGGAGATTTTTTAGAGATGAGTTCGAAGCGGTGGTTAAGGACCTTGCATGTAACTCAAAGTGGTCTGAGCTTCACCCTGTCAGCAGGGGGAAGAGAGAGAAGGTTTTATGTGGCAGAGCATGACAGGGTTTATCATTCAGGACAGTTGCTCCGGAGGCACATAGAGAATGGACTGAAAAATAAAAGACAAATTTAAAGAACAGTTAGGAGGTGTTCTAGTACTACGGTTGAAAAATAACAAAGGCTTCCCTTAAGTAATGAAGCAAAGGGGCTCCATTCCATTTTTGAGACAGAATCTATAGCCCTTGCTGACTAATTGCATGTGGTGGTGAATGTGAAGGATGATGCCAGCGTCTAGCTTGGAGGAGGACTGGCTGGGTGAGATGCTATTAATGGAAATATGGAATAGAGGAAGAAAAGAACTAGTTTCAGGAAAAAAAAAACGAGCTCAATTTTTAAAATGCTGAGCGTTCCACGGACTTATGGGCATCTACATAGTCTTCTGTGCAGTTAGAAATGCATAAACTCTTAGTTGGGTACCTTATTAATTGTGGATGTGGCATATTGTCCAATTAAATGTGGTGACTTCCACTTATGTACAAAGAGACAAACTTCAGAAGCTGGCACTGGCATGTTAATTTCATGATTTGTGCTTCTTTGAGCCACAATTGACAATCAGTTGGCCGTACTTCAAGGGAGAGTCCCCATTAAAATAATTTATTGGTTGTTTTCTTTGGTTAGATACATATACCTATGCCAAAACCACCCTAATTGGGAGGTTGTAAGGATGAGTAGCTATGCTGGTATATTTCTTTGTCATTTGTCTGTGAACTCAGGAAGGAAGTGTGTTTTATTCTTCCTGTTAAACTTAGTGCCAGGTCTTATAGGAACAGAAATTCGTGGGTGGATGGATGGATGGATGGATGGTTGAATGAATTTATAATCTGATGGCAAGGATGTGGGATACTTTCTGAAGCTAATCACTTTGGAATTGAAAACCTCTCCCCTGTATATAAATGCCTAATTGACTTTTCAGTGAGTTAATAACTACAGCAAAAGAAGTCAAAGAGATCATCTTAAGTAATATTTAAATGGCCTTTCATTTTCTCTTGGTGATACCAAACCAACCTGGGAGTTTTAAAGCTATGGCTCTAAAAAGATTATGTTTCTTTATACATTAATCTGTGATTCTGTCAAGTGAAAGAAGCATTTAAATGAATTGTTGTTGAAAGTCTTTGGTTTGGTACTATACACGAAACTGGTGGGTGAGTGCACGACCAGATATTTATTTTAGGAAGATATAACTCTGTGGATGATATGAAGAGGCTGGAGAAGAAATGATTCCAATTGGACTGTGGGCAGATGATGACGACACCTAGAATAACGCAGTAGCTGCTAAATGGAGAGAGCCCATTAATTAGTTGATTCATTAATGAACTATGGGTTCACTGTATTATACGAGACTCAGAATGCTATGGTGACCAAATCAGATAAGTTACTACCCTTTAAGAGTTTGCAGAGTAGTGGAAGAGATGCACATTAATCAAATCATCATACTAATAAACATAAAATTTCAGCTGTAATAAATGTGGCATAGGAAAGGAAAAGTCAAACTGCTAACACCATCTCACAGGTAACACTGACAGAACTCCTTTGGTTATTGGGGTATCAGAAGAAATGAAAAACATGTTTTCTGCTCTTCTTTTCTCAAAGAATATTCAAACTGATTTGCCTGACAGAAATAACATACATGAAATGCCATCAAAGAAGATGTATTCAGTGACAAATTGTGTGGAACAGATCAAAACGACCTTTTACCAAAAGATGAGATCAACAAGCTATGAACTGTAAATTCTGATTTTGCAATAATTCCACTTACTTTTTTCATTGTTACCATTTCAATTACAGTACTTTGCTGATGGGATACAGTTTATTCTAGATCTCTCCATATTGATTTTTTTTTTTTAATTCAGATGTTGCCAGAGCAATTGAATTACTGGAAAAGCTACAGGAATCTGGAGAAGTACCAGTGCACAAGCTGCAGTCCCTCAAAAAAGTGCTTCAGAGTGAGTTTTGTACAGCTATCCGCGAGGTATGACATGAGGATTTTAATAACTATATTCAGCCGTATGCCTTCTGAATAGAGAACATGTCTTTTCCACACAGTTGAGATTGGAACTACGTCTTAGCTTTCTGTTTTTAGCTCCTTGGACAGATGATAAAATATAATTTAGTTTGCTAAATTTGTAAAGTAAAAAAAAAAATCCAGTCAGGATTTACATTCATATAAAACCAGATGTTGATCTTACGGTACCAGTGGAGTGACGGCCTCAGCAGGTGAACTGTTAGATGGAGTCTCAGCTATACAGTGGTCACGTGAAGTCACCTGGAAATTCGGTTCAAAGTAGTCATAATTAGTGGGGGAGAACCTTTTCCTAAAAGAACACTCAGTTGAATCTTTCACAGGTAAATCTGAAGAAGAAACCTCCTACTGACTAAAATCTTAACTATCCAGACATTATTGTCTAGTGCCGTAATGGGAAATCTCTGAACAGGCTAATATGCCCTTCTAACAAATCCTATAATGCTTCCCTGGCTAACGGTTTCAGGAAGCCTAAGGTGAAACAAGTGTGTAGAAATGACTTTGAATTTTGTAGGGACTGTGGTGGAATTGACTGGTCAACTGATGTATTTGATCAAGAGAATTCACTTGAGATATATGCGACCTGTTGTTTTTTGAATAAAATAATATTCAGTAAGCATATCCCTTCTTCCTCATCAGTTACTAAGTAAAATTCACTAATTAAAACCTAAAATCCATTAATCCAGCCTCTCTGCCTTGTTAGAAGTTCCCAATAATGAATTACCTACTGTCGTCCTCTCCAAAGCCAGATGAACCCAGTGACTACCTGGAGAGTTCATTGTAACAGAAGCACACACCCCTCAGAGTGCTTTATGAACCTCTCTTCCTCTTTACAACACTACTTGTGGCTAACGCACCTTCCTTTACCTCAACTACGCTGGTTTATGCGTAGTCACTAGGTGGGAAGGACCAAGGTAGAGCCATACAAAACCTCTCTCACCTCGGGGTTAAGCTGTAGTCTACCCAATGTGGTTACAATTTGGATTTTGCTGAGATGTGCTGTAGACCTTTTCTGCTAATTCTTTATCAGGTGAAGTTATGCTAAATCTTTATCCAGCAGAGTTGTTATTAACTTTTGTTTATGATGAACACAGCTTGAGTAAATAATCATAATTGTGTATCCAAGTTCTAACCTCTGAATTTGACCAAAGGCTGAAAGGGAATCTCTCAAAGTACTGGGTGGTCAGTGGGAAAGGTGTAAGGTATGTGGAAACTCCATTGGGTTCCCCTCAGTTAAACTCCCATAGCCACTCTGTAGATCAAGGTTAAATCCCTTATACATTCTTTTCTTCCTTCACATATGCTTCTCCCCAAGATCTGGCGGCTGACTTTTTCATTTTTAGCTATTCTATCATCTCCTACTTTCCACCGAACTAACTAAAGGACGGGACACATCAAATATATATCTCTTCACTGGAAATTTGGCTTGTGATCAGTGCAAAGTCCACCTTCATGGAAGTTACATTCTCGTGAGAAAAAGATGATAAATAAATGTCAGAGAGTGGCAAAACTATAGAGTTAAATAAAGTAGGATGAGGGGAGTAGGAGTAAAGCTCTTTTAAGTTAGGGTGGAAAATAACCTGACTAGGTAATGGAACAAGTCACAGATACCAGGGGTTAGAGTGTTTCAGGCAGAGGAAGCCCAAGTGCGAAATTGCAGAGGCAAGAATGACCTTAGCCCAAGGTGGAACATCCAAAAGCCACAATGTTAGCAGGGAAGTAAGCAAGGTAGGCTTTCTGAGGCCGACGGAGGACAGATCATAGAAAGTCTCACAGGCCATGGTAAGAACATTGGATCTTATTCTAAGCCTGGTAGGAAGCCCATCTGTAAGGGCTAATGGCCTAATTAGATTTTAAAAGGTCTCTCTGACTGTTGTGAGAATACAAGTATGTGTGCAGGAATAGAAACTAGAGAGCGCAGTAATGAAGTGACGAGCAGATCAGGTGAGAGGAGAGAGGACAGCAGACGGGACTAAGGTGGCAACTGTGCATGTGGTGGGAAGTCGTAGATATTTTTTGAGAGTAAAGTCAACAGGCATTGTTGATGAATTGAGTCTATGGATGAGAGAGAGAAGTCTCAATGATCCTTAGGTTTGGGCTCAAATGATGGGCTGAATGCTGGAATACTGATATGGGCATCTTTGGGAGTGGCTGTGTCTAGAGAAGACTATCCAGGGGCACTTGTGGTTGCAGTAGATTGATGCCACTGCTTAGATACTCCAGCAGCGATGTCCAGCGGGTGAGGGAGTCTGAGGGCCAAGGAGGAGTTCTGGCTGGAGGTGTGAATGTGGTGTAGATATCTGCTTAAGTGACAACACAGGCTTTGTGCTTTAAAGAGTCTTCTAAAGGAAAGGAGAATGAGACTAAAAAAGGAAATAGATATGGAGACATGGCATAGGAATTATGAATTACGATCCTTGTCTGTGGTAAAGAGTGGCATGTGTATCATTTGTGGTTTGTGGAAATCTATAACTGAATCATAGGAAGTCCAGTAATTTCAGGGGGGAAAAGATTTTCTAATATATATGCCTGACATTTTACAAATGTAAACTCATAAGGTTAATTTTACATTAATAATGTTCTTATAATAGTTTTGTTTTTAAAGGCAATGCATTTTATACAGAAGCTCTTTTGGTCACTTCCTCTTGGCTTACCTCTACACCAGCTGTGTGTTATTGTTTATATTTGTTAAGTTTGGAATTTTCTTCATTATCCTTATTGTATCACTTTATATTAACTGTGGGAAGTAATGGTGAAAATAGCAATATTTATACAACAATTTGTATCATACAATAGTATTATGAATCCATCTAAAGTTCTTCAATAAAAACGTAAAAGTTGAATACGTGTTGCCAGACAGGGGAATCCACAAACCAGTAAAGAAAAGTACAACTAGGAAGTATAACAATGTATGGCAATGAATATCCGAAAATGAAATTTTATTGAGTCAAGAATCCATTCATTCCTGTTTTCTGGGTACTGACTGGTAACACTAGCATGAAACTTTTGGAGTTTTGATTTTTTACTCAAATAATGCCCAGAATCTCTGTGGTTACCTATCTGAGTGTTTTAGAAATATTTGCTAGTTAATAATAACTGGTGTGAAAGTCACAAATTGTTCCATGACAGGTGGAGAAAAGACAATAACCACAGTGCCATCATAGCTTCATTCACCAGAGCAGAAACAGGGACAGGTCACATCATGGCCAGTAGGACTGTGAAACCCAAGTCAGGCTTAAAAAGGAAGCAGGGCCATCTATTGCCAACATCTTTTTCTAATTGCCTTACACAAGTCTAACTGTAAGTCACTGTTACATGTTGAGGCAATCGTATTCTGCTTTACCTTCAGATGAAACCAATGAATCAGCTTTGGGCATAGGTGTAGCACATTCATGCAAAGACTAGTTTAGAAATCGTATTTGTTTTTTAAGGAAAATGGATGATTGAAAGAGATGAGGTGTTTTCTTAACTATTTTTCTGTAATTTTCATAAAGACGGAAAAATTTTTCTTGAGATCAGTACTGAAGCAAGACCATCTACATACACAGCTAAGAAAGCCATCAATCTGTTAATAAATTCATCATGAATAGATCTTGCACTTGAGTGTCAATCCACAGAAAAGTAGTTGGCAATACTTATCTTGATTCTCTTTTATGGCTGAAGGATCTCAAAGGGGCCTGATTAACAATTAAATTGCACTTAATCTGTGCAAGTGATTTTGGGGGATGTGGCAGATAAATAAGCTGACACACATTGCTGCTTTTCCACAGTCAGAGGTATTGCTGACAAGAGAAAGTTCCCACAAATTTTTGAATGAGAGATGAAATAAAAAATTGTGTGGTACTGATATTTTCAGTAAAGAGCATTTTTGTAATTTTAAGTGGCTCCCTCAAGTTTTAGTTCACCACCGTATTAATTAGCTTGAAAGACCTAAGCTTTCAAACTGAAAAAAAAAAAGAACCATAAGGATTGAAACATAAGGATTATAAAATATGGATTTTGGATAAGAGAATTTACTTAGAACTGAATTGCAGTTCAAATAGCTTGATTGCCAAGACCTGGACTCTTTCCCGACACTTCATATTCTTCATGCCTCAGAGAAGGAAATCAGTAGTTTCTGAGTGGTCATGTTTTAAGAGGATGTTCAATTTCTGTAACAGAATACAAAGAAACTCTTTCTGAAAATAATAAAAAAACAGAATTAGCAATCTCCTTACTATTTACAGGTTTTAAGACAATCAGGCTTCCTGCTCTCCAGGGTGATGTGCTCAGTCGATCTGGGGGTGATGTGTTTCTGAGAGTGGCCTGTGGTCAGTACCTGCTCCCACATTTCTTAGGGTCACATGCGTGTTTGCACCAAAAAGGCAGAATCAAATGATATAGTCCCCCCAAAACTGCTTTTCTTGGCCAATCACCAAGGAAGTTCATATTTTCTAATGTAGTAGAGTGTAGAATAGGAAAATAAACCGACCCTATATGAAATCTATCATTCTGTGGTAGATGGTAGGATTGTTGAATAATATTCCTGTTGTGCTCTCCTCTTTATTAGCACGTCACAGTTGGATTTTCCATACTCCTGAAAGCTAGATGCGGTTATGACAATTACTCTAGGGAAACGTAAGTGGGAGTGATGAGTGCCATTTCCTGGTGGAAGCCTTTAAGTCAGCGCACAATTTGCTATATTCCTTTTCCTTTGTCATGTGATTAGTGATGCTTTATATGACAAATGACTAATCAGCCTGGGTTGCAGAGTGAGAAAGTAAGAAATACAGGCTTTAGCCCAGCCTGTATGAACGTGTAACCTGAGCAAGAAATAAACCTCTGTTACTCCAAGTCCTCAGGGTACTGGTACTGGGGTTATCATACTGCAGCATAACCCAACCTATCCTGACTGTTAAAACACAATCAGCAAGGCAACTTGCCTTGGATAAAGCAGTATCAACCCCTTCTCTGCTATAAAACTAAACTGATTTTTAAGAACTATGGTGTATTTATAGTCATCTGTGATCAATCTTTTAAAAACTATATGAAACTGGAACCAGTATAAGTACCCATGCCAATTAGGGGGTTCATAAATTTTTTAATTTTGAGACACTTGGGTCATAGATTTTGTTTGCTTCTAGACTGTATCCCATTTGCTGCTCCTCTCACTTTTTTATTCCTGAGGGTGGAGCTCATTAACCATCCAGCAACACCTCCCACCCCAAATCACAATTTCTTTATAAAAGGATTTCTTTGTTTTATAGGCTTAAAGGCATAATCAACATAGAAGAAATAGTTAGGCTGTATCACTCTGCTGTTCAAGTGCCCTTAGTCTCCAATGAGATTAGTTTTCCCTAGAGTGATCTATAATTGGGAAGGATCACCTCAAAGCCTCTCACCAGTTATATGCACAATGCTACCGTGAGGCATTAGGCCAGAACAGGGGGAACAGCAAAGCCATCAGAACAGTGTTGAAGTCAAGGCAACCAGTGTTTGAATCCCAACTTGGCTGCTTATTTTTGACCTCTCTAAATCTTTATTTGTCAATGTTTAATGGATAGTACCACTAGCCTTGAGGAGATTCTGGTAATTATAGATCGTATATGTAAAGCCACCTAATACAGAGGCTGGAAGCCAATGATTACACAGTCAATGGATGCTATTATTACTAAAGCACATGGTCCCAAATCATCACTAGATATAGTGTTTTGGTAAGTCAGGAAATGGATAACAAAAGAGCAATGGTAGTTTCTATAGACTAGGTCTAAGAAAACCCAAGAGACTAATAGACATACTCATTGTCCCACCATCAATCATTAATGGAAGTTAACTGAGCCATTTCACCCAAATTCCAGTGTATGGGACATAACATGAAATGAGGGTTTGTTCTTGATACTGTTCTGTACAACATCTTAACCTACTGTGTGGATGAAAACATAAATGGCAAACCTCATCAGCTTTATGAGAAAACTAATGATTGGCTTCTGACAGAGTATAGATTTTTAATTACCTTAAGAAAACACACATACATACAGAAATTCATACAACTCAATATCAAAAAAATAAAAATTAAAACAACCAGTCCGATTAAAAAATGTGCAGGAGACCTGAATAAATATCTTTCTAGAGAAGACATACAGATGGCCAACAGGCAGTAGAAAAGATCTCAACATCAGGGAAATATACATTAAAACTGCAGTGAGCTATCCCCTCATTCTTGTCAGAATGGCTATTATGAAAAAGACAAAAAAAATAACAAGTTGAGATGTGGCGATGGGATGGAAAGGGAGCCCTTGTGCACTGTTGGTGGGAATGTAAATTAGTGCAGCCACTGTGGAAAACCGTATGGAGGTTCCTCAAAATATTTAAAATAAAACTACTGCACCATCCAACAGTTCCATTTCTAGGTTTAACAAGAAAGTGAAAACACTAATTTGAGATAACATATGTACTCCTATTTTCATTGCAGCATTATTTACAATAGTCAAGATAAGGAAGCAACCTAAGTGTCCATCAGTAGGTGAATAAAGAAGATGTGGTATATGGTGTATATATATATAATGGAATAAAAAAGAATGAAATTTTGCCATTTGTGACAACATGGGTGGACTTAGAGGGTATTGTGCTAAGTGAAAAATAAGCCAGAGAAGGACAATACCATATGATTTCACTTATATGTGGAATCTAAAACACAAAACAAATAAACAAACAAAACAAAACAAAACAGAAACAAACTCATAGATACAGAGAACAAACTGAAGGTTGCCAGAGGGGTAAACGTGGGGGGATGGACAAATTAGGTGAAGGGGATTAACTGGTACAATTTTCTAGCTGTAAAATAAGTAAGGCATGGGGACATAATGTACAGCATAGGGAATATAGTCAATAATATTATAATAACTATGTACAGTCATGGATGGTGACCAGACTTAATTGTGGAGACCATATAATGTATGTAAATGTTGAATCACTATGTGGTACACCTGAAACGAATACAATATTGTATGTCAGTTATTCTTCAAAAAAGAAAGAAAACATAGACTTTCATTAATAGTGACAAGATGAGATGAAACAAGGAGAAGGAAGAGTTGGAAGAAGAAAGAGGGAGAGGGAGGGAAGGCAGAAAGAGGGTGAGAAGGAAGAAAAAAAGGAAAGAAAGGCAAAAGGGATGAAGGGCTGTAGGCTGACCCACGGCTTACTGCAGCGGGAAGATGGAGTGAACATGTCATGGAGTCGGATGAGCACTGGAGATGGATGCAGACAGCCCAGATTCAAGTCCTTGCATAGCCACTTCATTATGTGACCTTGTGCAAGTTACCTAAGTTCTGTGATCTTAGCTTCGTTTATCCTTTTTTTAATAACAACTCCGTGGGATTTCTGGGAAGATAAAGTGAATGAGATAGCAAATATAAAATTCCTTGACTAATATAGGGCTAGCTAAAAGAGTAAGTAGTTAAGGAATAGTAACTTCCTGGTGAAAAAATTTAGTGAAAATGCAAAAAGGTTTTAATATGTTCTAATAGGAATATAGGTTTCAAATAGGGAGAATAAGGTCTGTAGTTACCAAACATCCAAACAAACGTAGACATGTTTTTCTTTTAGGAAGGTCCACACTTTAACAATGATGTTGACAATCTGGAGTGTTTTTAGAATAAACCAGTATAGTAAGTAATCTGGAAACCTTGTTATATGATGAGAAGTTAAGGAATTGGTAATACTTAGCCACAAAAAGAGAAAAATAATGTGTAAAGCAATATTTGTCATTTACTATTTGGTAGGATAAAGGGAAAGGAAGGTAACCATGCTAGACAACTGGATGAAAAACAGAAGAATTAAGATACCTAAGGATAACTAGCAATACCCAGCAGTGGCAGCAGTGGGGTTACTTGTAATGTAGGAAGCTTCCTGTATCAGCAGAGGTTACATGGTCATATTTCAGAACACTTTAGTGTAAGAGTTTTTAACTTAAGATCATATATAAGGATGTTATAGGTGAAGTAAGAGCAAATATATACAAATATATTTGCTTTATTTTTTGTTTCCTTCCTCTTATGCACAAAACATGTTTATGGAAAAAATATGTTTTTAATGTTTTACTTTAAACATGGATAGAGTGTCATGGATTCATTATGTAATACGATCATCCTTGTTATATAATGACATCTAGCATAGCATTGCACTCAACAGAATTAACAAAATGTGTCTGTCATTAGGATTATGTCTATCTCTGCTCATATTGAATTTAGCTTAATTTGGCAGATAACAAAAAGAAAAAAAGAATACTTGATGGCTCTTACATTTCCTTGATTTTATTTGGATTGCTCAATGTGATGGGACACAAAAGACAGACTGTTTATTCAGTGATAAGTTTCCTGTCAATAAGCATGGAGTCAAGAAAGCTTAATTCCGAGCACCCTGAAAATACATCACACAGTATATAATTTCCATTTTCTGGAGAAAAAGTTCAATTTTAAAAGAGTGGAAATGTACTAAAACTTTGATTTGCCCCAACGTGTCTTGACACGTTTCTGAACAAGAGGAACCATAAATAACTGTAGAAAGCTTGATGAAATCATATACTCTAGAAATGTTTGAACTGGTGGGTTGCTCAGAACAGCAACAAAAATGAAGAGAGTGCCTCTGTTCACTTGGTATAACTGACTTTTGAGCTCTGACATTTTGCTAATATTTTGAAGCCAATTATGGTTAAAATAACAGTTGTGCTATTCCGCTTGGCATGCATTTGGGTGAAAACTGTGATTATTTCAGTAAACCTCTGATTTTTATCTGTCCTCTGAATGCTGATGTCCTGGTGTGTGTGTGTGTGTGTGTCTGCGTGTGTGTGTGTGATACCCCATGGATACTTTAAAGGTCATCTTGTTCTAACAGTCGAAAGTTTATTTTTCAAGCAAAACTACTGATGGAACAAAAATTTTGATACCATGTGTACCTGTGGAGAAAATAATGGAGTTTCTGGGTCCAACATCCAGCTTGATTACTCGGGTGAAGAAGACAGAGGTTCAACATACAGAGACTTATTACTTTCAGTGTCTGCATGTATTACTGTCAAAGACTGACAATTATCCTAAAAGATGCCTTGCCTGCTCTGTGAAAAGTGGTCCAATAATTCCACAGCCATAACCTGGAATCTATATTTTCAAGGCTTTATTTAGAAATAGAGCAAAGGGTGTTCTTTTTACTGTAGAAAGTTTCTTTGCATCCCAGAGGATAAGTCTTAGTGCACTTGGTTGAACTTGGGTCAGAAATTTCACTTTATTTATTTATTTAAAGTAAAAGATTGCTGTATCTTTGAACAGTTTGGCAAGAGAGTGTCATTTGTGGCTAAGCTTTAGGTAGGACCTAAGGAAGGCTAGTCATTAGATTCGAGATTTGCTATCTTACTTGGTTGCTGCTCGAAACACCTGCTCTTTTGGAAGGACAGATTAGAGCCAAAAACATGAGACCTTCCCAGGACTGAGAGGGAGATATCTGGGAAGGAAAGGTAGTTGAAAATGAGAAAGCCTTCTCAGTCTATCCATGGAGAAGGGCTACTGTCCCTGGAAAGACTGCAAAACTTTTTGAAAGGTTAATTCTGCTTGGATGATTTAACATTGAAAAAAAGAATTCAAATGTCTTTCTTTGCTGACAGAAGCTGCATTGTTGATGCCAACCTTTCCAGAAATAACTTCATTTGACTTGAGGACAAAGGATGTGGTAGAACCTGAATTCCCCTGATGTGTCCTGGGGAAAGCTCTGGTGTCTTGACTCAGGTCTGATCTGCTATGATTGGGAATTTGATTCTGTTTGCCACTACAATTGATGTGAACTGCAACTTTGAGAACTTGCTGCTATTTAAACACACTCAAAATGGATTGAATACTAAAGTAACAAATATTTCCATGGAAAAGATCATTCCAAATTTTAATTTTTTCCAAGCCAAATAAAGCATCCTTCTCATGGGATATATTTTAAGCAGATAAAAAGTTTTCTTTTTTTATGTGGTTTGGTCAACTTGGAATGGTTATTTTTTTCCAGGAAGATGCCATTAATTTTTACCAAAAAAAAAAAGAGTTGCATAAACCTTTATAATATGTGAAATAAATTCAATGTCAAAGGCAAAGGAAAAAAAAGGCACAGACATTTACACGTATGACTGTATTTTTCTTGGGATAACACCAGAACTTCATCAGATTCTTAAAAAGGTACATGATTATTTCCTCCCACCCACCCTCCTCAAATGAACATTACTTCCTAATAAGGGATTCTGGTATCAGTTGAGAAATACTGCTTTACTTGGCTAGTTGGTCTCTATCTCTAAGGTCCTTCAATTCTATAAATCTGTAGTTACATAGCAGATAACCTATGTTTTCTTCACGTAGATTACAAGGCTGAGCATGTGTGGATTGTAGGAGTATGTGACTATGTGTGACTCTATGAATGGGATTGGGAAGATGAATGCAAAGATTTTTAAACTGATAAAAGTAATAAAAACTAAATGCACTCATTTTATTGAATTTTTTGGAGAATGTAATCTATAATTGTATTATAGAAAATTGAAAAAAGCAGAATGACTACATAACTCACTGAAACAGAATTTTTAAACTAAGTTATAGTTCTATTTCTGCAGTTTTTTCAGAGAAAAGTTACGTTTGTAACAATGTGAAGAACGTTTATAACATCCACATGTCACTTTCTGGTAGCAAGAACAGGATCTGTGTAGCAGGAAACATCTTAGACTGTAATTGCACTAATGGGTCATTGATCTTAAAAATATTTAAACAGACGCTCACAAATAGTCTCTAATTGAATGCTGTTAACATCATCGTTTGGTAAATACTCAGCTCAAATCTTTCTATTTGCTATTATAAATGATAAAATAAACAGTACATATTTCCAAAAGCTTATAATTATATGTACTTACACAGTAGTTCAAAATAATAGAGTCCTTGGAGAAGTATTTTTCTATCAGTCAGATAAAGTCAACATTCTTCTTTGAAGATCACAGGACTGGACATCAGTCTATTTTTGGCACCATGGATAACTTTTTTTTTCAGTGAACAAGTCATTTAACCTTTTGCTTCAGTTTGCCAACATATGTGGAAACAAGTCCATTTGTACAAGCCACTTAAAATGAATGTTAAGTTTCAAATCAGCATTTTAAACTGAGTGTGATTTGTGCATAGAAAAGGAAATTAAATTAGTATATTGCTTATAATTCAAATATGTGCAAGGCGATTATTAACTTCCTCCCTCCCTCCCTTCCTTCTTTCCTTCTTCCTTCTTTTTTTCTTTTCATACAAAATTTAGGGCTGAAAAATGACCACTACATCTTGTATTCACCATGTCCTTGTTTTTATAGTCTCAGTGCTTATGTATTTTGCTCAAATATATTTATTTTAATTGTATTTGTTTAAAATGCTATGAAAAGGTATGCTGATGAAATCTTTTGTGGATTTTTTTTTCACATGTCATACTGCCAAGATTCAATTATATTTTTGTGTTGCTGTACTTCATTTGTTTTGACTGTTGTGTGGTAATCCATTGTGCAACTATAACACAGTTTATTAATTAACCCTACCACTGATGAGTATTTGAGTTGTTTACAGGTTTTCACTATGACCCCTGGTGCTGCTGTTAACCTAGATATATTTCTTATTAGATGACCAAGGTTTCTTTGGGGTATAAATCTAGATATGGAATTTCTGGGTTATAAGGTATAAAAATGTTCAATGTTTGCCTTTAAAAGATAATGCCAAACAGTTTTCAAGCTTGGTTGCTCCTATTAATACCCCAATAAACAATGCAAGAATTTTGTGTCCACATGACCTTCAACGCTTGGCATATGACACATTTAAAATTTTACCAATGAATATACTAAGATACTATCTCGTTGTAGCCATTATTTGCTCTTAATTCATCACTATATTGTTGAATATCCCTCTTTGTAATTATTGACTATATATATTTATTTTTCTGCAAAACATCTGTTCATGTATTTTTTACTGGTTTGAGCTTTTATATCATTTTTTAATGGATATTAACTTTTTATATAATCTTGTTACTAATTCTTTACTGATGGTGTATATAGTGCATATATTCTCCTACTTTGTAACTTGTCTCTAAAATGTCTTTCATGAGTACAATTCTTAATTTTAAGTATCCACATTGATATTTTTTTAATCATCAATACTTTTTTGGTATCTCAAGAAATAATTTCCTACTCCAATGTCTAAAAGATATTCATCTATATTACTACTAAAAGTAACATTTTAATTTTAAAATTTATGTCCTCAATCCATCTAGATTTGACTTTTGTATATAGTGTGAGGTAGGGATCCAGTTTTGTCTTTTACCTGTAAGGGTAATTATTTCCAGCTCTATTTACTGAATAATCCATAATTTACTCCCTGATCTGTCATGTTAATATACACCAAAGACTGTACACATAGATCTGTTTCTGGGTTTTCTGATTAATCAGTCAATTTATCTATCTCTTCATTAGTGCCCTAGTTACCTCATTTAGGAGAGCCGAGGCAGTGAGTCTGGGGAAGAGGAGCATACTTTTAATCCTAGCTAGTTGTGACCCTAGCTTTTGTTTTATTTTGAAGTTTGTGAGGGTTTTGTGTGTTTGTGTGTAAAAGCAAATTAATAAAAGGAAGTCATCTGTGGGTCAATGGACATTGAGGAGTATGTGCCATAAACTAAAGATTATGATTCTTTCTGTTCCAATTCTGCTGCACCTGAGGTCCAGTGCAGGGGAGAAAAAAAAAAGAACATAGATTAATGTTTTCAGACAGAATAGTTTCACATTCATGATTTGTGGGTCTCTTTCAATTTCTTTCATCAAGGTTAATTAAGGTTTCCAGTAAAGTCATCTATCTTACTCAAAGGAAGGCAGGGAATGTTTAAATCATCACAGCAAAATTAGCACCTAGCACGGTGTCCACCAAATAATGAACATTTAATACATATTTGTAGGATGCATAAAGACATCCATTAAGATGGCTCATTTTAATAAGAATATAAATATATACTTGATTTTCATAAGTCTTGATTTTCAGATGGGACCCTGAGCTCATACAAATCCCAGATAAAACATGATAACACCTCTCATTCAGAATAAGATCTCACTGATGTTAAAATGGCTTCCAAATTTGAAAGGTGATCTGTAATTATCACCAAAATTGTATTTACGCTTAGAATTGTTTCCAGCCTTGAAAACTGACCTGTAATTCAGAATCAAATTTTCAAGGTCTTTAAAATGTATTTGCATAAATATATCCATTGCTATGAATACGTGAATATATAACACATGGGTTTTCATGTAGTGAGTGTATAAATAGTGCATCTGACATAAAGTTTACTAATGCTGACGGGGTGAGAAAGGAACCTTAGAAAGCACCTCATCCTGTACTTTCTAAGGTCTGAAGGAATCATGAGCTTCTTCATGAATCTGATGAAACTCTGGACTATTTTTCTAGGAAAATGTATATGTGCAAGTATTTTTCCAAAAGATTCAGGGAGTTGGTAAATCCTCTGAAACGAATCCACTCAGCATCTTGATCTATTGTAACATATTAACTTTACAGATGAGAAAATAAGATCCAGAAAGTTTCAGTGGTCTTCCAAGCTAGTTAGTGCCTGAGTTAGTACCAGAGCACAGCCTCCTGAATGCTGGTTTAGTCGTATTTGCACTTGCTGCGGACAGCGGCAAAAACAGAGCATTCTGAAATGTGGAAACAATGAAACCTTATTTCACTGCTTATCAGTAAGGAGCTAAAATAATTGGAAAATTGCATCATGATTCCCATTCCCAGAATTCCTATTCATGTTAATGTTCCATGTGTACCAACAGCATTATTTAAAATTTTTGCCTCCTAGTTCTTTCTCTGCCTCATTTAGCACAAGATAATGTATTGTGTTTTAGTGATATATTCTCTCATATATTTGTTATCCAAATTTCCAGGAGGCACTATAAAATAGTTACTAATCATTGTATAATTGGCATTATGTCGCCAAAACAGTAATGACACTTCCAGAAAATTTCAGCCCTTTCTGGAATAATTTAGTGTTTTTAGGACCAAACTTTAACAAATATATTTCAGGATCTTTCACAAATATGCATGCGAATTTAAATTTGCCATAATCCTTTTCTTAGTAAGTTAGCACTATAGCCAGAGAAACCAATAGCCAGATTAGGAAGAGCCCTGCTCTGCTCTCCTAGGTGAAGAGAATACTGTCTTCTAAAACTACGTTGTCTTCCCATGTCTACCTGTTGACTGTGTAAGAGACCACAAATATTTATTAAGGCTGATACTTGGAAACTTTTTGAACTACATTTTTCCATGCTGTTGTTTCCCATAAGTCAGCAGAAGTGCATCCCAGACTCGACCTGTGCCTAAGTACAGCCTAAAATTATTTTGCTGTCCATTCATAGCACCCAGCCCTACCAGTTGATAGACAAGAGACTGCAGTCACTTTGAAAGGCATCTTTCCAAGGATTTCAAGGCCTGTGCAAAGAAATAAGAAAATATAAAAATCAAATTAAGAAAATCCATCCTAGCAACAACAAAAACAATATAACAAACCATTTACCTTGAAGTCACTGAGTGAGGAAATCGGGGCCAGGCAGAGGCACATCCTCTTCCTCTCTTCAGTCTCTCTGCTGGAAAGATAGGGCCATTGACCAGGGACACCAGTGACAGAGAAATCACAGAGGTTAGGAAAGCAAAAAGCAAACAGGAGCATTACCTTGATGACAGTGGACAGATGTGTATTTTCCATGTTAAATGCAACAATGATCCTCCTTCTTTAAGGTCAAAAAAGGAGAGGGAAATTAGTTCTTCTGGAACACCCACTGGAATAGATCATTTCTCTTTCACTTATTTCCTTGACATTTTCTTCATACACCTTCCTAAATAATTTCCAGGTCCTCCCCACGTGGGAACATCAGCAGGCAGGCAGCCACACAAGGTCGACAGTGCCATGCACACATCTCTCTAAAGAACAGTCAGGGCCAACTAATCTGGTGAATGTAAACACAAATGGAGTCAATGTGGGAAAGGCTGCAAAGAATCATACCTCCTGAGTTTCTGATTGAAAGGATATCCCATTAAATTTCCTCTATGACCACCTGCTTGACAGCCAGTTATTTTGAATTCTTTATTTTGGAACTCTTAATTAGATTCTAGTAAAATTTCTGTGAAAGTCATTCATTTTCCTCATAGTTGGGACAGTAATTACTTGTGTGTCCAGGATAGAGACTAACCAACTGTCTACCACTGTACACTGAGAGAACTGGAATTGATGGAAATGAGCTAAGCAAATTAGACTTTACTAAACAAGCTATAAAATATGTCCTTCCTCGACATACGACAAATACTTGTGTCAATTATATTTCAGTAAAAATTAAAACTCAAAATAGCCAAATAATAAGGTTGGAAGAAATTCAAGGTCTTAGAAAATTATGAAGACACCAAAATAGTTCAACAGAACTTATTAATAACAAATATTTTAAATGTTTAAGATAGTCCCACGAGAGGACAATAATTTATTAGTTACTGTGGTTGAAGAGTTTGTCATTGTGAGTGTGATTCAAATCACACTTGATATTTCATGCAAAGAACCTTGTCAAGCATAGGCAATTACTCAAACAATAGTTAAGAGGAAGAAATTTATTTAGAATGTTCATTTGCCTTAATTAATTTTGGCATATTGTAGCTGTGGGAGGAATTTTTAATATCTCCATGACTTATAGACTAAATGTAATAAATAGAATCACTGAGTTATACCTGATACTAAGATTTTAATTTTAGAAAGGATAAATTTGAGTAATAAGTAGCCCATTTAAAATATTGATTTAATAATCATGGTATAAAAATAAAACCAAGTGAAACTGCCTATTTTTGTAATTATGACTTTTAAAAATTTTTAATTAGGATACTTAAATTACCTAAGGCTTTTTTTTTCATTGTTTTTTTATTAAGGTATCATTGATATACACTCTTATGAAGGTTTCACAAGAAAAACAATGTGATTGTTACATTCTCCCTTATTATCAAGTCCCCCCTATACCCCATTGCAGTCACTGTCCATCAATGTGGTAAGATGCCACGGAGTCCCCATTTGTCTTCTCTGAGCTACACTGTCTTCCCTGTGACCCCACATAAACCATGTGTACCAATCATGATATCCCACAATCCTCTTCCCTCTCCCTCCCCACCCGCCCTCCCCCATCCCTCCCCTTTGGTAACGACTAGTACCTTCTTGGAGTCTGTGAGTCTGCTGGTTTTTGTTCCTTCAGTTTTACTTCATTGTTATACTCCACAAATGAGGGGAATCATTAGGTATTTGTCTTTCTCTGCCTGACTTATTTCACTGAGCATAATACCCTCTAGGTCCATCCATGTTGTTGCAAATGGTAGGATTTGTTTCTTTCTTATGGCTGAATAGTATTCCATTGTGTATATGTACCACTCTTCTTTATCCATTCATCTACTGATGGACACTTAGGTTGCTCTCATATCTTGCCTATTGTAAATAGTGCTGCAATAAACATAGGTGTGCATATGTCCTTTGAATCTGAAAAGTTGTTTTCTTTGGGTAAATTCCTAGGAGGGAGTTCCCGGGTCAAATGACATTTCTATTTTTAGTTTTTTGAGGAACCTCCATATTGCTTTCCACAATGGTTGAACTAATTTGCATTCCCACCAGCAGTGTAGGAGGGTTCCCTTTTCTCCCCATCCTCGCCAGCATTTGTTGTTCCTACTCTTTTCAATGTTGGCCATCCTAACTGGTGTGAGGTGATATCTCATTGTGGTTTTAATTTGCATTTCTCTGATAATTAGCAATGTGGAGCATCTTTTCATGTTGGCCATCTGTATTTCTTCTTTGTAGAAGTGTCTGTTCATATCCTCCGCCATTTTTTAATTGCGTTATTTGCTCTTTCCGGTGTTGAGGCGTGTGAGTTCTTTATATATTTTGGATGTTAATCCCTTGTGGGATATGTCATTTACAAATATATTCTCCCATACTGTAGGATGCCTTTTCGTTCTGCTGATGCTGTCCTCTGCTGTACAGAAGCTTTTTAGCATGATGTAGTCCCATTTGTTCATTTTTTATTTTGTGTCCCTTGCCTAAGGAGATGTGTTCAGGAAAAAGTTGCTCATGTTTGTATTAAAGAGATTTTTGCCTCTTTTCTTCTAAGAGTTTTATGGTTTCATGACTTACATTCAGTTGTTTCATCCAATTTGAGTTTACTTTGGTATATGGGGTTAGACAATAATCCAGTTTCATTCTCTTTCATGTAGCTGTCTAGTTTTGCCAACAGCAGTTGTTGAAGAGGCTGTCATTTCCCCATTGTATATCCATGGCTCCTTTATCGTATATTAATTGACCATATATGCTTGGATTTATATCTGGGCTCTCTAGTCTGTTCCCTTGGTCTATGGGTCTATTCTTGTTCCCGTACCAAATTGCCTTGATTACTGTGGTTGGTAGTAGAGCTTGAAGGTGCAATCCCCCCCCACTTTATTCTTCCTTCTTAGGATTGCTTATAATTATGACTTTATAATATTTGCATTGCCAAGCGCAAAGAGAGTGAAATATCTACATATTTGAACATGTGACTATACAAATGAATTCTCCCTAACTTGAATTTCTATATAATGAAAATTGGATTTTGCTAAGCTATAGCTTAAAAAAAATCTCAGAACATTTATTCTGTCTTTAATTTGGTAAGTTAAATAGTTGTAATGATTTAATAGTGAGAAAAATAAATATTGGCTAATGTGATTATATTTCATAAACTATTTCCATTCTGTAGAAGATAAAATATTCTCCTCTCATTGAATTACTGGAGATAAAAAGATTTACATTTATTCATTTATTATAAGACTCCAGAGAGTTTTTGACCATCAGATACTTATATTTAATTTTGAAAGATGTTTTACAATGGATGCATAACTAAACATAAGTCTATAAGCAAAACATTTTAACTTAATCATCTATCTGGCTACTTTGTTTATTCAATGCCAAATGTTCGGATGTTTAAAAGTATTCATTTCCTTCTAGGAAAGCAATATTTATAAATGTTAGAAAAACATATGCTTACTGAACTATATTTCAGTTTATTTGGTATTGATGTACAAATTGGCAGCTAAAGAGAGAGTAAAGGGGGAAGAGGGAGATTAATGAAGCTTTAAAGAGAAATGAAAAGAGATAAAGATAGGAGAAAGAATATGAGGAAGAGAGGGATGAAGAGAAAGAAAGATCTCCCCACCCTTGGACAGATCCAACCCAACTCTCTCTAGCCATGTGAGGTAAGAGATGCACCCTTTTTCTTAGGTCTCTGAGTTGGGATTTGTTACTGCAACCAGATGTATTCTGGATCCCACCAATGGGGACTCAGATGTCAGAGGTATTAGAATGAAGGTGAAAGCTGAAGTTCTGAAGAAGAAAAAAGTAATCAGCCCAGAGAACAGAAAAACACAAACTTTTAAAAGAGAAAAATCCAAGGACAGAACTGACCCAGTTTACCCCTCAGAAGCAGGGCCACCCTGATCTTTGCAGAAGCAGAGTGTTAGGCCTTTGGTAGAAAATTAACCTTGAAACTGTGTCCTCTCTGTTTCTAAGAACCAGAGGAAGGAATATACAAGTCTGGGCTAAAAAGTGAGGAGAAACAAACATTCCTCATGTGATTGTTGTAATGATTAAGTGAAAAACATCCATGTGAAACAATATCACCCGGGATATTGCTCAAGAGAGTTGCCATTCCAATCGGGATTTTTCAAACTACAATGACAAAAAGAAGAGAGAACTGGAAAACTCAAGCGAGAGAGTACGGCATGAGTGCAAGGGCTTTATTTATATAGTAAATATATGGTTAAAAAAAAAGGTAGTAAAAGACTACTTCAAGGTCTTTCTCTTTAAAACTGTTTCTATTTGTGCTTCCATTTTTGTTTCACAAATTAAAAAAAAGAAGTAAAGGGAGAATTTTCTCAAAACAATGGCTGATTTGAATATGTAAAATGATTTAATTGGATTTAAAAGCAGTCACATTGTAATTAAGCTTGTTGATTTGCTATGCTAATAGAGAAATAACCTTTTAGAGATACCATTTAAGACACTGCAATGCAGTACCCATAACTTTATTTTAATGTAGCAAGTTATTTAAGAAATAAATTAATTGTATGTTGTGCACTGAGGGACATTTCCCATTCCCACTCTTCTCCATTACCTTCCTTTTTACTTCACTCTAAAAGCCAAGTAACCACTGAAATACTCTCTTTGTCTTCTCTAATCTCACTGCCTTTATCCTCCAGTGTGTCTGGAAGAGAGAAAAGAAGCTGAAGGAGAGGGACACACTCCTCCTCAACCCTGTTGTCAGCCTAAGATTCTTAATTCTGACTGTGATACTGATTCTTTTCAAAATGTAGCGGGTTGCTGGTTGTGTGACCTTGGGGCTTAGATCATTCCTTTTTCCATTTATATCAGTACTTTCCATTGACCCTTCCTAAGGTATACCAGTCATTTTCTTAGTCTTGTTTGTTGTTAAAAATAATTCAAATATATCACATTTACAGTTTCATGTACAACAGTAAATGAGGCCCAGAATCAGAAGGTACCTATGATAGTGCAGCAAAAATGTTTTTTGCTATGCAAAGATATACTGACTTTCAGTGTGCAGCTAGCACCTGGGGGAGCTCTTGGGGAAGTACACGGCTCTGCTATACACAGTCTGGCCGTGGTCTTGGCTCAACAGGTTTACTCCCGCTCCTGATGTGCAGTGACAAGTGACTTTGCCTTTTTGTGGTCTCCCAGGAGGCCCCCGATGGTGTCAAAGCCTTAGTAGGTGCTCTGATGGTAGCTGTGATTCAGTGCATCCTTGGAACATTTCTTCAGTCCTCTGTGCCTGCTGTGTTTGCTGCTTCTGTTTGTTTATAGCAGCTGCTCGTCCTCCTTCTGCCCAGGACTTGTCCAGTATTTATGTGTAGCAACTGTCCTGATCTTCCTGGACTAGCAGGATTCACTTTTCTTCTTACTGAAGAGGAGAGTATTTTTATTTTAGTAATTCCTCTGGAACTTCTCATGGGCACCAAGTGAGGCTGTGCACTGCACACTTTAAGAGCACCATTCATTACTGAGATCGTCCTGGACTTGAATATTTATTATTACTGTTGCCTGGCAGATGGCTGTGTCTTGAGGAAGATCAGGTTTTTCTAACATGCACAGAGGCACCATTTGTGCTAAGCATGTGATGGGATTTCCCATAACATATTATTCTTTGTCCTTTTGTACATTTAAAACAGAGGGACAATACTTTGTACATTGAAATTCTAAGAGAGACCCCAAATCTATTAGGAGTTTGCAGAAGTTCCCAGAGACTTGCACTCAGAAAATTTCCTCTCTGTAATTTAAACATTCTTATACCCTTTAACTTTCCACATATAGCATGGTTTCCCAGGATTTCAATCATCTGGTTATCTCCCTCTCCATAAACTCCAGAATTCATGAAAAATGCTTACTTACTGGAAATATTTGATTCTATAGTTTATATCTTATATGTTTGGTTTATATACAACACTGTTATGTAATTCATATCCATTTACTCTCAGTACCGCAGGGGCCAGATTTGAAAGGGTTGAAGTGTGGCCTTCTCTTAGACTGAACAGAAGACAATTTGCAAAAAACAAACAAACAAAGTTTACCCTACATACAATTCACTTGGGTTATGCTCTCAGTAGCTATATAGTTACTTAAATTTATTGTAATGTGTATGTTATTATTTGGCCATCTATGTCTTAGAGTCTTCAAAAATACATATTCAGTGAATGACAGTTTAATAAGGATATGCCTCTTCCCAAGACACCTGAGATGTGATTTAAAAATATCAGAGGGTGCCCATGGACATGGCTTTCAGACCAAGCTTCCAGGGGCTTTGCCAAGCTCCCCCCCCCACCACTCTGATGGGAGGCAAGGCCCTCTGCGGGGAGGTAACTCCACACCTGGTCAGCCAGATGATCCACCCCCATGCGGTGTGACATGAGTAGAAGACTTGTCCAGGTGTCCACAGAACTCCCCCCAGTGAGGAATCCTCTAATTTAGATCGAAATGCTTTCTCTCTCTGTGTGACCAGAAAACATACGCATCTTAAATACCAGAGTGACTTCCATGAAGACTTTATTTGAGCTCCACAGGCTTCTGCTCATTTGTCTCATAGACTACATGACAGTTTTTTTTCCTGGTGAAGTTTGAGAAACCTTGCTTTAAATCACTAAGTGGCAAAGCCTCATCTCCACCTAAGCCAAAGCTCAGGCCACCTTCATTTCACCTTGTGCTTCGCCTTGCGGCTTCTTGCTGGCAACTGTGTCATTGTTTAGACTGGTGTCATATCCTTATCCATCTTCCTTAAGTGTCGAGTGCAGAGCATTTGAGTGCAGCGGGTGTGGCTCTGACACAGAACAGTCCCTGCTCTAGGATTTCCTCAAGGGCGAGCCAGTTCTGCTACCTGATCACGATGGTGACTGATAGGAACCCTTGGGAAACCAGCTTTGAGGCAAGTACTGGCCTCCAGTAATCTTTTCCAATAGCTTGTATGTGCTCACTTAAATTAAATTACAGCTGAGCAATAGATGTACTGGCAGCTTGGCAGGTGGCATTTCTGATCTGTCTTGTCAGTGGGAAGTTAAATAAGATACTAGTCACTTCCTGTTCCCTGAATTGATTAGTTCTTGATAACTCCGACCTAAATTATACCAACAGACACAGAACACATAGCCATGAAGTAAGGCGTAACTCCTGGTGGTTTGTTTCCTCCCTTACCAGCAGGACTGATATCTCTTTACCCTGAGCAAGCAAACACTGACATGTTGGAAGAACTTTGTGAATGACCACCTTGCTGCGAGGCAGATGCCTCCCCTAATCACCATTACCCTGTCGTGGGAGGCAACTTCAGCATTATCCAAGAGCACAAGTGCTACCAGGGTGCAGTCAGGTTGCTAACCATCCATTATCTCACTATGGGAGGCTTAAAATAGCTGCTTCCAGCCTCCACATGGCTCTGTTCTCAGTGTAGTACCACTTCAGGGATAAGAGTTTTGGTGTGGACTGTAATTCTGAAGTATACTTAAATGAAAATGGAAATACTACTAATATGTTAAGTTGACAGTATGAAACACATGCAGCAGAAATTTTTTAACACATTTCTGGGACTGAAGAGAATGGGTTGCAAATACTAGCAAAGTGTAAATTGAAAAGAATTGAAATTTACTATTATAAATTTGAGAGTGGGATTGTTTCCAGTTGATGTTCCTCTGGGCCCTGACATCTCCACGATTTCTCATTTTTGTGGAGCATAATGTCCAGATGAAGAGAAGAGTGTAAGAAAAATGCACAGAAGCCTTGCATAAGAGGAAACCTATCCAGGTAGACAACAGGATATGAAGTAGAATATGGAAAAAAGGAACAGAGCAGATACTCCAGGTGCCCACCAAACAGCTTCCTTCATTTCCCTTGAACTGGCAGAAGTATGATTTTATTCAGGTGTCCACACTCCCTGCCTTTTCACCCCTGCCCCAGAATAACTCAGGGAAAGGGGCCCTAGTCTCAGCTCAGAGGGTGAATCTGATTGGTTCAATATAAGGCTAGGGCCATGGTGTTGTTTCCCTTGTGAGTGGCTAGTTTAGCTAGGTGGGAAAGTGACCTTGATCTAGCCAATGTGGTCTGAATGGAAGTTTCATGACAAGTTTTTGAGAACTATATCATAGCTATTAAAAAGAGACATGGAAACAGACAATTCCCTCTTTTCTATTGGATATTGTCCTGTCTGGATGTGACTTTTGGAGCTATGACAGTCTTTTGAGGACTATAAGGAGAACACGTCTTTAAAGAGAAAGCTGACATTCTGAGCATTCCAGAGGAATAAAATCTTGGGTCCCTGATGACAAGATTAAGTCCCTGAATTAATTCTCTAGATTCGCCTTACCCTGAATTATCTTGTTACTAGCTTTTCTTAGTGTTTGGGCCAGTAGGTCCCAAAGTTTACAGCACGTGAGAATCACCTGGAGAACTTTAAAATATCCTGATGCCTAGGCCTCACCCCATTTCATTATGATGAAAACTGTGGGATGAAAGCCAGACATAAGTATATTTTCAGGTGATTATGAGGCAACAATTGGGTTGGAGCTGTTTTGAATTATATCTTACATTGAATCATATCTTATATTATTTCCATCTGAGTGCTTCCCAACTGAAACAACAGAATTTAAACTAAAAAGCATTTTTGAAAACTTGAAACTAAAAACATTAGTTGTATGAGTAGCTACACTGGATAAGAAAACAGAGACAATATTAAGAAGAGTACAAGGTCAAAAAAATGCTTTAATAGTTTTCAAAAAGAACTCTAAGTCAGTTACCTAGTCATCTAATTGGACCATATTCAAGTGTAATCAAGTATCTACTACTCTTGATAGAGTAGTCTTACTGATTATTTTTCATAAATGTTTGTATATATTTAATAGCCTGAAGGTTAATTTATGTAAAATAAATAAAAGTGAGCTAATCCCTCCATCTTTATTAAATTTGCTCTCTGAAGAATGTCCACACAATAGAAACAAATATTGGTTTCTATCATATATCATTTCAAGAAAGGAAGAGTCATTATCCTTGTCAGCTGCTATAAATTCTCCAACCATACACACAAATACACACAAACACACACACACTTTTTATTTTAACCACTGATGAATCCTAGATTAAAGCCCTCTGATATCTTATCTGGCCCGTGATCACTGCAGTATTAAATTTAGGAAACCGTCTAAAACTGGTCAATAGTGACTTAAATGCCACATAGGGAGACATAGGCAACAAGCCTAGGGGTTCACCGTGAATTGTGGCAACAATTCTATGACTTATTCAATTTACAGAAGAAACATTTCCTACTCTCTGGAAGGCTTTAGTTTCTCTTATTTTGAGGAGAGGAACTTCTTGTCATGCACCTCTTGAGGGTAGCGATCGCAAAGCAGTAACTCTTCAGTTCATCCCCTTGTCTAAGAGCCAGAGGACAACGGTCTTCTTCCCTTCTCACACTGCCCTAGTGGACTCGGGATCTCGCTGAGAATCTCAGCGTCCCTTTTCTCCCAAGCATGGATATTTCTGGTACCCTAAATTCTGACCATGTTTGTGATGACACTGCATCATAATCTAATATGAAAGCTTCCAGAGAAAACCTTCCAGTTTTTGCAAAATGTTCTTGATATCATGTAGCTATCATTGATATTATTCCTCTTCTCTGCTGCTCAGTCATGGGACTGGGGTCTTGATTTCTTGCCTTGTCTTCAAGTAAGATCGTAAAAATGGATTACTCCACAAGTAGGCATACCTACTCTCACACCAAGGCCACTCGGTTTGAAAAACAAACCTGATATACTGACAGACAAATAAGCTTTGTATTTTATTGGTCATATCAGTGTAGAATTTCTTTAATTTTACAATACAGAGAAATACTTTGCTTAAAAGATGAAAAAAGGGACTACCCAATCTTATTCTTTCAATAAAACACTTTTAACAATATACCTTCACATAGGCAGGAAAAACATAAAGAGGACACTGTAGACTTAGAAGCAAGCATGGAAAATCAGAAGGTTGTTTTCCTTTAATGCTGAGTTATGCAGACACTTATCTCTGATAAAAGTGAATGGGCAGTGTGACAGGAATAATTAGTGGCTCAGAGAGTCTTTGCATCAATCTGAATTGATAATACTTACCTGATTGAGGGTAGGTAGTAATGATGCACTTCAGCTTTATTAAAACTTTCTGAGCTTGTTTCCCCTGTTTGAAAGTTAGATTTTTACAGGATTTAATTTGAAGGATATAGAAATACAAAGGCTGGTGGCTGACTTTGTCATGCCTATGGACAGGTTAATAATGCATGAAGATTCCTATCCTCTTCCATGTTGATAAAAGTGACCTACTTTTTCTTTCGGAGAGAAAATGCCTTATGAAATATTTTCACATTAAAAATGTTGCATTTTGGTGTCTTTCATCTTATGCACTATAATTACACCTGGCATATCACTTTCAAAAGTTAAATGAAGTTTAGTTCATTTTCAGGTCTGGACTATATAATGAGTTAGCATCTCTGCTGCCTGGGACAAGTGGCATTTGCTGCTCCACCTGCCAGAGGATGTTTCTGACAGTAGTTATAATGATACAGATGTTTCTCTTTGTAAGGATCTTCCAACAATATCCCTAATGAAAACACATGCCTACTTCCTGGCAAATAAACATTTATTTTGGAAAGAAAAAAAAAACAACCCTCAAATGCCTTTATCTTAAGATGGTAAATGTAAACATTCCATTATTTTCTTCACATCATTTTTGCTGTGTTCTGTTGCAGCAGTAAAGTGATTGTTTTCTTTTTTTTGTACTTTTTTTTCTGGTCTTGATATGGAACCAACTTTTACAAAATCTCATGCAGATTCCAAGTGGAGTGGGGGTATTTAGAACAGCAGGGTTATAATTAGAGCAGAGGGGTCAAACTTTTTGAATTCACTCTTGAAATTTATTTGTTGCATCATCTTAAAACTTATGTCTAGGTAAGCTGGTTTGGTTCAACAAAGAAATAAACACAGTTGCTGCAAGTATAATGCCCTTAAGACTTATGAATATAACTTTGTCTTTTGAGATTTACATAGATGGAAATAATGAAAGATCTGTGTAAATCCTCTTTAATAAATTTTCTTCAGTTGAGGTATAATTAACATATAATTTAACAAATCTTTTCATTGAAAAAAGTGGAATTTTGCAAAAATACAGCTGATATTTTTGCACAACTAAACTCTAGATATATTTTGGGGTTTAAGTGAATGTTTGCTACTGTCCTTTCCTCAAAAGAAAATTTTGATGTTTTCCAGAAAACGGACTTTCCCTCAACTTTTAAAAAAGAATTTCGAGCTGATGTGCACAAGAGATATCTTTACCCTATTCTTTTTTTAAATTTTATTTTGTCATAGTAAGAACACTTAACATGATTAATATCCTCTTAACAAATTTCTAACTGTACAACATGGTATCACAGGCCATATGTACAATGTTGTAGAGCAGAACTCTAGAATTTATTCATCTTGCTTCATTGAAACTTCATGCCCACTGTAGAGTAATTCTCCATTTCTTCATTTTCTCAACCCAGAGCAACCACCACTCCACTCTTGGATTCTGTTAATCTGATCATTTTATATCCCTCATGTAAGTGGAATCATGCAGTATTTGTCTTTCTGTGACTGGCTCATTTCACTTAGCATGAGCAAACGGCAACAAGTATTGGTGAGGCTGTAGAGCAATTGGAACCCTTACATGCTGTTGGTGGGAAGGCAAAATAGCGCAGCTGCTATGGAAAACAGGTTCCTCAAAAAATTAAAAATGGAACTACCATATGATCCAGCAGTCCCCCTTCCAGGTATTCATTCAAAATCAGGATCTTGAAAAGACACTAGCACCTACCCTGTTCTTCAGCATCACGCATGCCCTCACGGTCCCAACAGCCTCATTCCTGTGTCTCACTGCTGATGTGACCCATACCCGGATGGGTTGAGAACCAGAGATGTCTACTACCCATTGATTGGTCATAAAAAAATAGTGTTCTAAATTTACTTGTCTCTGTTAAATAAGGACTGTTTCAAAATGCCACGTCAGGTGGGCCAAATCAAAATGTTCTCATTTTCAAAACTTACTAAACCACTAGAGGATTTATTATGAGCCTCTTTCTCTCTTTCTTGGGTGACTGGGCTATTATAGTCACTGGACATATAAGTAAACAACTTATCAGAATAGAGGGGGAAGGGACCTGAGCAAAACCTGGATAATACAAGCCAAATAAAATTTTTCAGCAGCTTGGTTAAGTGTGTGTGCACCTATGGGGAGATGATTTTGTTCTCTATTTCTCTTCTCTTTGAAAGGACACATTGACTGACCTTTTGCATGACCAAACTTAGAACAGTTTTAGGCTGTACTTTCATAAGCAAAATATGTCTAATTATGTTTGCTTTATTGCTCTACCTCAGTTACCTTTTTAATCTACAAGAAAATGGGGACAAAAAGGATTATATCTGAATATCTACTTAGCCCTTGGAGGAATGAGCTTGAAATAGCAGGCTAACAGAAGTCTGCCTTAAGCCAGCAGTTCTAAAATCCTCTTCCTTTTCTTCCTCTTTCTTTTTATCAAACCTGCATGTGCTTAAGAGCTAGTCTTTGATTACAAATTAGACATTAGAGATTGTTTTATAGATATAACATGCACTTAATGAGATTAATTGTACAGAGCCATGCCTGGTATAAGTTGAACATAAGTTGAAATTAACAGAACACATGAGAAAAGATGAAATGCAAAACTTCTTTCCACAGAATGTGCCATCTGGGGTTTCCGTAGTGAGGAGCCAGGACAACGTCTGGAAAGACAAGCCTGTTCTAATATTCTTTATTTTAAATAAGAGCTTCTTGAATGAATTACCCTGATACAATCAATCTTAGTTATTCATGGAATCCATACTTAATGAATTCACTTACTTGCAAGAATTTGTTTGTGGTCATTCTCTAATACGTGCGGAGTTGTGAAAAATTTGAGTCACCCCATGAGCATTCTCACATTCCAGTTGAGGATAAACAATGCAACGTTCCACCTGCTGGTTTCAGCTCCCCTACTGTAAACAAGGAGACATGTAAACTGTAACAAGGTAAACATGTTCTTTGCATGGTGCCTTTAGTGATATGTTTGACATGTTTCTGTGTGCTTTCTGTTGGTGATTTCATTGTGTCGGTTGGCCCCCAAGCTAGTGCTGAACTGCTTCTGTGTTCCTAAGTGCGAGCAGACTGTGCTGTGCCCTTTAGAGAGAATGCTCTTGCTAGATTAATTCCACTCAGGCATAAGCCATAGTGCTGTGCTGTTGGCCTTGGGTTCAATGTTAGTGATCAACAATATTCATTAAATAAGGTATCTTCAAATAAAAACACACATTAAAAAGTTATTAATTTGATGAGTTGATGGAAATGCTGTGACTAGAGGCTCATGGGAAACTAACCTAGTATTTTCCAACCTAATTCAGCATTTGTAGAGGCTATTTCATAGACCATAACTCCGGCAAATAGCAGGCATCGATTATAGTTCTCATTTTCAATATAATCACTTCAAGAAGAGAGATAGGGCCAAAGAATATGATTAATATAGTATAAACAATCATAATTCATGATTTCCCAGGATACCTAGAAGTTGTGAAATATGATGAAACAATTTTTACAGATGTCACAGAGATTACCCAAATGGGCTTCACTGTAGGATTAGTGTAAGCTGATGGACTTCATCATAGCTGCGACAGTTAAAACACTAGTTATCTGGTAACTTCTTTGGAAAGGGGCAAGATCTACTCTGTTTTAAACATCTATTTTGACGGCTGCACAACTACTATATAAAAAGTCTTCAAATGGCAAGTTAGCACACATTTTAAAAATGTGTTTTTTGAATAGGAGGAGAAACCATAGAACATTTAGAAAATTGAAGTGATAATGCAATAATTTGTTATCAAAACCCAGGCCAGAAGTCAGGATTCTTCCTTACTCATTTTAGAACATGTATCTTTAACCTCTTCCACTCTGAAATTTCATTTATTAGACAATCTTTCTTGGTAATGACCTAATTTCAGGAACATCTGTTTTAGTAATTTTCATGTTTAATTACTATGGAAAATTTTATCTAAAGCAAGAATAGCTTTCTGAAGCAAGTGTAAGAAATCTTTATTTCTATATATGACATAAGTTGGCAGGGGATTCGAGTAGGAAATTGCTAGGACTGTAATTTATTAATATCTTCTTTTTTATTGAACTGTCTATAACCAAGTTAACTCTCAAGTCATCAAAATAGAAAGAAAACAAGGCAAAACAGACTTTAGGATTAAAGATGGCAGTGTGAGAGGTGAGACAGAGGCCTCCTCCTAAAACCACATATAATCTGAAAATATAATTAATACAACTAATCCTGAAAGAGCAAGAGGAAAGAAGGCTACGCCAGACTGCATACACCTGGAGAAAAGAGCAGACCTCACAGAACAGGGTAACATAACAAAGCTGCGATCCGGTGAGACCCAAGCCCTTCCCCCACCCCAGCTCACTGGTGGAGAGGGAGTGGAGGCCTGGGACTGCCGAACACCTAGCTCTGGAGATCTGCTCTGGGAGCACAAACCTACATTGCATGGCACTCTGGTGATCAGTGGGGTTGGAAAGCTAAGACAGGTGGAATACCTGGAGAGACTGAGATTCCAGCTGCTTGTGGAAAACAGATATCCATATCTGGCTGCTCTGGGACAAAAGAAAGGTGGGCAGTCTGAGAGACTTCCTAACAGTGAGAGGGCTGCTAAAGGGGCAAGGATTACACAGAGCTTAATGCTCAGGAGAAAGGACAGGTAGACAAAACGGTCTGGGCATGCTCTGCCCAGCAGGTTGGGAATTTCAGGAGCTTCAGGTGCTCCATCCCCCTGGATGGCTATGCAGCTCCAAGGCCCCCCACTGTGACAGGCAGCCAGCTGTGCCTTCATCCGGGCCAGCCTGCCTCTGGCTCACAAACCAGCAGCTGCTGCCCTGGCATCATGCCAGCCAGAGAGAAGCCCTGCCTATAGCAACTACAATCGCAAAGCATAGAGGCTTACACCTGTGTGTTCAGCCCACTGATTCTGGCAGTGGAGACAGGCATAGCATCCAGGAAGCAGGAAACAGCCCTTTTCTCCTCCCAGGCACCAACACCACTCCCCTGCGGCCACCAACTCCAGGGGCTGAGCAGTTCCAGAGAGTAGAGCATTTGGGCACTAGAGGGCAACACATACAAATATGAAATGTCAAAGGAACCTGGTTCAAACCAAAATTGTACAAACACCAGAAAAAGACTCAAATGAAACTGATCTCATCAATCTTTCTGTAAGAGATTTCAAAATAAAAATAATAAACATGCTCATGGAGGTAGAGAAAAATATTCAAGAACTGAAGAACAGATTCTGGTTGGAGATCCAATCATTAAGGAATACAATGGAGGGTTTTAAAAGCAGAATAGACATGGTGGAGGAGATGATAAGTGAAATAAAAATTAGAGAAGAGAAATACAAAGAAGCTGAGGTACAGAGACAAAAAAGGATCTCTAAGAATGAAAGAATATTGAGAGAACTGTGTGACCAATCCAAACAGAACAATATTTGTATTATAGAGGTACCAGAAGAAGGAGAGAAGAAGGGATAGAAAATGTCTTTGGGGAGGTAATTGCTTGAAATTTCCCCAATCAGGGGAAGGAGATAGTCTCTCAGGCCATGGAGATGCAAAGATCTCCCAACACAAGGGACCCAAGGAAGACAACAACAAGACATATAATAATTAAAATGGCGATGATCAAGGATAAGGACAGACTATTAAAAGCAGCCAGAGAGAGAAATAAGATCACATAAAAAGTAAAACCCATCATGCTATCATCAGACTTCTCAGCAGGAACTTTGTAGGCCAGAAAGGAGGGCAAGATATATTTAACACAATGAAACAGAAGGGTCTCAAACCAAGAATAGTCTACTGGGCAAGATTATCATTTAAATTTGAAGGACAGATTAAACAATTTCCAAATGAGCAAAACCTGAGAGAATTTACCTCCCACAAATCGTCTCTTCAGTGTATTTTGGAGGGACTGCTATAGATGGAAGTGCTCCTAAGGCTAAACAGCTGTCACCAGGAGTAATAAAACCAAAGTAAAGAAAGAGCAATTAATTACTAAGCAGATGAAAAATTAAATCAACTACCCACAAAGTCAGTCAAGGAATAGAGTAAGAGTACAGAATATGATACCTAATATATAAAGAATGGAGAAGGAAGAAAAAGTAGGAAAAAAAAGAGAACCCTTAGATTGTGTTTGTAATAGCATACTAAGTGAGTTAAGTTAGACTTTTAGACAGTAAGTTAACCTTGAACCTTTGGTAACCATGAATCTAAAGCCTGCAATGGCAATAAGTATACACCTATTGATAATCAACCTAAATGTAAATGGTCTGAATGCACCAATCAAAACACATAGAGTCACTGAATGGATAAAAAAACAAGACCCATCTATATGCTGCCTACAAATGACTCACTTCAAACCCAAAGACATACACAGACTAAAAGTGAAGGGGTAGAAAAAGATATTTCATGCAACTAATAGGGAGAAAAAAGCAAGAGTTTCAGTACTTGTATCAGAAAAAATAGACTTCAAAACAACTAAAGCCACAAGAGACAAAGAAGGACATTACATAATGATAATGGGGTTAATCCAACAAGAAGACATAATCATTATAAATATCTATGCACCCAACACAGGATCACCTACATATGGGAAACAAATACTAACAGAATTAAAAGGGGAAATAGAGCGCAATGCATTCATTCTAGGAGACTTCAACACTCCACTCACTCTGAAGGACAGATGAACCAGACAGAAAATAAGTAAGGAGACAGAAGCACTGAATAACTCATTAGAACAGATGGACCTAACAGACATGTACAGGACTCCACACCCAAAAGAAACAGAATACACATTCTTCTCAAGCCCACATGGAACATTTTCACAATAGATCATATACTAGGCCACAAAAAGAGCCTCAGTAAATTCAAAAAGATTGAAATTCTACCAACCAGCTTCTCAGGTCACAAAGGTATGAAACTAGAAATAAATTATGCAAAGAAAATGAAAAATCCCACTAACACATGGAAGCTTCACAACATGCTCCTAAATAACCAATGGATAAATGACCAAATAAAAACAGATTAAGCAATAAATGGAGACAAATGACAGCAATAATTCAACACCACAAAATCTGTGGGATTCAGCGAAGGCCATGTTAAGAAGGAAGTATATTGCAATACAGGCCTCCCTCAGGAAAGAAGAACAATCCCATATGAACAGTCTAAACTCACAATTAATGAAACTGGAAAAGGAAGAACAAATGAGGCCCAGAGTCAGTAGAAGGAGGGACATAATAAAGATTAAAGCAGAAATAAATAAAATCGAGAAGAATAAAACAATAGAAAGAATCAATGAAAGCAGGAGCTTGTTCTTCAAGAAAATAAACAAAATAGAAGAACCCCTAGCCAGACTTATCAAGAAAAAAAGAGAGTCTATACACATAAACAGAATCAAAAATGAGAAAGGAAAAAATCACTGCGGACACCACAGAAATATGAAGAATTATTAGAGAATACTATGAAAAATTATATGCTAACAAACTAGATAACCTAGAAGAAATGGACAGCTTTCTAGAAAAATACAACCTTCCAAGGCTGGCCCAGTAAGAAACAGAAAATCTGAACAGACCAATTACCAGCAACGAAATTGAATCGGTAATCAAAAAACTACCTAAGAACAAAAGTCCTGGATCAGACGGCTTCACTGCTGAATTTTATCAAACACTTAGTGAAGACTTAATACCCATCCTCCTTAAAGTTTTCCAAAAAGTAGAAGAGGAGGGAGTACTTCCAAACTCATTCTATGAGAACAGCATCACTCTAATACCAAAACCAGGCAAAGACACCACAAAAAAAGAAAAGTACCAATATCTCTGATGACCATAAATGCAAAAACACTCAACAGAATCTTAGCAAACCAAATTCAAAAATATATCCAAAAGATCATCCACCATGATAAAATAGGATTTATTCCAGGGATGCAAGGATGGTACAACATCAGAAAATACATCAACATCATCCACCACATCAACAAAAATAAGCACAAAAATCACATGATCATCTCCATTGATGCTGAAAAGCAGTTGACAAAATTCAACATCCATTCATAATAAAAACTAGCAACAAAATGTGTATAGAGGGCAAGTACCTCAACATAATAAAAGCCATATATGACAAACCCACAGCCAAAATCATACTTAACGAGAAACTGAAAGCCTTTCCTTTAAGATTGGGAACAAGACAAGGATGCCCACTCTCTCCACTTTTATTCAACATAGTTCCAGAGGTCCTTGCCATGGCAATCATATAACATAAAGAAATAAAAGGTATCCAGATTGGTAAAGAAGAAGTTAAACTGTCCCTGTTTGCAGATGACATGATATTGTACATAAAAAACCCTAAAGAATCCACTCTAAATCTTCTAGATCTAATATCTGATTTCAGCAAAGTTGCAGATACAAAATTAATACACAGAAATCTGTTGCATTCCTGTACACCAACAATGAACTAGCAGAAAAAGAAATCAGGAGAACAATTCCATTCAGAATTGCATCAAAAAGAATGAAATACTTAGGAATAAACCTAACCAAGGAAGTGAAAGACCTATACTCTGAAAAGTACAAGACACTCATGAGAGAAATTAAAGAAGATACCAATAAAAGGAAACACTTCCTGTGCTCATGGATAGGAAGAATTAATATTGTCAAAATGGCCATCCTGCCTAAAGCAATCTACAGGTTCAATGCAATCCCTATCAAAATACCAACAGCATTCTTCAATGAACTAGAGCAAATCATTCTAAAATTCATATGGAACCACAAAAGACCCCAAATAGCCAAAGCAATCCTGAGAAGGAAGAATAAAGCTGGGAGAATTACGCTGCCAGACTTTAAGCTCTTCTACAAAGCCACAGTAATCAAGACAATTTGGTACTGGGACAAGAACAGAGCAACAGACCAATGGAACAGACTGAAGAGCCCAAATATAAACCCAATGATATATGGTTAATTAATATACGATAATGGAGTTTGGACATACATTGGGGAGATGACAACCTCTTCAACAGCTGGTGTTGGCAAAAGAGGACAGCTACATGCAAGAGAATGAAACTGGATTATTGTTTAACCCCATACACAAAAGTAAACTCGAAATGGATCAAACACCTGAATGTAAGTGATGAAACCATTAAACTCTTAGAAGACAACATAGGCAAAAATATCCTGAATATAAACATGAGCAACTTCTTCCTGAATGCATCTGCTCAAGCAAGGGAAACAAAATCAAAAATGAACACATGGGACTACATCAAACTAAAAAGCTTCTGCATGGCAAAGGACACCATCAACAGAACAAAAAGGCATCCTACATTATGGGAGAATATATTTGTAAATGACATATCCGACAAGGGGTTAACAAAGAAGTAACATGCCTCAACACCCCAAAAGCAAATAACCCAATTTAAAATTGGGTGGCGGATATGAAGAGACAATTCTCCAAAGGATAAATTCAGATGGCCAACAGGAACAAGAAAAGATGCTCCACATTGCTGATTATCAGGGAAATGGAAATTAAAACTACAATGAGGTATCACCTCACACCAGTTAGGATGGCCAGCATCGCGAAGACTAAGAACAACAAATGCTGGCGAGGATGCAGAGAAAGGGGAACCCTCCTACACTGCTGGTAGGAATGTAAATTAGTTCAGCCATTGTGGAAAGCAATATGGAAGTTTCTCAAAAAACTAGAAATAGAAATACCATTTGACCCGGGAATTCCACTCCTAGGAATTTACCCAAAGAATACAAGTTCTCAGATTTAAAAAGACATATGCACTCCTATGTTTATCACAGCACTATTTACTATTGCCAAGATATGGAAGCAACCTAAGTGTCCTTCAGTAGATGAATGGATAAAGAAGATGTGGTACATATACACAATGGAATATTATTCAGCCATAAGAAGAAAACAAATCTTACCATTTACAACCACATGAATGGAGCTAGAGGGTATTATGCTCAGTGAAATAAACCAGATGGAGAAAGGCAAGTGCCAAATGATTTCCCTCATTTGTGGAGTATAACAATGAAGTAAAACTGCAGGAATAAAACAGCAGCAGACTCACAGACTCCAATAAGGGACTAGTGGTTACCAAAGGGGAGGGGTGGGGGAGGGAGGGAGAAGGGGATTGCGGGATATTATGTTTTGTACACATCTGTGTGTGGGGTCATGGGGACGACAGTGTAGGACAGAGAAGGCAAATAGTGAATCTGTGGCATCTTACTATACTGTTGGACAGTGACTGAAATGGGATATGGGGGGGACTTGATAATATGGATAAATGTAGTAACCACATTGTTTTTTCATGTGAAAGCTTCCTAAAAGTGTATATCAATAATACCTTAATAATAAAATAAAACAAAACCTCACTTTAAAAAGAAAACAAAGCAAATCAAAATGAAAATAATTGGTAGGTTATAAAAATAAGTCACACAATCTGATTCCAATTTTTAAAATATTTTTGCATTAGGAACAAATTTCTATGGTGTAAAAATCCTATACATCTCCAGTGGGATTTTCTAATTCTTATTTTCTTATGAAAATTGGAGCCCACTAGTTAACATAACTGTGCCACTAGGATTCTGAGGAGTAATGATTATATATACAATCTTTTTTTGGGTTTGAATGATCTGGCTATGATCTAATTGGTCAAATACTGATTTTAAGTTTTATACTCTGTATTTTCGTGCTTATAACTTACAGAAAATCAGGACGAGTCTAATGTAAATTTGACATTGACGTTGATCAG
The DNA here is from genome assembly GCA_029783875.1 of Phataginus tricuspis. Classification (NCBI taxonomy): domain Eukaryota; kingdom Metazoa; phylum Chordata; class Mammalia; order Pholidota; family Manidae; genus Phataginus; species Phataginus tricuspis. The sequence continues at coordinate 11,276,511 of JAQQAC010008719.1, forward strand.
GAAATAAGATAGTCTATTTCTCTTTTCTAGTGACTCCTATCCTATGTCTTTCATTTTTAACAAACTTCTAGTTACCAGTAAATGGGCCCCTATTTTGAGTCTATCCAAACAAAAGGGAGTAGAGGTGTAGGTGTAACTAAGTATCAATATATAAGCTATAGTGAAAAGGATAATTGATGAACTTTTCACACAGACATATGAGCAGGCCTATAGGTAGACCATTTTACATTTTTCAATCATCTTTTCATAAATACATTAGGCACATTTATATACATATAGGCACAGTTAAATGTGATGGCGCCATTAAAATAATGTGGAAGAATATTTAATATGTAGGGAAAATAATCCCAATATTTTAAGTGAAAATCAGATTATAAAAATTATATAACAGTTGACTAGATTTTGGTGTTTAAAAATCAATAAACTGACTAGAAATAAATCCCCCAAAATGTTAACAGTGGTTGTAATCTGATATGAGATTATAAGTTATTTTAATTTTTTGCTTGTACAGTTCTACGTTGTACAAATGTTCTGTATTGTATATGAATTTGTTTTATGGTCAACATCATTTTTAAACAACTTATCTTTGTATTCCCTTTCCCCTAAATATATTTCACTTGAAAAGCAGTATATATAAGTTATTTAAATTAAAAGAAAGATGCTTTAGCTCCATAGGTTAAGCATAAGACTAAGGCTCAGCTTATAAATTACACAAATAGATGTTGGAGCCCCTCAAGACTCCCATCGTCTGGCACTAACTTTCTCCTGGAGGATAACATATATATAAAGGGCTTCAGTTTCCAATTAAATAGATAGCTCACAAATTACCAAAATATGCCTTGTAGCCTGTATTCTTCAGAACTACATGTGTCGCTGTCTGTAGCGCATCTCTTGGAGATCACAGCACACCTCAACAACCATCCAAAGTCAAATTCATGGTCCTGCATCCCTGCCCATGCCACCAAGCTGGACCTCTTTCCATCTTTGCTTAACCAGAGCCTTACATTCACCAATTTCTGTCCGGTTTACTCCTCATTGGCACCCACTGTTCTGCTCTGAGCTGTGTACAACATTCCTTGCCTGCCAAACTATAAGTCTCTTTTTCAGCCATAATCCATTTGTGATGTTCCAAATATTGTGTGGGACATACTTAAACTTTATTCATTGTTTGTCTGCAATTTCAATTTAACTGGGCAATCTTATTAATAGCTATCACAAATAATTTTAATTCAGTCAATTGAATAATTGGGTAGGTTCTTAATAGAGTTAAATTTTTTCTTTGTTGTTCCTTGATTAGCTGGTATGATTCCTACGACAGTGGCAGTGTATGCCTAATTGACCCAAAATGATTAATTTGTTTTCCAGATAGGGACCCATTTTAGGAAGTAGAAAGTGATTTTACAACTCTTGCCAGCTTTTAAGTACACTGGTATATTTCAACCCTGCTGAGCCAGTATCCTAGCACTTTGGAGTCCCTTATGAGATTTCACATCATAGGAATCTAATCAGTAAAAAGAGAGATATTTTAAGCCCCAAATCTCATTTGAATTTTACCCAAAATAAACAAATAGAGATAATCCAGTCCCTTTGAATGGTGTTGTACTAATTGGAAATGGCATCTTCCCCAAATTTTGCACAGGCATTTCCTGTCACAGGGAACTCTGGCTGTATAACAAGGACAAGATGGGAACAGATGCCTTAAGGGAATTCATTTTTAGACAGCCATAAGGAAAGCGATTTCTCCCTTGTGGCTTGACCAGCTGCCATGTGGACCCTGTGGAAACGCTCTGTTTTTTGTGATCTCATTTTTCCTTGCAGTTATTAAAGGATTAGTGCAAAGTATTTAGTTTGTACTATCTTACGGAAGTTATATGTGTTAAGTATCCACTAGGAAATATAAAACAATTATTAAAATAAGTAGAGAAAATAATGGCTAATAGTATAGTGTATAAAATCATAGTCATTCTTCAGTTTTATAGTTTCACAATTATTCTTTGATATAACAGAATCATGAGTTGCAAACTGTAAAACTGAACAAAGTGTTTTCTATTTCCTTTCGAAAATTAAGTATTTGGTATAGTCATTTTAATTCAGTTAAAACAAGCGATACAAATAACTTCTGGACATTGCAGGATTGATAGAGATTCTGAGGACTCTGTTGCACAAGATACCAATAGTCCCGATGCTTCCCTACCGAGTTCCTACAGAGCTAAAAAAAACACAGAAAAAAAGAAAAAGCAACTATATGCCATTTACGGTCAGGCACAAGGGGGCGTTTAATGCTCTTTGTCAAGCGGTTCCAGAATCCCCTCCTCCTTGGGCGTCCTCTCCCCCCTCCCCATCAAGAGAGTGCTAGGGGGTGCTGTTGCTGTGCCCTTCTCACTACAATTAACCTATGAACAACTTTTCAGAAGTCCATGTTCCTTTGTAATTTGTCTAGGCTGATGGGTAGATATTTAAAGGCATGATCTGTTCTGAAGTATTTCTCCTCTTCATTGACATCCAAGCATGGGGGATCACTCCCCATTTGAGACAACACTTTTCCTTCAGTCTCATAGTACTAGTTTGTATAGTAATTACTGGTAACACTACCGGGCCAAGTTTCAATGGATCTGGAATTATTTCTACAAAACCCCATCTGTGCGGTGACTCAAGGCCTCTGTCTGCTTTATGCTAGCCAAATGTAGTGCATGCAGCCTGCACGGCCACGCGAGAGCACTCAATTTTTGCATGCTTGTAGAACCACAAATTCTTTTTACATGTGCCTCGTTGGGTCTAAAATCTGATTTCAGAGAACCTGCCATGCTTTTTATTATATTAGGATAAATTCATTGTGCTTTAATATTGTGAATGTTGTCCAAATACCCAGGTGGCCTTTGGTATAAAAAGATACGGGGTGGGGCTCAATCATTACTTTCAATATTATAAAAATGTTTAAATATTTTAAAGTTAGATACCCCATCAAACAACTTTTTATTTATTCAATTCTGATCTGAGCTTCCAAATCTGAAAAATGAAGAAAGCCATTAAAAATTATAAATAGTTGTGGATGTATCAGTCTTAATACTTATATTGGGCTTTTTCTTATTAAAAAAGTACATTATTACCTCTTTTTAATAAAAGCCATACATTTAACAAGCCTTAATGAACACTATAATGTGGTAGAATTTGGACCATATCATTTTCCCATTTGGACTTTATTTCTTATTTATTTGCTAAAATACTTCTGGTCAGATGTCTTTCCACTTTTTCTCCTCCTGAGGTAACTGGGTCTAATGCCATTTTCATTTTTCACAATGTTGCTGTAAGATATATTTCTTAATTTTGGTCACTGATATGGAGGGGTTTATTTAATCCTATTGTAATTTTATTGACACTTTAGTGGTCTGCCTATCCTTGATGAGGCACTACAAAATCTCTGGAGCATCCAGTTTGAAAGAACTGTTAACATCTATTAAAGTATATTTGTTGCTTTCCACATTTATAAGCTTTGAGGAAGTATTTAATTTGAACTATCTTGTCAATTTCCTATCATATTAAATATTTTCTTAAATATGTGTAGGTCTTTGTGTTTCAAAACTCTTAATTTTAGTTTCCAAAGTCATGAAGATTACATTTCTGAATATTTTCATCTCTTAAAAAATATTTTCTGCTTTTTTTAAGTCAGTTTTATTCAAGTAAAATTTACATACGGCAATGTTTGCCCTTTTCAATTCACAATTCTAAGAGTTTTAATTATTGCAAGTATTCATCACCATTATGAAGATGTAAAACAGTTCCAACACCCCCAAAATTCCCTCATGCCATGTAGTCAACTCATCAGTGTCCCCATCTCCTGGCAACCTTTGATCAGTTTTTGGTCCTATTATTTTGCCTTTTTCAGAGTGTTGTGAAAATGAAATCGTTATAGAGTCTGGTGTCTTTCACTCAGCAACATGCATTTGAGATTCACCCACATTCTTATATGTATGAGTATTCTGTTCCCTTTTATTGCCCAACAATATTCGATTGTATGGATATAACTTCATTTGATTATTCGTTCACATTTGAAGGCTATTTGAGCTGTTTCCAGTTTGTGGCTGTTGTGAATAGAGCCATTATAAGCATTTGTATCCCATTCTTTTATGAATATACATTTTTTTATCTTGGATAAATAGCTAGAAGTAGGTGAATCTTATTGTAAGTGTTTTAATTTTATAGAAAACTTATATTTCGTCAAGTGACCATGCCATTTTACATTCCCACCAGCAATGTCAAGAGTTCTAGTTGTTCAATATTCTTGCCCATGCTAGGTTTTATCAATATTTTGAAAAATCTAGACACGCTAATGAGTATGTAGATGTATCTGATTAAGGTACTAATCTGAATTTCTCTAGTGCTAGTGATACTGAGTATCTCTGATGATGAGTATCTTCTCATATTTGCCACCCACATACCTTCCTTGATGACATGCCTGTTCAGATTTACCCAATTTTTAATTGGGTTGTTTTCTTAGTATTGACCTTGAAGAGTTATTTATGAGTTCTGAGTATAAGGCCTTTATCAGATACATGTTTTGCAAACATTTTCTCCCAGTCAAGTTGTTTCATTTTTTCAAGTTTTTCAAACAGTTAGTTTCTGTTTTTTTTTAAACTACAGTTTAATTCTATCCTCTATCAGGTTCTTAGCCCTAATGTTAACAAATGAACCAAGAAAACAGATTGTAAATATAGCAAAGTTCTGTATAACGTTTACTTGGATAACACAGCAATCAGGAATTCTCTTGGCTGAAAGAAGCAGAAAATCCAGCTTCAGTGGCTTAAACAAATAAGACCATTTTTCTTTGTTACAAGTTGAGAAAAAGGCAGCTGCTTATTGCAATTCGGAAGCTCCGCGTAATGGAGTTGGTCCCTCTAGTTTCCTTGGACTTTCTCTTGCAGTGAAAGGTTACTACTACAGCTGATTATATCCACAATGAGGACAAGAAGCAGGGAAGGGAAAACTTCCCCCAGAGCTTCTCACTGACTTTCAGTTGAATTCTCTCTCATTGGACAGAACTGGGTCCATGTCGCCAGGCAATGCTGGAAGAGGACGTTAAAAATGGGGGATGGCGAAGATGAGCCTACCTAGTGTCCGCCTCACACAGCAATTTAAAAATAACATCAAAATAAGAAAGGCCGTAAGCTGCAAGTGCTAAAGACTGAACGATCAAGATTCAAGTCTGAACTCAAGATTTTTCCACACTTGCTGGCCAAGCAGCTAAATTCTGAAGGCCTCATTCCAACTGTATCTGAGGCATGCATATAATAGTAACAATAGAAATACAACAACTATTATGATAAAAGCATTATAGGAATAAAGCTTTGTGGTTTATGAAGCCAGATACTTTATCTTCTTTGACTGTCTCTTAAAGATGGGGTTTTACATAGTAGGAAACCAAGATGCATAGATAGTTTATTTAAAGTCACATAGAAAAGGGATCCAGATGTGAAACTCATGACAGATTTGTCATCCCTTACTTAACTCTCGGTACCAATCAGGGGTTTCAGGATCAAGAATAATTCAATATAAAGTTCATACTGTGACACTGTCTCCACAGCCTATGTTAAAATGAAAGCTCAAAAGTAAAAACCCTATTGCATTAGAATTTTACCTGTTTGGATGAACTATCTCAGTAGGAATCCTGTTGTAAACTTCGTAGATAAGTTTGAGCCTCCACTTCATTTGTACTTGTTATTCTCACGGTGATTAAATTTCCACCCAGAAAAAGTAGTCTTATTTGCTTTTTAATAATAAAGAAAATTAAAATTTTGGATTAAAAAAATTTAAAACAAGTCTTCTACAGTGAAAGGTAATGTTAATTCAAAGTTTTAGAAGCAGCCATTAAATTTTTTCTTTCATGTTTTGGTCCAGGTGCCTAACACATTGACTAGAATAGCTTCTAGATTACATGAGTGTATACGCATGTCAAAAGGCATTGAGCTGTACACAGATTTGTGCACTTTATTATATGTCCCTCAATGAAAAAAAATCTTAAATATAAAATTTTAAAAACTGCAGATGGATCAAATATTTAAACCTTAAAATTAAACTACCAAAAAGAAAAAAAAGAGATTAGCTTCTAAACGAATGTTAATTGAGTGACTGAATAAGTGAACTTTCTGAACCAACTCAGTACAATTCCATTGCCTTTTTTGAACTGATGTATATTTGCAAATTTTCAGTAGCTTAGAATCAGTTCTAAATTTGCAAAATGCTGTGGAATCTGTGAGATTTATTCAAGGTTAGGAAATTACTGATACTACAATGTAAGCTAAAGCTCAGGACAGGAGTTTCTGTAAATTATTTGATTTTCACTAGGAATTAAACCCATCTTACCCATTGTAACATGCTTAGAAATGCTGGAGCTGAAGTCTTCCAGAAATTTGGAGTGCCAACAGATTCCAGAGGCTATAAGCCCCACTGTCCCTTGCTGAAGCCCATCTAGCCATTGTCTGTTTTCCCTTTAAGAATGCTCTCGGGGTGTCTGGGGAAATACGCTAGCATTCCATAATAACTTTCTTCAAATTTTTACAAACATTCCTACAATTGTCCTTGAAAATAAAGTAAGATAGGTAGGGATATGTTTTGTCCATAGGAAATGAGAGGCTAGGAAACTTAAAAAGTAGCACAGTCAATGAAAACAGAATTAATATCTCTAGGTTTTATCTTGGCTCTATTACTAGACCATGTCCTTTTCAGCCCATTTGTGAAAACCAACTAATCAGAATCTATTGAGTTTTACGGAAGAAAAGATTTCCATTAATATTAGACCTATTTCTCTTAATCTTCATATATTATAATAAAAAAGGACTAAAATGCTATTTCATTTTAATCTTGAGTGATGAATATTATGCTGTCAGAGTTGTACATTTGCAGCCAATTGTGTAATGATAGGCATTGTATGAAACCTAGATGCTTTTATTCAATATATAAATACTTGTGACATTTCAAGTTTTTGTTTCCACACATGTGGCCAAAATAGTAGTGGCCCAATGGCGTTTTAATATAAGAAAGCCTGGTGTGGTTGGAAAAGGAAAGGTTTTGGAGGCAGTTAGCTACGACTCTCCATACCAAACATGTCACTGATAGCTGTGTGATCACAGGCATGTTACCGTCCCTGGGCCTGCTTCGTCGTGTGCACAGTGCCTGACTCTTAAGTTTTGACATTTCAGTTAGTTCATATGCCTAGCATTGCACTTGGCTTAGGGTAAGTCCTCATTAAATGCACGCCAGAATCATGATAAATTACTCCAAAAATTATTGAGCATTTGCAAGCCCCTTTGCTCCATGCTATACAAATGTGTTTTTAGAGGTTACTAATTAATACCTATAAGAAGGAATGATACACTTGATTCTTTAGCCCAGGGTTTCTCAGTCTTAACACTGTTGACATTTTGGCAGTTAGTTCTTTGTTGGGGATGGGGGGCTACCCTGATGATTGTTAAATGTTTAGCAGCGTATTGGGTACCCAGTACTAGATGCCAGTTGCTCCATCCCGCTGTCATTTAGGATAACCCAAAATGTCTCCAGACATTGCCAAATATCCCCTTGGGGACAAAATTGCCTCCAGTTGAGAACTATAGTCTTCAATCAATTCTTTATAAAAAGTGTTTTTGGACTTCTAGTCCTCGAAGATTCTTCTCAAAAGATCTCTGGGTCAAAGAAGCTCAGGAACATTAAATAACAATAATAGCGATAGTAGTAATAATAGGTAATTTTTGAGAAACTTACTACATGCTACAAACTGTGCTAATTTCATTTAATTCTTACAACAGACTTAGAAGTTAGTTGCAATTCTAAAGCATATTTTTCAAATGAGAAAGCTGAGTCCAGGGAAATTAGTAAATAGTAGTAAAGCCAGGCAGGGTTTGTTTCGAAGCCATGTCCAGGATCTGTGCAATCCTTCATACATAGTATTGCCTCATGCATACTCCACTTTTCAATTCACAGTTCAGATTGCGATATTAAGGGTAATTATTCTTCACTTGTATTTGCTTTCTTTTAGGCACTTAAAAAGCTTTTGTTTTAATCAGAAACTAATGACAACCTCCTAATTATTTGCTAATGATTGTCCTCATAAACATCCTTGGATGAAAGCAAAGACATCACTTTTCCTGAAAAAGATAACCAAAATGACCCAAGACAAATTCAGATATGAATCCAAGGAGTGAGAGACTTACTCTGCTTGGGGGAGGCAGGGAATGCAAACAGAGAAAATAATATTTGAATTGGGCCTTTAATCATTATGTTGAACTTGGACACATAAGAGTCTGCCAGATGGAAGGGCATTCCGAACAGAGCAAACGGCACGGGCAAAGACCAGGGCCTGTTTGAGGAATAGTAGGAGAAAAGGAAGTAGGGAAATAAGATGAAGCAGAGGCTGGGTTCTGCGTTATTATGGCTTGTTTGTCTCCTATAGATATTTGACTTTGCAACCTTCACGCTAAGGGCAGCCAGCCGGCCAAGAGCACAGTAGTGGCACGGCCAGGTAGGTACTTGACAATGGTAGCTCAAGTCAGTAGTGTTTGGTGGTAGGGAGATCCAGTTAAGACACTAATGCAGTGCTTTATGGTAAGTGCTAAGAGATAATGAGGATAGAGTGAAGGGGTCACATTTGAGAGTGTTTATTAACAATAAAAGCAGAGTAGGAAAAATCCTCCTCTTAGATGATTGGTAAGAGCAAGTAAGAATTTATTTTTAGAAGAGCTGTCTGCAAAACAAAATGATGCACTTTCAAGGAAATAACATGGAAACACGCTAAGCAGCTATTCTGGTAATTTGCATTAACAAATCCTATTAACAAGTTCCATATATGCTCTTCTAGAAACCAGTTCCCTTCCCCATTAGACTTCCCACAGAAATTGAATACCCCAGTTATCTAGTGAGGTGTAAGGCTAAACAGTAGATCCTGAATAGTACTCCTGCCTTTGTAGTCCAGACCACTTTGTCTATTTTCCTCCAAACATGCCACCTGGGAAAGATGAGTCAGCATTGATGGAGATTCAGCCAAATGTGTCTGAGAAATGATGAGTTGGCTAAGACATGTTGGGAAGAGATTGGTCCCAGACACTCGAAGAATGGTTGTTGAATGGGTGAATTCATCAGATTTTAAATTCACTTTGATAACTTTGATTTATGCATGTAAAATGAGATTAGCAGAAAGGGAAAGAAAATCTTCAATTGCGCTTTTCCTATTTCCTATTTTACTGAAAATAGCTCATGGGTCACTCACCAAAAATACTCCAGCAAAATACCAAATGGACTTTTACTTCTATGCATTATGCAATTGATTTTTACAACTTTATTATTTAAACCTTCAAAAGGAGTATACTGCTTAAAATATTTAACTTTATTTTTTCCCAAAATATCTAAGTCAAGCCATCCTTTAGATTCATTCTCTATACTTCAGTTTATTTATGATGAAGCAATTTCTTTCACCACTGATAGAAAGATTTTGTAATCCCTTCTCTGACAGTTTAGAAAGAAAACATTTTTTTAATGTTCTAGCAATTTCCATGGCTGTGTCTAAAATTATAATTAGCAATAATATCTTCTGTTCAAGGAATGCCTAGTAGATGCCAGGTGCCTTGAAAGCATTACTATTTCAAATAAAAACAACAGCCATACTAAAGAAACATCCTTGCCCTTTTTTAAGATGGGCAGAAAAAGGGTGAAAACAATGAAGTGGTTCAACCAAGACCTCATAATATTTCCCCAGTTGTATTTTAAAGCTCAGACTTGGGTCCATTAGTCAGCAAAGCCTGTATGCTTTCTATAGTATCATTCTCCATCCAGATTTTACCCCTACTCTTTTTATTTCATTTAAATGTTAACATAAACTCATAGCTGGCATGCTGGTCTGTGTAACTAGTTCTAAGAACCTCTTACTTGTCTTTGCTCCTGAATGTCACTTTATCTCTACATTTAGAAATTATGGTTGTGTGTAAGGAAGAGTAGCATACCTTCCAATATGCAAAGAAAAGATACTGTTTTCCCAGCTTTGTGGAACGTTACTTTAGAAGACTATTTTAAAAGTGTTACCTAGTTTCAGGAAGTAACTATATACAATATACATCATTTTTATCACATATTTGAAACATAGAACTATATGTCATGGTAAACATTTTTACCACCATAGTAGTATTTATAAAACCAAGTGTAAAAGAAGGATTGCATATTTGATAAACATGGATAGCCAAATTAAAAACTTCTCAATAAAAGTGATTGCCTTCTCTGCTCCAACCTTCTCCCAATAGGAAGGATTTGGGGATCCAAATCGCGTGGCTAATTGATTCGGGCCTATTTCACTTGGTAACAGGGAACTTCTGTCTTACAGTGAAAATTTATTGTCCTCTCTGCAATGAAAGCATTAATATTCCTAATGTTCTTATGCATTCTTTTTCTTTCTGTGAACATTGTAGGTGTATCAATACATGCACGAAACGATAACTGTTAATGGCTGTCCCGAATTCCGTGCCAGAGCCACAGCAAAGGTAAGGCTTGAATAACTTTAAAAATATACTTGACCCCAGTGATCTAGTAATTGATTGTGCGCGTGTGTGTTTCAGGTATTCTCGTGTGTACACTGTAAGAGAATTTAGACATCACTGGCAGCCCAGAGTCTAGAACCAGTACTACTTCCCAGGTAAAAATCCTAACGGAAAATTGAACATTTCTGCTGCTTCTGTAGCTTAAGAAAGGAGAATGATTTCATTAAACTCACTAGATGTCCATTTGGCACAAGCAAATCTACTTGTTCACTGTGTGGAATAATACACAGCCTTCTGACACTTTCCTCTGATCCACAAGAACCTGTTCCCTGTTCACTGCATGAAGATTTATCTGCATAAGTCTAAGGATTTGACTTAAGTTAGACGTCTAGAAAACTCACCTGACACCCACGGACACAGGATTCTTCAGCATGGACAGCTGAGCAGTGGGCAGCTTGCTGGAAGAATGTGATGTTCACCTAAAGAGAAGGCCTGTCACTTTTCACGGCAGTGACCGCATTTTCTCTAAACACTCAAATCCAGAGGTCGCAGAGACTCTGCTAATGGAATGGTGCACCAAGAGTATCATGAAATTATCCAGAAAATAAACCATTAGGAAACTATCGTTTTAAACTAAAATCACTGACACAATTCTTAATTTACAAATATAGAAATATTATAATAGATAACTTGCTTTTTAAAGATTTTCTTTTTCTAATAATAAATAAGAAATAAGAACGGGTTCAAATAATTAGAATTTTCCATTTAACTATTTTGTGTTACATCACCTCCTGTTTTCTCTCCTGATATTTTTTAGCCTTCATTCTGTAACTAAACACTAGATGGATTTGTAAGAATTTTTTTTAACCCAGGCAAAAAGAGGATATTGTTATCATTACATCATGCTTTGCTTGTACTGAAGTGGAATACACGCAGAAAAATGATCCCTACATGGTTTAATTAAGGGGAAAGTGAATTATGTAGTGCTTTACCATTCTCATTTCTTATTCATGTAGAACAGCAGGATAGCAGCATAATGTTGCAATAGCACAATATTTTCTGGTTGTTTCTGGGCTGTCTGCATTGCATCCATGTCAGCCATTAAAATCTATGCATGATGACAAGGTTTGCATGAGCAAATGCATGTAGCTAAAAACAAGCCATTATTTCCATATCATTCACTATCTTTCACTAAATGCAGACAGTAGCATAATGCTGAATTGATGTCCTAATGCTGTGTGTGGAAAAGAATGTACAGTAGCTGGGAATCAATATTGTCAGTGTTGAGTAAATCACTTTATAGTAGGCTTTAACTGTGGTTAAGGCAGGTTAATGGAAGTGGAAAATGAGAATCAAGTAGAGAATGTTTTCTTGATAGAGACTACTTAAATGCTGTTATTTTATGTCCTTGAGTGGTGGGAACTAATGGTAAGTTGTTCCCTGCAACTTATTTTTTTAAATTAATATATGAATTTTAAAATAAAATTCTGCCTATATTGAACAATATTTTTTACATCTAGGTATAGAACCATAGACTGCTCATTTTACCCATGTTGCTATAGTAGCTGAAATATTAATGTAAAATGTAGGGAAAAAAATTCATGCAAGAGAAGAGGACCCCTCATAATATGTAATATTGGTATGAAATAATAATAATCTGCTTGAATCTCTTATTTTATGTTAGTTTTTATTTCCTTTTAGGCATCCTGAATAGGAAAAAAAGAATTGACTTTGCTAAGGCAGTGGTATGGCAATACCAAGATTGCATATGTATTCAGTATATATACATACAAGTGCTCATAAGTACATTGGCTAAATCCTAATGAGCATTTGTATGCAAGCCCTTGGTCAGATTGTGTGGCATAAAAAGAAGTGGAAGCTGTAATCTCTGCTCTTTAGGTGCCCAGAGTCAACATACATACATAACGATTATAGCATAAGTATAATATGTAGGTAGTATATGGTCAATCCTAGTTTGGAGTCCAGGAAAAGGAGGAATTATATCTAACTGAGATAACTGGGAAAGATTTTTATGAAGAAGGGGAATATTTATCAAAATGGATAAACTCTAGAAAGCCAGAACTAGCTGGACAGAGCTTCAAAAGAAAGGGATCATAGATGACATCCCAGTGAAGAACACCCCTCCCTGTTGCGTTCTTTCTTTCACAGGACGATGCTATGAAAAAATAGGAGGAGATGCCTGGTTTACCCACCGCAGGGCCTTTGATGAGCCTTATTTCCCTCGTCTCATTACCGAGTGACCATCTTTTCTTTCAGGCAACAGTTGCAGCTTTTGCAGCTAGTGAAGGCCACTCCCACCCGCGGGTAGTCGAACTGCCAAAGACTGATGAAGGCCTTGGTTTTAACGTGATGGGAGGAAAGGAGCAAAACTCCCCCATTTATATCTCTCGCATCATTCCCGGAGGGGTGGCTGAAAGACACGGAGGCCTCAAAAGGGGAGACCAGCTGCTGTCAGTGAACGGAGTGGTATGTTCATAAAATAACCAGAGGTTTTCTCCCTAAGCACATTCTTTTTTTTCCTGCTGTTCCTAAATTCAAATGTTGAAATCCTAAGCATTGATGGATAGTAAACCTACAAAACCAGTAATTTTATATTTTTTATGCCTCATTTTCTCTTGCTCAGATATAAGTAGGAACAAGTTGGAAAAATCATCCCAGTCAGTGGAATTGCCCCCATATAATACCGCAATTGAATTAATGTTTAGAAGAACATATAATTTCAAGGCACTTTATTATCCAAAGGTACTATTAGCAAAGGCAAACAGCTAAAAAATAAAGATAAAATCCTCACTCCATTTTTTTTTCATTTTAACTAAAGAGGAGGGATCATTTTAATACACAGATAATTCCTTAAGCCAGGTTATACTATACTAGCTAAATATAATAAAAATACATTAGCCTCTCCCTCCAAAATTTGATCACATTATCTATTCATGTTATATATATTAGTTTTCACATGAAGTTAAAGAAAATTAAAACATACAATATTTTAACGTAAAAGTATAAACATACTTTTTTTTTCATAACCTCCATAGTCTTTGATGCCGTCTCCTCCACATGTAATAGTGAATTGGGAGAGAGAGCTTCATGCAAAATGATTTCCCCCTGTAACTTCTACTGACATCAAAATAAATTACCTAAAAGCATAAATTTCACAAGTATGAATAGAAACATATCAATAGTTACCTTTCTTCTAACCTAAGATCTTTCTTTCTCCTGAAAACTTCATATTTTGATAAACTAGATTTAGGTTATTTGTGGTCATTGATTTCTGCTTAGAACACGATATCCAGAATAAAATCCATTTGGAATGTGATATTTTATCAGTAACGATGGAGTAAATTCTTATTTATTTATAGCTTGCATACTGTTTGTTTCTTTTTTATTTTTAGCCTGACTAGTAGTTTTACAGAAACCCAAACTGTTCATACAACTCTGCTGATCTCTGATGTACATCAATCCATGAATGTTTTGTGGCACTTCAGTATCCCAATTCTAAAATTACCATTTCATTTACTTTTCTCTATGTAACAATGCTTTGAGATGAGCTTTTTGTTGAACTTTAGATAACTATGACGTTTTCAAACTGGCAGAGGGCTCTGGAGCTAGGTCATGCAATTATGTCACAAAGTAATCTGAGTCTCAGGGTATACATTTACAGTCTCTTTGAATGTATCAGGTAGGTCAAAAAAAAGTATAGATTTTAAAACATGAAAAGTACAAAAAAGTAACAAAAGTACATTAATAGAAATTGAAATTATATAAAGCAACAATACATATATATGAAATCAATTTAGTTGGTGACTGCCTTTTAACTTTCTATCAGGGGAGTTAAGAGCCTTTGTTTAGCCCACATATTTGCAGGGAACACAGCTGGAGGCATTTTGTAATCACTCATCCATTTCTTGCAATGGCCATTGGACTTTGTCAAAGAGGCTGCAGGGCCAGTTGGAGAATGATTTCAGACACATCAGGCTCTACCACTCAACATCCATATGATTATGGATTAGTATCTCCTAAACATGAATTTCCTATTCTGAATAAGGGGAGTATTAAGTAACTGAAGGGCTCTGATGAAGATTAGAATGAGGCAAGATGTCTGCTGAGAACTCTCCAGTGGTCATTTGGTCACACACACTTTAATGTAAGGCTGGTTACTCAGGAAGCTTGAAGATAGTTAGCAGTCCCCCTATGATATTGCTAATGTTAGTTACATTAAAAGTAAATCTTTAAGCAAATTCTGCTACATATATAGGCATATTTTGCAAACATTTATTAGCAAAAAGGCATTAAGACTCATAGAACCTCTTCCACATGAAATCCTAGTTCTATGTTCAGTAGAATGTTCCAGTCATTACCCCAGGAGAAGGGTCACTTGAGGCAGAGGAAAAACACTGCAGAGCTGGGGCTTGTTGCTCTTAAATTTAGCATCACACAACCAGAAATGCTATTAAGCTCACAGTGGGGAATAGGAAGGTTTCCTGATCGAACTTAGGCGACTAATCTTATGGTACAGGCTGTGGGTATTCTTCAGATTTTTGTGCTCTGTTTATTCAAAGGTAGGGAATGTCTCCAAAGTCTCTAATTTTTCACATATATTTAAACCCTTCAATTTTACCAATCAAGGTTCTTTAATCATGCTAGTTGAGTCACTGATTTTACCAATGAGAATCCATCTCTGACATATTTTTGCTAATAAGCAGAGCACCATTTGCTCATTGAAAAAGGCACAACAAATGGTTTTACAGTGGCCTACCTCTAGTGTTGCCTTTCTGATGTAATGCTTAATGACCACCTTATACGGCTTAAGCTGCTAAAGCTGGAGCTTAAAACATTTCACATTCATGTACCAAAACTATATATTGTAAGCTGCCTATATTAAAGTATTTAAAAATAGACGCACGCACATTCAGGCCTTGAGACTTTCCTACTCTTGCTGAGCAGAGCCGGGATTCCTCTGGCTCCATGGCAGCCCCGGGACGCCGCAGGCTGCGTCTGCAGTGACAGCTTGGTTTTCTCGGGAGCCGTGGGATGGAAAGGTTGTCCCAATGCCCAAGGCCCAGTGGCTACGGGGGATCCTCCCACATGCCTTCTAATGAACCTTGGACCCCCACAAGGATTCAAGATGGTGGCGTGAGAGGTGACACGGGGAACACCTCCCAAAACCACAAATAGTACAAAAATACAGTTAATTAATACAACTAACCCTAAAACAGCAACAAGAACGAAGGCTGAATCAGACTGCAAACAGACCTCACGAACGGAGCAGACCTTATGAAACAGGGCACCAGCTCCGCTCCCCTATGACCCACAACCTCACTCTATGGGCTGAGCAACTTCAGAGACTGGAGTTTCTGCACACTAATGAGCACCACACAGAAACAGGAAACGTCAAAAGAACAGACCAAAAACTCACAAACCCCAGAAAAAGGGCCAAATGAAAATGAACTCACCAATCTTCCAGAAAGAGAGCTCAAAATAAAAATCATAAACATGCTTATGGAGGTACAGAAAAATATTCAAGAACTCAGGAATGAATTTAAGTTGGAGATTCAATCAGTAAGAAATTCCATATCTGAAATGAAACATACAATGTAGGGATTTAAAAGCAGATTAGATGTAGTAGAAGAGATGGTAAATGGAATAGAAATTAAAGTGGAATACAAAGACATTGAGGCACAGAGAGAAAAAAGAATCTCTAAGAATGAAAGCATATTGAGAGAACTGTGTGACCAATACAAATGGAACAATATTAGCATTATAGGGGTACCAGAAGAAGAAGAGAGAGAAAAAGGGATAGAAAGTGTCATTGAGGAGGTAATTGCTGAAAACTTCCCCAATTTGGGGAAGGAGATAGTCCCTCAAGCCATGGAGGTGCACAGATCTTCCAACACAAGGGACCCAAGGAAGACAACATCAAGACATATAATAATAAAAATGGCAAAGATCAAGGATAAAGACAGACTTTTAAAAGCAGCTAGAGAGAGAAAAAAGATCACATTCAAAGGAAAACCTATCAGGCTATCATCAGACTTAACAGAAACCTTACAGGTCAGAAGGGAGTGGCATGATATATTTAATGCAATGAAGCAGAAGGGCCTTAAACCAAGAATACTCTATCCAGCAAGGTTATCACTTAAATTTGAAGGAGGGATAAACAATTTTCAGATAAGCAAAAGCTGAGAGAATTTACCTCCCACAAACCATTTCTACAGTGCATTTTGGAGGGACTCTGACAGATGGAAGTATTCCTAAGGCTAAACAGATGTCACCCAAGAGCTAGACAAAGTGTACAGAATATGATTCATAACATACAAAGAATGGAGGAGGAAGAAAAAGGAGGAAAAAAACCATGCTTTAGGTTGTGTTTGTAATAGCATATGAAGGAGTTAAATTATACAGTTAGATAGTAAGGGAATTACCCTTAAACTTTTGGAAACCACAAATTTAAAGCCTGCAATGACAATAAGTACATACCTATCAATAATAACCCTAAAAGTAAATGGTCTGAATGCACGAATCAAAAGACATAGAGTTCCTAAATGGATTAAAAAACAAGACCCATCTATATGCTGCCTACAAGAGACTCACTTCAAACCCAAAGACCTACACAGACTAAAACCGATGGGATGGAAAAAGTCATGCAACTAATAGTGAGAAAAAACAGGAGTTGCAGTACCTGTATCAGACAAAATAGACTTCAAAACAAAGAAAGTCACAAGAGACAAAGAAGGACATTACATAATAATAAAAGGGTCAGTTCAACAAGAGGATATAACTATTATAAATATCTGTGCACCCAACACAGGATCACCTACATATGTGAAACAAATACTAACAGAATTAAAGGGGGAAATAGAATGCAATGCATTCATTTTAGGAGACTTAAACACACCACTCACTCCAAAGGACAGGTCAACCAGACAGAAAATAAGTAAGGAGACAGAGGCACTGAACAACATATTAGAAGAGATGGACCTAATGGACATCTACAGAACACTCCATCCAAAAGCAACAGAATACACATTCTTCTCAAGTGCACATGGAGCATTTTCAAGAATAGATCATGTACTAGGCCACAAAAAGAACCTCAGTAAATTCAAAAAGATTGAAATTGTACCACCCAGCTTCTCAGATCACAAAGGTATGAAACTAGAAATAAATTACACAAAGAAAATGAAAAGGCCCACAAACACATGGAAGCTTAAAAACATGCTCATAAATAATCAATGGATCAATGACCAAATAAAACAGAGATGAAGCAATATATGGAGACAAATGACAACAATAATTCAACACCACAAAATCTGTGGGACACAGCAAAGGCCATGCTAAGGGGGAAATATATTGCAATACAGGCCTACTTCAGGAAAGAAGAACAATCCCATATGAGCAGTCTAAACTCACAATTAATGAAACTAGTAAAGGAAGAACAAATGAGGCCCAAAGTCAGTAGAAGGAGGGACATAATAAAGATTAGAGCATAAATAAATAAAATCGAGAAGAATTAAACAATAGAAAGAATCAATGAAAGCAGGAGCTGGTTCTTCAAGAAAATAAACAAAATAGAAAAACCCCTAGTCAGACTTATCAAGAAAAAGGGAGAGTCTACACACATAAAAAGAATCAGAAATGAGAAAGGAAAAATCACTATGGACACCCCAGAAATGCAAAGAATTATGAGAGAATACTATGAAAAATTATATGCTAAGTAATTGGATAACCTAGAAGAAACAGACAACTTTCTAGAAAAATACAACCTTCCAAGGCTGACCCAGGAAGAAACAGAAAATCTGAATAGACCAATTACCAGCAAAGAAATTTAATTGGTAATCAAAAAACTACCAAAGAACAAACCCCCTGAACCAGATGGTTTCACTGCTGAATTTTATCAAACATTTAGTGAAGACCTAATACACATCCTACTTAAAGTTTTCCAAAAAGTAGAAGAGGAGGGAATACTTCCAAACTCATTCTACCAGACCAACATCACTGTAATCCCAAAAAGAGGCAAAGACACCACAAAAAAAGAAAACTACAGAGCAATATCCCTGATGAACATAGATATAAAAATACTCAACAAAATATTAACAAACCAAATTCAAAAATACATCAAAAAGATCATCCATCATGATCAAGTGACATTCATACCAGGGATGCAAAGATGGTACAACATTCGAAAATCCATCAACATCATCCACTACATCAACAAAAAGAAGGACAAACACCACATGATCATCTCCATAGATGCTGAAAAAGCATTTGACAAAATTCAACATCCATTCATGATAAAAACTCTCAACAAAATGGGTATAGAGGGCAAATACCTCAACATAATAAAGGCCATATATGACAAACCCACAGCCAACATTAAACTTAACAGTAAGAAGCTGAAAGCTTTTACTTTAAGATTGGGAACAAGACAAGGATGTCCACTCTCCCCTCTTTTATTCAACATAGTTCTGGAGGTCCTAGCCACGGCAATCAGACAACACAAAGAAATAAAAGGCACCCAGATTGGCAAGGAAGAAGTCAAACTGTCCCTGTTTGAAGGTGACATGATGTTGTACATAAAAAAAACCCTAAAGAATCCACTCCAAAACTACTAGATCTAATATCTGAATTCAGCAAAGTTGTGGGATACAAAATTAATACACAGAAATCTGTGGCTTTTCTATACACTAACAGTGAACTAGAAGAAAGAGAAATCAGGAAAACAATTCCATTCACAATTGTGTCAAAAAGAATAAAATACCTAGAAATAACCTAACCAAGGACGTGAAAGGCCTATACCCTTAAAACTACAAGACACTCTTAAGAGAAATTAAAGAGTACACTAATAAATGGAAATGCATCCCATGCTCTTGGCTAGGAAGAATTAATATTGTCAAAATGGCCATCCTGCCTAAAGCAATCTACAGATTCAATGCAAACCCTATCAAAATACTGACAGCATTCTTCATTGAACTAGAGCAAATAGTTCTAAAATTCATATGGAATGACAAAAGACCCTGAATAGCCAAAGCTATCCTGAGAAGGAAGAATAAAGCAGGGGGAATTACGCTCCCTGACCTCAGGCTCTACTACAAGACAATTTGCTACTTGCACAAGAACAGTTCCATAGACCAGTGGAACAGAATAGAAAGCCCAGATATAACCCAAGCATATATAGTCAATTAATATATGATAAAGGAGCCATGGATATACAATGGGGAAACGACAGCCTTGTCAACAGCCAGTGTTGGCAAAACTGGACAACTATCTGTAAGAGAATGAAACTGTATTACTGTCTAACTCCATACACAAAAGTAAATTCAAAATGGATCAAAGACCTCAATGTAAGTCATGAAACCATAAAACTCTTAGAAAAAAACATAGGCAGAAATCTCTTGGACATAAACATGAGCAACTTCTTCATGAACATATCCCGCCGGGCAAGGGAAACAGAAGCAAAAATGAACAAGTGGGACTATATCAAACTAAAAACCTTCTGTACAGCAAAGGACACCATCAGTAGAACAAAAAGACATCCTACAGTATGGGAGAATATATTCATAAATGACATATCTGATAAGGGGTTGACATCCAAAATATATACAGAGCTCATGCACCTCAACAAACAAAAAGCAAATAAGCCAGTTAAAAAATGGGCAGAGGAGCTGCACAGACAGTTCTCCAGAGAAGAAATTCAGATGGCCAACAGGCATAGGAAAAGATGCTCCACATCGCTAATCATCAGAGAAATGCAAATTACAACCACAATGAGATATCACCTCACACCAGTGAGGATGGCCAACATCCAAAACATAAACAACAACAAATATTGGACAGGATGTGGAGAAAGGGAACCCTCCTACACTGCTGGTGGGAATGTAAATTTGTTCAACCAGTGTGGAAAGCAGTATGGAGGTTCCTCAAAAAATTCATAATACCATCTGACCCAGGAATTCCACTTCTAGGAATTTACCCTAAAAATGCAGCAGCGCAGTTTGAAAAAGACATATGCACCCCTATGTTTATCGCAGCACTATTTATAATAGCCAAGAAATGGAAGCAACCTAAGTGTCCATCAGTAGATGAATGGATAAAGAAGAGGTGGTACATATACACAATGGAATATTATTCAGCCATAAGAAGAAAACAAATCCTACCATTTGCAACAACATGGATGGAGCTAGAGGGTGTTATGCTCAGCGAAATAAGCCAAGTGTAGAAAGACAAGTATCAAATGATTTCACTCATCTGTGGAGTGTAAGAACAAAGAAAAACTGTAGGAACAAAACAACAGCAGACTCACAGAACCCAAGAATGGACTAACAGTTACCAAAGGGAAGGGGACTGGGGAGGATGGGTGGGAAGGGAGGGATAAGGGGGGAAAGGCATTACGATCAGCACACATAATGTAGCTGGGGGGCATGGGAAAGGCAGTATTTACAGAGAAGACTAGTAGTAATTCTATTAGCATCTTACTGTGCTGATGGACAGTGACTAATGGCGCGTGTGGGGGGGACTTGATAATAGCAGGTCCAGTAACCATAATGTTGTTCAAGTGACTGTACATAAATACCAAAATAAAAAAAAATAAAAAATTAAAGTTAATTAAAATAATTTCACAAAAATAAAGATATAATTATGTAAAAACAAAAAAAATGTTAAGTCATGTGCCTTTAACAGTGCCTAATATTTATCAGACGCTTATCAAGAGTTTTCCTTCTGTAAATGAAAAACTTTGTGACCCAGTGGGCTTCCCATGGTCACACAGAGAAGAGTTCATCCAGGGCAAGAGCCCTTGGCCTCTAATACCACATCCCCAACTCTTTTTGGTATAAATAATACCAGTCAGGTAGAAGTATTTAATGAAAAGCAAATTACTCTGTAATGGAAGGGCCAGAAAAGATAAAGATTAACAAGTGATTAGAATATTTCTGTTTATACTTTAATGTATCATTTGGGAAGATTGATATGGAAAAATTTCAGAACATGCCATTCTAAAGTGAGAAATTTTGGAAGGAAGTGATTTGGAAGGCTGAAACAGACCTTCGCTACTTCTGTAGAAGTACTCTGGGGAAAATTTCCTAATGTCCTAATTAAAAAGTAAAGAAATTATTATTTGTTCTTTAAACATCTGAAAAGACATCTGAGAAGATGTCTTGATTATATATATGTGTTTGTTTGTTTTTCCCTGTGTGCTTTTAGAAAGGATATGTCATGATGTCTGGTAAAAAATAAAATACATTAATACCGTATGTCAAGTAACAAAGTGAGGTGGGAAGAGATAAAATCAAGAAATAGAAATGAAGAAAAGATATAGCGATTGAGTGATTTTTTTTTTCTTAGTGTCTTAGAAGTCAAAACAGGAGCAAACTCAACCCAACTCAGCTATCATTAGGGAGAGACTTTTTTTCTACCCCTGAGCTCCAGAGAAATTTCCCATGAGGTTTTTACAAATGAGACGTTGAATCACATAATACAATTTTACAGAAAATACAAAGGCCTTTTGTGTATGCCTACTTCTTATTTTAACTCTCAGTAAAAACTTTGAGCTGAGTTCTCAATTAAAATTTAACACTAACAGGAGGCCAAAGTATTACAGTTAGAATTTATAGCTTTATAATGATCCTTTTCACTCTTTTATGCCCATATGTTTCATCAGCGATTTTGAGAAAGGAGCTCAAGGTCTGTTTGTAAAGGTTGCAGCCAGTGTGAAGCCACAGGGATGTGAAATACATTTAGTGATAGAATCTGTATATAAAAAAACCTCAATAGGATGATACAATATGCCTAATTTATTAAGAATCTACATGAAGTCCTGCTCCTATGCCAGAAAACTAGCTAACGGTGTGCAGAATCAGGGAAGAATGGGTGAACAGAATATCTGAAGAAAAACAAAACAAAACAAAACGGGATTTCAGTTGGTTTCAAGAGGAATATGAGGCAATGGGAAATAAAAATGTTAATGTAGGGGCAATGAATGTAAATATCACGTACAGACACTGAAGGCGGTTGGCCCCCCTCCTGCAGATGCCGTTCAGCTCATACCCCAGTGTGCCCTGGTCCTTCCTTGTGAAGAACAGTAAGTCAGTTCAGAGATGAGCAGTCTTATAGATGGTGAACATATTACAGAAGGACTTGAGCTGTTTGGGATAGAGAAAAGAACATCTAGGGGAAAGGCGGCTGTCTCTAGTTGTCCTCCATTGTGTGAGGTGCCCTTGGTCGAGCTGAGAGCACTGGTAAAAGTCACAGGAAGGCAGATTTCAGCTTATTATAATAAAGAGCTTTTAAAGACTGAATCTTAGGACAGCATGTGCCCATCATTTGAAGTTTTAATCAAAGATTAGAAGATCACCTGGCAAGAGTATTTTTAAATATGCATACTGTGCGGAGAGCTGGAACAGTTAGATCCAGGGCCCCTTCTAACTGTGCTGCTGGGATTCTGTGTCTTTAGATGGGACTTTTGCCAAGACTGCTATTTACCCTCCCCCTCCACACACACATACCCCCCTTATAAGTAAAGAGCCAGTAGGCTCAACTACTCTATATTTCTAATGAGACATTTTTCTGAACAGAAAGATTAGAAATCTTTAAAATAATAATTTTTATTATTAAATTTAAAGAAATCTTTAAAAAATAATAATTTTTACCTATTTATTACTTTACAGTTTATGAACAGTATTTATATGAGATTCACCCATTTGTGCTTCTAAACATTCTCATGAAATGGGTAGGGACAGAGTTCTCTCTCTCTCTCTTTCAAACACACACACACAGACACACACAAACAGAAGTGGATATACACAGACCAACACCCAAACACACACATGAAGTGAATTCAACCTTTATTGTGATCATAACCGATGCTTACCAATGGAATAACTGGTTTAAATTTAAAGGGTCAGTCCCAATGAGGTCTTAGTAAGCTCTGTGAATTATGTCAATGTCAATTTCCTGGTTTTACTATTTTGTAATAGTTTTACAAGATACTAAGATTGCAGGAGGGTGGATAAAGGATGCACAGGGCATCCCCATATATTCCTTTTTAGCTTTCTGTGAATCTATAATTCTTTCCTAATAAATATTTTTAAAAAGGGAGAAAGTCCAAAGAGTCAACCAGAAAAACAATGTCGTACTGATTGTGATGGAATAGAAGGCAGGTAGGGAGCTGGGAGGCAGAGGGCAGAAAGATTGAATCATGGGAATTTTAAGAGCAAGCCATCGTGAAAAGAAGCTTTCGTTAGCTTCTGAAACCCAAACATTGTTTTAGAGCATCACCGGTGGACAAATTGCAATTACATTCACCCAGCTCTGTAGTTAATCCTAAGTAAAACCGCTAATACAGTGTGTGCATAATATTGATTTTTAAGCATAACAGATAAATGAGGAGAAGTTTAGGAATGGAACAGAGTAAATTGTTTTCCTGGAATCTGGCTTTTCCCCATTTTATAAATACCTATGCCAAGTTAAGGGTGAGTACCCGCAGGCCAAATTACTTACGCAGAAAGGCTGTCAGGTGTAGAATAAGGACAAAACCAAAATTAGACCTCTGTAGATATGAGTTGTGTGAAGCTACAGGATCCCAGAGGGAAAAATCTGTATTAAAATCTTATTTACCTGTTATTCGAACAAAGAGAAAATGCAAATAAAAAGAAGTTTTTAATAACTGAGATACACTGTAAGATTTCTATGGAAATGTAACTCCACATTAAAATGTGTGCCCGCTGACAGCAGCAGGAACTGGCCGTCTGTCCGAGAACAGTCCCTCTGCTCTGCTGAAGCTGCGGTTGTTGGACTCCAGGCACCACTGAAAGTACTTTCCATAATGAACTTATTATTTCTCCATGATGATCTCTGGGGGCAGGTGCTATTATTAGCACTCTCGTTTTATAAATGGGGAAACTGAGGAGGAGAGTGACCATGTAACTTGTCCCGGGTCATTCAGCTGGTGACTGACAGAGCCAAAGATGCTCACCCAGGCAATTAGGCCTTACTCGTTTTAACTTAAGGGTAAATAAATATCGTAGCTATGAATGAATTAGCATTTTCCTATAAGATGTAGGAAGAATCAAGGTGTCTTGACCTTGATGGGTTTGCATCAGTGCATTTTTGTGGGGGAGAGGGTCTATCATTTTTCTCACATTCTCATAAGGGGCTTCCTTTAAAAAGTTAAGAACTATTCCTAAAAAATAATGTTTTGAAAAAAGGAGGCGTTTACTTGAATTAAAATGGCTCAGAATACTAAGGGGCCTGAAGAGTTTGGTTTGGATGTATTTGGATTGTCCCATATCTGTGGAACCCCTTACTCCACTTTGTGCTGGGCTCAGAAACTACAGGGGCCAGAGGGCGGCCGAAACAGCCAGGCACAACCAGGCACAGCCCCGAGCCTCCCTCACTCTCAGCGTCCCCCGGGCCGTTACAGGGGGCAGTGCAGACGCAAGGAGGGGGGAGGCAGAGGCTCAGTGTTCGGTTCCTTTAGAAGCCCGGCACGAGGATCCCCACCTCAGTTCTGGGCGAAAAGACCTCCAAGATTGTCTGTTCTCTTCACATCCTTTCCCCACCCTACTTGTCATTTCCAGATTCTTTATGTTTCTCGGAAGCTGAGTAGGAGATTGTTTGGGTTGATAATTAAATAGGTATGCAGGCTGGAATTTCAGTTAAGTGCTGAAAATTTTTGTTTGCTGAATGACATGTGACACTCCACTCACAAAGGTGAAGGAGTCATGAAAATTGCAATTATATTGTTTTATCCTGATATCTTTGGAATGGCACCAACAAGGCACTATAATCCTGAGAAGGTGGTGGCCTAGTTCCCTTCATTCTGAACTGGCTCATCATAAGGGATCTTTCATTTGAAAAGTCAAGCAGGGAAATACTGTGCTATGCCAACAGAACAGGTAAGAAGAACTCATAGGCTGGAATGGCTACATTCCCATCCTGTGATTTCAGTCTGCAGGAATGGGCACCAGGTATATAAGCTCTAGGACATTAGCTGACCAAGCTGAGCTTTGAGCATACATGAGATTGTGATGATAAAGTGGACTGAAAATGTCTCAGTGCCTAAACACACTCACAGTTTAGCCCATGTTAAAGTATACAACGCTCTAGATGCTACAAAGTGATCCCCTGCGTGGGTCAGACCGACCTGAGACTGTGTTTAGGTTGCGGATAATGGGTATTTGACTATTCAGTTTAGTGGCTAATGCAGTCTTTCTCAAAGTTATTATTACATTTGTTGTGGGTGATTTCCCTATTCTGTGCTATTGTTTTAGCTATGCTTTTCATTCATCCAATGGTTATTTCTAGAACAATTATTATGTGGCAGCTGCTGAGCTAAGCCCTGGGTAAAGATGATGAGCAAAACAGAAAAGGTTATAACTT
The DNA here is from genome assembly GCA_029783875.1 of Phataginus tricuspis. Classification (NCBI taxonomy): domain Eukaryota; kingdom Metazoa; phylum Chordata; class Mammalia; order Pholidota; family Manidae; genus Phataginus; species Phataginus tricuspis. The sequence continues at coordinate 11,302,415 of JAQQAC010008719.1, forward strand.
CCATGGAACATTCTGCCAGTGTTTTGGAGAATAAGAAAGTGATGATGATAACAACAAATATGTACATACAAAAGTATGTGCATTTTTGGTGCATTTTGGTATCCCAGCCTAACGAAAAATCCCTCAGATTCACACCATGTGTGTGTTAGTTTCCTATGGCTGCAGTAACAAATCACCACACACTTGGTGGCATGAACAGTAGAACTTTATTCTCTCACAATTCTGGAAGCCAGAAGTCTGAACTTGTTTTGAATGACCCAAAACCAAGGACAATCCCTTTCGTGTTCTGGCCAGTTTCTGGCGGTTGCCTGCATTCCTCGACTGTGGTCACCTCGCTCAAATACCTGCCTCCATGGTGACCTTACCTTCTTCCCTTCTGTGTCAAATTTTCCTCCACTTCCCTCTTATAAGGACACTTGTGATGGCATTTAGGGCCTGCCAAGATAGCGCCAGATCATCTCATCTCAAGGTCTTTGATTTAGTCATATTGGCAAAGACCCTTTCTCCATTTAACAACAATTTCAGGTTCCACAGAATAAAACCTGATGCCTTTGAGGACCATTATCTAACCCTCTGCAATGTGTTAATATCCTAAAATCCAGAGGCCTTACATGTCTCTGGGATTATGGAATGGGACCATTGTCCACGGGCTGTGGACATGTTGGTTTTCCTCTCCCAGGAGAGCATGTGCTCAGTACTTTCCACCATTCTCCTGGTTCTGGTAATGCAAGTTCCTTCTTCCCTCTCACTTTGGGCACTTTGCTATTTTTCCTCCTGCCTATATAGTCGATGAAGCCCCTCAGCCTCCACCTCCTCCTGCCCCTAACCCCAGTCCCAGTCTAGTCTTTGGATGAGGAAAACAATGCAACCACCTTTTCTCGCCTCATTGCTGAAAGCTTTCGGCTAGGTCTGAGTATGGTTTTTGCTGCCTAGGTGTGAGCTGAAGCAAAGGGGGAGGGAAATACACAAGGAACAGCCTCACACTTATACACTCTGACAAGTGTTAAGTGGAAACAGTAGAAAATAAAAACAAGTTTCCATGTAAAAGAATAATGGAAGCTGCTTTTAATAGTGTTAAGGACAGCCTCCTTAAGGGGTGACATTTAAGCTGAGATCAAGGGCAAGGAAGAGCCAGTCATCATCAGAAGAAAGAGCTTGTGCAAAGGTACAGTGGTAAGAAACTCCATGACTGGCCATGCAGGAGTGGCTAAAAGAAGAGCAGAGTGGCTGGGGCATGAAGTCAGACTAGGTGAGCTGAAGAGTTGGTTGGGAGCCAGATGGGGTGGATTCTTACAGGTGCCACCCAGAAGGTTTAATCTAGTATTATTTTAAGTGCAATACAAGTATTGGTGTCATCCATCAATTCTGAAATCTAGTGATATGCTAAGGATTTCTGATACCATCTATGGATATTCACTAAGAAGTGAAAAGCATAACTTTTTCTATATTTCAGTGTATTTGTTTTCCTGTTTTTTCTTAAATCACTTGACTAAGATCTGGCATCTGATAACAAGGTTAGAAGCCATTTTCTGTCTTTCTGTTATTATTTTCAACAGAAATTAGAAAATTTTTACTTTATTATCAATTGGCACTTTCAGTATTTCAAATAAGATGTTAAATTTCAAGTTCTTGTAGTTTCTGAGGAGCTTAAGGATAGTCTGTCTATGATCACTTAGTCTTTGAGACTCGATTTCATCATCTGTAAAGCAGAAAGGACAATACCTTCCTCATGGAGATGATCTGAAGATTGACTAAGAAAGAGTGTAAAAGTATCTGCCACATTTTGTAAAAACCCAATAACTGCTAATTATTATTAACTATTAATTATTATTAACTGTTAATGTAAATTCATTTTCTTTAAAGCAGGTAATAGTCTCCTTCCTATCTCACAGTTTTGCCTGTATATAGAGTTAAGCTCAGACTAAGTTATTTCATGTTCTCTCTGTTTATCTTCAAGAGACAGTAAAAGTCTCCCACGGAATATTCTAATTCCAGAGCAGGTGGGTCCCATACATTGGCTGATATTCACAAATCTTTGGAATTTTTGGCATCATTACATCTGCAAACTGATGCAACGACATCTATCCTATCTACTTTTCCAAATAGCAATGAGGGTAAATGAGAGAATAAATAAATACAGCTCTGGCATCTACAGATTCAATGCACCCACTATCAAAATACCAATGGCATTTTTCACAGAACTAGAGCAAAGAATCCAAAAATTTGTACAGAACCACAAAAAACCTCAAATAGCCAAAGCAATCTTGAGAAAGAAAAAAAAGTGCCATGTTCCCTGATTTCAAACTATACTAAAGAACTCTACTAATCAAAAAAGAGGGGTACTGGTATGTAAAAAGATACATAGATCAGTGGAACAGAATAGAGGGCCCAGAAGTAAACATGCACATATGGTCAATTAATCTATGACAAAGGAGGCAAAAACATACAATGAAGGAAACAGTCTCTTCAACAACTGTGCTGGGAAACCTGGACAGCTACACGCAAAAGAGTAAAACTGGATGACTATCTTACACCATACACAAAAATAAATTCAAAATGGATTACAGTCTTTAATGTAAGACCTGAAACCATGAAATTGCTAGGAGAAAACAGGCAGTAAGCTCTTTGACATCAGTCATAGCAATATTTTTCTGAGCAGTCTCCTTGGGCAAGGGCAACAAAAACTGAAATTAAGGAACAGGATTATATATAACTACAAAGCTTTCACACAGTGAAGGAAACACTTAACAAAATGAAAAGGCAGCCTACTGAATGGGAGAAGATATTTTCAAATCATAAATCTGATAAGGGATTAATGTCCAAAATATATCAAGAACCTGTACAACCTTAATATAAAACAAAAATTAAAAAATAAAGAACCTGAATAGACATTTTTTTCTAAAAATACATACAGATGGTCAGTAGATACCTGAAAAGATGCTCAATATCACTAATTCTCAGGGAAATGCAAATCAAAACCACAGTGAGATATCACCTCATACCAGTCAGATTGGCTATTATCAAAAAGATAAGAAAAAAAATAACAAGTGTTGGCAAGGATGTGGAGAAAAGGTGCACTTTGAGGCAAATGTAAGTTGGATGCAGCCACTATAGATAAACAGTGTAGAGTTTCCTTCAAAAAATTAAAAATAGAACTAGAAATTCCACTTGGGGGTATTTATATGAAGCAAACAGAAATACCAGTTCAAAGAGATATACACATGCCTATATTCATTGCATCATTATTTACAATAACCAAGATGTGGAAGCAACTGAAGTGTTCATCAATAGATGAATGAATAAAGATGGGGTATGTATATATATAATATACTATATATATATAATGGCATATTACTCATCCATAAAAAAGAATAAAATCTTGTCATTTGTGACACCATGGATGGATGGACCTTGAGGGTATTATGTGAAGTGAAATAAGTCAGAGAAAGACAAATACCATGTGATTTCACTTATATGTGGAATCTGAAAAACAAAACAAATGAACAAAAAAAATAGACTATAGATACAGGAAAAAAACTGTTGATTACCAGTGGACAAAATAGATGAGGGGATTAAGAGGTATAAACTTCTAGTTATAAAACTAATAGGTCATAGGGATGTAGTGCGCAGCATAGGGAATATAGTCAATAATACTGTAATAACTTTGTATGGTGACAGACGGTAACTAAACTCATTGTGGGGGTCATTAATGTTGTATACACCTAAAACTAATAGGATTTGTATGCCAAGTATACTTTAATAAAAAATAAATACATCATTGGCAAAATAAGATTTTATCTTTCCACAAAAACAAAGCATTTTTGCTGCATATTATTATTAATCAGGCTTTTCAACAAACTCCCATCAGATGGGTCTCTCCATATTTCCTATTGCAACAAAGTCTGAATTGCATTACAAAAGCAGAAAATGTAAATAATGATCTTTGTGTTGGCTGAAAAATATGAGGTTCATCTCAAAGGAATACAGTGTTTGTCTTCAAATTCTGTGCTAGGTCAACTTCTGGCATCGTATATGCTCGTGGAACTCACCAAACCCAGTCACCAGCGATCCCATTAGTGGAGAAGCCAGTTTCTGTTGCCTTAAAGCTGTGCTTTATGATTCAACTTAAGCCTGACTTGCCTGAGAAGGAACATTCTTCTAACTTCTTAAATGTTCATCTGTAGACTGCTGACACTGGCCTAACTCAAAGTTGAAATTTTGTTAATGTACCACAAGTCCATAGGTATACCTGATAAAATGCAAACCAAGTTAAGTCTCTGAGTTTCTTGGTTTTTCTATAATGGATTTTCATTTTGCCTTATTCTTGATTATGTTCTCAAAGGAAGAAAACATGGAAAAAATAACACACCATAAGCTATGTGTGATTACTAGGAGGTTCGTGTGAGATGGCCAAACTCTAACTCAAATCTTAGTCGCTGAGCCTCAGATACGGGAAGTGCAGTGAGAGAGTCTTGGCAGTTGTGCTGCGTGAACCACACCTTTCTAAGTTCAGACCTGGGGCACGTCCAGTTGTAATGAGGATGCGGAGTGTGTCATATTGAACTAGGCCTTCCCTCCTTGGTTTGCTTTCTCTTCTCTCAGGTACAGAATCATTAGATGGCACTTTCATTACTGCCGCCTTTACTCTGAAATGTAAATTAATTACAGCCCTTTAATGGCACTTAAACTCTTCTCAAGAGAAGTCATGTTTCTATTCATTAGGTGTGCCTGTTACCACCATTACTATTTAAGTATTGTATAGCTTGAGACTGAAGAATGTTACTTTTGATATGAACCGAGACAAGAGGCTTTATAACTAGAGTTAAAATCTGCATAGATTGTAACTATGTTTTTGATGGAACATGAATTTAAATTGCCACAAGGCTGGTCTGTACAAGATTCGATTTCCTAGCATCAGCCTGAGCCTAGCTTATCACCCAGCACCTGCATCTCAACCCAGTTTTTTCATTCTGAACTCATCACCACATATATCACAGTCATGACAGATTCAGAAATCTAGTAAAATGTGAATTAGAAAAGTTGAGAATGCTAGGCAGCCTCTGAAAGAACTAAGAGAGCATAATGCTGTACTAGATTTGGTTTTGCAAAGGGCTCTCCTTGAAGTAAGAGTGAAAAATTTGACGATTATGAGATCCAGGAGGAGATGAATGAGTGGCAATGACCACGTGGCAGTCTAGAGAGGAAATGCCCCATCACAGTTCATCCATCTGCACTGGGGAATGTGGACGGTGTTGGCAAACAATTCAGAATTAACAAACAAAAACAACCCCTTCTGGCTTTGTAGAGATGATATATATGCAGGATCTAAAAGGATAAACTGGTTATGTACAGAAGTGTCAGAGTGCATAGGTGGATGGGGGTTACATTGGGCAGAGGGTACAACATATGTACAAGCGTAAGAAACAGCATTATGCTCATAGTTAGAGTAAGTAAGGCAAAGTGCCGTAGGACTGGGATTGGAGGTTGGGCAAGGGCTGTGTTGCAGGGGGCCCCATAAACAATGATAAAGAGCCTGGAGTTATTGCTTAAAGGTGTCAGGAAATGGCTAACATAACATGGTTTTATTTGCATTTAGAAAAGTTGTTCTGGCAACCGCCAGCATGTGGGAGTGGGAATATGTGAAGGGGTAGAGGAAAAACTAGAGGTGGGGACATCAACTAGGAAACTCTTAGGAGCTTTGGAGAGACATCATAAGGTCTTAACCACAAGGAGAGTAATTAGGATGGAGCCGAAGAAAGAGATTTGTAAACTATTTTGGAGATAATGGAACTATTAGCAAGACCTGGTGATTGGATGTGAGGCATAAAGGAAAGGTAATTACCAAGAAAGTCCCAAGTTTCAGGCATGGATCCCACCTCCTCTTCCTATAGGAGAAAAGGTTCAGTGAGAAACTGAGGAGCTCAGTCCTCAGCAATTGGTGGGGTTACCCATGTGAAGTGAACAAAGTAGAATAATTTCACCTGGTTTGGGAGAAAGGCATAGATTTTAATTTAGTTTTGCCTTTGGGGGATGTTAGTTTAACATCAACTAATTGAGTTCTATTGAACTGACAGCATATCAAAGTAGAAAATTTTACTTTTTAAAAATCCTTCTACATAAACTTTTTACTAAATTACATTTGTCTTAACCAGACATTTTTAACCTTGGACCAGTTGATATTTTTAACTGGATCCTTCTTTGTTGGGGGGGCTGTTGTGTACACTGTAGGATGTTTTAGCAGCATCCGCGGCTAGGAACACTCCCCACTCCAGTGGTGGCCATCAAAAATGTGTCCAGACACCGCAAGGGGCAGAACCACACCAGGTAAGAACCATTATCTTAAACCAAATTAGCCCAAGTTCATGAAGACTGAGACAAACCAAATTGTAGCTGCATCATTAAAATCTAAATTGTATACATTATACAGTGGATGGAATGAGCTTCGACCAAATCATAGCATGTAGGGATTCCTCAAACAAGGGCCATTCTGGCAAAGAGACTTCATCTCAGGCTTATCTCTAAATTGAGGGATCTGTGAGAGAAGCCCTCTCGTTGACCTAAGTTACTGGCTTACCTTTGGATGACACAGGCAGAGACTGACAGCTCACCATTACTAAATCTGTCTCCACAGGCAAATAGTAACTTAAGAATATCACTTCATAGGCTTCAGTCAGACTCCCAAAAAAGAATGATTAACCATGTGCCATGTGCCTGGCACTGGGAAAGAGACAGTTTAAGCAAAACAGGTCAGACACTAAAGATTAGGGTAATAAAAGAGGATTACTTTTATCTAATTCTTCGAGAAACATCAAGGTTTTCATAAATTGAAATGGTTGTATTACTCATAAATGGCCTTAACTTTAGCTTTGGGTGATGTGTAGAAATATTGTGCCAATGAGTCATAAACATGCGAAGACCTCACTACCTTTCTCTTCAGCCTAAGCCTAGAAGGCACAGCGTCTCTCTGAGCACTCAGAGTCTGTGACCGACATCTGCAGGGATCCTGGTGCTCTCTGACATTTACAGTGGATCTGAGGTGAGGCTGGTTACGGAGCGATCAACGGAAGAGCTGCTCCTCCTGGAATTCTCTTTCTTTTCATGTCTGTGATTTGAGTTTTTTCAAATGTTTATATGAAATAATCATTATTATGTAGCTATTCACTCTTAAGCAATGTAAGAGGCAACTTTATCTATCACTGCCCAAGTTATAGCCATTCAGACAGAGCTGATTACCGCAGGACCCATCACACACACTGCTTCACGTGGGTCCTACTTTATTTGAAGAAATTGTCAGAAGGGAAAGCAAAGCTGTATGATGCTAGTTATCAGATCACACATCATTTACGCTACCAATATTTTAAGTGTTAAAAATGTGATTTCCTCCAGTTGTATGGAGTATAATTTTGGATGTATTTGGCGTGTTCCACAAAAAACCCAATCACTTTTAACCTGCTTGGCTCTAATAAATTTATTTATTTATTAAGAAAATCATCAATAATTTAATTAGTGTAGCTTTTAAAAGACATGTTTGATTATTCTGTGAATCAAAGAAATCGAATATAGTCATTGAAATTCCCTCCTATGCACTTCAAATTATTTGTAGGATGTGGGGACCTGAGTCATAGTTTTAACTTTATCGTTGTGTGATTCTGGCTAGATCTAAACACGATGATCTGCTTTCTCTAATAGATTCCTGCTCAGTCATTCCGCCAAACCCTTACTTTGAGAGACATTAAATAGAGTAATAACTTGACAAACTATACATAAATGCCCTGTATCTGGAGCATGTGTGGCCAAACAAGGTTATATAACACTGCCTGGACATAGTCTTAATATGCATCATTTATTTAGCATCTATAAAGTATTTATTAAGTATCTGCAGTGTACCAGGCCTTCTTCAAGGCAGTCAGGATTCTTTGCTGAAAAGAAAGAGAAAAATTATTCCTTTCATGGAGCTTATATTCCAGGAGGACAGATAGGCAATAAACAAATAAACACATATCACGTTAGATGGTAGCAAGTACTAAGGAAATATAAATCGGTACAGTGCCAGAGACCAGGAAGCGCCAAGGTATGGAAGGTGAAGGCGTGACGCTGGGTGGCCCGAGCAGCCTCAGAGAGCCCCATGAGTGCCCAGGGAAGACCACTCAGAGGAAGGAGTCGGGCTGGATCCCTGAGAAGGCAGAGCACTGGCTTGCTGGAGAAGCAATGAGGATGCCGCAGCGGAGTTCCACAGTTGTAGCTCCCATTTAAAACAAATTTTAAAGTTTTTGCTAGCTAAAAAAATGCAACTTTTAAAAACTATGTCTTCTACTCAATATATAGGCCACTCTATTAAAATGGTGGTGAAAAAAACCCCAAACATTGGGTACAGAAAAAGCAGCAGTCCTTCCAGTGTAGTAACAAAGTGGACCATAAAAAGTAAAGGCTTCCTTGGGGACCTTCCAGGCCAGGCATTTGCTAAACACTCAACCCACTGGGCCATTTAATTCTCACAGAGTAAGTCAGTGGAATGTATGGAGTTGGAGGACTACCTGGGTGACTTTTCTGAACCTTAGTTTTCTCGTTGCTAAGAGATGGTAGTGTTGTGGCTACACTGTTTTTATGTTTTGGTGTTTAAATGGCACAGCATAGCTCCTGACGCCCAGTTAAGTACAGTACCAAGTAAATGCTAAGCTGTAATCATCTTACTAGTTCATAATTAGGGCAGCAGCCATTGGTTTAAATAAGAAATCATTACGTTTTCTCAGACATCATTATGTTATAAATTTGTTGATGAACATTAACCAGTCCATAAAACTTAGATACTTATTCATTCAGTCATTTGGCAATATTATTGGGCCTAGTGTTATCTTAGTCACAGGGGAAATAAAAAATGAGTGCCCTTGATTTCACACTTATAGGGAGGGGGAAGAAATAGATCATCTGCGCAACATGGGTTATTTTATAAACCATGCTACGTGTGGGGAGCCATGGGAGATCCTGGAAGGGGCACCTAACCCAGGTGTGGGGAACCAGAGACGGTTCCTTCTGTGGAGAAAACTCATAGGCAAGTGGGTGTTGGGTAGGTGAATGGAGGCAGCAAGGAAGGTAAAAGAGCCACTCGGGAGCAACACTGGAGTCTAGACACGAGAGAAACTGCAAATTCTTCTGTTTGGAGACTTAAGGGTTGGCAGCTGAGGCTGAAAATATAAGCAGGGGCCAGAATGTAATGAGGCGTGCTGGGCTGAAGCCTTTGGGCTGTATCTGAGCAATATGGGGGCTCAGAAGGATTTTAAGCAAGAGAGTGACATGATCAGATTTGCATTTTAGAGTGGTGACTGTGATTCTGGTGTGAAGTGGTTTGGAAGGGGCCAGAACAACTCAACGTTTAGTGAGAGAGGAAACAGATCTCATGATGACTCTGCCATCTAGGGAATAACTAGGTTTACTTGTCACACTGCATTGTTATTTGGAGGGGGCGAGAGGGGAGAGGATCAATAATAATGGTACCAAAGTACACATAGAAAGTCAACTCATTTCATTTTCAAAAACAGTCCTAGGTCGGCTGATTTGTAACTGTCTCTGGGATCTCACATCTCTCAAGCTCAAAATCATTGCAGTGTTCCATCCCAGAAGCCATTAGATGAAAAGCAAAATTTAAACGTGCAGTATTTCAAAATTCTTCCTCACCATTTCCCAGGCAAACATCATTCCCCGAAAACCTGGAGTTATAGCACTCACCCTTAAACATGAATGATCTGCCAGGGCCGTATAACTGAAATGCTAACATGGGCAGATCAACAATGGAGAGGAAATGGAGGAAGGGAAAACTCAGGTTTCAGCAAATTAATGAGACCCGCAGAAAAAACTTACTCGTCATGATTGTTCAAATGGTATCTCGGAGGCATTCCCTTGTAGTTGGGGTTTTGAACCTCACACACAATACACTTCTGCATCCATAATTTCTAAGGTAATGCAGCTAAAATCCCTTAATTTCACCTAAATTACTCAGGCTATTACAGTTATCATTTATTTTTGCTCAAATTACTTCAAAACCGTGCCTCAAAGCACTTTTTAAACAAATTGCCCTATGTCCCACCTTCTTCATTTTGTCCTAGAATGACTTTTCTTCTCATTTTCCTCATGATGATACTAGGCTACTGCATTAAAATAAATCATATAGGACATATGTGAATGTATCCTTATAAAATTTCCAAATGATTCTGTGTGAAAAGACTAAAGTCAGATTTTTTTGAGATGTGCCTTTAACCATTTCCTTCTCCCTCACTCCATTTCAATTCCTTCCTCTCCCCACATGAAGAAACGTTATAGTGGGTATTTGTTCCAACACTCTTCTTTGCACTCAAGTATACACACTTTTTTACTCACTTCTTTATTGTTGTAAACCTAAGAGACAGTATCAAGCAGCAATTAAGAGGCCAGGCTTGGAGACATATGTTTTGCCCATTGATGGGGCACCATTGTGAGCTTACTGTGCACCTCCTTTGGCTCATATATAAAATTCAGATGATAATATTATGTTCCTCACCAGATTGTTAGGAAGAAGTAACTATTTTAATAAATGTAAAGCACTTTAAAACAGTATCTGATAGCAAACACTCAATGAATGTTAGTTGTTGCTGTTATTATTCTTCTGTTTTAAAAACACACTGATAGTTTAATATATACTTATTCCTCTATGACTTACTTTCCCAGTTAGAAGTATGTCTTGGACATTTTGCCTTGTCAGTGCATACTTACATTTTTTTAATCTCCTGTGTATATTCCATGGTATGTAGACACCATAGTTAGTTTAATCATTTCCCTATTGATGGACATTTGTTACCCAACTGGTGTTTTGTTTTGTTACTGTGAACACTGCTTTGATGAAAATCTTTATGTATGTGAATGATTATTTTTCTAGGTGAATACTGATTATATGACAGTCCAGGTTAGGAGGCAATGGGTAAACTTTATTTTAATAAATGCTGCCAAAATGACCTCCAGTTTAGGCTTCCACATTGGATCAGAATATAAATTTCACCAAATCTTTGGCATATGTCACTTTTATCAATTAAAAAAAATCAGTGAATGATTTTTAACCCATTGTGGACTTAATCTGCATCTCCTTATCTAATAGTGAAGTGGAGAATCTTTTACCCGAAAACTTTATGGAGCTAGTCAAACAAGATCCTGGCAGGAATGAGCTAGGCATGTATAATACAAAGAAGAACTCCAGTATGATTTGGGGTATGAATGAGGGGGAGAGTCTTAGAGGATAAAGTAGAATAGTCCAGCTGGGAGTGGAGAGTGAAGGTCCTTGTAGGCCACTGTGGGTGTTTGAACTTTGTTTGAGCAAGAAAATGATATTATAAGAATAAGTGCTATTTGGAATGGACTTGGAATGATGGATGGAAGTTTACTAAGATGGGGATGGAAGGACATTCTAGGATGAAGGAATAAAACTGAAACACAAATGATAGAAACATGAAAATACACACTAAAATGAAAAGCATGATGTTAAGATTATATTAAAGATGAATATAAGGAAATAGAGTTGAATCTGCCTGTTTGAGGAAAGTGCTTCCCATGCTATAGGGCATTTTTATTGTTATTTCTAGAAAATAGGGAAATACTCATGGCATAAGGGAACCCATATTCAATGGGTACATTCTGTGAGGCAGCTTTAGAGTTTAGTCTTTTACCTGGGTAATTCACTACATCTTAAATGACATCTTTGAAGGAAATGTTACTCACCCTGTTTCACATGTATCTGAGGCTCGGGGAAATGAGGTAACTTGCCCTAAATCATACAGTGGTCCTCTTGGGGCCCAAGCTTCAAACCCCAGACTGGTTAAGTAAATGCTGGGTAAGTACTGTGCACCCTACTGGGTACTGGGGAGAAACAACGTAACACAGCCGCTGCCCTCAGGACTGAGTCTACCAGAGCTGGGCCTTTTCTGCTCCTCACCAGATTTTAAGCAAAGGCGTGGAAAGACCGAGTGACTCAGGGGAGATTCTGGAGAAGCATTTAGGCCAGAGAGAAACTGGAGGATGTTTTAAAACCCAGGCAAGAAATAAGAAACAAAAAGAAGAGACTGTTAGATGTAGTGGGAGAGGGGGAATGAATATCAGCAAGTCTCGGTGGTTAATTGGATGTGGGTTGAGAGGAGAGTTAAAGATGCCCCGGGGTGTCTAGTTTGCGTGGCTGTAGGCCAGTGGCAGCAGGAACCAGGCATGAGGGGGGAAGAGACTCTTTGAAGGTTAGAGCCAGTTAGAGAGTTTAAAGTAAGTTTATTTTGTGGACCTACCTGGAAAATCTTAGTATACATCACTGGTGACAAAGCCAAAGATTATTTTGTGGGTATGCTTTTAATTGGAAAAGACACTTGTGTGCAGAGCCAGAGATATGGACAGTAGACATGCAATTTCTGTTACATTTTCGCTTCTCCTGCAAGACGGCATCTGTAATGCTGAGTGTCTGCGATTAAATTAAATGATACAGCTTTTTTTAATGTTCATTATCCATGGTACACCCCAACATAGATGTCCCTGCTGCTTTACCCTTCACAAAACACATTTGACAGCTCCGGACCGGACGTCTGCCTGGATTTGGTGTATTTCTCCCTTATGTTTTGTATTAATTGCCTGGGCATCTCAGATTCTAAAACAGGTTAAATAATAAAGTATATTCATTGAAAGGTTTAGTTGAACTAGTTCAGGAGCTTTTGCTGACACTGTAACACCCCTTAGAAAACTATGGTCTCTGTGAGGTCACTAGAGTAAGATACTGAAAGGAAGAAAGAAAACCTCTTCTGGTTGACAGAATCCTGGTGTTACTGCAGCATAATACATGCTGTCACCCAGGAAGAGGAGCTAGGATGATGTATGTTATCCTCAGTGAGATAAGAATTCCCAAAAACCTCCTGCACACGAAACCTTTTTCTAAGTTGCAAAATCTTTCATGGAACCGTAGCTTTGCCCCCATCACGGTAACAGTCCCCCTGCCATAAAAATCAGTAGACACTGTTTGAAGGCGAGCCTTTCTAGTATTCATCTTCGGGGCTCTGAACCAGTGCCAGCTATGCAACACTGGTTCATCAGCATAGAAGCCCGCGCCAGAGTCTGGGTACTCCTTCTAAAACCAGCTTTGCCATTTCAAGCCAGCCTCCACGTCCTTGGGATTCTGCAGCGGCAGAGTGAGATGATGCTCCAGGGCTCTAGGTCTGCCGTTAGGGTCTTGGCAGAATTGCAGGGTGAGCAAAAATGATGCTGGTGCACTCAGACCTACTCTTCCAAGCTTTCCTTTTAACTCTGAACCCCTTCTTCTAAACCTTTCCCTTAACTCGGGGTTCTCCTTCTCTCCCCTTCCTTGTGCTGCCCTTTGGTGCTCAGCGGACCCCTCCTTCTTCGATGAAGTTGCTTCCTTCTGTCCACTGAAAATTCAAATTCCACAAGGGCTGCTGATTTAAAAAAATTAAAAAGAAATATCTATTGAATAAATATCATGTCCCAGGCACTACTATGCACTCTTTGAACTTTGTGACATCATCCTGCATCTTAGCAGGTGACCAGCTGTCTCAGTTTGCCCGGTTTGCCTGGGACTGAGGTATTTCCTGGGACTTGCAGCGCTAAAATGGGGACTGTCTGCATCTGGGAACTGAGCCACAGAGATGAGGGGTGCTTTTCTAAAGTTCACATTCTTTATCAGTCATCAGTCTACTATTTGCACCTCCTTAGCCCTGGCTCAGGAGTCCCTGGTCTTTCTACCTTGTCTCACTGGCTGTCCTAGGACTCGGTTTGATGATTTGATTAAGGAGTGACACCAAATTTTAGCGACTGAGATATATTTGCATGTTTCAGTGGAGCTGTAATAGTGGTGAGTGTCGGGGAGGTCGTGCTCAGTGGGTATGTGCGTGGGGAAGTGGTTATCACATCTCTACAACCACTTCTGTATGTCCAACCTGACTCGGAAACAGAGGTTGAGAATTGGCGGTTTCAGCATTCCTGCAAGAGCCCTTGCAAGGGGCTCTGCTTCTTGGAGGTTTAGTGTCGCTGAGTGCCACGGCTGGGGAGAGTGAGGCAGGCGAAGCATGCATTTTAGAAGCTCAGATCAGTGTGATTCATGATTGGAAAGTGTTCGTCGCAATCTTGACTTCCTGGATGAAACGCACCACTTCAAAAATTAACAGACAGATTTAAAGATCTCATGGTCTAGGAATATTTTCCACACAGCTTTGTTCTCTTCTCAGATGTCTAACACTCATGTTTGTACTCCTGAAGATGGTTGTGTGCGTATGTGCATGTGTATGTGTGTATGTATGTGTAGGTGCATTTATTGTGCATTTATACGTGTGTGTGATCTTCATCCCAACAACCATCGAGAATTTGTCCCTCCTTTTGGTGCCAGAACAAGGGTTGGGCAGAGTTACAGAGGTGGTGTAGTAGCTGCATTTGTTTCCAGTTTTAGTCTCCAGATCTGAAAGGTGGGCTGAGATCAACCAAATGTTAGATTTGTGATCTCTGGCATTGATTTTTTTTTCTAAAGCTTTTGGTCCCTTTAGTTTTTCTGACCCCTGGGCCTGCTGCTAATGCCCTATCTGTACACTCCACTTTCATGGTTCATATTTATAACTACTTTCCCAAGATAAAAATATGTGTAATTATATCCCACTTTTTTTTTTTTCCTGTTAACCTCCTTGCTTTTTTGTAGTGTTGGGTTACTTGATGATTTTCCCCTCAAGTGCACTCACATTATGCATGCTCCTATCAGGCACATCTCCTGCTCACTGTTCCTTGCCTTAACAAAGCATGACACCAAGGAGGGGCTGAGAGGAACCGTTTTTCATGAATAAATAACGGTCTTTTGTAATTAGCATATCAATTGTATGTATGGAAATGATGATTCTAAGTTCCTTGGTGGTGATTAGAAGCAGTTGATTTACCTAAGGAGTTTTACCCATTTGTCCAGCAAACTCCATACACAGTTAATTTATTTAGTTAACTCTTGCTTCCCAGACAAGACAAAGGAAACCTCTCCCTACTCAAAGGCAAATTCTATTTTGTTCTTGTTGTTGTCTTCAACACCTGAAGCCCTGCGGCAAGATTATCACTGGGGAAATGGCTCAGCAAACAGCTCACATATGTTGGGCCCTTTTTAAGTGTTAGATGCTCTTCCACATGCTCTGTATATATTAAATTTAATGCCAACTGCCATCTTATTAAGTAAATATTCTATGATACCCGTTTTACACAGGAGGAAATTAAGGCTTGGAGATACTAAGCAGCTTGTCTGAGCTCACCGATCTAAGTGAAGAGGCTCAAATTCAAATTGTGGTAGTCCCGGCTCCTTAGCCTATTAGAAAACACTATATATGCATATATGCAGAGAAGAGGGAGGAGGGGAGGTGCTTTATTCATTGACTGAGTATTGAGCACCCAGCAGACGCTGGGCATAGAGATAAATAAGACTCATCCTGCCCTTGGACAGTCTAGTGACAGCAGAATGATTGTAAACTGATAAATTACAGTGCACTGAAATAGATATTAGCATTTAGGCAGGAACAAAGTACTGTGGGAGAGCATTAGCATATTTTTTCCAAGGGATAAATGTGATACTTTTTATACACTTGCCACTTTTCTTCAGCAAAAGAGAATACATTTAGAACAGGAAATTAACATATTTGTGAGAAGGAAAGGATCCAAGAGTCATAGAGGTTTTTTCTGGATACGTACTGTCAGCTTGGGCAGAGATACTCCATTCGTAATTAAACACCCAATCAATGTAGGCTTTTTATTCTTCTAATGACCAAAAAAATGCTGACAACAGAGCTACACCAAGGCAAAATTATGATTCTCTCCTCTAACCCTCTTTCCTGGAGTTACGTAGTAGAGAAACCCTTAAGATGGCATTTACTATTTGGGTCAGTTGTAGTCGACAGCACTGTGTCTCCAAACACTAACCTGGGCAGCAGTGGCAGACTGGCTGACTGCGTCAATTTCACAAAGTCACATAGTCCTAGGTCACATTGCTGGGGATCTGCATAAGTCTGAGGACAGCACAGGTCTCTATATTTCTGAAGTGCCTCTGCTGATGTCTCAGTGCATCCTGGTTTAACAACAACTGGTCTAAAACACCATGAATTGGGCAAGCTGTCCATATGATAGTTATTTTCTCTTTATTACCTTGTTTAAGGTTATAGATTGGCAGGTAAGAACCTAGTGGAAACAGACTTCAGTCATTTCATCTGTTCCACTTACTACCTGGGGACTGAAGATAAAGTTCTTTTGCTCTCAATTACCTGTCTTACAGAGTTGTTATCAGGCTTAGATATAATACACACAAAGCAGCTAGCCGTGCCTTGCACTTAACAGTGCTCAATAAATGTTAGATTTATACACACACACACACACACACACACACACACACACACACACACATATATGTATGGACACTCTTAAAGTAAACTAATATCAAAATACCTTAGTGGACTAAAAGCAAAACTACCATAATAACACAATGGTCAGTCATTGTTACCTTTGTGGAAAAAGAGTGGGTCTGTCTTTGGCTATACCAGGCCTCTTCAGTGTGGAGAATCATAACCTAACCCACTAAGTGAGCCCTTCAACAAAGCCTCATGCTACTTCTTCATTAGCCAACGCATACCCTTTAGAGCTTGGAGCTGACAGATCTTATCCTTGCCAAGGATAGTTCCTATCCTTTTAACATCACCCAAAAAACAATCTTAGTGGATTTTGGTGGTACTCAAAAGGTATAACTTTCCAATTGTTAAATAAATAAATCATGGAAATGTACAGCATGGTGACTGTTATTAATAATAGTGTACTGCACCTAAAAGTTGTTAAGAGAGTAAATCTTAAGTTTTCATCACAAGAAAAAAAAATTAACTATGTATGGTGACAGATGTTAACTAGACTAAAAAAAAAAAACAAGGATATAACTGAGATTGTTTCTAAAGGTCTGTACAGCTATAGTGTTTTTATAATGAGTTTCTGAGCTACTTAATTGTACTAAGGGATCATAACGCAATACCCTCAATATCATTTATTCCCTGATAACATCTGTTGGCCCTTAATCCAAAGGAATGACTGGTGTCATTTAGGAGTGTAGGCATAAACATGGCTCTATAGATACCTAGAATAGCTGAATGGTATAGCCAGTTCTTGGTTATCTGACAAAGTGTTTAAGCCATTTATCTATTAGCAAATTGTGTCAAGACTATCTCCATGTAATCCCCACAGAGAAAGTCCTGCATAAAGACGTGGGCATGAACCATTTGGCAACTGATTATATAAAGATAACAAGATTCCTTCCCAGGGCAGGCATCTTTTCCATCTGAGGTCTAGCCAGGGTCAAAATTTAACAACTGGTTCCTCTATCTCAATGGAGAGAGCACATGTCATGAACAAATTAGTGTCTGCAGTGCAATCTAAAGTTCTCTTATTAGGGAGGATTCTTAATCAACTAGGAAGTTGAGCACACCAAGAAACAGCAGCCATTTTGATATCTCACAATGTGTGGAAATAATAGAAAAACAATCGAGAGATCAGAATGCAGCTGTGTTTAAAAGTTGGTCCATTTACCAGCCACTGATTTGCTAAACTTCTATCAAATTAACTAACTTTAAAACATCCTAGAGCTTACTGTTGCATGAGATTGCTGATGAAACAAGGATGCATCTGGTTATTTACTGAGCTGTTTTTTCCCCAGCTTCCTGAATAAAAATATATCTTTTATATATTAACATTATAGGAGATCCAGTTCTTGTGATTTTATATCAGTTTGATATACTACCAGCTTGTTTTAAACATTTGGAAATGGTAATGAAATGATTTGAACTCTCCTCATATTGGTATCTATGTGTATTTTTAAATGATTTAGCAGGAGAATGATGGAAATATTTTCAGGATGGGCATGTCCATCCTCCATAGGGAATTTTCATTCATTTCAGGGAATGCTCATGTCCAGACTAGGCACAACTGTAGGGTAGGTAATGTTTATCTTTTCTCTTGCAGGACCACACTTCTCTTGGGTCTCAATATTTCCTGGGTACCTAGTATATCCCACTACTTCTTCCCCATCCCTCACCTAAATAAAACACAACTTTTGCCAGATGTCTGGAGGGAAGCCATGTTAAATTAATTCTTACTAATGAATTCCTAAAATTGCAATAGGTACAACAAAACTCTTAAAGCAAGGGAATGAAATCTAAAAATACAGAATTTCAGGTTTTGGGTGCCGGAGGGGATTTCACTTTAAAATTGGAAGGGTCCCTGGGTCTCTCCAAATCACATAAGAGCCAAATTCTGACGCTATGTGAAGAGCTGGTGTTGCAGGTTGAGAGTCAGTGTCTGCTCATACTGAGCTCGTTGGTACAGAGGCCAGTTCCTGAATGGAGAGGATTTTTCCTGTATGTACAGCTCTGATAGAAATAGCTTAATTATTCACAGATAAACTCTTACAATTCAAAACATGTTTCAAATATTGAGCTTGAAATAAGGCATACCTTCCTTAGACTGAGAAACAGACTAAGCCAAAAGTAGGAACAGACGATGAACTGCCAGGCCTCCAGGAATGTCTCATGACCGAGTGTTTGCACATCAATATGTTCACCCCGACTGAAGGGATAGTTTGGCCTCTTGTTATGCGTGGAACGAGACCTCCACAGGAAGATGCTCTGCTCTTTTGTTCTTGCCTTACAGGAGAAAGAAAGGAAGAGAGAAAACTGCCCTTCTGCTTTGAAAGAGTTGCCCAGAGAGACTAACAGCACTGAAGAGATAAGCAGGCGGTTAAGGACGCAAACGTATACACTCGAAAGTATTCATAATGTCCACAAAGACACCGGGAAAGGAGAGCCGTCCAGAACAATCATTAAGAAAAGAGTTCAGACGTTTTTCTGAAAATAATTAAAAAAAACAAAGTTAAGGAGTGTTTGAAATAATACATTCTACAAACATACTTAACATTTCTTCAAATCTCTAGGAGTTACCTCCTTGTATCTATTATCCTGTTCGATCATATGATTTGTATTGTTTTAACAAAGCACTTTTGAAAGCAGAAGAGAAGTACGACCCTCAGCCCACATCCCATTAGATGGGTCCCAATGGGGAAGGGAGAGTCAGACCTGGAGTCTGTTAACTTGGGTGAGCCCGAAGGAATCTGAGTCATTGTCTAAACCAGAGACAGAGCATCAAGGCAAAACTTCTGGACTCGAAGACCATGGAGTCTGCTTTTTATAAATTGCCAACTGTATGGGGGAGACCAGAGCTGGGGGGTGGGAGAGGGTGACCCCGATGGCTCTGCAGGGCCGGCTGAGGCGTAGCAGCCATTGTTTCTCTCAGCTCTTCACCCCTGTGGTGAGAGCTTGATGGCCCCGTGTGGTAGTCCCACAGCCCTCCCGCGGCAACTCTAAATTGCAGGCATCATGCCTAAACTGGGATAATGGGCCTCTTAAGGACTGGCCTAGAATTTCCAGTTCTATTAGATGAAAGCAAACAGAACAAAAGCCAAAAAAGAGATCGGAGACTAACCATCTGGCCTAGAAAATGGGTGAACCATTGCCATTGAAACATTTAAATATGTGAGTTTTAATATTAAAAAGGAAATTTCAGAAGAGTATGGACAACCAAAACCATCCAGTTTTCATTCGAAAGGGGAATTCCATATACTAACAATTCATATTGGGGCACATGACAAAGAAAATTACAAGTACACTGAAACTAGGGTTTATACTGTAAGTTGTCACAGTTTTCCCCTGTTCTACATGTTCTTCCAAAGAACTTAGTAGAATATAACTGGTAGAATACTTAATAAATATTTGTTGAGTGGTGGCCACGTCAATGATTGAATATAATTAAAAGAATGAATGAATAAATGAGCAAGCCTATTTTCCTAGGCTTCAGCCAACCACAGATAACAATTCACTTGCCCAGCAGCTGCTTATAACCCTTCATTCTCTATCTAGCCCAGACTTGAATGAGTGGTTACCTAAATTGCCTTCTGGGCTCACATGATAATATCTTAGACCCTTGGTATCTGCCTGGTAGTCCAACAAATGATTGAAGGCAGTGCTCGCCCAGGCCACCGATTACTGCCTGTTTGCCAAATCAGTTTTTTTTCACAGTCCACATCCACCTTGCTGAAGCAAATAATAGAACAGAATACAATCTCTTAAGTCTCCAAATCTGGATGATAGTACTAATTATGAATCTCAAGATGACTGAAGTGTGCTTAAAATGTAACTTACTTAATTTTTTTATAACACAATCTAATGTCCAGTTTGAGTCCCCCTTCTGCTTGGGTTGTGAAAATGTAATCTCAGCCAATCCGGGGTGGCCTCCTCTTCCACTTCAGTGCCAGTATTGGGTGTTACGGCAGTTATTAAGCCGATCCCCGTCCGCATTGGTCACATCACATAGACATTTCTTCTCTGAGCTTTATCCAGGAAGCAAGTCAGAAACGCTTTTGCACTTTGATCCTGTAAAACAGGGGTTATGTCATCTGCCCTGGAGATTGCTGAGAGGAAAGGAGATCGTCTCCTTTTTTTTTTTCAGGTTTCTAGAATGTCAGATTACAATTTACTGCTCTTTTGCTTCTCTCTAATCTCAACCTGGAGAATCTTTAGAAGGTTTGGGAGAGGAAGCCTCTTTGTATGATAGTACTTACAATAAACAGTCTTCCCAACAACTGTCTGTGCAAGGATGTTCAAAAGACTCTTGAAACATATCTACCTTGTAGGTATGTGTGCACACCTTATCATATCCTTAGTAAATTTCTCTGAAAGTGAAACTATTCATTGCTCAATGCATAACACCAGTGCTTTCCAGAAAAAATGTACCAGCTTTGATCAGTTATTATCAGCATATGAGAGATCCCATTTCCCTACACCCTTGTAAACATACCATATTTAAAAATACATATTTACCATTTTTAAATAAATATTTTATGTTATCTATATTTGATTAGTAGGAGCTTAAACATCCTTTCATATGCTTATTGGTGATTTGTTTTTTTTAATTATTATTTGTCCAAGAGTTCACTTGCCCATTTTGATTAGATCTTTATTGACTTGTAAGAGTGATTCATTTGAAGATTATTAACAAATTGTCATATATTGGAAATATTTTTTTCTGGTTTGTTATTTGAACTTTTTATGGTATGTGAGATACAGAAACTTACAACTTGTAAATCTGACTTTGTAAGTTTTTGCCCTTGGTGTTTTTACTTAAGGATTCTTTTTCCATTTCAAGATAATGAATGTTCAGCTAGTTTTATTTTAGTTTTATGGCTTTATCTTTACATTTAAATTTTTAGTCAATCTGTTATATTTAGCGTAGATAATGAGATTGGAGTCTACATTATTTTGTATCATTTATTTGTTCCAACATCATTAGTTATTTTTTCCTCTTTGAGTTAAATCCCACATTTATTATATAATGAAGTTTTACATATGATGGATCTGCTCCTGGACTATGTCCTACTTTCTCTTATGATAATAAAACTGCTTTTATCATAGATTCTTAACAAATTTTAATATCTGATAGGAAAAGTTCCCCTTCGTTACTAGTTTTTTTCTTTCAAAATTTTGCCGGTTAATGCGTTTACTCTTCCAGATGAAATTTATAAATCCCATTCCAAATCTTAGGTCTTCACCGTTTCCCACCCTTCCAACTTGGGCCCCTTTCAATCCATTCTGCTCCCTTGCGCAGCCTAACCTGCTTAGAGTTCAATTACCAATGTGATAAACACTGATGAAGATGAGAGTAGATTCCGTTGGCTGTATCTTGTTGATATTTCAACCTGGGACATTAATATGATGCTAATTTCAGATTCGTCCGTCAGGGAACAGAGCAGGGAAGCTCTCCCCTCTAAGGAATGTCCCTGTCTTTTCAGAGCGTGGAAGGGGAACACCATGAGAAAGCTGTGGAACTACTCAAGGCTGCGAAGGACAGCGTCAAGCTGGTGGTCCGATACACCCCGAAGGTCCTGGAAGAAATGGAGGCTCGGTTTGAAAAGCTCCGGACGGCCCGGCGTCGGCAGCAGCAGCAGTTGCTAATTCAGCAGCAGCAACAGCAGCAGCAGCAACACACACAGCAAAACCACATGTCATAGGTGAGAAGCCCGTTCCTACAATGGGGATGGGAGCTCCTAACATACGAGGAGGGCGTTTTTCCAACGGGGGAACTCCTTACATATGCAAGGCAAGGAGCACATTCCTCCAAAGGGGGAGCCCCTTACATAACGCAAGGCGAGTAGCACTTCTTCCCTACAGGGTAGTCCCTTACATATGGAAGTTGTGTTTTTTTTTTAATATAGTTTCTTAGCTAGAACAACATCATTAGATTTAATGATCCCCATACCAAAATCAAACAATAAAAAACAGTCATCTCAGAAAATGTAAGCGGGGCAGGTGCTTTATATGTCATTCAGCCATACTCCATGCAAATGTAAGATATTTTGGAAAATAACATACTTAGGGGGGCCGGATGCAGCTATAGGGTGACTTTATACAAATTAGGAAAATGCAGTCTCCGTGCAAACCCTGATCCTCAGGCACATAGCTAGATGACAAGAGGGTGGGCTGTTGCTGCCCGCACCCACCCCCTCAGCAGGTTGCCTTTTCAGAGTGTGGAAACTAAACAGTCATACTGTGCTGACCCTGGGAGGATCCCCTTTAGAATACTGACATTAGGTTTACTGGAAAACTGCCCCCTGAAAAGAATGAAGTGGAAGCCTGCTAGTGCGCATGTTTGGAGAGATTTTGAAATTAGCTGTGGATGCTCACTTAAAAATGTGTCTGAGATGCACCTGCCTTTTTTCTAAATTCCATTTTATGACAGAGAATGCTGGATAATGTTTTGCTATGTGTTTTTTAAGAAAACTCAAGAAAAAATGTCAAGAGTAAAAATCACCATCTTTGAAGCGCCTGCTCTGTGCCAGGCCCTTCTCACATGTTGTCCCTAATCCTCAGAAAAACCCTCCAATTTAAGTATCACTGAAACCCCATTTTTGATATGAATAATATGAAGCTACGATAGCATCAGTGGATGCCTCACAACCACACTTAACAAAGTAGCACAGAATTATGTTCCTTCTCACTATACCAGATAGTTCACCTGCCTACATCAGGTGTCTGGAGTTACCTGATTTTCCTTCTATCCTTTAGAGGTGACAGTTTAATATCATTAGGTATCTTTACACTAAGATGTCTGCAAACATGTATTTGAAATGAAGCTCAAATATTCTTGGAAAAATGACATAGGTAATGATGGTTTTAACTCTTTCCATATCAGATTTTTATTTGCACAACCAGAGACATTGGATATGGCAGAATTTCCATTTTCTGTGACACTCAAAAAACAAGAAAGTACATGGAGAAATAAAAAGATTATGCTGGCATTTGTTCTCAAACAGTCCTGGGAGTTCAACAATCTCTCTTTTATAGCCTACTAGTTTTATTGTATATACCGTTGATTCATATCTTTATCTAAAACTACCTTCCATTCTAAAAACCACTTTTATTCAACAACAGATATTTATTTGGCACTGTTATGGGCCAGGCACTTGTTCGATAGACTATGGGAACAGCACCAATAAAGCAAGGTCCTTACTCTCATGGTGCTAACATTTTGGTTGGAGATGGTAGTTAATAAACAAGTAAATGAAAATATCCTGTGGAGACCAGTACTTTGCAGAGTTAGAATAGGGTGCTTTGATAGAGACTGGCTTGGTGATGACTTTCCATTAGGTGATCAGGGAAGACCTCTCAAGGGAGATGACATTTAAGCTGAGGTTGAAGGACAAGAAGAAACCAGGAAATGAGCATAAAAAGATGAGGAAATGACCA
This sequence comes from Phataginus tricuspis, assembly GCA_029783875.1. NCBI lineage: Eukaryota > Metazoa > Chordata > Mammalia > Pholidota > Manidae > Phataginus > Phataginus tricuspis. Next base: position 11,326,264 of record JAQQAC010008719.1, read on the forward strand.
GTGCAGTAGCTCTAAGGCAGACATGAGCTATTTGATATTTGAGGAATAGAAAGGAAGCCAGGGTGGTTAAGGAATAATGAGTGAGAAGATAGTGAGGTAATTGAGGGTCTGTCACAGAAAGCTTTTTAAAACCACCCAGGGAAGTGAGATTTTATTGCAGTGCAAGCCACTGAAGGATTTTAAGCAAGAGAGTGGCAAGAAATAATTTATATGTTAAAAAAGATCACTGTAGCTGCTGCAGGGAAAACAGATTATTGCAGGGAAAGAGTGAAAACAGAGTCCTATTTGGAGGCTGTTAAATAGTTGTCCAGGCAAGAGATACGGAGGTTGGGTGAGGACGACGTTGAGATGGAGTGGTCTGGATGCACAGGGACAAGTCATTTTGTCTATATCCTTCTTCTAGCTTATCCCTGCCAAATGGAAAGATACTCCACGTTTGTACTTTCAGAATGCTTTCAAAGGTCATAATAATCCACTATTTTCAGGTCAAATGTTGACACTTTACACTATTATTTTCTTTTATTCTCGTAATGTAGTCTTGTACCAGTTGTCTGCACTAATTTACCACACCGGCCCAAAGTAAAATTGTTCTGAAGTGTCCTGAACCATGTTGCCATTCAGATTCCAGAGTCTTACTAAAAGCTTCCATTATTACACTCATTCAGTCATCTTTGGAAGAATACAATTTGGCCGTAGATATTTGCTGGGCCACGTCCATGTGCTACTCAATTCCATTTCTCTGTTCCATCAGTTTTCATTAAATCATTTCAGAACCCCTGCCATCTCATTACCAAAGACCAACCTTTTAATAACAAGCATTTATAAGCTATTTTTATTGCACAAGATATGGTAAAGTTTAAGGGGAATTTATACTTATTTATACTTACGGCAAGGCAGCGCTTAACAATACACACGATCATGCTGCCTTGAGATGAACTGTACTGACCGTTTCAAGCGCCAGGAACCACAACCAAGTCATGTCATTCATGGATTTTATGGTGAATTCAGTCAAAGAGACCTACATTAGCTTTTGTTCAACTTTTAATTAATTAGATTTTTAAGGATTAAATGGGATTTGTTACACTTGCTAACTCACACCATGGTTGCTTTTGAGAAGAGATTTGAAGCAAATTTGACTTACTTCCTTTGAACAGAGCTCTGATTTTTTTTTTTAAGTTTGAGAATGCAAGCAGAGACCAGGTAAAGCAAAATACTTGTCACACATTATGTTATTATGTATCACGTGATAATTTCTATTCTCTAAATTAGAAATATTTTTTTTTCTGAGTGTAGATTACAAAGTAACTAGCAATGGTAAACGGTATGTACAAATGGAAAACAGGTGGGATGCGGGTAGTATGTGGAGAACATCTCTTATGCCTACTTTTAATTTTAAACTCTCCAGAACTAAAACTCCTCTTTTTCATTCACTGACCTCCCTTTTCCTCCTGCCCTTCAGACCCCTGTGTCCCTTACTTTCTCCACTACTTGGCTGTTCTCTACTTTCCATTACCACTGCCACGGCCACGGCCCTGATGATCTGATCCAGGGAACCATAGCCAGAACTGAGAGGACCACCTCTCAGAAGATGTCTGATAAAACTGAGTCCAAGGATTCCAGAGTTACCAAGCAGAAAACTGGATGGGGGATTAATAACCATAATGCTGGGTAACATTTATGAAGCAATTACAATGTGCCAAGAACTCCTATCCTTGCTTCATACATATTAAAGTACTGAATCTTCAAAATAATCCTATGAGTATTAGGTACTATTTTTCATCTCATTTTAAAGAAGGAAACTGAAGCCTATGGGATTTTGTAACATCTGTGCTGCATTTATAGGTAGTAAGTGATAGGGCCTTGACCCCCACCCAGAAACACGGGCTCACGGGCTTTTCCTCCTAACCTGTGCTCCTCTGACTCTTTCTCCAGCGGCTCCTACCCTTGCTGTCCCCCATCCCTCCTCATAGACACATCCACGTGAACTCTCCAGGGATTCATCTGGAATCTGCTGAGTTGGAGATACCCAGCTCACCCTCACCACTTACCTCCAAACAGTAACCCCGGTTTCAGAGCATTTCATCCTCACAGCTGAATTCGTTTCCTTTGGCTGTCCTAGCACTTACCCCATATTTAATGTCTTAAAAGGACAGACATTTATTATCTTGCATTCCTGTAAGACAGAAGTCCAACGCTGTCTCACTGGGTCTTAGGAGGCTCCAGGGAAAACTCATTTTCTTGCCTTTTCCAGCTTCGGAGGCTGCCCGCATTGCCTGCCTCATGGCCCCACTGGCCTTCCTCAGCCAGGAGTGGCGTGGAGCCCTCGTGTTGCAGGGCTGTGACCTCTCCCATCATCTCATCCCCATGCTGGGCTCTTCCCCCTCCCTCTGTCCCTTGTAGTTCCACTGGGCCCACCTGGACAATCCAGGCTCATCTCCATATTTCGGTATCAGCTGATGAGCAACCTTACTTCCATCTACAACTTTAATTTCCCTTTGCCATGGAATCTAAATATTCACCAGTTCTGAGGAGTAGGACACGGACATATTTGTGGTCCATATTCTACCTACCTCGAAGACTCATTTAAAAGTTGACAAAGCAGTTTTATTGTTCAATAAAATTTACACTAATGTGGAAGAAGCTTTTATTTAAGAGGTCTCTAAACTCTTGAATCATGAATTATGCAAATGAGGGGAGTAATAAGAACATTTGGTGCAGATGGCCTCTCCCAACAGGTATTTCCATGACCACATTCTGGAGCCCGGTGTTCTCTCAGCTGCTGGCATATCCCACAGGCCTGCGCCCTTCCAGATAGATGACGAGGTCCAAGACCCACTAAATTCACCTGCTGAGTCCCATTCCTTTAGGACATGTAACTCTGTAATACATGAATTCATTAAAACTCAATCTCTAGGGCTTTGTCACTTGGTACTAAGGGACCTGTAGGAAGTTATTCAGTATGGGACTGAGTTAAATGGGCTGCTATGGAGATTAAATAAGAAAAAAGTATGTGAAACTCTTACCAAAATATGTGGCAATTAGTGAGCGCTCAATAGCAATAGTAGGAGTGGTGGTAATGTAGTTAAAATGTCAGTGGTAGATAACGCTTTTCTCTAGTGTGTTGTTGGGGGAGAAGTGCAGTGGCCTCAGGCTCGACTTTCAGTTCCACTCTGCCTTAGAGGGCCGCAGGGCTGTGGGGTGCGTCTCTGAAGGGCCTGGCAGCTGGGCAGTGTTGCTGCCAAACAGGCGATTGCAAGTCCCCCCTTCTTTTGGGTCAACCAGAACAATTTGTTAAAATCTGTTTTGTATATGGCATCTGCATTTGCTGAAATAAAAACATCTTCAGCTTTAAAAACAAAGACAGAAAACCATTGTTCTCTCTGAAAGAAATCCCTAACGGTGACAGAGGACAGTTCTTGGACGAGGAAGGCTGCTCCCCCAAATCGGGCCACATAGACAGTGCCTCCTGTGTTCGCCCCGGTGTCAGGCTGACCTTCATCTGCTTCAGAGAAGGGTTGATGGCGCTTGCAGCCCACGAGAGAGAGTTTTTGCTGGCTTGTACCTTAACAAGATCACTACGATCAACCTCAGAGCCATACTAGAAATATTACCTGTTCTTTGCTTTCATGAAGAAAAATAGAGTCATCTGGAATTGGGAGAAAGAAATGTTTTACGTGTGAAATGTTTCCAAATGGGTGTTCTTTATTTCATTTGCAGGAATGACTGTGTCTTTTCCATCCTCATTTGATAATTACTTCCTTTGCAAACATCTTCGTTTTTCATATGTGGAAGATTGTGCATGAATGATAGCGCCCAAAATAGCCCTTTTGCTGTTCTCATATAGCACATGCTCTTTCAGTATTTTTAGCATATTGTCGTTGACAAATGAATAATAATCATTGATTTCTCTCCACTCTTTTCTCCTTTCCAGGTCCTTGAAGAAAAGCGACTTGATCAAACATCTGATAGTCACAAGTTTGAAACCATGCTTCAGAATCCCAGCACATAGTAAAAGGGAAAAATAACACTGATAATTATACCTGTCAAGAAGCTGTGAACACGTGGTGTATATATTCTTTACGGAGGCAACTCGACACTTTCTTTCTCGGGGGCTGAATCCCTGCTGCTCACGTGCTCTTCACATACACAGATCCTCCACTCCACTCTGGGAGTTCTCCGTGAGTAAAGGGAGAGATTTTCCAGGCTGCAGACTGAAACAGTTTAAGAAGAATGAAGTCGAGGACTTTCAGATAGATCACCAGGGCCAAGATTAAGAGAATCTTGGTCTACCACTTCTTCAGAGGTTAACAAATCCCTCATTAGGCTGTAGTTCAAACTGCATCCACTCAAGGCTGTGACCACTGAGAAGAAACCAACGTGTTGCCCTCCCCCTGGCCTGTTCCACACCCACATTGCTAAATTGTCTGACAGAATCCTAGTTCACTGCAAATTCAACCTCTATTCCCCTCTTGAAAATGGAAGTTATCCTGTATTTATACTCTATTCAGGTTCTAGAGGCAGTTGGCCTTTTTTTTTTCTGTTTCCATGGATTTTATTATGCATTAACAGAGTGGGGCAATTTTAGTTCGCTAGAAACAAGGATAGAGAATTCCAGTACCGTATTTTTTTAAATTTAAGTATTGTTTATATCTATCATTATTAATTTGAGCAGAATATAATGTATATTTATTCTGCAAAATGTGTATTATCAGAGTGTATCTGTTACAAACTTTGGTCTCTTACCAAGTGTTATGAATCTAGTAAGAGAACACTAGCAAAGGACCTAGCTTCATATGATATTTATATATAACCCTGCTCTGGGTATGTTTTGGTTAAGTTTTATATTTTTGATTGATGAATTCTGGGGAAATCTAAACTCTTTCTACCTACCCCAATGTGCTGCCATAGAGGTCTATTTGATATTTTAAATCTTAGGACTTTACAAAACTAAACTATATGTCCATATATACACAGATATATATGTCGTATACAGTTTAGATCAGTTTCCTCAAATATAAATGGGATATTTCTGGCAGCCTAAGATCAAAAGTATTATTCCTCTTAATATTAGGCATACATAAACTAGTGATTTTGATATTGTGAATGAAAAGATGTTGTTTCTACTAAAGGGAAAGATACCTACTTCATTACACATAGGTAAATAGACAATGAAATACCATCTTTCAGAAAGTAGCAGTGGACAATGGTCTGTCGGAGCCATTTATATAAATCATAACTTTTGGCTATGGTAAATTTAGGCACATAAATCTAATTTCATTCTCTGAAATAAGTAAGAAGTAATAATTATTTGGACACTTAAATACCTTAAGCACACAAATGTACCTGGAAAAAGAATAAATGTTCAGTGAAAATGTTCTAGAGAGATCATTAAAACAGAGGCAGATATTTGAATTTCTCTTTTCTCAAATACAGAAATTGATTCCCCAAGATGAATAAATTTTACATTGCAAATAGTCCCCTAAATTAGAAATTTATGAATCTCCATTTCGGAACTGCTTTCTTGAAAACAAAATAAAACCAATCAAACTACCCAGCGCATTTGTATTTTGCCCTGTCAGGTGGTATTATTGTCAATACCAAGTTCTGCCTACTTTTCATAATCTGTCACCCAACAGAGGACAAACAAGGAAACTAGGAAGTACTCAACTTCCACAGTGTCCCACTGTGTTAAAAGATTCTCATCCTTGAAAACATATCATTTTTTACTAGAGAGAACTGGGGGTGGGAGGGGAGGGCTAGGGTGAGGACCCTGAATGTTATGTAAAATAGGTTTACAGAAGAGGCACACATGACTAAAGGGAATGAATGGATAATACGTGATACTAAGTTTGAAAGCAGTAGTTCTCATTTTTGTAAGAAAAATTTAATGAAACATATATTTTAGTTATCATTTAAAAAAAGAAATATTAAAACAATTCAGCGATGCCACAGATTCTCATTAAGGGAAATCATTGCACACTTGTAATGAGAAAATGGTCATTTCAGCACATTTCAAGACATTGTATAATCTTGGAGGTTAAGGTGAATATGTTTTCATTTAGCCATAAGTGTTTAGTCAATATTAAATGTATCCTATAGGAACACATCAATATAAATATTGTCATGGTGTTACAGAAGCAGCTATGAAATGAACAGATACCTTACATTTGCATTTTCTGGATATCTTTGCATTTTATGCATCCTTTTCATAATGCTAAGTGTTAATAAATGTATGCCAAGTCCTTTGTCACAGTGAAGAGGCAAGCCTTCACAATTTGGGCATCTAGGACAGGCGGCCTGTGACACTCGTCCTACATACTGATAACCAATCCAGTGGCCAGTTTTCTTCAGTAAAATCTAGTTGTTAAATGTAAGCCTTCCCCAAAAGTTTTAGTCAGAAGTAGGCATCCCTAAGTCAGAGGAGTCCCTGGGTGGCTCTCTAAGGTTCACTGAAGCCAGAGGGAAGGGGGAAGAAAATGAGGACAGGTTGTACTAATGCTCTCTATTATTCATAATCACATTAGAGCCACTGATGTGTTCAAAATCATATTAAGATAAAGACATATCAGGTTGCTCTTACATGGAGCTTAGTCTTGACTATCAGAGATCAATTGGATATTAAAAGATAGGGGAAAAATATGTTGTGGCTCTTCATCAGTGATCCTGGTGAATTTTAGATCTTTCACTTGGTCAGGTTGGGGGCCAGATTTTTCTAAAATCTTTCCTGCTGATTTTGAAGGCAAATACATGGAACATAGCTCAGAGAAAGAATACTGAAAGGCACGTTTCCATTTTGATTCTGTTGCCATTGGAAATAGAACATCCGCAGGGAGATGAGCTTAAATTACAATTGACTTTGGAATGAATAACAGACTTTTGTGCTTCCTCGATCATGTAATCAATAGGGAATTCTCTAGTTCTGTGAACCACCGCTGTCTTTTAAGACAATGCTAAGATCTAAATGCAGAATCTCGCATTCAGGGGCTTTTGAAAAATTCAAGGCTGTCTCTGAAGAACCTGGCTAGAAATGGATGATACCAGTTTACAAATGCAGTTTTCCATCGTGACCAATCAGACAGATCTCAGTTCATTTTACTCAGCTGTGCCAATAACACTCCCAAGACGTTGGAATATTTTGTCTACGTTCTTTTGAACATCTATGGATATTTGTGGATGCTTGAATAATGCCCGAAGTTCTCACTTTTTAACTAGTTTGTGTTTCTCATGCAGACATAGCTTGTTAGGAAGACCAGCTTTCGGTAGCGTCGTGAAGTAATAATCAATGCTCCGAAGATGTAGGGAGGCCAACAGAGGCAGTAGACGTCTCCCCAAACGTGGGCTATTCCCACCTATCATGTCCATCTCTATAAACTCCATGAGAGAAAGGGTGGTGACCCCTTTCAGACTGTTCTAACCCTGGCCTCTGGTATAATGCCTGGCCCAATGCTCAATTAGGAGCTCAACATTTGTTGAATGAATGAATGATTAAATAGGTGTTTAGGCAAATAAGTGAATTTTGCCTTCTGATAATCTGAAACATTTCACTAAGGTATATTATACTAGTTGGCACCATAATTTCTGAATTTCATAGTTAGAACCAGAACTGACTCTTTATAAATACATTTGAGATTTTTAATTCATAATCAATTACTTCAAAGGCTTAGAGGGTTTGAGGACATTTAGATAAGGGATAATGTTTGGGGATTCAGAGTTTGTACAATGAATAGAACTCACCCTTTCTAGTTTTTTATGAAAGCTTCTTGAGTTATTGGCAGGGATGATCCAAACACGGAACTCCATTTATCAATTTTATAAAATGTTCTGGTTTTGTTGTTTATAAAAGAAGAAATATCACATCATCAAGCATATTATTAATACCCCTTTGAAATTTATTCACAACCTTTTTTTCTAAGGAGTTCGTAGTAATTGGAGGCACTATCTCTAAATATTCTGCTTTCAAAAGATCACTTCTCCTTTCATAGTTGATTCTGAGAATGCACCCGAACTAAAGATTAATCATATAGTTCTAAAAATTTTCTATGCATTTATTCATTTTACAAATATTTATCATGCACCTAGTATATGCTAAGTTCTGGAAATACAATGGAAATAAGACCAATGTAGTGTCCTCGTGGAGCTTACTGTGAGGAAACTCAACACTAATAACTAGGTAATAACTAGAGTTTACTGTCTATTGGGTCCCTCTTCACAGCTAGTAAAAGAAATAAAATCCCTAACCCCATGGAAATCAAGAAGGACTCCATGCATATGTTTATGTGAGCTTGCTTTTCTAAACACACCACTCAAAACCCCAGTGAGGTAAGTAATAATTTATTCATAACTAATACTTATTTAGTTCTTACTAGTTTTCCCTATGCTCAGTACTTTCATAGACAATCTCATTGCATCCCTTCAACAAATCCAGTAGGTTCCATTTTATAGACAAAAGAAAAGCATAGATGAGTGACTTGTCCAAGTTCACACAGTTAGCAGATGAAAATTGGGACTCAGACCCACACAGTGTAACACAAGAGCTCATTGTCTAACCTTTATGTGTTGTTTGGGGACACCAATCCATTAAAATAAATGAGTCATTAAAATAAATGGGTCATTGTATATAAAAGTACTTTGAAATTGTAAAGTAGTAAACAAAAAGATACTAGTAACATAGTAGGGTCAACAAACTATCAGTTGCAGAAACAGAGTAAGAAGTCAATCTTATGTTCCAGTTTACTCTCATGAAGAATATTTCAAGCCAAGGACATGGATAAAAAAGTATGGATCCAGAAAATTTCTGACATGTAATAAATATTTCAATGACTTTTCAGAATTATTGTTAGCCACTGTGTCTATTTGGTGCTACCAAAAAAGAAAAAACCTCAAAGAAACAAAATCCCTTGTTTAAGGGCTTATAATAAATACACGGTGTGGAGAGGAACCAAGGATATTGACATTTGTGCGGAAAGATTGGGCAATAGTACCATTTTCTCACCTTTGCATGTGATTGTGTCATTCCAATTGTTTTCATTATTTTTTTATGAAAGTGCTGCAAAATTGTGCAGTGGTCCAACCTGACCAAAGTGGTATTATGCTGCTGGGAAGTAAAAGTATTAGACACCAGACTGGAACCATTGTCTTCATTATCAAATATATTCTATCTTGTGCCCCAAGTTGATCACTACCTATCCCTGGAAACCATCCCAAACTTTCCCTCCCCGGAGCTTCTGATCATTTCTGAAACGCCTCTTTCCCTCTCCTATCCTCAGGCTTTGAAGGCACGTATCAATTGGTCCCTCTTCCAAGAGTCTTTTTTCTAATTTTTGCAAGCCTGATGTTCTCTGCTTGGTCATCAAACTTCACTGTGATATTTGTACTCCTTTTTAGGCTCTTTCCTTAGCTTTTCTTATAGTACACCCATCTATGTCTTTATCATTTAAATTTCCCCCGAAGTTATTAATTACACGTGAAATGAGTGCTTAATATGTTGTAAAAGGAATTACCTTCAACTCATCAACTTCCCAGAAAGGCTTTTGGATTATTTTGGAGACTAGCTCGGTTCTCTGTAGCTCATCCATGAAGTTCACGTGAATTGAGAACTCGACACCAGGTACTTTTAAGAGAGAAAAGAGCCTTAATTATCCCTTTTAGTTAAAAAAAAAAAAAAGAAAGAAAGAAAGAAATGAAGAATGTAAAGATAAGAGTGATAATCCTTATCGCTTATTTCCTAGTTTTTCCTGATCTGATGGTTGTTCTCAGGAAGAACGTGGAGGTCGATGTAAATATTTTACTTGACCACCACCACCGCTTCAACACACACACACAATGGCTTTATGGTTGATTTATCCCCACATATTTGGTTCCTTATTCCATGGGAGATGTGGCAAAGGGAAAGTTGGGTTAAAGTCAGCAACCAAACAAACGAGATGGGCACCATAATGCTCCTTCTGATGGGCCCCCAGTCCTGTATTAGTGTTCCCGCCTGTCGCTGCTGTCCATCAGAATGCAGGCCTGTCTGCTTTTTACTAGTCCTTCCCCACCCCAAGCCCACAGCCATTACATCCAGAATGGGGGATTGGGAGACTCATTACTATTGTCTCAACGGCTTTAGCTTATATAGGAAAATAAAAGTTAATAGAAAAGAAAGCATTTCCCCAGCCATAGTCACGCATTGTATTTTCTTTTGTCTGGCCAACACAGTTTTATCTGAGTGCGACATTTATATACCAAACATGTTCAACATCTAATTTAAACATGATAATAATTTAGTTCTGCCCACTCACCAAGATAGAGAACAAAATATCTTAAAGGAAAATTCCCACTAAGACCTGCATCTGTTTTTTCATTCTTTAAGTTTGAATGGTTACAGAAAGAGCTTCAAGAAATAGCCTACATGAACACAACATCATTTCAAAGAGTGTAATTGCTACCTGTCAGACACAACTCACTTCCTGTGGGCTTTTGTTCATTAACTGCATTGTTGTATGTGAAAGGACAGTAGGAGCGAAAGGCTGGCTAGCTGCTGCAGAAGGAGACCCACAGAGGCTCTATGCATGAATTCTTTGTAACACAACCTTCCAGCATCTGGTCCTCAGCTTTGCTAATCAGGTTCACTTGTTTTTCTAGGAGACCCAGGGACAGTCTCAGACTATTCTGCATGGTTGCTGCTTGATTTCCCGACTGCTGATGTACAATGAACAGCTAATAGGATGATGGACTAGGGTCTCCAGAGAATAGATCCAACAGGATATGCAGACAGACACATAGGAGGAGATTTATTACAGGGATTAATTTATGGGACTATGGAGGCTAAGTCCCACAACTGCCATGTGCGAACTGAAGAACCAGGAAAGCCCGGGGTATAACTCAGTGTGGATCTGAAGGCTTTGAGACCTCCTGAGAAGCAGTGCACCTATGTCAGAGAATAGGAGATGAATGTCTCAGCTCAGGAAGAGAGCAAATTCACCCTTCCTCTGCCTTTTTGTTTTATTCAGACCCTTCAATAGATTAGATGATACCCATTTGTATGAGTGAGAGTGGTCTTCTTCATCCCGTCTACTAAATGCTAACCCTTTCAGAAACACCCTCACAGACACTCAGAAATAATGTGTAACCAACTCTCTGGGCTTCTCTTAGCCCTGTCAAGTTGGCATATGAAATTACCCAACACAGATGGTGCCAACGTTTTCCTCCTTAACGGAATGCAATCTATTGAGACAGATCAATAAGATGTTGGGAGGAATTTTTTCACATTGGCCAGGATTATGACTAAGGCCCAAGGCTGACATCAGAGTTTACTGTATACTCCTATAATCTAAAGAAAGCCCTGGACTTTGTAAGAGGTAGTAAAATTGGCCCCATTCACTACAACGCCCCCCCCACACACACATACAACCAAATATCACAACAGTGAAAGAGGTAGAAAAGAGAGGGAGAGAGAGAGAGATAGGAAAAGGTGTAACTCCAGGAGGAAAAGATTTTCCCAGCCTGGGGCAAAATACCTTTGAACTGAAACCAGTCAAAGGGAGGAATGAAGTGGGAGAAACCCATTTATTGCTTACAAGCAATCATCCACTTCCACTCATCTGTGTCTCCCTTGACCGGGTTGCAAAAAAAGGGTCCCCACCTAACCTCTCTGGTCCAGATATGCCCTCACTTCCACTTGTAATTACCTATTGATATGGAGATGGCTACTCTCCACCCCTTGGAAACACCTATTGATACGGAGATACACTAAGGCTAGGTGAGAGATTCTAGAAATATTGCAATTCTAACCACAGCCCACCCCTCCAGAAATCTTGCCTCACAATCTACTCAATCAGCATCTTCCACAATGGCCCCTGTGCGAGAAACCTGGAGCATTCTAACCAGACTAATAACATACAATCACAAGAAAAATAAAACCATGATAATCCTCAAGCTGGAGGATTCAGCTAAATTCAAAGTCCGATGCAGAATTAGTCCACAGCTCACCTATTCCCTGGGCAGTCAGTAGCTGAACAGGTAGGGGGTTCAGAGCAATAATCACATGTCAGTTACAGCCAGCGGGCAGGTCCAGGCCACAGGGACTGTAGAAGAAAATAACCTTAAGGGTGATAAGATACATGTCTTAATGGCACCAGCATAGGCAAACCTTGTCCATCAGGTAGGATGCATGCAAAACAGTGGTCCTGTGATAGGACAATGGCAGGAATAGGATCTTGTCCTGGTCTAGTATACCAGATTTTCATGCCCCTCCCTGTGGGAGTTACAGATGGGTCAATAGCTAGGTCTATGGGAGATACATTCACTGGCCATAAGATGAGATAAAACTTCCCTGTAAGATGCTCTTACCTACTGGACATTTTGGGTACACTCTCATGAACTTTGAGGGCCATTCTGCTGTTACTACAGGAACATACACAAGGCCAGCTTCCAGGCCTTTTCTCCAAGGTGCCAGAAGGGCCAGCCATCACTGGTCCATGTATTGAAATGTTCAGGGCCACGTCCCCTTAGCAGAGTATCCAGGGTTTAATGCAGTTGGGGCTGGCATATCCTGGCTTCAGTAATTCCTCTTTGGTTTGCACACACAATTGTATAGGAGAGGCAGCAGGGTGTGTTAGCATGTCCACAGGGCTAAAGGCTCCTTTTTGGGGCTTCTCATTCAAATGCCATAGCACTGTCCATAAATGAACTGACCAGCCCTGTAGACTATTCATGTCTGACTGCAGGCCGGATTCCAACAATCCATTGTACCTCTCTATTATGCCTGCCCTGGTATGGTTATATGGTACACGAAACTTCCACTTTATTCCTAATTGCTGCACCCATTCTTGTAATGCCTGTCCAGTAAAGTGGGTGCCTTAATTGCTTTCAATCACCCGTGGCCAGCCATAGGCTGCACAGAGATGCTCTAGCCTCTTTTGGTGGTTTGCTGATCTGCATGACATGCAGGAAAAGCAATCAACAGTCTAGTAGCTGTGTCCACACAAGTCATGACATACCAATATCCTTCTGATAAGGGCAGAGGCCCAATATAGTTTATTTGCCACCTGACAAAGGGTATCAGCCCCTTTGTTATTGTCCCATGTTGCTGTGGGACTCAGTGTAAGTCCTTCTCAGAGCACACAAAGCCCTCCTTCCAGACTCTGCTAACTTCTTCAAAGGTCAGTGACAAGCCCCACTGATGGGCTACAGCCCACATTGTCTTTTGCCCCGCGTGCAACAAATGCTGGTGTAGCCACTGGGCCACATCAGAGGCAGGCTTCCCTTCTAGCCAGCACACCTGGGCCAGTGTGTCTGCTTCATCATTCCCTGGGGATGACAAAGACAAATGGCCAGTCACATGATATACAGTAACTGTCTTAGTCTGACCAGAGGCCCATAGATCTTGCCACAACTCTTGCCCCCAAAGGGGCCAGTGACCAAAGATCCAGTTGGCATGATATCATGTTGGTAGCCTGACAGATAGCCCAGCTGTCAGCGCAGACAACTATGGGGGAGGGCTCTTGGGTGATCACAAGCCATACTGCCCGCAACTCAGCCCATTGACTGCTCTTCCTCTTTTCCATCCTCCAACCATATTGTCTTAGTCTTAGGATGGAAGGCCACGGTCCTCCACTTCAGGGGCTGCCCATGACTGGAGCCATCTGTATACCAGGCATCTTCAGGTATAGCAGCTTTTCCTGCTGATAAGGACTCTCAGCTACCAATGGTTCAAAAGCAAGCTCTTCCTGCTTTCCACTGGTGTAGGTCATTGGCCCCAGTAAGCACTGGAGTTCTCCATTTAAGGGGCTAGAAGAGAGGGTGCTGCACTGTTGTACATTCGCACCCCATTTGGCCAGTGTAGGCATCTGTGCCACACCACTCCATGGCCTTTGGGTCCAGTCTCGCACCCACCTCATGATGGGATAGGTGGTTATTACCTTGGTCAGAGCTGTTCTGGTGATGGGCTCCGTAGCCAGCAAGGCGTGGTACACAACAACCAGTTTCTTCTCTATCAGATGTACTGGAACTCTGCTCCTTTCTATAGTTGTGACCAGAATCCAATAGGTTGGCATGTCCATTCAAGCCATTTCCAAAGGCCTTATCTGTAATCATCTTCGGTTACATGAACATCTAGCTCACAGGGTCTTGATGTGTCCATTACACTCAAGGTCTGTACGGCCTTGACTGCTCACTTAGCAGCAGTAAACGCAGCTGCACATGTCTCATCCCAGTCCCACCTGATGCCCTTTCATACCAACTGGTATAAGGGCTTCAGAATTTGTGCCAAGTGTGGGATAAACACTCTCCAGTAGCCCAAAAGACTCCAAAACTCTTGTAAGATTGCCATAGCGGTGGGCGTAGGGAAAGCCTTGACCTTGTCTATGACTGCTTCAGGAATAACTTTAGTTTTACTCAAATAGACAACCCCTAAGATTTTTACAGAAAAACCAGGTCCCTGAACCTTGGTGCTTTTCACAGCCCATCATTTCTCCTGTAGATGTTGCAACAGTCTAGGACCTTCCCCTTCTAAATCTGAAAAAGAATCAGATGTGAACATGATATCATCAATGTAGTGATACAACCTTTTTTGCTGTTTCTCCCACGTGACCAAGTCCTGGGCTACAAGTCTGTGACAAATGGTGGAACTGTGGAGATACCACTGTGGAAGGACAGTGAATGTCCACTACCAGCCTTCCCATGTGAAGGCAAACTGTTCCTGACTTTCCTGTTCTATGTCAATAGAGAAGAAAGGATTAGCAAGGTCCACAACATAATGATAGGTCCCTAGTTCATGACTGAATGTGTCCATAAGGGCTGCTGTAGAGGGGACAGCAGCATGCAAAGGGAATGTGGCTTTATTCGATTCCTGTAATCCATGGTCATACCCCAAGAGCATTCTGGCTTTTTCACTGGCCACATCGGGGAATTAAAAGGAGTATGAGGGAGCTTTATGATGTCCTCCTTCTCCAACTCTTATAGAGTTTCTCCAATTTCCTTGTATCCCCCAGGGAATTTATACTGCTTAGTATTTGTCACTCACTGAGGTACAGACAGAGCTACAGGCTGATGCTAAGCATGTTGCCTCAGAATTGACTTTACACATGTACCCACAGTCTGAACTCACCTGCAGTGGTCTGTAACCACCACATGAGAGAAATGGGGGTAAACACCCTATCCCCAATTGGATTCAGGCTTTCTACACTCTTAATTGCCTTACACCCATAGCCATCTATTATAGCAAGGGTTCTAGGAAAACAGTGTTGCCATAAATCAAAGAACATTCAGCTCCTGTGTCCACCAGGGCCAGGACAAGTTGTACATTCACAGGAAACCAATGAATTATGCTAATTCTACATGTGGCCTTCTGTTCCTACCAGGTCCCCCAAGGTGGGGGCCTCGATCCCCTCGCAGTCATAATGCAATGCCCAATCATCCTCCTGGGGGTGAGGGCCCAGGCAGAGCTTCTGTACCCCAGGAGAGGTACAGCCTCTGTACCCCAGGAGAGACTTACTCTACCCCAGGAAGTCTTGCAGAGACACAGGCCAGACATAGGGCTTTGTCTCCAACTTCCATGTCCTGGACCTCAGCAGCTGGAAGTACTTCTCTGGCTTTAACTGGTGCCACAGTTCTAACAAGATCCTATTAGGCGGTCCATCAAGTTTTTCTTTCACTACCCTGGCCTTTATCAAATCAACCCATGTCTGGGTCCTCAAGACCTTTATGGGGACCTTTGCGCCTTTCCTTTCAGTTGTAGCCCATACTTCCTTCTGTGCTCTTATTGTTTCAGCCTCCCCCATATCTGCTAAAGTATGGGTAGCCTCACTTATGGGTTGCTCTATGTGGGGCAAGAATAGTCACTAGGGACCCAAAGAGAGATGGGGGAGCTGTATACAGCACCAGATTTCACATTCCTATGGTGAACACTTCCTCATCAGGGCCTGGAGGTCCATATTATAGATGATATTTTTCATGTCCAACTCCTGTAACACCTGCTGGAGCTCTGCATACATTTCCCAGCTAGTGGGTAAGTACGGTAAATCACCCTGATTAGGCCAAACTGCCCTGATGGCTGCTGTCAGCCAGCCCAGAAGCACCTGATTCCCTGAGGTGTGATGAGCACTTTGCAGCCACTGCCAGAGGGGAGGGTGAGTCTTCAGGGAAGCCAGTCTACCCATTTTAGAACACGACATAACAATGTTTTCCACCCCCATATCCCAGAGATGCAAAAGCCATGTAGGTAGAGGTCCCGATGATTTCTGCAAAAACCGGATGTTCATGCCCACCAGCTCATCTTGGGTATAGGGGTGAAGCATGGAGTACTCCACAACCTGGGGAGGGGGCAGATCCTCCCTGTGAGGAGCCCATGGTTGTTATGTTTTTAACTGGGCCGGCCTTTAATACAGGAGATGCTTGTGCCTCGGTCTGTGGCATCGGGGGCAGATCAGTCCTCAGCCCCACCCCCTCATCTTCTGCCAACATCTCCTCTACTATCTCTGGGGCTGAAGGCACCACTCTTTCCTCCCCCTCCCCCATGGCCTCCTGCAATGTGGATTCTCCAGCTGCTTCCTCCCTTGCTGCTAACATATCTTCCAGGAGTGCAACATGTTTTCTCAATAACTGTCTCTCTTTCTTAAGGGTATCCCATAGGGCATCAACCTCCCAGCTCCTCCAAGTAATGCTGGAGTGTGTTTCTCTCCTGCCAACATCTTTCTCATTCTCTCCTCAAAAACCCTTTCCACTATCTCAAGAAACAGACATCCCACAATCCTGCTGTGCATGGACACTCAGGGCCTCTAAACAGTCTTCTATCACACAGAGGGCCAATTCTGCAGCTTCCGGTGTCTCCACCCTTCCTCAGTTCTTGGGAAATCCCCACCCCTCTAGAAGGTGCTTTACCCTAGACCAATTCCCCACTAGGGGTTCCCCAATTGGAAGTCCCACTGATAGGGTGCTCCTGGCTGAAGTCGTACCCTCTACAGCTGCAGCCATTAGGGCCTCCCCACCATCCAGAGTGGGGCTGTTAGGCAGGAAAACAGATATGGTATGAGCAGGGTGGAAAGAAAATAGGGCCAGCAAACCCACTAGAAGGGACTCAAAGAGTTAACAAGTTAAAAATAAAAAGCTCAAAGGCCAGGAGCAACTTGGCCTAAAAGTTTGAATACTCCCCAGATAAAGAAAAGTATCTCAGCCTAGCCTATGTTTTCACTGTGTCAATTAGAACATGCCATTGTAAGATTTGCTTTAGCACCTGCTAAAACGCCCAGCTTATTCAGGAAGAATTCTATCTTAAAGCTAAGATTGCATTTTAATCAGACAGTGCCTCAGCCCACATTGGAGGCAAGGCAAACAGTCTTAATTAATACACTTCCAGACAGAAGCTGATATCCTAGAAAGGAATCAAAATAGTATATTTATTGTGTTAAGTTAAAAAAAGAAACTTAATGTCTTATCAAAAATGAACATTCTGGGACAGTTTGGCCTGTCTGCACCTGGTCCTTTGTTGTTTTTCTGAAAATCCTCAATGTCCTATAAAACCCCAGACCCTAAATCTTTCAGTGTGCTCCTCTCTCTGAGGTCACCTGCACTTTCTAAGTGCGTTGACTTTCTCTCTTTCAATAAAACTTAAACCTTTCAAGGCGCCTCTCCTCCCTGAGGTCACCTGCTGCATTTTTTCTCTCTTTAAGTAACTTTAAATAAAAGTTTTACTCTGCTTCATTACTGTGTCTCTGCCCTTCAATTCTTTGTTGCAGTGGGGACAAGAACTGAGGAAAATACACAACGCTTCCCCAACAGGGGTTCCGGGCATCTCCCCAGCATCTCTAGGGCCCAAGGGTCGTGCCCATGTAGACAAGATTTCAGGTTCACAGGTCCTGCTGACTACTACCAGATATAACTCTGGGGGGGGGGAGGATTTTTTCCCATACTGGGGCAAAATACCTTGAAACTGAAATCAGTTAAAGGGAGAAATAAAGTGGAAGAAACCCGTTTATTGCTTTCAAGCAGTCCACTACTGCTCCCCTGTGTATCTCACCACCCAGCTATAAAAACGGGACTCCACCAAAGTTCTCCAGTCCATATATACCCTCACTCCCCACACACTTTTAACCACCTATTGCTATGGAGATAGAGTACTTCTCTCCACCCTTGGAAACACCTATTAATGTGGAGATGCACAAGGCCAGGAGAGAGATTCTGTAAAATTGCAATTTTACCCACAGGTGACTCTAAGAAAACATTACTAGTAATTCATTCCCAGGCTTAATGATTGTTGAGTTGCAGAAATCTATCATTCCTCAATGATGCCATTGCTTCTGTGGCCGAGGACCATAAGAGAGTTCTGAGGAAAGCCTCAAGATGCATCCCTTGAAGTGTGGGGCGGACAAGAGCGAAGAGACTGAAGACGGGGGGCGCATCCTACAGGGTCTGTGCCGGCAGGGCTTGAAGGGAATGTGGTGCCTGGAAAGAAGACTGGGACAGATGCCTCATTCCGATTCTCTGTGACCCTCAGAGTTCACAGAAGTGGACAACTGCAGGGCTGCTGGGCCCATGTGATGAAGTATAGAACTTAGAAGAGGGCTTGGCTGAGCTGAGATGTTCCATCCATGGCAAGTTCCTATACAGTTCCTAAATGCTTATTCTTACTTATTTTACCTCTGACCAGTAGCAAACCATTCATGAAGAAGGGTCTATGGACCACACTTTGAACATGAAGTGGAACAGGTGTTGTCACCCAAAAATAGGCCACTTTGACATGAGGATTGCTTTCAGCTAAAGGCAATGAAGACCCTGAAGACTCAAGCAAAAGATTTACTTCTCCTTCAACTACCTAAAAAAATTTAAGTGGGAGCCTGACTCAAAAGAAAGAGATTAGCAGAGATAACTTCTTATCCGGAAGACCCTGCTGTGCGGCAGGGCAAACATCTAATCCCCAAATACCTGGTCTCATTCTCCTGGGAATCGCCCCCCTCCCCTTCGAAGCCCCAGGCTCCCGTCCTGCACCTTAGCTTAGGATGTCTGGCTCTGATCACTGGACTTGCCCTGAGCCTCGTATCTTTGGGGCTCCCATGAGTACAATATTATATATATATTTTCTCCTGTTAATCTGCTTCATGTCAATTTAATCATTAGACCACCCAAAGAACTTAGAAGGGAAGAAGGGAAAAAATGCCCATCCCTACAAACAATGCAGCTAATGTAGAGACTTTGGATCAAATATAAAAATTGTAGTTTTAAATAAAACCAGGTTTAATTTCAATAAACTTAAGCTACCAGGAAGTTACGGACTCTCTCTGTGATGTTGCCAAACAGGATGCAATCGGGGAATTCAAGGGAGTGTCCCTGAAAAACAGATGATGGAAAACAGAAACAAATTTATACCACAAGGTATAGAGATTCTTCAAGAAGCCCATCAACATATAACAATTTTAATACATCCGAATTTTAAACTTATTTTATTCTCTTGTGAATGCTCACACTTAATGAAGTCCAGTCATAGCAATGGAACCCCTTCAAAATGTAGCCAGTCAGGGTAACATCCCTGTGGGTTTGATACTGTTATTTATAATAAGAAATATGTGGTCTTGCACCCGGCACCTAATGCAAAGCTCTTAAAACCCTTGGAATTTCCTATGATGAGAGCAATAAAAGTGTCTTTTCTCATGTTAATGAAGTGGCTTTTGGACCGCCTGTAAGTCCCTTAAGGAAGGCACTGGTTGTGGGGCGCGGGGGGGTGGGGGGGGAAACCGACCACGTGTGGTTAGAGGGTCTGAACTTGAGTCCCACCCCTACATCTTCTAGGAAGGAAGAGGAGCTGGAAATGGAGCTCAATCACCGGTGGCAAGTTGCGCCTGCGCAATGAGTCCTCCATCAAAACCCGAAGGAGTGGGTTCCGGGAGAGCTTCCGGGCTGGGGACCTGTGCAGACAGGGGGAGAAAGGCAGTGGCCAAGAGGACATAGAGACTCCACCCTCTTCCCACATATCTTGCGCTATGAATCTCTTCCTCTAGCTGTTCCTTTTATGATAAACCAGTAATCTAGTAAGTAAATGTTTCTCTGAGTTCTTTGAGCTGCTCTAGCAAGTTAAAGGAACCCAAGGTGGTTGTTGGAACCTCCGATCTGCAGCCAGTTGGTCAGTATCCCACATGGAAAGCGTGCAGCAGTCAAGTGCATGCAGTGTTTATGGAGTCTAAAATAAAGTCTCTTAGAGCTCTACTTCCTGAATCATTTGGATAAATGCTTGTTTAAGATCAGAGAGAAGTATGCAACCTCTAAGAGAAAAGTTTACTTTTTCCAGCCCATTAAAGAAATTGGATAGGCAAATTGATAGAGGCTTGTTGTAGTTAGATGTTCAGAAATTTGCAGAAATTTTGTATGTTCAGGAAAAAAGGCAGACACTTGGCTGCTGACTTTTAGAGAGGTAGCACACTCGGAGTAGCATTAAGAGATTGCATTTCTTATTTAATATTGGACATAAATATGCCACAGTATAAAAGTGTCATTATCATGCATATCCTGACTGGAAATAATTGAACAAAGAAAGTTATACACATGCTATTTTTCCCACAAAACTGCAGATCTGCTATGTAGAAACCACGGCACAGTGGCTTATCTTTTCTCTGGCCAGGGTATGTAGTACTCACAGTGTCTGGATTTTCTTTCTTTCTTTTTTTTTAACAAGAAATACATCTTGAGACTTTGTTTCTATTGTAATAACATGGTAAATCCAAGGAGAACTGTCGTTAGTTACAAAATACTGGGGAAGGGACCCTAGATGAAACTGAGGTTCAAAAGACATTTGATTTTATTTTGTCTGTTCTGTAATGGTGATGCTAAAGACTTGAAGAATAGAAGATTTAAAAGGTGTAAGCAGGTCATTTTCTCATCTTGGCTTGTATATGTATAGTAAGTTCTGATTTTGGCTTTGGACTTTAGCCATATGGGCCTGGGTGTTGAAATGGAAAATCATGAAAAGTGAATAATCACTACCAAGGAAAGCCTACCCTTTTTTCACGGTGGGTGTGCGTGAGAGAAAGGAGAGCAACGAGAGGAAAGCCTCGGCCTCCCCACCACCCCAGCGATTCAGGAACATCTCTTGGAAACACCAGTCTCCTCCCCATTTGCAGGAATGACTCTCAGTTTTGATTTTCTTCTTTTCTGTTTCCTAATGACTGACTTCCCAGACTATAGCTCTGTACACTAGAAATTAAACAAAGGGAAATTTCTCTGTGTGCACAGGAGGACATACATATTGTAATAAAAGGCACATCAGAAGCCTTGATGAAACTAAGAAAATAGTGATTAAACTAATGCAGGACCCATCGGCTGATAAAATGAGAGACAAGAGATTTTTGAATGCAAATTTGAAATACTGTTATTTTTTATGCGCCCCCTAAGTACATACACGGTTTACTAGCAGTTAAAAGTGCAATTTTCTCTCTGACCACCAGGTAGCAGACAAATGCCTTGAAAGAAAGGCTCTTCAATCAAATAGACAAGAAAATGTCAAAAACTCGCCACAAAAGGAATACAAATAAAGCCAAAGGAATGAAGTGCACTGGTGAGCACAATGGTTCTCTTGTTTTCAAAACAAAGGATGCCAGGACGCATATGGTAAGACAAACATCTTAGCCATTTTCCAGCTCAATATACTCAAAGGTTTTATCAACCGTGTCTGTTGGTGCGGATTGAGGAAGCAGTGTCCGCCCTCTCCGAAGGTGAGCGAGAGCCCATGAAAGGGAAGACGTGCGCGTGCTTCCTGGATGCATCCATATCCCTGACTGCTTCCCGGAATTACCGGGTGTGCTCAAGAGAGCGGGCATGGCAAGATGCCCCCACAGTCACCCTACTCACACAGGCTCCCCTCGAAGTCCTCTTCAGTCACCGCAAAGCTAGCGGAAACAACAAGTGAGTTCTCAAGTTCACTCAGCGTGTAAGTGCCGATAAAAAGTTTATTTAGCCATCAGCACATCTTAAATTGAACTACAGCCCATCAACTATAAAATCAATAAATTCGTGGTATAAAATTCTTATTTGTAGACAAGTTTAAACAAATCATTCTTTAATATGTAAGATCGACATGCTATGTACCTTTAATGTAATCACTTAATGTTATAAAAACTGCCCCTGGGTTTTATTTAAATAGGGCTTATCCAAAGTGTAATCAGTCTTAGAATTAAGTTGGAAAATTTGTCCTGGAGATCTGGGGCTTCTAATCTTCCCCCTTCCAGGTCTTTAACTCTCACATACTCTATATCCTCAGCCCCCATCTTCCCCCGGTGCCCGCAGACCCATAGCTACTCCTTTCCTCTCACAACACCTGTTACCACAGCTTCAGTTGCAATAAAAGACATAGTGGCCCGCTTTCAAAGTCACCCTTCCTTCCAAGCACTAACTGAGTTTTTATAGGGCTTGAACACTTCAGCTAAAGGGAGAAGGGATGGCACAGGACTTTAGACTCAGAATGCTGGGTTTAAATCTCAGCTCTGCCCCTTATAGGAAATTGCTAAACCTTTGTATGATTTGTTTCCTCTTCTGTAAAACAAAGAAAATAGTGATAGGACTTAGCTCATGGGGCTACTGTGAGCCTGAAGTGAGATCATGGGACAGTGTGTCTGGCATGATGGAAACTCTTAGTACGTGTTAGTTGCATGTCTTCATTACAAGGGAGGTTTTTATAAGCCCCTTCTCGGATGACCGGAATCCTTACTGCTGGCAGGTTTTCCCTTAAATGGGCCAGAGGACCCTGAGCTCAGCTCTGATTTAGTGCCTGAACCGCAGTTTAGAGGAACAACTGGCCATGACAGCAGGTTGTACTGTGTGACCTGTGTGAGCCATCCAAGTTTTTCTTCAAATGAGTCCCTCATTTTGTAAGGAAAATGGAGCTGACTAGACTGACAAATACTGTATTTGCTGCAGTCTCAAAGCTCTTTCCCAGCTAAGAAGTAGTAAGGTGAGGTCTCAGAGGACTGACAGACATCTCTAGACCCCTGGCCACCCCAGCCCCATTCTCATTAGTGGCAATTCCACTCTACCAGCTGTTTAAGCTGTAAATACCAGCATGACCCCCAAATCCACTATTTCTACCACATCCCACATGCAGTCTGTTAGGAAACCCTGTTGACTAGACCTTCATAACGTATCTACAGCTGATCACTTTCCACCACTTACCTTACCATCGGCCTGGTCCTGGCCGGCATCTCTGACCTGAATGGCTACAATAACTTCTAACTGGTTTCCCTGATTCCACGCCCCTATCCCTTGGCTGGTCTCAAGGCAGCATCCAGATTCTTTAAAAATACAACTCCGATTGTGTCAGTCCTCTGCTCAGGACCTTGTAATGACTCTTCCCCTGAAATGAAAACCAAGTCTCTTACGATGCACTTCAAGGCTGGCTTGTGGTCCAGCCCTCACCTCTGTGCCTCCCGTCCCACCAGCTGCCACGGGCCCACGGGCCTCCAATCCCATGGCCCTCTGTACCATTCCTGAAAAACTATCTACCTTCAGGCCTTGAGCCAGCTCTTCCCTCTGCCCAGAACACTCTTCTTCCTTGACTGATTCCTGCAGGTCCTTCATGACTTCCTTCTGGTGGTGTTTTCAGTGTGGCCTGCCCTACCCCGTCTTTAATGTTCCAAGTGGCCTGTCCCTGCTCCTCGCACCACCAGCCCACGTCGCTGTGTTCTCCTTATTCTCGTTCCTTAGTGACTATTGCCTTCCAACACACATGTGCGAACCCCTCTTCTCTCCCTTTCCCTCTTCATGCTGTCTATTTTATTTTGTTTAATGCCCTCTACTGGGGTGTAAGTTCCATAGGGGCAGGGGTTTTGAGCTGCTTTTTTCATTGATGTGTCCCAACTACCTGAAACACTCAGTAATACTTGCTGAATGTCTGAATGGGATTGGAGGAGAAAAGTCATATGTAGAGAGAATTTAAGCCACATTGACAATTTATTGATCACTGATCTAAGCACCCTCCCATACAAATTTACTTGTTTTTGTCTTTTATGTAATGATTGGAAAAAATTCAAGCCTCTGTTAATGTATCAGATGTACCATCATTTCTTGCTTCAGAGTGGCTTTTCAGGTACCAGAAGGCGATGCGAAACCACAGTAGTCATATCACTACCTCTGTGTAAAATTGGGTCAGGATAATAGCAATAAGAAGAATAGGGAGCAAAAGTCAGAAAGAAAAGAAAATGGCAAATTCCTCTAATGGAGGTTCAGAAGGTATGTAAGTAAACTGTTTCCATGGTTTAAGATCCATCAGTCTCGCCTGTCAAGTATAAGCTCCTTCCTGTAAGTCACTTTCTTAGGAAAATTGGTTTGGACCCAGACTATTAAAAAATAATTGTTTCAGCAGAAGTTAAAATCAATAACTTATAACAATAAGTTAATTTAGAAGATAAGTTCTTATTTATGTGGTAAGCAATGTGCCAGCCATAAGACACAAAAAAACGAGACATTGTCTTTGCCCAGTAAGAGGTTATAATTGGGTGGAAGACATAAGACGTGCACTACCAATAATTATAATTCACTGCAGAATGTGATAAGTGCTATCGTAAAGGTACAGAGCACAATAGAAAGATGGGAGGAGGAGTGATTAATTCTAATACTTGGAGATACTCACTTTTAAATTTCATTTGAAATTTGTGTGTACGTTTATCTCCTGCAAGATGCTTCAACTAAATTGACTTCAGCCAGCTGCACAGAATTGCTATGGGTTTTATTTTATGTTATCAGACTCTATGTGCTTCATTTGTCACTACCTCGATTTGTTTAGGAAATGCTTTGCGAAGTACAAAGCCAGGAATCCTGAAGCTTTATTAAAGATACTACTTTTTATTCTAGTAACGTCCCATAACCTAAAGTGCTAACTGGACTCAACTTAATTCATTTTATTATTTGAAGTTTAAATGAATCAAAAAATATGGAGTATGAATCAAATAAAACATAATTTAAGCATCGAATCAAAAATATTGTGATATTAGCTTCATGAACACCACTATCGGATTGCTTCAGTCAAATGACCAAAATTATAAGTGTACAACCAACTAAAAATGATGAGAAAATCCCCATGTCAATAATCCCTTTTTCAGAGAATGAGAAAATCAGAACCAAAAATTTAAGAATTGTCTGAAGCCTCCCTATCTTTCTTCTCATCCAATAGCCAATTCAACATCAGATCCTATAGATTTGTACCTCCCCAGTACCTTGCAAAAGCCGTTATTTCTCTCCATCTCCACTGTTTTTCTAGTCCAATGTCCCTAGTATCTCACCTGGACGATTGCACTGGATTAATTATCTGGTTAGTCCGCACTGACTTTTGCCCCTACAAGTCATTCTCTATACTATGGCAAGACTGATTCCTGTTTATGTGTGGGATTATTGTGGGACCCCATATCAAGAGTCGAGTTACTCATATTTCTCAGCTCACGGCCCTTTAGGTTGAACCCCTCCTCAGTGCAGGGACTTTGCATGCTGTGTATGTAGACTTGTGCTCTGCTCGGATTCTTTTTCCCAGTCTCACTCCCCAGCTACATGCACGTGATTAACTCCCTTAAATCTCACATCATTCATTTCTTCCCCAGGGAAGACTTTCCTGACTCTTCACACTATATCAAGGTTCCTATCACTTATTTCTCACCTTTGTAACTGCTTATCCTTTGTAATTTAACTTTTACCTGAATAATTATTTGATTAAAATCTTCCTAATTTAGAAAGTACATACTGTTGCATCCACCAATTAATATTTGCTGAGTGAATCAATAAACAGGAAGCCATTGGGTTATAGTGGATCAGGGCAGTTTTCTTAAAGGGCTTATTTGTTCAATTAAAAAATCCAAGTTGGAAGCAGAAAGTTACAGGTTTTCCTCTGCTGCCTAAATATAAAGTGTTCCTATGAAACTTTTCATAAGTTGAAATGGCATAAAGCAAATTACCTTTAATTTATATGGAAAACTTTTTTTTAACATTCTGAGACCTATGAAAGTATCCTTTCTTAGGCTTTTCTGATACCTTAGGACACATCTTGCTAAAAGATGCCCAGAATAAATGGAGATAAAGCACAGATGCTCACAGGTTACAATTCAAAGCTACAGTGGTTGGACGCTGACAGAGCG
This sequence comes from Phataginus tricuspis, assembly GCA_029783875.1. Taxonomy (NCBI): domain Eukaryota; kingdom Metazoa; phylum Chordata; class Mammalia; order Pholidota; family Manidae; genus Phataginus; species Phataginus tricuspis. The sequence goes on from JAQQAC010008719.1 coordinate 11,352,342, forward strand.
GAGGGTAGCTCCCAAGGAGGGAGCCGGGCAGGAGCCGCTCTCTCTGCTCCAGGGGGATGCTGCCTCTAGAATGGCTCCCTGCAAAACAAACACTAAATGTGCAATTTCCATGTTTTGCCTGTTCTTATAAAAATGAAAATCCTCTTGGGATTTCTTTCAACTAGGGGAAAGAGTTTAGTGGAAATAGGTACAGTGTAGGTCTTTCATAAAAGTTAAGTGGTTTAATGCGAACTTTCCAACAGCAGAGGATACCTGTATGTTGAGAAGTTCTGTGCATAATATAGCCATCTTAAATTTATTATGAAACTAGATTTTTTTGCCTTAGTGATGAAGACGCTAGAATAATGGGCATTATAATTCATACTCAGTGATGTTTCAGACAGCAGAGATGACCTGTGGTTGGTCTGCATACCTAAAGCCTATGTATCACTATTGGAAGAGCCCTGCTTACGTAAGCAATAAACGTGAGTGGAATTTGACTCATTAAGCATCCATAGCTCTTCTAATGAATTTTTGGATTTTTATAGAACATAGCCACAAAGCCTATGGGTATAAGCCATGAAATACCTGAATTGAATATGCTCACCTTCAAAGAGGGAGTTTTGACGACTCTGTTGACACTTCAATACTACCACTATGTTTTGTTAACTTGTAATGTATGTTCTGGGTTAACGAGCATCTAAACTCTTTGATTATTAGTTAAGTACATTTGCAGGAAATTTTGGACCGCCATTCATCTCATGCTATCCAAAGATTTACTACTTATCCATGTGGAAAACCTGAAGAATGACATTTTCACAGTGTTGTCTTTCCTATCCTGGAGGAAGATATTTTTGCCTCAGGGCCTGCTGTGACCAGCCACCCCAAAACCCATTCTTTTCACTCTAAGCCCCCAAAAAACACACCACTTTCTTTTTTATTTCCTTGCTTTCTCCTTGGATTATTTGACTAGGGACACAAAAAGGGAGACAGGTTGCTTGCTATGAGAGTTGGAGTTTGATATTAGACTCACATAAGCAGAAGGATGGAGTCTTGTTGAGTATGTAGTAGAAAAAGGCCAGGATTTAGGGAATGGAAAGACAAAGAAGAAGCAAAGTTCCGAAGATCTTGCCCACCTAGAGACACTGTGCCTTCCAGAGGACAGTTTCGGCACCCTCCCATAGCAGGCAGCTTGAGGGCCAAACAGAATCGGATAATGAAATTACAAAGACTTCTGGTTAAGCTAAAATCAGGAAAAGTTGTATGCATTTTTTCCCCTTTCCATACCCTTGCATTAAATACTGGTTTGTTTGCATTACAGCATTTATCATTACCTAAAATGTTCTTCTTTCTTTGCTGTTTATAGTTAGTCCTATGCTGTAAACACTGAGAGCAGAGTCCTTGAGAGTTTTGCTCTGGACTGTATTCCTACTGCCAAAACAAGCATATAGCACAGAATAGACTCTCAAGAAATCTTTACTAAATGAATTAAAGAATGCTTAGTCCAAACAAATATTTCAATATTCTCTGTAAAATCCTTTCAGATTCCTTGAGGAGGAGAAGTAAGCCACTCCCTCTATACTCTATTCCAGATTAAATTTCATCCATCCGTCCATCCATTCATTCATTTGCTCATTCATTCATTCACTCATTGCTTCACTCATGCAACAAACATTCATTGAGTGTGTCAGTATATAAGCATTATGGGAAATGGAGGGGGAAAAAGATGGAGGCATGAGAAGTGAGGCAGAAACCTTCTACAAAAACCACATATAACACAAAAATACAGTAAATACAACTAATCCTGAAAAAACGACCTGAAGACTGCAGAACAAACTGCCTACATATGAGGAAAACCTCACAGAAAATGGTAAGGTAGCAAAGCTGTGATCCAGTGGGACCCAAGCCCTCCCATCACCCTGGCTTATTAGCTGAAGGAAGAGAAATGATCAGGGAGAGAATAGAAGCTCAGGGTTGCTAAACACCCATCCCTGGAGATCTGCTCTGGGATCATGAACCCACATTACATGATGCTCTGGAGATTAGTGGGATTGGAAAGCAAAGACAAGCAGAATACTTGGAGAGACTGAGATTCTAGATGCTTGTGGAGAACAGGTATGCACAACTGGCCCCTACAGGACAAAAAAGGTGGGCACTTTGAAAGAGTTCTCAACAGCCACAGGGTGCTAAAAGGGCAAAGATTACACAGAGCTTGCTGCTCAGAAGAAAGGGCAGGTGGACAAAATTGTTCCAGCACAATTAGCTCAGCAGGTTAGGAACTTTCAGGAGCTTCAGATGCTCCATCTCCCTTGCTGGAAGCACAGCCCCAAGGCCCCCCACTGCAATACGCAGCCTGCCATTCCTTCCTCCCAGTAGGCAATGGTCTTCACACCTGATGCTTCTGCCATCACACCAGGCCAGCCAGAGGGTGGCCCCACCTAAGGCAGCTACAGGAACGTAACACTGAGGCTTCTGCTATGTGCACAGCCCACTGGACCTGGCAGTGGAGGCAGTTACTGCAGCCAGGAAGCAGGAAAGAGCTCTTTCCTCCTGGCAGGTGCTGGTACCACTTGCTTGTGACCCCCACCATTGCTCCAGGTGCTCGGCAGCTCCAGAGAGTAGAGCTTCTGGGCACTAGAGGGTGCTGCCTACACAAAGCTATTATTCCATACTAATCATTAGAAACATGAAATGGCAAAAGAATTTTGTACAAACCAGAATCCCTCAAACACCAGAAAGAGGTGTACGTGAAACTGAAATCACCAATCTTCTTGATAAATATTTCAAAATAAAAATCATAAACATGCTTACAGAACTACAGAAAAATATCCAAGATCTCAGGGAGGACTTCAAGAAAGAGATAGAAACTTTGAAAAAATACAATATCTGAAAGGAAGCATACAATGGCGGGATTTAAAAGCTGATTAGATGAGGTAGAGAAGATGGTAAACGAAATAGAAATTAGAACAGGAAAAAAAAGGAGCCGAGGGAAAGAGAGAGAAAACATCTCTAGGAATGAAAGAATAGTAAGAGAACTGTGCAACCAATTCAAACAGAACAATATTTGCATTATAGGGGTACCAGAAGAAGAAGAAGAGAGAGAAAGGGATAGAAAGTGTCTTTGAAGAAATCATTGCTGAAAACTTCCTCAATCTGAGGAAGAAAGTCGTCTCTTAGGTCATGGAAGTGCAGAGATATCCCAACACAAGGGACCCCAGGAAGACAACACCAAGACATATAATAATTAAAATGGCAAAGATTAAGGACAAGGAGAGAGTATTGAAAGCAGGCAGAGAGAGAAAAAAGATCACCTATAAAGGAAAGCCCATCAGGTATCATCAGACTTCTTAACAAAAACCTTACAGGCCAGAAGGGAATGACATGATATATTTAATGCAATGAAACTGAAGGGACTCAAACCAAAAATACTCTACCTGGTAAGATTATTTAAATTCAAAGCAGGGATTAAACAACTTCCAGATAAGCAAAAGTTGAGGGAATTTACCTCCCACAAACCATCTCTACATTGTATTTTAAAGGGACTGCTACAGATGCGAGTGCTCCTAAGGCTACATAGCTGTAACCAGAGAAAATAAAATCACAGGAGAGGAAGTGAACCAATTAATTACTAAGCAAATGCAAAATAAAATCACCTACCCACAAAGTCAGCCAAAGGATACACTAAGAGCACAGAATATGACACCTAATGTATAAAGAGTGGAGGAGGAAGAAAAAGAAGGGAGGAAAAAAATAGCCAAAGCAATCCTGAGAAAGAAGAACAAAGCTGGGGAGATTACCCTCCCCAACTTAAAGCTCTACTACATCACCACAGTAAACAAAACAATTTGGTACTGGCACAAGAACAGACCCATAGGCCAATGGAACAGAATAGAGAGCCCAGATATAACCCACACATATATGACCAATTAATATATGATAAAGGAACCATGAATATACAATGGGGAAATGACAGCCTTTTCAGCAACTGGTGTTGGCAAAACTGGACAGCTACATGTAAGAGAATGAAACTGGGTTATTTTCTAACCCCATACACAAAAGTAAACTCGAAATGGATCCAAGACCTCAATGTAAGTCATGAAAACATAAAACTCACAGAAGAAAACATAAGCAAAAATCTCTTGAATACAAATGTGAGCAACTTTTTCCTGAACACATCTCCTTGGGCAAGGGAAACAAAAGTAAAAATGAAAAAAATGGGACTACATCAAATTAAAAAGCTTCTGTATAGCAAGGGACACATCAGCATAATAAAAAGACACCCTACAGTGTGGGAGAATACATTTGTAAATGACATATCTGATAAGGGGTTAACATCCAAAATATATAAAGAACTCTCATGCCTTAACACCCAAAAAGCAAATAACCTGATTGAAAAATGGGCAGAGGATCTAAACAGACACTTCTCCAAAAAAGAAATTCAGATGGCCAACAGGCACATGAAAAGGCACATCACTAATTATCAGGGAAATACAAATTAAAACCACAATGAAATATCACCTCACACCAGTTAGAATGGCCAACATCCAAAAGACAAAGAACAACAAATGTGAGGATGTGGAGAAAGGGGAACCCTCCTACACTGCTTGTGGGAATGTAAATTAGTTCAACCATTGTGGAAAGCAATATGGAGGTTCCTCAAAAAACTAAAAATAGAAATACCATTTGACCCACAATCCCACTCTTAGGAATTTACCCAAGAAAATGAGATCTGGATTCAAAAAGACATATGCACCCCCATGTTTATTGTAGCCCTACAGCCAAGATATGGAAGCAACCTAAGTGTCCATCAATAGAGGAATGTATAAAGACGTGGTACATATACACAATGGAATATTATTCAGCCATAAAATGAAAACAAATCCTGCCATTCGCAACAACTTGGATGGCACTAGAGGGTATTATGCTTAGTGAAAAAAGCCAGCTGGGAAAGACACATACCAAATATTTCTCTTATTTGTATAGTAAAACAACAAAGCAAAACTGAAGGAACAAAACAGCAGCAGATTCAGACTCCAAGAAGGGACTAGCGGTTACCAAAGGGAAGGGGTTAGGGAGGGTGGGTGAGGAGGGATGGAGAAGAAGATTAATAGGCATTATAATTAGCACACACAATATAGGAAGGTAATGGGGAAGGCAGTATAGCACAGAGAAGGCAAGTAGTAACTCTACAGCATCTTACTACGCTGATGGACAGTGACTGCAGTGGGGTGTGTTGGGGGGGTACTTGATAATATGGGTGAATGTTGAAACCACAATATTGCTCATGTGAAACCTTCATAAGATTGTATCAATGATACCTTAATTTAATAAAAGCATAATGGAATTTCAATGATATCTTAATAAAAAAAACATTATGGGAGAATTGAGGCTATAAGGTTGAATATAACTCTGCCTTCATTTATAGTCCAAAGGAAGGGACAGGAAGTCCAAGGCTATAATAGAGATGTGCACAGGCTTTTAGGAGACTGCACAGAGCAGAGCTCTTAATCCAGGCTTGCAAGGACAAGAAAGTCTTACTAGAGAAGAGATCCTTTAAGCTAATCTCTGGAGAATGAATAGAAAGGGAACTGTATCTCAGAAAGAAGGAATGGCATTACCAAGGCTGAGAGGCTAACAGGGAGGGTGGCACACACTGAGAATTACATTGCTTATCTGACAAATCCCAGCAAGGAGACAACCCTGCACATACTAAGTACAAAATAAATATTTATCCCAGTGGTTGTATAGTTTGTCCATTGACAAACAGAATAATTATGGAAACTGGAAAATCATCTGTAATGAATCACTCTCCATTTCCTTATCTTCATATAAGAGCAACACAATTTCTCTCTCCTTTACACCAAAACATGGCTGAAATAGCATTCACTCCTACACATACTGTATTTTAGGTACCATAAAGGAGAGTCTATGTCTTCTATGCAGTGCCATTATTACACAACGCTTCAAACTGTAGTGGCACAGCAACTCCTGTTGTGGGTGGTAAAGGACCTGAATAGCCAGCATTTCCACATCCTGTACCCCAACCACTCCCTGTCTGAAGAGAAATCATCATCTACCTCCAATCTAGGAAAAGGAAAGCAGGTGCTTAAAATCTATCAAAAAACTTTCACTACTCTTGGACAAAAACAATGGACTGCATTATTCTTTCAGTATGCTGGGTCTTCCAGTATATTCTATACTAGTTAATACAGAATAACATTGGAGGATTTCTTGGCAATCATAATTCATGGCTGGCTTCTCTCTGCTCTTTATGACTTCTAGCCAACTCCCATCTGTTTTGTAGTTTCAATATAAACTTGTCACAAGAGAGATTCACTGCCCACCTAAGGTTCAAAGGGATAGCACAAAACCTGCAGAGATATTTCACATCTCAATCTGTAAGGAAAATGCAAATGTAGTACAAGACAGTTCAGAAAATGTGCCAGTTACTATTGAGATAATGAAAAGACATAGGAAATAGTTGGCTCAATAATTACCTTATTCTAAAACAAAACCAAAAAGGTCAGTATGGAACATATCAGGATCCTAAGGAGAGAGATTGCTGGAACAAGGTCAGTAGCAAACCTGCATAATATTTATCATTCTACTTTAATGGCCACCTTATCCCCCAAGCCATTCATCATCTCTTCAGTCAACCACTTTTTTCTCTTCTTATCATTCCTCCTTTTCCCCACCATGCACGTACAAAATTGGGAACTCTAAACCAATTTTATTTAGTTTAATTGACACCCTTTAAAAATAAAAATTGAGATTTTTAGTTTCTCTTAGGAAAAATGGGCCTGCATTCCTTCTTGGTGATAATTAGTGAGAGCTGACATTGTAAACTCTCTGGATTCTCTGTTTGCCACATCCTCACTAATCCCTTTAATCACACACAGGTTCTTTTGCTTGTTTACATGACCTGTCTAGTTTCTATAGGAAATTGAGTTTCATTTTTCCAATTTCCTTGTTTAGTGCCTGTATCTCCTTCAGAGCATGTCACTAAATGTATATTCTTATAATCATCAATATACAAGTTCTCTCTCTTAGTCAACTGCTAGCTCTGTAAGAGTTCCGTCCTTTATTTTTGGATTGCCAGAGGTCCTATAATGGATGTTCAATGAATATTTTATGAAAAGATAGTGTAGTAGATAAGAAAATGTCAGAGTGTAAAGTAGGGACTAGGACAGGAGTTAGTTAGGACCTTTGGCTTTTCTATTAATGTACTAGGCAATCTTCAGCAAGATATACCTCCATTTGGGAGTCTCAGTTTCCAGGTTTCTAAAATTAGGGGAATTAATTTGGGTGATTATATTTTTATTTTTACTCCAGTATTTTATGATTCTAGAGTACTTTGAACTGAACTTTCTTCAATTTCTATAAATTTTCCAGCTGGATCATGAAATCCCCACCCTCTTCCCCATTGAATATGAGTGGGAAGTTATTCTGATTATAGTTTTGCAAAGGCAGACAAGAGGGTATGTCAAGGAAAATAATACTTGGCACATTGTGAATGAGATTCTAACCAAATATTTTTAGACTGAATTTTTTTCTTTGATGTGCTGTTATCTAACTCCTCCTTGCAGGGCTCCTGTTTCAGATGTGATTTAGACTTAATAATATGTTAAGAGTCAAGCAACTCTGTCTCCCCTATTATGCGACACAAAAGGAGAGAATACAGGCATCAGGGAACTCATGATAAAGAATCTGCCAAGTCATGTGTTCCTTTATATTCTGCACAGCACTGAGAATTCTGTTGCCACTTGAAAGATAAATAATAATAATTGTAATAAGTTCGTCTTTATTCTTGGCATGACTGTCTGATTCTGAACAGTATGTTTTTGCAGTATTGCAACACAGGGGCCCTAGTGTCTTAGGGAAGCTCAGAATCATGTTATCAGATATATTCTCTTTCTGGTGACTTGGCCTCAGACTGGATATCTCAACTAAAGGAAGTGATTTCCTCCTTGAAATGTACCACTACAAAAATATTAATTAGCTGCTGCGGAAAAACTAAAATATAAATTAAAAAGGAAACCTTAGAATGGAAATTGCCTAAAATACTGCCATGTTGACAGTTGATCTTAACAATTTGAGATACATGCACCCACACGCATACACATGATTTGAAAAAGATATTTGTCATTTTATTCTCTAGTACCTTCCTCCTTACTACCAGCACTCCACTATCCTATGGAATATCATGTCTACCTCCTCATTTATAATTTTGGTGAGATAGCAAACCGGAGTTTTAGGAAGAAGTATTACTTCCCAGCTTTTATGTTTCTGTGTGGAGCAGTCTTTCTCAGCCTTGCAGGACTGACATTTTGAGCCCGATAATTCTTTGTCATGGAGGATTTAACAGCATCCCCGGCTTTTGCCCACTAGATGCCAGTAACACCCCTCCAATTCTGACGACCAGAAATTTGTCCAGACACTGTCACTGGGACAAAACTGCCCCCAATTGGGAACTAGTGGTATAGTGCAACTGCCCTAGAATAAAACCCGAGGCCTCTTATGAAGGAGGAGTGACTCAGCTATTTGGAGGCTTTAAGGGAAGGAACTAAGTGTGTGTGGCCCACTAGCTTCTGGACTCCCTTTGGGGTCTATTTGCCTCCAGAGAGTAAGTTATGGTCTGTCCTTAGGCTTCTGGTAATACCTGGGTCTTGAAGTTTCGTGGAGGTTTACTTAACCGAGTGCTCATTTTTTTCTTAACCTAGATGACAGTCAAAATTTAGTACATGGCATGCTTTTAAGGTTGTATACTTGACTTTAAACTGGCATGATTCAGGGGAGTGGCTTTAGGACTTGCGATTTTGTGAGTACAAGCTCCATGGTCATTGTGACCTTGAGAGGTCACCCCAGCTCCAGGGCCTTTCTCCTCAGGCAGCTGTGCACCTCGGCAGCTAGGCCATATGGCCTTGGCAGATGTTGGGGTCTACAAGGCACGCCACTGTATTTTGACTTGGCACTGCAAAAGAGACAGAGAGGTGGATTTGTTCTTTTCGAACACTGATAGGGAGAGGAATATTTGCCACTTGTGATATATTTTTCTGCCAGGCATCCAGATCAGGACTTTAAATGACACAGGCTATTGAGTTCCAAGTGGGCTCCACTAGTGAGTTTCAGTCTTTAAATTTATAATCATTTAGATTATTATTAAATGACAGTGCTAGACCAGTTGCCTAAAATTCCATCCTTCCTTTTATTGTCTTAAACTGCATTCTTGGCAAAGTAAGAGCTAATATCTTTGATTCATTTTCCTTGTCCATGTATTTGTACATTACTCTTTCCACCACCATCACCATGTGGTCTCGAAAAGACTATGGCTTTGTTCATTACACAAATTATGATGATAATTTTAAATTTTAGAGGACCAACCTATGATTTTATTCATGGTAGGGTGGTCAATTTTTGTAATTATGAAAAAATATCAAATTATGTAGTCATTTACCAGAAAGAGGATAATCCTTCTTGGTTAGAGTCAGAGAAACAACCCAATGAGATTTTTGCAAAATTAAAGACTATGAAAGGTATTAAAGAGGTTTTGTACCTGGAACAACATGTTTCTTAGAATCACAATTCCCAAGAAATGGTTTGAAAAAGTAGGTTTCGACCATACACTCAGAAAGTAACAAGAGAGAATAAAAATAAATAAAGGAAGGCAAAAAATTAAACTTGAGGAAGAGAAAGTATTCTTTAGTTTTAAGATCAGGGAAGATATTCTAGACAGATATGAAAAGAAAATGACATTAGATCTGCAAAGTCACAATAAACAAAAGAAAAGGAAAGGATTTCAGATCTCATTTCTTTTGAGAACATATTGAATAGCAGAATTATTTCAGTTATTCACAAAGGGTAACTAGAGAATGATAATTTCTAATAGAGAAAGAGAAGCAAGATCTTAAAGAGCAGGATAAAATGCTCCACAAAGAGCAGGATTCGGGAAATGACTGACCTTGGGATTGTGAAGTCAGTTCAAGTAGAGCTGAGGAGTCAAAGCGCACTTGGAAAACCCCCTTGAAGAACAGGACGAAATAAGAGAGTCCATGCCTGATCTGAGTGTTTGTCTGATGGACAAATATCTCCAGGGTGAGATTATCTGACTTTGAAGAAATAAAGGTGGACATAATTTGTTTGAATAGTAGAAGCTTTTAGCAGCTCTTTAAACTTCATATTTCTGTCTGTGTCATATTTCTGTATATTTTCATATGAAAAATCTACAGGAAGATGTAACAAAAATAAAGTCTGAGCCAGAAAATAAAGAAAGGAAATGAAAAAAATAAGACATTCAAACCCACAAAATAGTAGCTACTTCTACCTGTCTAAGCCAGGAAAAGGAGCAACTTAACAATCAGGTAAACTCTTCAAGATGAAATCCCCTTTACTAAGAGGAGTAGAAAAATATCAAAGGGAAATAAAGAAAAAGTTCTTTAAAAAATGTGCGCAAGAAAGTTCTGGAACATTCTAATGCTTCAGGAAGACCATGTCTCAGGGAGCAACGTGGCAGAGGTGTTGGTCTTTCTTGGACCCTTGTTCACAAGCTTCACATTTTCAACAGCAGCGTCAGTTCAAGAATCTGCTGAAGGTGGTTCTTCAGCTGAACCCTTGTGGAAACCGGGTGAAGACCTTTCCAAGCAGACATCAGACAAACATTATTTCATCGGACAAACATTCAGATCAGGCATTACTCTGCCCGGCTTCCTGTAGGTCTCATCTTGTTTGTGGCTTCCCTTGCATTCATGTCAAAATCTCCTGGAGATAGTCCTTCAAGAAATAGGCAGTATTTGCAAGCCTGCTGACAATGACTGTTACACTGAAAGTTTACCAAGTAATTCTTGAGTTTCTGTAGCAATCTTACCAATAGGTCCAAATTTTCTGCATTAACACTGATAGAGCTGTCCTATTCTTCAAGGGGGTTTCACAAGCCTAAGGAAATAATACCACAGAAAGCAGTGAGGGCAGCCCTTATCCATGTGCCCAGGAGACGGCAGGAGCTTGGTCACTTAGTACAGAGCCACAGCATAGGTGCGGGTTCTACTGGGACATGAAAATAAGGAAGGTTTGAATATACTGAGTAAAAACAAGTAAGATCTGGTCACTGGGGATCCCACATCGCAAATTGAAAATTTTGCAGAGAAATGGCAGTATTACAATGTGTCTAGGTGAGCATTTGCTAGGCTGATTAGGATGGAAGATTATTCCAGAGAGAGGGAATGATGTCTTCAAGACGATGAGGCAGGTGCTAAATACCACAACTGGAGGATTGCAACTGAGTCAAGCGATGCAATGGGGGTAGCAGCCGGCAATGAAGTCAGAGGCTGGATCGTAGGTTAAAAAATAAAGCCTGATCCATAACAGGTACGAAGCGTATATTAGAAAGGTATACGAAGCCAAGCTCTTCTTAGGAAGAGCAGCAGCTAGCAATATTCGTGGTAAGATTGATCAAATGGGGCAGGGGAGGGAAGAGGGGCTACTGGTAGCAGCAGATGGTATCTGTCACTGCATAGCAATGTGCCCCCCAAACTTACTGGCTTAAAACAATGACAGTTGACTACTTCTCCTGGTTCTGTGGGTGGGGGTAGCTCCTCTGCTGGGGCAGCTTTCAGTTCACGTGTTGGTGGAGGTGGTGCTTAACTGGGGACTGGAACGGCAGGGTCTTCCTTTCTGTGTACTCTCAGTTCTTTCAGAAGGCTGGGCTGAGCTTCTTTGCAGCACGAGGGCTCAGGGGTCCAACTGGGCAAAGGTCACAATGGCAGGACTTCCTGAGTCCTAGGTCCAGAACCTGGACGATGTACAGGCACACCACATGTACACCATATTTTACGTGCCAAAGCAAGCCACGAGGTTAGACCCCGGTGGATACACAGCAAAATATCGCTGCCAGAGTTTTCGGTGCTCCCAATTTACTAATCAACTTTTGAGATTTTGTGATCAAAATCAGTTGGTAACTCACGTCAAAGGTTTGAACTAAAATCCACCAGCCAGTCTGAGATACCACCCCGTTCCAGACTACTCCTGGTCTTCAGCCTTAGAGTTTTCAAAGGCTACTCACAGACAGGCCCTATAGGATATGCATTATTGTTCCCCTCCCACACAACAGCTTGTCTTCCATAGAATTAATTTTTGTTTTGTTTCTTTTTGTTTGTGGTATGCGTTCTTTGTATATTTGTATTAATTCATTCCCAGGTTTTAACACTAAGTTAAATCTAGAAGTTAGGTTTAACTACAGTGTTCTAAATCATGTAGGATATATTTCAATGTCTAATTTTAACATATTTTCCATTTTCTCATCTTTCTGTATCCCTCTTAATCTTTACTATAATGGTCTATGCAGAGTAGAGCCACATCATATGCTTTATCTCTTAATTTTGCCTTCCAAATTTATTCATATAAATATTCAAAGATCTGTATGCAAGAATATTCATTTCAGTGTTGTTTGTAAACAACCTATATGCCCATCAGTATGGGAAGTGTGAAATTAAATGATAGTATAGTCATAAAATGGAATGTTCTGCCTGTCTTGAAAAGCATGAGAGAAGCCTACATTTACTTATGTGGAAAGATGCCTGAGTTTTGCTTAAAGCAAGGTGCAAAACATAAAGAAAAATAGGCAGTGTTCCACTTGCATAAAAAATGAACAGGCACAGAATTATCCCTCTGTTACAATAAAGCCTGGGCTGTGGGAGAGGTAGACACAGACTCTAGCTCCTTGGGTAACTTATTTTACAGATTAATAAAAATACATGACAATAAAATCATCTTTATGTCTTACTTATGTAAACTTAAAACAAATTTAAAGTTACTTATTTATATGTTACCACATTCCAGGTACCCGTTTATGTACATGTATATTTCAGATACTTTACATGTATTAACTTTAATTCTCACAACCTAATATAAACTAGATATTATCATTATTTCCGCTCCTTTTTTAGGTGAGGCTGCTGAAGCACAGAGGAATGAGACAATTGGCTGATGTTTACTACCTAAGGTTTGGAGCTGTGTCTAGACCCTATTCTTTAGCCTGTGCTGTTCTATTTCTTTAGCCATTGTAGGGTTGAGTTTTCTGTGACTTTCAGCCCAAAGCCTTTGTAGTTAATGTATGATTAGAAAGGCCAAATCTTATCTCTTTAAAGTTATAATTGGTCATTCCAAAGCAAATGAGTTTTTAAACCTTTCAGTCAAATTACAATTTAATATGCACCATGATTCACATCTTCCTTATTAGATTATAACTCCTATTGGTATTTTATTTGTTATATTTTCTCCTTAAATTCAATATTTGTACTTCTCTTACATGGTGCTGACAGCATCCAAGAAACACTGTACCCTTGAAATCTAAGAGGTACATTCACACCACAGAAGAAGAGGAAAACAGAAAGAAGGAGGAGGAGGAGGAGGAGGAGGAAGGAAAAGAAAAAAGAAAACAGGAAATGGTAACTGTGTGAGGTGATGGGTGATGTATATGCTAATTGACTTGATTGTGGCAATCCCTTCACAATGTATACATATATCAAAATGTTGAGCTGTACCCTTTATGTATGTACAGTTTTGGTCAATTATACAACAATAAGCCTAAGAAAACCCCACATTTGTACTTACACTTTTCCTGGGTGTCTCTTCTAGTATCGAGAGATGCAGTTTGCACCCCAGCAGAATCATCATAGCATGTCAGGCTCAACTCAAGAAATATATTCTCTCCCTTATCCTCCCTTTGCCCTCTGAATTATGCCAAACAGCTGCTCCTTAAAGCTTAGCAAGTATAATCTAGTTAAATTATATTCATGTAGTATGACTGGCATGACAAAGCTGTTTCATTTGTATAACAGTCAAGAAAATGAAGAAAACTGGAATAATATATTCCTGAACACTCTGGCTCCCATTCTAGTTCTCACATATTTAAAAATTATTTTACTGGGGAGGGTATCGCTTTTATCTTTAAATATCCTGGGAGCCCTGTAAACCTTCCTGTCTATGGCCCACTTAACCCTTCTTATAGACGCTAGCTTGTTCTTTCTATAGCATTGCCTCCTACTGAGAAACATCTATTTTAAAGGGTAGTAGACACTATCTTTGCTCTGCCCAGGTCCCCTCACAGCCCTTTGATCTTGTCTGCGCCCCCATCTCGGGGTTCTGGGTGCCATGTCTCTTTGGCTAATGCCACTTTACCTGCAAGTGCCGAGAACAGGTCATTCCTGGAAGGTCACCATCGGGCCTTAAGCCAATGACTGACTTGATATTCACTTGTGAAAGCCCAGTTCCTTGGCTTCCAGTAAGGACCAATTCTGAGATAGAGTTTATCTTCAGGAGATCCCCATGGGATTAGGCTGATGCTGGAGCTTTGTCTGAAACCACATCCTTGTCTTGACTTGCTTCCCTTCCCTGTACTGATCCACTCACTCTCTCACCTGATTTTCCTAAGAATATTTTTTAATAAACTACTTGCACATGAATCCTCCTTTTGGGATCCATGTCTAAGGATGCCAGCCAAGGGATAAATCTTCAACAGTTGTTCATAGCTTAAGATTGTCCCCAGACTCATCTCCCATCCATGTGCCTATGATTTTGTACAGCCTGGATCTGATTGCTTTGCCACGTTTTCTCTCCCCATCAACTTAACTTATATTACTGTGGTATTTTGTGGGTATTTGTTTCTTGTTTAGGAATTCATTTCTAAAGTTCAGGGTTCTTCTGGCTACTGAATGTGGTCTCCACACTACAGGCTCCTCAAAACTGTATTGTTTGCTGCCAATTCTTTCTCTAGATTTCAGGTCTGTTTCCCTATTATGTATTTAAAAATCTTAAATAACTTTGCATCTACAACACACACAAGCGCATATACACTAAAATGTCTGGTACACCAGTCTTAAATTTTCTCTTTCACCCTTACTGTTCCTAGAGCACAAGAGGCTTATTGAGATGTGTTCTCATGCACACCAGTTTTAAGAAAGTGCATACATGGAAACTGAAGATCTGAAAATCTATTCTTTTGATATTATCTTCTCATATGCCTTGGAAAGTCGTTGAACATTCTGAGATATATAGGTCACTCAGTCTGAAGACTTCTGTCCTGGGGCTTGTATATTTAGGAACAAAACTGTTTTGTATATGTGTGCATGATCAAAATTACATTAAGGATAAATTATTTCCCATGTTTCTTGGCCATTCAAGTTTCCAGTTTCCTCCTTTGTGATTTTTGGGAATATATAGTTAGCCCATTTTGGGGGTGGTTATATATTTTACCCATTTTTCATTATTGATTTGAGAGGTTTTAATGTACATGTATAAAATATGTTCATATAGATTCCACATATGATAAATGCTATATATATTAGATACAATTCTTTGTTGATTATGTGTTGAAAATAGCTTCTTGTTTGTGGCTCGTATTTTCATTTTTTATTATGTTTTTTTGATGAATGTGACAAAATCTTTAATGTAGAAGCATTTATCATCATTTCTCTTCTGTGCTTTTGTTATGTCCTTATGTAAGAAACCCATCACTACCTGAACATCACAATGATATTCTATATTTTATTCTAAAAGCTTTGTTCTTCCTATTTACATTCAACCTGGGTGCCTTTTTCCTTCCTTTCTCTCTCTCTCTTCTGTGGCCATTATAGTCTTGTATAGAAGAGAGGTCTTTGGCCTGGGGAGGTAGGACGTTGGAATAGAGATGCTTGCTGGCCATACTGCAATAAATTTAGACTTCAAATACAAAATAACTTACAAAAAACCATACATTAGAAGATTTTTAAACTATGTTCCTAACTAATTTGGGGGCCAAAACAGAGATTAAAATAGATACTTGAAAATCGTAGGACTACATGTTTAGTACTACATGTTTAGTACTATGCTAAAATTTGTGTGCTGCGAGCTGACAAATAGCAAGTTAGAAATTCGAAATCGGATTAAATTAGCTACTCGCCCATATTAGGCAATTACAAAAGAACAACCAAAAACTTAAAAATTATAATGTAGAAAAAATAGTGAAGAAGAAGAAGAAAGGTGGACTAGGAAGAATAAAGATAAACCTTTATTAATTAAGATAAAATGGAAGAAGTCACAAACAAACATGTTTATTTATTGTCTTCAGTTGTCACTTTTTCTCTCCCAGGAGTATCAAGTGATTCCGCACTCACCCTCCCGCACGTTGTCAGTTACCCGTTAAGTGTTCCCGCCGGTTTATGACGCCCGCCGTGCCTGCTTCAGATGCGCGGACAGCGGCTCTGCTTCCCCGAGTTCACCTGTGTTTCCAGATTTCAGAGTGGCAGTTTGTCCTGCAACCTCAGTTCTCCGGCCCAAGAACACGTGTCGGTATTCAGTCTGTTCTGCTTTATTCTTTTAAGAACAAGCGCATGATTTCCAAGGTTTTCACATTTCAGAATTGCAACCAAAAGTCCGATTCGTTTTCTTGAATTCCTGTGCTGCTCCCACCACCAAACCCCGCATTCTATAAGGCACCTGTTCCTAACGTCATCTGTCAAGAGGCATTACAGAAAACAATGTTTAGTGGTAAATAACCCCATCCTCACTCCCCTATCAAATCAAGAGCAACGAATATTGTTCCTTACCGCCCAAACAAACATTTACAAACAACCTCATACATTCTATTTGGCACCGTTAGCTTCCATACAACACTTTTCTTGTTTTCTCCAACTTTTCTTACTGCTCCTTACCAGCCTCCTTTAAAAATTCTTCATCCTCTTTCTGATATTTAAATATTGTCAGTCTTCAGGGATCCTTCCTGCATCATCTTCTTTCCTTCTTATAATCCTTCCAAATGTGCATGGTTTCAGTGAATATCCAGCTAATTAAAATTTTCAAAATTTTACTTCCATCTCAGTCTTTTTTTAAACTTCAAACATATATATATATATGAATAGATATCAAATTGCCTCTCAGCATTTACCTTTGAGATTCTTAAAAGAACCTCAGTAAATATTTTAGTTTGCTAGACTGATCAGAGGATCTTGTAAGATTCCCATTGTCACAGTGTCATTAATTCGTGAGTAATTACTGCTTGCAGTACATTTTCAGAGTCAGGTTGAAGCCTGAAGGCAAACACTTTTGTTTCTTTTCTTTACTTTTGATTGTAAAGCCTTGAAAATAGGCTCCACAATTTATTCACCCAGGAAGAGCTCATAAAGTATTTTTTAAGTCCTTGAATAGTATTGATCTCTCAGGAAGAAAACAGGCCCAGAGTCGCCGATTCCCCCCTTGCACTTACCTTCAGCGTCTTTCCAATGATGCTCACCAGCAGAGGAGGCCTGACGCAGTAGCACATCGACCTGCACAATTAGGAATTGATGAGCTGGGATGAAGAGGAAGAGGTAAGAACTAGGAAAGGTGGAAGAAGGACAAAATACAGATTCTTTAGACAAGACATAAATGGATTCACTCTGCCTTCTTTTGAACATGAAAAATCTAATTATAGGAAGAAAGGGAATTGTTCTGTCATACACCCTGAGCTTCACTGCTAGTCTGACATTTGAGTAAAATTCATCATCTATCTCTGTATTCTCATCTTGATATCATAATGTGTATAACAATGCACATACAGGAACGATTGCAATGACTGCCCTCAGGTAAATTCTCAGCAAATACCTGTTATTAAGGCAAGACTGCACTTAAAGTCTTTCTGATGTAGGCACATAAATACATGTGAGGAGTCGAGGGGCTCCAGTTTTTCACTCATTACTTAAACTGATTGAACAACAGTTTAGAATTATTCAACCACATTTTTGCTTTCAGGTGAATGGCTTTTAACACTTCCTTACCGA
Source organism: Phataginus tricuspis (assembly GCA_029783875.1). Classification (NCBI taxonomy): domain Eukaryota; kingdom Metazoa; phylum Chordata; class Mammalia; order Pholidota; family Manidae; genus Phataginus; species Phataginus tricuspis. The sequence continues at coordinate 11,370,107 of JAQQAC010008719.1, forward strand.
CTTCCAAAGGAGCAGAACACTTCTGTAGTACTTTTCTGGAATACAAAATCAGAAGACAGATGAAAAAAACAACAGTTTTATCCAGCAGCACCTAAGTGAGTTTTTTTTTTTACCAAGTCAGTGCATCCTGGGCTTTTGATTTTATGCACACTCTACTGAGTTAATCTGAACGATTTAGAAAGAAGAGAACATCTAACGACAAACAAGAAAGCTGCCTATAAAATTCTTCTCTACTCTTCGTGTTGTGATTGTAGAATCAATTTAAAATTCCAAAAGATGTGCTATTCAACAAAATCTATGCCCATGACTTAAACCTGCATGTTACTCTGATTTCCCCCAAAACACTTTTTCCTCAGAAAACACTGCAAAATATATAAATATCTGAAATTAGCTTCACTTGTTTGTCCCTGATTCATCATGGCAGGACTGCTCCTTACTCCACAAAAACCTAAGCACCTCAAGGTCACCCCTGTATGGTCTGATCCTTTTAGCCTTCCATACAATCTCCAGGAAATTCTCTGCACACTGATGACTCAATAAAGATATGACAACTGGTTATATCTCAAGTCCATATATGCCAAGTAGGGGCATAAAAAGGATGAATTTTGACTGAACTAGCACATTTTTCTAAAGAAGGAACATTTGGGAAATATATTTGTTAAAGAGGCATTCAAGGGTGCCTCTATCCAAAAGGGCAAAAGAAAATCCCTGAAGCCAGTTGCATATCAGAAATGGCATCCATTAATCTCTTTGCCGAACAGCGGAGAGTAAGGAGGCCTTTGAAAGGAGTTGCTTTTAGGAGTGGAGTCATGGTTTAATGTGCTTGATTTGGAGCACCTCGCTCTCAGAAGCTAGCACCTGCAGCAGGCTGACAACTTGCTTCTTCTGGGGCCAGATTGGGTAATGATACTGACGACATTTATGGTCCAACATTTCAAGAATTAATTTACAATGGAAATGGTTCTTAGTGCAGTGAGTACATCATTGCAGTTTATCAGCTATAAACTATGCAGCCCGGTTTAAGTTCTGTAGAAGGCAAGCATTACAGACATTACTCACAGTTATTTGGGGCTCATAATTCACTGGAAGAACATTTGAAATATGAAGGTATATGCCACTGCAGTAAAAACAAGAGCAAAGACCTGGAAAGGGATTTGGAGGGAGAGAGAAACAGTGGAGAAATGTGTTCCAGGTGCTTCTGTGCATCTTTTGTCCTCTGGTGGGATTTTCTATGAAAGCTACACAGTTTTATCCCTGACAATCCCCTATATTATGCTTCAGCAAGACCCCACCAGAATACTTCCTTCATTCAGTTTCCTTCCTAATTTATAGCTAGCAAGCTCATTGTTTTCATTAGAAAGTTTTTTTTTCTATAAATCTATTAGAGAACACATTAGATATGTGTCTTCATGTTATTTCATGGATTTTTATTACAGCTTTATGTCACTCATTTCTAGCCTTCAAAAAAGACTAATATTTTTCCTAGGGCTTATGAAATGCTCTACAAATGGCTCTAAGTATTTGTTTTTATCAAGGGGAAATGGCTCTGTCTATTGAATAAAGAAAACAAACTAGAGATACACTGGTAATAGACTCACATTTAAATGTTTATTCGATTCTTGGATATTTGACTGAACTTGCCTTATAATTACAAAAATTAATAAAAATAAAAATTATGCAAAGAGAATTAACATAAGCTATTACACTGTAGTGAGTTGAAACTAATAATTGCATTGGAAGACTAGTTAGTGAGAAGCAGAGACATTGGAGTTACAATTATTAGTACCTATTCTTGTCCCTGAAATAGATTTGGGATAAGTTCTTTAGTTGAAATCCACACTTTTCTGGCTTTTAAAATTAGCATGTTCTCTTCAAAGATATCCAGAGTACAAATAATATGTGTGGGGGGAACAGTTCTATAGGGCGTGGTCTGAGTGATCACTGGGGCAGAAGGGAAAGAGATACACTCCAATTAGCTTTCACAAAGGCTTTTAGCAGAGCTCTATATAAGCTTAAGGGGCTTTAGTAAGTCTGGGAAGTATTCCAGTGCCTAGTCTCCTATTCATCTCCCAAACTCTCCTTTCTTCTTATGGTCAGATCTAATGAGAATAGATGTGTCTATGTGCAAACAGAATATGAAATCTTAGGGATGCTTTCAAAAGTCGACTAACTCTCTAAAAAGAAATTACAGGTTGAATAATGTTGCTATAAGAAGAGTTTATATAAGCTGCTATACATTGTCTTGTTTTCTTTATTAAAATGTATATTTAGAAAACTTGGTAAAAACTAAAAAAGTAAAAGTAATGAGGCAATTATATCCATAGTTCCTCCATCCAAATACACGGCCATTCTTTGTATGCCAATAACTAGGGACACATAGTACAAGCACTGCATGACAGGCGGAGTTTGCAACATTCTGTAAAATGTCATTGCTTTGGACTCAGCGTCTACTGGGAGCTAATATAAGAAGTAATTGAAAAAAATACCACCCCTAAAAAGAGAAGTCTTTCATATAGCTTACAAGCCAGTGATATGGCTCAGCGAGTTAAGCTAGAATGGACCTACCAGAAATACTAACACTTTGTCAGAGTTCCCAAGTGCCACAGTAAATATAACACATGAAACTTAATAGCCATGATTTTAAGAATTAACCTCCGGAGAGGATTAGACTAACAGTTCGAGTCCCATGTATTTAAGTTTCACTGATCTACAGGTCTTGCTACTCTGCTTTTGTTATACATTGATTTAAAAAGGGATGGTTTTGTCTACCATCCTCAAGTAAGGATGAAAAATTATCTTCTTATGTACCCTGAAATAGCCACATAAACCTAGATAGATTGAAGAACAGTATGATTGTAGACCACTTGTGCCATCACTAGTATATAATGTCAAAATTTAACTCAGATATTTTTCCCTAAGGATTACTAGAAAATAGCGTGTAACACTTTTGCATTATAGGCTCACATATATTTATTAACACTTCAGAGTTTAATTTATATTATGAAGACACTTTAAGATTATATCTTCAGTTATTAATTTAAAAATGTAAAAAAACATTTATTACAAAAGTAAAATTAATTTAAATGTAATTTAAAAGTGCAGCAAGGAGGTGGGGTAGAGAAGATGTAGTCTCTGGTGCAGAAAGTAAGATTTTATTAAGACTTGTAAATTAACCAAAATCAAAATAATAATGATTTTAATATTAGAGCATTATATAATTTCCTATATGAAGAGTAAATCTGTTTGGAAATCCTAGAGTTTGTCAAAATGAGTTTTCACCAATTCATTTTGGAATTTTGATTAAATATTGATTCCTAGGCAGAAACAGGAAAAAGGAAAAATTAGTATGTTTATGTCTACTTTAGTTCCACCTAACCGTAACTTCTGGCTATGATGTTTAATTTACCACTATTGCTGAAATATCTGAAGTTAAACTAGCCTATCTCTTGGGCCAACAACTTGTCTGATGCCTAGATCAAGAATAATTTAGTATATGGGGAAATAGTTCTCAGAATCCCCTTCTCAACATTTGTATGAATTCTACTGATCATTAATAGGTAAAAACAACGATCCCCATGTGTAGTGTGTGTTGCCTGGACTAGGAAGATATTATATGTATAACTAATCTTAAAAATAGCCCTCAGAGGTGAGTGTTAAGAATTCTATGTTATGACCAAGTAAAATAAAGCACAGAGAGGGAAAGCAGCTTGGTCAACTTACATGCTGACAGCTTGTGACTTGACCAAGGTCACTCTTACTCCACAGTTCATTCCCTTAGCTACTTACTATACACATGGCTTCTACATTCTTTACGTTGGATCTGAAGTCCACAAAAACTCCCCATATGATATTAAAGAAGTCTTGAGCTGTTGAATCACTTCTGAAATTGTTTGGCTGCCCTTACATGACTTTTGTGATCATCAAAGATCCAAGGGACTTTATACCAGTGCAGAACATCTAACCTTTCTGCCCTGGTCAGAAATCTAATTTGAGCAGTTCTACTTGGAAGCTCTATTTTTGATAGTTAAGCCATTCATCCTGTTTGACATTGTTGTGTGGTGTTGTTATGCTTTAACCAGCTGTCACATTCCAGCCCAGAGGTGGGTGAGAGGATTCTTGTTTATATGTAATTATGAGGACTTTTAGATGCTTTGAGTTGGCAATATGTCAATGTAAATGACATCCTTCCAGCATAGTCAGCCTGAAAGACTTTCAGAATTCTTCATGGAACTTTATAAAAAATTTCTTTCTGTCATTCAAAGGCCAGCTGATTGTTTCAATGCAATTATTTCTAGCTCTGTTATTAAGCTTGTGATTGTAAAGAGATGTCTTTGTAGTGGATACTTGTTTCTTCACGAATTGATTCTAAATTTATATGAGATGAGACTATTCATATCATATATCCTGTCTTTCTAAAAGAGATTATAGCATTTAAAACAGGATGGATGCTCTGATCTACAATTAGATATGGAAAGAAGCTTGAACTCTTGCAATAGAGGTCCTACTCACATATACAAATTAGTATGAGATTATAGAAATGTACCCAATGAGCATTTATTTTATACCTCTTATGTGCCCAAAACATGACTAGGCGCTAGGGATACAGAGAGCATTTCTGCATTCAGGGAACTCTTAACCTAGTAGGAAAAAAAAAAAACCCATACTTTTAATGTTCTTAAGCCACAAATTCATGTTCCTTCCCCAGTGGCATGACAACTAAAATCAGTGGGGTTTTGGGTTTAGTGGTCCAGGAAGTCATCTCAATTTTCCTTGTTACTTTCCAGTGTTGACAGCTCACTTCCCCAGTTACTATTATCTCCAGCCACAGAATGTAAAGCCAATTGATTAAAAAATGTAACTTTAAAAATCACTAATTTCTTCAAGGAAAAAATAGCCATCCCACAACAGCCAATCTATGTCATCATACATGCAAAACCCCAGTTCACCAGTTGTTTTATCCACACTTTCACATCTCAATGAGTCAGGTTAGCATTTGGGTATAGAATGAATTTATATATATTGGGTATATAATGAAAATATAATAAATTAATATTCTTATTTTCAAGTTTTATTTACTTTTCTTTGGAGCTAATTTTTTCAGAGACCTTGATTTATTTAATGTTACCACAATTATTTAATTGCAACAGTATGATTTTTTCAAACTTGGGATTTAAAAAATACATTATTATATATTTAGGAGGATAAAATCTACTTCTAGTGAACTGAATATGGTATTGCAATGCTTCACTTTTATATCACATTTTAACTGTGCACAGAAGGAAAGTGTTAACATTTAATTGTCTGTGAAATATTTCCAAGGAGTTAGCTTTGATGTGAAAAAATAATAGTTACTTAGAGAACTGTAATGCTGTAAGCTTGAGACACCCAACCCAATGAAAACTCTTTGAATAAAGAGAAGAGAAACCACCACAAATAGTGTTTAAAATGCATCTCTGATGATATGAAACTTTCACTTTCTTCATTATTTACTAGTTCTCACTTATTTCAACATTCACCTGTGTTCTATACACCATTCATATTTTAGTAATCTGTCAGCATTGGCAACTTGATTAGTCATTTCCTAGGGAAAAAAAAAACAAGGACTAGTAACTGGTACATGCTCAAGCTGAGTTAACTCAATGTTTTTCATCTGGAAGAAAAGAAAGGCAGTCAATCAGTTAAAAGTTTTAAATGTTTGATGGCAACATATCATGTAACCTTAACATCTGGGTGCCTGGATTTTACTCTTAATACGCAGATGTCTGGCATCATGCAGACACAACCTCAGTGGCTGGATCAGTCAACAACTTTCACTGAGGACCCTCCCCACCCCCAACTTTTGCTGGACAACACAGTGGGGCTCCTATAGAACAATGTCACCTCATGGCTGAGCTATGCAAAATCCTCTTAATTAGTCCTCCTAACTCTATCCTTTCCTCAGTTCATACTACTGGAACACTAAATACCACTTTCAAGATCTTAGTTACTTGCTTAAGATACTTGCCTTGCCTCAGGTTTTCACTGAACTCTCTAGTCGCTGCGAAAGGCTGTAATAGAAGGGCTCTACGAGAACCCTAATGATAAACTGATCATATCACTTTCCTCTCTGTCTCTACGCCCCTGTTCAGCTAAAGCCTGAACTGGGTAATACACATCTCATTGAGCTGTTTTTATGCTTAAATATTATGCATCCCAGATTCAGAAAACAGTTTCAGGGACATAATAGTCACTCTTTGAGCAGAAGTAATTATTTTTTCTCTTCTAGTTATAAATAAGACATGTAAAACTCAGTTTCTAGTGTAAAAGAAGTGTCTAATAAATGTCCTTTCTTAACTTCCGCCTAGGGTCAACATTTCCTAGGCCCTAAAATACCATTGATTATAAAATGCTTAACTTCAAACAATTTTTTGAGTAAAAAAGGAATCCTCTTCCATTCAACATAGGCAAAGACTGTAAAACTCAGACTGATTCATAAATTACAGTGTGGAAAGTTATGCTTATTGAGGAAATACACTTGTTTATAATTCCTTTCTGCACTATATTCCAGAGAAACTCAATTAATTGCTTTGAGGGAAAAGGAGGAATCAAAAATGATTCTAAAATGATGTCAGTCTTCTATGCACATGATGCCACAAAATGAAACAGGATATGTAGAAGAGGAGTGCAATTTTGTCCCTGCTGAGATGGCCGTCAAAGGGGAAAGTTTTAGTTGGCCACTGAAAGTACAAACGGCCTTCTGAAGGAAAAGCCTACCGATTACTGTTTAGAGAGTGTTTGTATGTGATTCTTTTAGTTGCAGATCCCCTCAGCTCACTCATGTATAGGATTTGTGAAGAGTAATAAGGGAATCACTTGGGCTCATGGGTACTAAAGCGGGAGATGTGTCTGGAATCAGGAGTGGTTCCAAAGATCCCCCATGAGATGTTTATGAGTCTTCATCCTAAGTCTGAATCATTATACTTCCTTTTATTAATGATCATTTATTGAGTATTTGTTATGTATTAGGCACTAAACTAAGTATTTTACATGCCTTATATCATGTAATCCTCACGACAATTCTGTGATTTGTATTCCATTACTACCCACATTTAGGGGTGATAAAACAGCTTTTGAGAATTTTAGTAACTTAATAAGTTCCCACACATGGTGGTAAGTTAGCAGAACTGAACTTCCAGCCCTCCCTCAGGGCCCCAGATTTCCTACAAATACTGGCCACCTAGCAGGGACTGTGCTCTATTCTGTCTCTGAATCCACTCTATCCCACTACCCATGGGCTTCCTGGGGTTATTTAAGTCTTATAGTCCCCCATAATTTCAATTTATGTAGAGCTTATCATAATCTCTCCAGCCCCATCAACATCATGAACTTTCAATTTAGTTCCCATTATTCAATGGCAATTTAGTTCTCTGAGTCTGAACTCCTGATAAAAGGAATCTGTTTATCTCAAGTCATATGTTGGAATCAAGCTCTGCATTTCATAAATGCTCGTGTCTATGGATTAGTTGCCCTCAGGTTAGATACCCATCCCTAATTGACTAACAGTTACTAAAAAGACCAGTCATGCTAACCAGAGGCTGAATATGGGCAGCTTTCTTTAGAAGTTACAGATAAGACAATGGTAGAAACATCTCTACCTTAGGAGGTAGATAAGAGGTGAAGCTCTGGAAGTAAAAATAGTCCATAGTAGAACAAAAATGAGAGGCCATACAAAAGAACCCTAAGAAACAAATATGTAAAGACCAGCCAGAATAAGAGAAGTCAGTACAAGAAATTAACATAAAACAACAATTAAGAAAACTAGTAGAAAAATAAAAAATAGCATTAAGGAATTCTATGAATAAGACTTTGAAAATGAGTTCATTTCACAATAACACGTTCTCTAACAACATTAATTCATTCAAAAATATACACCAAATATCCTACTACTGTCCAGGGGACACAGAGTTGAGGAAGAACAGGTCCTTGCTTTCATGGTGGAAGGCAACAAATGTTAATAATCACACAGATTAATGCATAATTGCAGTTATGAGACATGCTACAGAGAAGAGGCATATGGTGTTTTTTTTGAGGTCATAGAATAAGAGAACTTGATACTATAAAAGAGTTCAAGGGAAACTTGCCGTACAGGTGATGCCTGAGCTGAGATCTAAAGGAATACTGAGAATCTATTAGGTGAAGTGTAAGAGCACTGTAGGCAGAGAGAATATGTAAAGCTCCTTTGGCCAGAGGGAACCTGATGAGTGATAAAAGTCTCATGTCCATCCATGAAACAAGCATTATGGCTCAGGAAGAGAACACACTCATAGGCCTGAATGACCTGCTTCCTTCTGGAGCCAAGTGGTAAGTGCAGTCATTCCACCTGAACCACATGGCCTGAGAAAAGAAAAGGGACAGTTTCCAAAGAAAACCCTGAGTGTTGTCTCCAGAGGTAGGAGGTCCAGGGAAAATATGGGAGGACATATGAAGAGAATCTTATGCTATTCCTGGTTGGAGGCAACCATAGTTTGGATTGAGGGTGAAGATTTGAAGGGTTTTAGGAGAATAAATTCATAAGATTTTGTAATGAATTAGACAAGAGATTAAGTGAAATTGAAGAATCAGAAGTATGTCCTAAGTTTCATATTTACACAACTGGTAACATTCACTGAGAGAGTCCACACCGAAAGGGAGCTGGGTGAAGAGGTAGAGAGAGAGGTGCAACATCGTGAGTTTAATTTGGAACGTGTTTAATTGGAGGTGCTACTGAGACATTCAAGAGATGTTAAGAATAACTGTAAAGATCAGGGCAGACATCTGGGCTGGAGGTATAAGCTTGCCCAGTGCAGGAACAGCCCACGGATTGAAGGCTGTCCTGACCCACAGAGTGGTAGAATCAGAGCCAGGTTACAGCCAATGGGTGGAATGGGTGAGGGGTAAGGAAAGAGAGACAGTGAGTACATACTAGTCATTGTGGTAGATTAAATGTGGATATAAATTCATTACTAGTCTTTCATTGAAAAATGGAGTTTAATTTGCTTCTCAGTGATTCTAGGCTGGCTGTAGTAACTTGCCCAACCGGAAGAATGCAGCAGACGTAATCTTCTGGGACTTCCGATGTTAGATCATAGAAAACTTGTAACTTCTGCCTGAGCCTCCTGGGACATGTGCTATGAGGAGGCCCAAATAGGGTGCTGTTGGGCAAATTACTAAACTGCCTAAGGCTCAGTTTTCTTATTTGCATAATAAATACTCAATAATTGCTAGTTATGTTTTATCATCAGTGCCCACTTAATCTGTAATGAAGTGAATTAAGTAGCATAGATAGACATAAAATTTGGCTTATTTTCCCTTTGTAAAAGATTATTTGTGTACGATTTTAACATTATAACAATTTCAGTGGTCACTGTGATCTTATGATCACCTATCATTTACCCATTTTGCAAATATAGCAAGTATAATTTAAAGGATAGCAATACATTAATAATTTCAGACTCACTTCAGACTTTGGATGAAATTCTAGAGTTTGCTCAGAAAATGTACCATGTTAAACAACTAAATCACTAGTTCACTGAAATATCTATAATCAGAATTGTTAAGGGAAATAAAGTTGATGTTCTGTGCTTTTTGTAATGATGTGGGAACATTCAGTGGTGATATTTTCAGGGGTATTTTGCCATTTGAGCAGAGACTGTCTGAAGTTACAAATAGCTGTACTCTATGTCATTCCTGGAAATATCATTGCTCTGAAAGTCAGAAAATTAAATTACTACTTTAATCTAGTAATTTATAACCCCCAAAGAAAGAATGTCGGGAAATAACCACTCTCAAGGTAAGTATATGTATATATGAATGCCAACTTAAAGAAGAACTTACGGATAAAATATAGTTACTAATTTTATCTGACCTGCATCTTTCAAAAGACAAAAATATAAGGACCATCAAGACACTGATTTACATAGCAACCTGCTTCACTGATTTATATAGCAACCTGCTTCCAAATAGTCCTTTCCAATTTCCATAACCTCACTGGACACAGTTTCCGTATGTAACCAAGTGAGCTTGCATTTCCCAGGCATGAGGAGAAAGGAATCTTTTTTGCCTCTTATTTCCTGTGAACCTACTCCTCCTCAAGTTTGCAAGTAGTAAAGGGAACATTTTTCCTAGCTGCTCCTAGATATTTGACTGTTAATTGAATTTTGCCACCAGCTGAGGTGAAGTGGTCTGAAACACGCTGTCAGCCAAACTGTTCACTCCAGAGGATTTCTTTCTAGACAGCAATATCCTGTCATTAGAATATTTTACCAGTATCTCACCTTCCCCAGCAACCCCCCCCCCCCCCACCTTACTTTCTTGAAGAAAGGCTTGTCTGGGTCTGGCCTACTAGAGAACCAATTCCAGAGGCCCTTTGTCAGACAAGTATATGTGACTGCATGTGATGTATTGTGCTGAGTGTCTACTGAGGGAACACAAGCCTTCAACACTAGTATGCTGGAAATGACATTAATTAAGCCACCCAGCATGGAGCACACTGTCTTTAATGATACATTGATCACTACCCATATTAAATCCAGTCCACAGGAAAACTCTAAATACTCTGAAGCATCATAACAGTCACTAGAATACCAAATATAATTCCAAGTTATAGAAGTAACTAGGGTTTCATAAGAAAGTTAAGTTTTATTTACATGAATTAAAAATTATATTCCCTGCTTACTTTTATTAAGTGGAACAGAGTATGGTAATGTGTTTATAAATTGAATTTGTAAAAATCAAAACAATCTTTGGATAATACCTTTTTTCTAATTTTACAAAGAGCAGTGAATCTACAGCCTCTCCACAGAAGCATAAACAGGAGAAAAAGTACCTAGTGTCTAATGAAAGCGAATAACTCAGACTTACATTGAAACCATATCTGCACCTCTATGATGCCCCCTCACTCTGCCAAATCATAGGTAAAGCAAGACTTACCTGTGGGCTAAAAGTAAGCATTCCATATGAGGGCATGATGCTAACAGAGTGACAGTGGCTACATTACTTTTTGACATCAGCCCCTCTCCTCTCCCTCCCTTTGTGGAATAATTTCTATTCTTTTAAGCCTGATGACTTGGCAAGCCCAAGTGCCCCATCAGAAAGAAGGGGAGAACAATAGGACTGTTGAGCTCTAACAGAGACTGGGTGCTTTGGCTGATTAATATTTGCAGCTACAAACCCTTAGCAATTTTAAGTTAATGTACAAATTAGAGGCTGAAATACTTATCTTTATGTTCTTGCTATGAACAGCTACTTTAGATGTTCTAAGGATATTTCCTTTCTATTTCTTTCCATGGTACGCTTCTGAGAATTATTCCCATGATTGTCTCAACCTAATTATCCACTTAGTTGTTCTATTTTTTATCTCAATTCTTTCTAAAGGAGACTTAAAGTGATGAACAGTAAAAGACTCATGTCCATCATGCACGTGCACAATGTGACCTATAAAGTCAAAAAGGCTGTGAAGACAAGGAAGTCAATGCAGTTTCCTTACTTTCTTGTGTTTTGTATGAATTTTCTTATTCCTCAATTAAGTCAATATCCTTAAGTATTTTATTGACAATATTAATATATTAATGTATCGATATATTTTCAGGCAAGTAGATAAAGTAAATATGACCTAACTCATTATTTCTAATGTACTGTAAGAATTAAAATGATGTAGTGTTGTACATTCTTCTTGTTTAAACATAGGTTACTGTCCTGAATAATTTCCACATTCCCTCCATGCACACACACACAACTTGACATAGATGATATGGTAGTAAGATAAAGAAAAATGGGTAGGCTCCTTTGAAATAGGATTAAAATGGAAATACGGCATTTTCATTTGTGACATCAGCAGGACCCAGAGAGAATCCATGAGATGGCACATACTCATATTGAGCCACAAAGTCAACTGTTTTGGTACTTTCAGCCCCATCTTAAAGGTTTCATGTCAATGACTGCTAATTCCTGTACGGATGTTCTTTCTAAAAATCATGAACCAAAACATTTCTTCATTTAAACAAGTTTATTTATGGTGGAATTTCCAAAATTTCTTATATCTTGAAATTATCCACAAAGTACTTTTTGTGTTTAGATTAAAATAGGCATTTCTTGTAAGAAGAGATAAAAATATGTACCATTACGTAGTATTGTTCTGTTTTTATTTAATACAATATAACCAAAGGGCTAAAGAGAAAAACAATAGTTAAATATATTTAAAGCTTCCTGAAACTGATTTTCAGCTGTTCTAATGTTTTGAAGGAAAAATAAAGATCTAAATACCAGAGATAATATCTTGATAAGCAATATTTATTTAAAAAAACACTTAAGTTAAGCATTGCAATAAGCTACCTTCAGTGAGTTGCCCCCTATCAGAAGTAATGTAACTGGAACTAATAGTGTCTAAAGCAAAGAAGAAGGGGGAGGAGGAAAATAATAAAGTATTGATTGCAATGATGACATTTTAGTTTTTAGTTAAATACACTTTCTTGTAAAGTGGCAAGATAATATTTACAAATTTACAACTGCAAGGAAATCTTTGTATGCAAGTTGTCTTGCTTTCAGACTTTTGGGGCCTCTTTCCTGCTGTGTAATAGGCCCTCTGGGCAGAACTGATCTAGACTAGACTTTAGTTCATAGCACATGATAGATGAGCCTGGAACTAGAGGCCCCTGGAGTTGTGGGCTGGGAGTCGGTGCTGGCCACTGGCGAGAGAGAGGCCGGGTCCTGGAGAGGCAAGCCAGGCTGCTCTGAGTTGGTGATCCGATCCACAATGCTGGATAAGCAATCCAAGCTAGACAAGGTACTTTTATCTGTAGCATACACTAGGGATACAAGGAGAAAACCATTATAAAGGAAATCCCCAAATAGATAGACTTGCTTATGTTACCCCTAAAACTATAGATCAGCTCCTTTGACACCCAGAGGTCAGATGGTCAAAGAAAGTCTGATGTAGAAATTTGCAACAAATACTTAGCAATTCACTGAGTGAATTTAGGGAGCAGAGAATCCCTCTAGTAATATTTCAACCACGGATGTCTATGTGTGTGTTTATCTGTTAGGGGGATTTTGAGCAAAAGATATGTGCACATTTTGCTTTGCAAAAAACTGCCCGTAAGAAAGGATGCTATCTCTTCCCTTCTCCAATACTGCCTGGAAGAACTGATTCTGCTGTGACAGGCAGAATGGGGAAGTTGAACTCGTCTTTAAACACCCGAGTGGTCATCAATTCTTACCATTGGGTACATCAGGACAGTAGATGCTGTCAAAACTGCTGCTTTTTCTGGACCAGACAGGGCTGTTACATTCGGGCTATAATACAAGACACAAAGGAAGTTTGTTTTCAGATCTTGGCAAAAGATGCTCTGACCTAGGGGGGAGCCAGCACCTGCCCACTGGCTCCTTAACTGCCCACTCTCAATCATCTTCATTGCCTCAATTTAGGAAGGATTAGCCCTCACCAAACTGCAAGGGCACCGAGGTCAATCTATGTGCTTGGAGAGAGGAGAACAGCAGCAAAGGGAAGAGGGGGTGGAATTCAGCAGCAATGTGCATTGGGTTAACCATGCAAAATGGATTGGAGTAGAAGGAAGCCACACTAATTCAGGGAAAGAACACTTTCCCAGGGCAAAATCACATTAAAACCTGGCAGCATTGGAACAAACACCCTCTGAAAAGAATGCATCAACATCTCCTTCCAGCCAGGCCTCAGCAGAGTAGGGACTGGGGCCATGTGGGTATTTCTTTCCACTTCTTCATTACTTTATAAATTGTGGGGCAGTGGGAGCTTCAGACAATTGCCTTAAGATGTAATTGTATGGCAGGGTCCCCTGGTGGTATATTTTGGAAATAAACCAAGTAATGGAGAAAACATGTTATTGGTTATTCACAGTCACCTGTCTCACATGACAACTCTCTCCTAAAATGAATACCTAGAACCTGGTAGGAAATCACACTAAGTTCAGCAGCTGCTTGCTGGCATCTCTAAATCTGGCACCTCTTTTCTCTTGCAGCAACTGCCTCCTCACTGCCACCCCCAGCCATCTACCAATAACCACTGAATATTTGGTGGCCACACCTAGTTTAAATGGGATGCAGAGATTTTTGGAAAAGACCAGGGTGGCTGAGGGGGTACCAGAGCTCTCTTACCATGCCGTCAGAGCAGTTGGAGGTGGGGCTGGTGGGCGCAGAGCAGCTCTGTTCTGGTAGGCTGTAGTAGTTCTCCACCTGTTCCCTCAGCAGCTCCTGCAGGCTCTCTATGTAGCGGATGGCATTCCTGAGAATCTCTACCTTGGGCAGCCTCTGGTTGGGATTGGTCGTGGTGCACCTCTTGAGAGTCTCGAAGGCCTGGTTGACCTTCTTCAGGCGTCTCCGCTCGCGCATGGTGGCCGCCTTCCGTCGATCCATAGTGGTGGACTTTCTCTTGCATGCTTTGCAGGCCCACATGAGGCAGTGGCCGGCCTGGTGGTGGCCTGTAGGCACTCGCACGTGCTCGTCCTCGTCTGAGCCCTGCAGCTCTGCTCTATGCGCCCCGAAGGCAGCCACTCGTGGCTCAAACTCATCGCCAAACTCGCCCTCCGGGGACGGGATGCAGGAGCCATCGTAGAAGTACTCGGAAGGCGAGAACTGGCAGCCATCCATCATGTCCATCCTCTGCGGTGAAGCCGGCGGTGCACCTGGACAGCAGCGAGAGAGATGAAGGAGAAACGGGCGCCTGGAGCTGCTTGCGGGCGGGCAAATCCCGGGCGGAGCCCCCTGGTCTGTGTTTCTGGTAATTAACAAGGGCAGACGTCTGGCGGCCTGGGTCTGCGCGCTGGGATTGGGGCTCTTTATATATTCTTGCGGGAGGGAGGCCGGCCCCAGTGGCCGGGAGCTATTAGCATATCCCACCGCAACCCCCGCCGGGGCAGTCTGGGCAAACCCCCTCCTTTCCTCTAGAGACAGTTTGCTGTTTACAGCTCCTTTAGACGCTAATGGTTTTACTGCATTTCTGCTGGGGCGGGGGGCTGGCTCGCCAACCCGCTGACTGGCTCTCTGCAGATGACCTAAACCAAGCAATCACTTAAAGAGTGTCACAGACAAAAGTGAACGAAGGAAGTCCAACATTTAGCACACCCTTAAAAAGATAATGAATAAATAGAAATCCCTCTGGGCTGACACCAAAAGCCGACGTTCCTTCTAATCTTGGACATGAGGATTCACTTTAGTTTTAGGTGTTTGTTTCTTTTTCATGAATTTTAGTTACCTCGGAAAGTTTTTCAGTCATTGGACCAGATAATGGTTGCTAAAGACTTAAAGTGACACTTTCAATCATAGAGTGAATCTAGATTTAAGAAAAATCTATTCTATTTCTGATCATATTTTCATTTTATAGCCTCTGTGTTACTGGGGGTAAACGGAGAAGTTCCTTTTCCCCAAGACAGGGCTCTCTGAGTTCTTGCTCCATGTCTGCTCGTCTAAAGCCAGGTGGGACCCAGAGCCAGTGACTAGAAGCAGTCCTCCCTGACTTTCCCTTCTGCGCGTCTCCTGAGCACCTCCCCGGTTGGGTCAGGCCTTTGCTAGACCCCGAGATGGCGGAAAATCCGCGCTGCGGCCTCTCTGGGAGTTGTATTCTAGGAAACTGAGTTATGGACGACGAACTCCCTTTCCAGGGGCAGTCTCTTTTCTCCCTATCTGCTCCGCCCCCTCATCTCGACAGACTAAACAGCCAAGCTGGGCTTTGGGGTCGCTAATTTTCTGCCTTCAGGCAAACTAACACCGTTACAGATGCATCCCAGCTGCCGGCAAGCAATCCCTCTCCGCTCGTGTAAAATTTCCAGCCCCTCAAACCCCAAGTAACTTCACACACTCCAGCGACCAAAGCCTTCTAGCAACCGCAGCAGTCTTTGAAATGTTGGTAGGTAGAAGGGGAGTGGGGAGGGCTGCCATTTAAGTAAGAGTGAATCTATTAATCAGCTTTCGCCAATCCTCCCCCACCCTTAACCCACCTCCAGACCCCTGGAGGGGATGGGGGTGCTGCTTACACCAATAAACCCAAGGAGCCTGGGGCTTTGGACCTGCGCCGGCAGCCCCATTACAACAGGAGAAAGTGCTCTCACCAGGGTCTATGCTCATTCAGCCCAGTAAGTGTTGTGGCTCTAAAGTTATTCAGGAGTGGGCAGAGGGGCACTTCTTTTTCCTACTTTTTAGTAAAATTACTTTCCTAAAGGGTTGCTGGAGCAGCGCTCACTTTTTTAGGGGGAGACCCACTCTCCAAAGCCAAGGCCCAGAAAACCAGGGATGGGTGAGTGTCAGTCACTAACGTTTGCTGAAACGTGCTGGCCTCTCTTCTCTCTCCCATTAGGCCATCCCTAAAAGAAAGACACCCCCACCACCTCCGTGAAAGCCAGCTCCCTTTCACACCAACGCACTGCTTAAATGGCCAGTGGGAAATCCAACTGCACCTTATTTAGCACTATTAACAAGTGGGTGACTTTGAAATGAATAGGGTGCCAGGGCTACACCAGGTAAGAGTCAGGTTCCTAAAGGACCCAGGTGGAATGGAAGACTGGTGGAAACATTGGCAGACTACCTCTGGGCAATGTTGGAGAGATGTTCTCACCCAGGACCCACAGGTTCTGACCTGCAGTAATACTACTGCTTTTAACTACGGAGTCCAGAGGTTACCACACTGGTCGCAGCTAAAACAGACCTATGCTTAGATATATGATTTGGGCACAAATAAACGTGCTGTTTGGAGTTTAAATGGAATATATGTTGTGCTTCTCGCCTTTCTGCTGATTTCTTTCCACCGGGCACCTAATGTGCTTTGTACCCAATCCCTCAGGGTGCGGTATTTGTAACAATTACTAAGACTTTTCTATTTGCCAAGCACTGTACTCAACCCTTTCCCCGTATCCACTCGTTTACTACTTCCAACCTCTCAGTGGGAACTGTTAATTAGATCCATTTTTTAAAAGAAGGTAACAGAAGCTCAAGGGGTAGGTAATGTGCCCGAGGTCGCATAGGATTGGAAAGTAGGCATCCCCTTCTCTGGACCTGGCCCTCCACATGTGAATTGTGTTTGTTTTCTTCTAGCAATTCGGGCTCAGTGCGCGCGCTTAGCGCTGCAAGGCAGACTCCCCGGAGCTGGGCGGTGGGCTTCCCCCGCTGCCCTCCCGGGCCTGGGAAGACGCTGTCACTCAGTGCCGGCAGTTCTCAGAGGTTAGGGCTGTCTGTGGTAAGGTGATCTCAAAACAAATTTACCAGAGTGCCGCGGGCTAGTGGAACTAAAGAAGCCGAGAAAACACAAGCGCCCGGCGGCTTAATGGGACTTGCTAGGGGGGAAACAAGGTCCGGGGTTGAGGACCCTTGGGACTCAAGTGCTGAAAATAGGATCTCAGAGCACCAAGGTAAAAAACGAGACAAAACTTCTAAACCGCTGTCAGGGGCGAAAGACGGAAAAGATAAAATTAAAAAAAAGGAGGCAGTATACAAAGAAGGGAGGAAGCCAGCGCCTCAAAGACGCCTGGGGTCCCCCAGTTCAGGAGAGGTCCAGTAGCTCTTTTCCGAGGGGAGACCGCGTGAGAGCAAGTGGGAAAGCGGGTAAGAGATAAACAGAAAAACAATTTTTCTGAGTGGGGAGAATGAACAAGGAATTGTAAGAAAAGCTAAAAGTAATTTTGGGAAAGATCTGCTGCGCTCCCTGCGCTCTCTTTTACTCAGAATCAGATTAGATCGGCTTTTGTTCGTCATAGAAAAAAATGAAAATACAACCTGCTTTCTTTTCAGAGAAGCGCACTTCTTAGGTGCAGCAAAAACTCACATACATTTAATATGTAAACAGGTCGTTAGACACGCTATTCTAATGCTAAGGGCGAGAAGAGCCTCGCAGAAGGCGGACTGAGGAGAAACCTAAGCCGTGTTTGGTGTTATAAATGAAGGCCACCAAGTTCTGGGGCAGTAGATAGATAATTAAAATATTTTTTCACTTTACATTCCAAAGAAAAGTAAATACATGTTTGAGTTTCTTACAGTTAACACTTATGAGCAGGCTTTAATGGCATAAACCTTTAAGTAATTATCAACCTTTTAATTTTTTTTAAGAGAACTTATTTTTGTTTAAGCATTACGGCAACAACCCTAGTGTTGATGGACAGACCACACCAGCAAAATACTGTTCAGCGCTTCCTTTCCTAGTAAATTTTGCCGACCCCAGGGATTCCCATTACTGAAAATTCTCCATGCTTCTCCTTGAGGGAGAAACCAAATGCATGTAGAAAGATAAGCCCATTTCAATTCACTGCTGCCTCTACCTGAGGCCCTTATCAACTCCTGGACAAAGAGAGTTGTTCTGGAGATTTCTGCTTATCATATTTGAATTTACAATGTGCTGAACAATTTCAAACTGCTGCTCGCTCTGGGAACCAGGCGCACCTAAGTAAACACATTAGTACCTGCCAAAGCTGCTGGAAGAATTTGTGGAGAAGACAGCTGAAGAAGACATTGGCCTCTGCTTGAATTCGAAGACTCCCAGGAGAGATCAAAGGCCGAAGTAAGGACTTTTAGCAGCCTCGAGAGTAGAGAAAGTAGCCAGTTCTTACAGCATTATCTTTGTTCCAGCACATGGCATAGCCATTCCATCTCACAGGCTGACTCTGAACTAGGTTTGCCCAAAATTGCTTTTTCAGAATGAAACCTCTTGGACTGAGGGTCACCTTCTGTAACACTTCTTTTGAGTTTAAGAGGGTGACTGAAGGGGTCTGTTGGAGAAATGTCTGATGCCTTGGGTCTTTGGGGGAAATACCATGTTATTGCTAATTTACTAATACATATGATTAGGAAATGAGATATTCAAAGTTTAAACAAAAAAATTTTAAATACAGTTTTTCCAGATATGGTGGTCTGGAAAGAGGATTTGGGGATGAATAAATGGGGTAAAATATAATTAAGAGAAAAGCACAAGTAGATAAATCCTAACTGGAAGTAAATAATGTTTTTACAAGGATAGAGGTCACTTTGGAACCCAAGAATTCTCTGGCAGCCTCAGGAGTAGATGAGAATCACTGAATATCACCTTTGATACTCCCGCCTCTCAAATATATGAAAGATCCCTTCCCCTCAAAATAAGTCCATTAGACATAAATGGATTTCCAGTGCGCTCAGGGCTGGAATTCAGTGATCCAGGTGTGATGATTAAAGTTAGTTTGAGAAAGCTGATATTTGATGTTCCACAAATTATTTCTATAGTACTATAAAAACGAAAATCACTCATTGTTTTTTTATTCTTGGTAACTTTATGCCTGCCTCTGGAAAGCCACTCAGAATCCCAAATTACTTATCTTTACTGAGGTATTACACCTTGATTTTCTGCTTCCATGGCCATGTTTGTTTCAGCTTTGGCCTTAGTAAAGATTATCATCATTAATATGAAATAAAAAACATTTTAATTGCAAACACACCAAGGATTTCATTGCAAGGCCTAACACATCAGCTAAAGCAGTGGGGTCACATGAAGTCTTTAGGAAATATTTGCTCTATTTAACAAAGAGACTTCTATAGGCAAATTTATTTCAAACAATTCTCAAGTTACCGAGGTAAGAGAGATAGAGAAGATTTGGTTGGCAAAGACTGAATAAAATCTATCAGCAAGTGAAGCTCATGAATTGATAAAAGTATTCTGCTGCTTAGCAGTTTAGAACACAAATCTTTAAAATATACATGCAAAAATATATATATATATATACATGCAATCATAATGTAAATGAATTCACCTGGTCAATTATGATGTTTGATCTCAGTGTGGCATGAATCTGAGTTAAATACATATACACACACATATTAGGGTAAATCTCAATTGATTCTCAGGAAAAAAAATTATATATACATGATAAGCATGATTATTGGATATGCACACTCCTCAGACATATCCATAACATGCTCTAATTAGATAATTTGAAAGGCTATACCACTTATCTTTTAATTAAATGACTGCTCTAGAGTCCACTAGCTAACCACTATTGAGAAAGAGCTTTAGGAAAAAGTTGTCAATGATAGCCAAATTATTCTGCAGGTCATAAATGCTCCATCTTTTGCTTTCCCAAGGTTTCTCTTTCAGGGTACGTGGGGACTGAGAGATCACACTTGAACCCACTGACACTGACTGGCTTCAAATTTTGGTTCTGTACTTAAAATGCAAGAACCTTTCTATCTCAAAGGCTCTTGTTCTCATAAGAAGTAACAGTACTTCTTGAAGGTTCTTGTAGGATTATATGAGTAAATATGTGAAATGCTAAGAAGGGCTCATTCATATTGCTGCTGGTCTCATTGTTATAAATACTTCCCCCCAGCCAGAGCTGGCAAAGGTTGGGAAACTCAATCTGAAGGAACTTTGACTTTTGGTGGAAGAAAAGCCTCTTGGTGGTCAATTTAAATGTTGGCTCTCTTTATTTTTAATTCGTAAATCTAGTGTTTATTTTATGCTCTGTTTTGGCAAAGCACTTTACAAGTGTTATTTTAGCGAATCTTCACACCCCCAAGAGTTAAGCACTATTATTGTCATTCCCATTACTTTATAATGAGGAAACTGGGGGAAGAGGGGAGCAGGGACAGCCCGAGGCTACACAGCGGTTGCCGGGACTCAAGCCAGGTAAGTCAACCACAGAAACTCAGCAGTTTACATCCACTAACATGCCTGCCTGCTTTTCTCAAACATTTGAGAGGGCTTATATGTCCATGTCAGTTTCCTCTATAAACCTTTCTGCATTTAGAAGTATTCTAGGAGAAACTAGAATCATCCAGATGCTCAGAAAACAAAGTATTTTCCTCATGAAAAGGCCTTTTGAGACAGAAAAGGGGGAAGATCTGGCCCCGTGCCTGCAGGGGACGTTGTCTGTGGCGGTATCTGGTGTGCAACTGGGAGGTCCAGACTGAAGCGTTAGGAAGAAAGGCTGGGAAATGCTGAATTTGGTTTGATTTTCACATCCGTGAACCGAGGACTAGCTGTGGGGAAAAAGAGGGAAGGAAGAAGTTAAGGGTGGGGAAGGGGATTGAGAGTGAAGGTGCCTTTTATAGAATGTTAGAGAGAAGCAGCAATTCCAAACAATGGCTGCCCCTCTCCTCCGCTTCACTGCCCACTGCGATTCACGGTGGTCGGTTCTTCCTGAGGTTACAAGATAAACAGACCTGGCACACGTCGTAAAACCCTCACGGTGAGGAGCTCCTGGGGCTTCAAGCCTCTCTAGGGCTTTGCTATTTGGTCCAGCTAAGAGGTTTCATGTGTGGTGGTGTCTTTTGACCTCGACCATTTAACCCTTCCTTCTCTGAAGCAACCCTTCCTTCAAAGAAGCCCACCCTCCCTGAAGAGCCAGATTGTCCCCTGCCCTCGGCATTCTGACTGGAAAACAAACCCAGGCCCACGAGGCCATGAGGATATTCTCGCGTTCTAGCCGCTAGCCCAGCTCAAAAAACCCAGGGAGGGGGCCGGGGCAGCCCCTGAGTCCTCCAGTTGAAGGCTGCTTCATTGAAGGTGGGACCTGGAAAGCAAAAGAGGGAAAGCAATTTGGGCTAAATTCGCTGAAGATCTTTTTAGGGAAATAAGCAAAAAGTTTTTGTGTGGCAATTTCTTGCAACAAGGACATTTTACTAGACTGGGAATCCAGCTGTTAACTTCCGAAGGTAAATCCTACCCACATCTCCAGATATAGAACAGTTAAAACAGAAAGAAACAGGATGCTGAAAGAAGGAAGACGGGCAGGGTCTGGGTATTCTGCATTCCTGACCAGAGTTGCGAAGTCTACGTGGGAGAACCAAGTGGACAGTTTAATTCACACTTGGCAAAACTACCAGTTTTCCTCCTTTTAAGCCAGCCCTTTAGAAAACACCGAAAAATATGGGCTTTGTGGCATCCAAGTTACAATAGGGCTCCTCTTTGTTGTATACATGCCCTCAAACACTTTTTTTCACTTGAATCAAATTAGGACCAACTTTGTTCATATAGAAACTTATTTTTTTAATATTACAATAGCAGGATCCTCGCACATTTTATATGCAAATATGTCATTCCACATTTAAAATGTATTTCTTAGGTGTACATAAAAAAACGAAACTCGTAACATTATTTACAAAAATATATTCAATACCACTAACATTTAAATGCAACGTTCCCACTTTGCTTTAGATAGGAATGAACTTCTTGAACATAGCGCAAAAGGATCACCGTAATAAAAGTAAATATATTACAAAACCAACCAAACAAGAACAAAGTAAGACTGCTAGACCTAAGCCACTCGCAGTTCCAAAAATAAAAGCCCAAAGTCAAAAGGCTTTATTTTTTTCATTCGGGCGTACACAAGTTTCCCAGAAGTTTCTTTGTGAACATCTCCTTCCCTTTCATAAACTCCTGGGTCCGCGTTCCTAAATAGTCATGTAATGTGACCTCATCTAAAGGATTAGGCGAAGGAGGGAGGGTGGGATCTTCCTGCTGCGTGGAGAATGTCCCAAACACCGGCTCCGAGTTACTTCTCCACCACCTCCTCCACGCAGGGGAGTTTGCGTTCCTCCGAGGAAATACTGTCCACGATGGAAGAAAGGCAGCGAAGGCTACTCGAGGCCGACGAATCAATGCTTGCCCCTCCTGAGCGCAGGAAAACAAACAAACAAAAACGAATACAGTACGCGTGGCAGCCAAGAAAGTTAGAACCACAGCTCTGCGCCCCGCTTGGGACCGCTTAGGCAGCGCGGGAGAACGGGGTGGGCGCGCAAGGAGCGTCTTTGCAGGGCGCGTCCCCGCTCGCGTTCGAAGGCCTTTCTGCCCCGAGCGAGCACCCCAGCCAGCCCTGCAAGAATGTTTCTAGCGCAGCCCGGTGCCCTCTCCTTTACCTTACCTTCCTTGGCACTTATCACGAGCCCCCTGGAATGATCCGAAACGCTTGGCCATTGGGAGCTGCAGGTGCGCAGGAAATCCGCACCCTCAAGCTGGAGGAAAACCAAGGCAGCAGATTAGGAAAGAAACGTCGGTTCCGGGGGTGGGCTGGGGGACTTTGTAGGGGGGGTCGTCTCCTGCTTGCTCGGGCCGGGTATGAACTTCCTGCCTATTGTGGGCACCCTATTTTCACAGGTCACTGGGGGTTCATTAGAGGAGCGGGAGGGGCGGGCGAGGAAGGGGGACGGGAAAGGAGACCGAGCAGCTGGACGTTAAGGCCCCCGAGGAGAGCGTCTAATCCGCCTTTGCATTCCCTGCCCCGGCAGCATCTGGGCTTACATTCTCTTGCTTGGGTCTGTAGCTGAAGGGGTCTACCCCCAGCTCCTGCATTTTCTCCTGCTGGTCCAGCCGGTGCAGCAGGTCCTGCAGCCGCTCGATGTAGCTGATAGCACTCCGTAGAATCTCTACCTTGGGCAGCCTCTGGTTGGGGTTGGCCACAGTCCGCCGCTTTAGTGCCTCGAAGGCCTCGTTGATTTTCTTTAGCCGCCTCCTCTCGCGCAGGGTGGCGGCTTTCCGCCGGTCGGTGGGGGCAGATTTTCTCTTGCAGGTCTTGCAGGCCCAGATCAAACACTGGCCAGGGCAGTGAGGAGGCTGCAGGCCTGGGGGCGCCAGGACGTGTTCCTCTCCGCTGCTGTCGCTCCCAGCTTCCGGGGGCATTTGGTCCTGGCAGGGGGACAGGGTACCATCGCTCCCTGGATACAAAGGAGAGCCCTCGGCCACTTCTAACGGCTGCAGGGTAACATTTTCCCCGTCCAAGTAGAAGAAATAGGAGCCAGTTTCAAAAAGGTCCATCATCATGTTCTCCTCCTTGGCCTCTGACTCGGTCTGAACTGGGTGATGGGCTCAAAAACCCGGAGGAACCACCCAGATGGCATTTAATTAGTGCGGTGACATAAGTCGCCCCAGCTTTATATATAGAAGCTCCTGAAACTCAATCCAACTTTTAGCTGTCATGGAGCATCAGCGTCCCAATGTGATTACAGCCAGTGCTCTCTAGAACATCTAGTTTGAAAGAACACTGAGAAGTGTCAATCCGAGAACGGGGTGACAATCTATACGTAGAACAGGTAAAACAGCGAAAAAATACACCGAGCGAATCCCCATATTTAAACAAAGCGTTTGAATGCTTCCATTCGCCACCGTCGAGATGCTAACCTGTTTACAGGGCAACTTCAAAACAACTGCGGATTAGCACTGCTCCATTCGCCTCCCCCAGGCTCCTCTGAATTCTAAGTATAGACCAATGATGAAAGATTTCAAATGAATAGCCATCGCTCCAAAATAGCCTGGTTAATATTTGCAGGGTGGTTCAGCTCTTTTCTCTCTCCTGCCGGTCAAAAAGATGCTATTCCTGTGATTTAAAACCATTACAGTCCTTCAAAGGCCATACATGACTTTCAGGCTTCAGCCTCCATAGCAGCAGGTAAATCTCTTTCCTCTCTTTCAGTAAAGCTCTAGGATGATTTGGAAGCTGGAGGGGTGGCTGGAGGGAGCTCAGATTCCTTCCTTGGCTGTCTTATTTTTGTGGGGAGTTGGTAACCAAGATCTGAATTCTGTGCCCTTCCACCATGGAGCAGTAGTAACTATGAGATAAGGGGTGGGACAGAGGACGGAGATGCAATTCATGTAATAACGTCTCTTCAAAAATCATTCTTGCGGAAACAAGCCTCACTATGGCCACTTGGTATTTCAGAACCCAATGTGGCGCCGACCCCAGGGTGCCTCTGTTATGCTTCTGCTGTACGTGTTGTGCTCACAGCTTTTTCGTTCACGTTCTCGCTCTCCATGAACTCCAGATAAATTGTCTTATAGGGTTCAGGTGAAAAAGGCAGCATCCAACGCACATTCAAGGAAAGAAATTTCAGCCTCTGCTTGCCTGTGGTCCAATACGCACAGGCATGGTGGGCGGGGAGGCAGTACAGGGGAAGGAGGAAGTATATAGGGGTCCTAGATTCCGAAGAACTCCCTTCAAGGCCTAGCTAAGTTAATTTCTATTTGCGTATGCAAGGTACGTACTAGGTCTCCATTTCTTCCAGATCATAGTGGTTGTCTTAGAGAATTTTGGTGAAGATTCGATCTGATGATATCATGCTTATGAAGCATATAGTCTTTTATCAGCTGCTTGTTGGCTGTTAGTTATCATTCAAAGCAGGAGGCTGTGTCAGAGCGAAGATCATATCTTGTGAAAAAAAGCACACCTGTTGCAGAGGTCTATTTTGTTTTTCCTTTTGTTATTCTTTCTTTTCCTTTCCTTTCCTTTTTCCTCCCAGAGGTCTGGAAAGACACCCTCACCTGTAAATGTCCTTTAGGATGACAGTCACCTTTGGTTTTGGCCTTTAAAGGCGATGCCTGAAAAAAGAGATGGAAACATAATGTCCTCTTATTCTACCCCAAGCAGTGATAATCATATCCATTTGTTTAATGAATGAAGACAATACAAGGAACCAGTAGTCAGACACTAGAGGAACTAGGTGCCCTTCTGAGTCAAGTCACTTCTTCCAGAAGAGAATTCTTCACAGCCTGTTCTTATTGAGCCACAGACACGGGGTGTTACGTTTTGACATCTTTTTTTTTTTTTGGGCTGTTTTTGTGTTATTGTTTTTGGGCAGCTGTATAATTCTTTATCAAGTTGGAGAATGATTTTAGGTTTTTGGAAAAAGTAGGAAGCACAGGGAAGTATAATAAGAAGCTAATACTTCTTTTGTGATATTTTCTCCTACTTGTACCAGTTCCCATGTTGTTAATGTCAGCAGTGAGGTTGCAGGTTGGAGGCCCCGGCAATTCAGGGTATAGTCTAACATCCACTATGGATAATTACCTTGTAGTCTTAATCTATGCTGCATCTTATATTGTGAAGACAATCTGAAAAGCGATTTTTTTAACCATTATAACTATACATTTTTGCTAAGATTATTAAGATGACAATAACTGAAATTCATTTATTCTACCCTTTTTGGGTACTAAATGCTAGATAGTGTTCTCAATGCTAAGGACAAAGAGGTGAAAATGAACCCTTTTTTCATGGAGTTTGAATCTAGAAGGGGGAGCAAAATTGACTGAAATAAGAAGTGGGAGAAATAGCCCTGGAACTGGGATGTGGAAGGCCTGGATTACAATCATTTTGGGCCTGTGAGGACTTAGCCAACCCTAATATATCAAATTCTTAGTTTTTTTAATCCATAAAATTGATATGACAGATATCATACTCTCAAAGGTTGTTTTGAATGAAAATGAAGTTTTTAGAAATGTAAAATCACCTCCAAAATGTTGTATACTCTATAAAATAAGAGTACTTTTGGTATTGCAATTAGCTGTAGAGAAAAAAAGGAGATAAAAATAACCCTTATGAGGGATTTCGTTGCTTGCATAATAGAAAATGTACCATTCTTAGACTCACCACTGATTTTAAGAGGGATCAGATAGATGTGTTTTGCACATCATGAACCTGCTAAAGAATACGAAAATGTGTTCTTCCTCCTTTATTTTTCCCACATTCAAGTGTTGACACTGGAGCAACAGTTGAGTTCAAAACGTGGAAAGAGAAGATTCTAGAAATATGTAGAAAGAGCTTTGGGGTGCTTCTCAAGAGCAACCTGCCAGACAGCGGTAACATTTCTTTGTGTGAATTCGACCTTCAGTATTGAATTCTCCTTTCTTATTAAATTACAAAGCCCCTTTCCCAACATTCTCTATAACGCAGGCCAGGGAAATTAGTGTTATTATTCATCTTGGTTTCAACAGACTTTTTCCTCTTTTGCTGATTTTCTGGGAGATGGGGGAAGAGAGAAAAAGAAGAGAGAAAAAGGGAATGCCAACTTGGGTAATAAGCATCCTTTATTAGATTATGTAATGGGAAAATACACAGTGATTCCAAACAACCAACAAGTGAACTCTCGGAGCTTAAACTGTTTACAAAATATGAGATGCCTGTAATTGCAATTACATTATTTCTCAGCAGAACTTGTGAGACACAGACCTTAACAAGTGGTCAAAGCAGGTTTGTGTGAACTGAAGTCTTCCAAGACTTAAATTATTTAAAATACTTTAAAAAAATTATGGTAAAAGCAAATCATAAGAAGAGAGTAATAATATTAAGTATAAAAAAATTACTTCAGGGACCTAGAGTTCATTCATAAGAAATCTGAAACTATATTGTTGATAAAATTGAGAGTTTTCATTTTTTTGGAAAAATTTTTTAATTGAAGTATAGTTGATACACAATATTACATTGGTTTCAAGTATACAAGACAGTGATTTGACAGTTATATATATTAAGCGCTCACCTCAACTAGTGCAGTTACTATCTGTCAACATAGATGTTACAGAACCGTTGGCTATATTCTCTATGCTGTACTTTCATCCCTGTGACTAATTTATTTTATGATTGAGATTTTGAGAGTTTTCAAATAGTTTGCCACTCCATTATTTTTACTTCATGCTTAATTATTTGTAAATGAATTTTCTTCCCATCATCTCCAAAAAAGCTTGAATATGTTGAATTCTTTGTGAAAAGCAGTGGGAAGGGAAGGATGATGGCTAACTCAGTCAATGGTGGATTTTAGCTATGAGTCTTTGGGAAAGCGCTGAATGTGGTGAAAAAATGACATTGGAGTAAAACAGAACATACGTTCTAGCCATTCTTAATTATATGTTCCAAGCCTCAGGTTTATAAGAGAGGAATGGCATGTATAACACATACATCACAGGCTCGTTGTTAGCATAAAATGAGTAATATATGGTAAGTTCCTGTTCTGGAATATGCACTCAACAAATGTTAATTTCCCTCCTTCTGCTACTCAATTCATAATGTCTCTTATTGAAATAGAAAAGTGAATTAACTGAAGTACGTAGATTTGGTGAGACAGATGTTTAAGATAAATTTAGGGATTTGTGTTAATGGTATAATGGAAATGAGAATACTGAAACTAGTGACTCCAATAACAGTGTTTAATGTATTTAGGACCTTAACAAATTTCCAATTTATTGGGGGACAGACACTCATTAAAAAAATCAAACCAAGGAAAACTGAACTAGGAACTTTGGAGGAAAGCAATGTGAGAATATAACAATGAAGAGTATCATGAAAGGGAAGCATGAGACAAGCTTTGGGAAAGTTCCTAAACTGTTGGGCTGGTCTTTCTAGATAGTGACATTGAAGCTTTTTAGCAAACCTGTGCATTGGGATGGCGGTGACAGTAGGAGGAAACTCAAGGAAGAAATCGACACAGATGAGGGTTTATCAGACACTGGGGAAGAGATGTTTTTAGGTCGTGTCTAAGGAGTTGGGCAATTTTGTCACATAGCTGAGTTCCAAGAAAACGGTTTCAGTGATAGCTGAGAAAATGGAACTGAGAGGCAGACAGAAAATGATTGCACTTTTTCAGCAGTGAAGAGAGAGAAGAGAGAAAAGGAGGTAGAAAGCTGAGGGTGACAGGAGGAGACAAAGAGAATGAGCAGAGTTTTGTTAAACTTGCGGGTTGGAAGGATCATGAGGAAAGCCAGTGAGTGGTCCTAAAGAAAACAAGGTGAAGAAAGGGCCACTGACTAAATGGGAGAATTCAGAAGAGGCAGATGAAGGGTTTAAACTTGCACAGCTAAATGAGTAACATGAGCCCGAGCACCTGTAATTTACCTCATCTGCAGACAGTTTGTGCCCAGAGATTCCCGAATACTGTGGTAAAAATAGTTTTGCACTTAGACTGACAGAACATTTGAGTCACTTTAGACAACACGGGCACGAACCAAGCAGAGGAAAAGGAACCAGCTTAAAGGTGAATCGTCCACAATCTGCAGATGGTGGCAGAGAAACGGGGCTGGACCTGCGCTAGGGGATTTGGGTTTTGAGGCCTGCTATGGAGCTACCAGCCCCAAAGAAGCTTGTCCAGGACAAGCAAAGGACCCAGAGAGGCGGCTCTTCGGGTCTTTCAAGAAATACATATTTCACTCTTTGCTCTTTGGGAGTAGAACACAGCTTCCACAAAAGGCTGTGTTCAGGTCCTGTCTGAGCACCGAAATGCTTCTTAAAGCATCTATTTTCTAGGCATAATTTCAGGAAAGAAACAGTGAATGCTCCTTTACCAGAGAAACACTCATTCCTTAGTGCTTAAAGAAATGGCATTCTCTTCATATTTGTGCTCGCCTCTATTTTTCATTCAGATTTATGAATTTGAGAGCAAAGTTTGTGAACTATTAGAATCTTTCCAGGTTATGTATTACTTTCTAGTGGGTCACCAACTGGCTTAGGTTTGTTTAGAATGGGTACCTAGGAGGCCCAACTTTCCTCACTAAAACTGGGAAAACCCCTCGCAAATCAGAATAAGCTGGAGAAACAGGATGGAAGCTTACAAGTATCTATTCATAAATAAGAACATTGGATAGTGTACAAGATATATAAAGTAGACCTCTTTCTTTAAAATAAATTACAGTGATTGCCAAGATGGGGTTTGATATTAGACCCAAGTTCTAGGCCCAATTCTACCACTTGCTAATATTTGACCTTGGGCAAGTTATATAATTTCTCCAAATCTCAATGAACTAGTCTGTAAAGTGGAAATAATGTTACCTTATAAGGTTTTTTTTTTAAAGATTAAGACAATGCCAATGAAACACTTCATAAACAGTGTCTAGCACATAGTAAACAATTTGAAGACAACACCATCCATCGACATTGCTGCAATAAATCATACTCTTTGCTTTTTTGGTTTCCTATATGACCAAATTCTTTGTTTCATGTAATGTTACATAATGTAAATTTTGCATTACATAATTTAAAAAATGTAAAGAGAATTGATATTATGCATATGTTGCCTTTTAACTTAAAATATTATATAAACATGTTTCCACAATGGTACTTACCACTAATGGCTAAAATGTCTAAGACATACAGAATTATTCTCAATGTTGCTTACATCTTTTAAAAACAAAACGAACTGTGGTATTCAGATGATCCAAATTATAGTAAGGTTTGGTGTTACTAGCTTTCTGAGACAAACAGATGTCTTTAGTATAGAATGATGAGCTAAGTATTTTGTTACGGCCCTCCAACTGGCTGGGTATGACATATTGTCCAAAATAGTTGGTTCTTTAATGCCTATGTCAGAGTCCACTGTGACAAATAGTCACCACTGTACAAACACATTTATTCCATAAAGTTTTTCTACCGGTTTGGAGAAAAAAGTTGTTTAATCAGACGTACACACACATCACATTTCACACTTTTCCAGAAGCTCAGACATTTTTGCCTCCAAATAAAACATGTTAGTTTTTAGCATTGTAAGTGGTAGAAACATACCAAAAGTTATGATATGTTTAAGTCGTACATAATCGGGAGCTTTTTAAGTATAGGAATTACATGTTCAATGTGTCATTAATCACACAAAAATTAATCTTGTTAAGTTTTATCTTCCCTGATTATCATGGTCTGGGCAAGATGTTGTGATTGGAAAAGATTTGTTATGTAATTCCACAATAAAAGTGTAACATTTTTATCAAACCAATAAATTAATTTTTCATTTTCTTGTATTTAAGTATAAACTATCATGAGATGTAAGTTGTTTGACAATACAATGTTCAAGAATTGGTACTTTTAGAGTGCAGAATAAAACATAATTACATATATATTTTGTAAAGTTGTAGCCATTATTCACCTCTGGAAAAAAAAAAATGAGTGGCAGGCCCTGTATTGAAGCTTTAAATGAATGATCTCATTACATCTTCACAATGTTTTATCAAGTATGTTATATAATCATCTCCATTTTAAAGTGAGATAAAGCAAAAAGAAATGAATCTACTTGCCCAGGATCATGTTTATAAGCTAAATCCTCACACCTATAGCACTGATTTATATAATGAAAAAGAAGCTCTTAATCTGAGTGTCCTCACAGCGACCAATAGGACGGCCTCCCCTGGGGGCAGGGGGACGGAGGGGCAGACCCATTCACTGGGCCTTTTATTTGGCAACATGCAGGCTAACTTCCGTTTTTCCAGTAGAGTGGCGGAAAGCGGCGGCGCTGATAGCTGCTGGCTGAGACCTGGACCTGCGCTCTGCCCACTGGGGAGTCATGATGCACTTGCATTTTCCACGGACATGGCCAGGTACAGGCAGCCTGTTCTGGAGGTCCCGAGACTGAGGCTTGAATTAAGGAGCCTGAACTCACGGTCTACTTCATCATTTTTAAATATACAGTAAGAAGCAAGGGTGGAAAGAAGGTGTAGAATAGGGTAAAAGTGGATGGAAAGATCATCCTTTCTAAGTCCTGAGTCACACAACGCTCATGTGTCCTGTTCTCCTTCTCCTTCAACGGCCCCACTTACGATAGTTACAAAGGCTAGAACTGAGGGTGAGCAAGGGATTTCAGCGGATGGAAGGTGTCTGGAACCAATACATGGATGCTTCATACACCTCATCGAAAGCGATCACCTGCTGAGCAGCCATGGCTTTAATTTACGTAGGCCAAACTGGATTCACCAATGAGTGATTCCTGCAAGACCCCCTGAATACTGAGTGCTGCAGGCCGATTTGGTTATTTGATGCTTAATTGGTCCTCTACCCTTTCCTATGATGAAAAGCATAGGCTACACCCACTTGACCTATGTCTAACATGTTTTCCAAGCCATTTGTTTTTATATTTAGTTTCATACATTTTCTTTGCTTTCCTCTCTTTTGCTGTATGTATGGTAGAATTGAATATTCTTAACAGCAAATGTATAGTCTATCTCCTTTCAGAATAATAACAGGCTTTCCACTAGAACTACTACTGCTTCATTTTTTTTCTTAGTTTCTTACCTAATTTCTTGGATTTTTGTAACCTAAATCTGTATTTATAAAAGTTTCATAATGTCCTCTAGTTTCTATTTGCCTCTGCCCATTCCTTGTTCTTTGCTTCTTTTTGAAAGTTGCCATTTTATCTATTTATAATCCCCACACCAAAATTTATATGCCACATGAGGTTTAAGAATCTTCTGGAGAGAAACGATCACTTACTATTATACTTCCTGAATTTTTAGATTTCGTATTCTATTACAAACATTGATAAGGTTAACTAGCAATAGATTCCTTTTTCTTTCACCACTTACTTTTGTATTCCACATTTATTATACTTCTTTACTTTTTTCAAGGTGGCTTTCCCTTTTTAAACAGTTTTAGTCTTACAGAAAAATTGAGCAAATAGTGCAGTTTCCATAAACTTCTTTAGTTCCACCCCACATCAAGTGTTTTTTCAAAGTTCCCTTTAATCTCATTCTCTTTTTCTATCTCCTCTTTAATAAGCCTTTATTTTGTTAAAGGCTAAATAAGCAAAATTTTATGTTAAACTTAGGAAGGTCTATATATTATTTGCCTTCAAAGAGTTTACAATCTAATTAGAGATAAACTATGTACATTCTGAAACAGTTACCTATGATACAGATCAGCTGACAGTTAATTTCCAAAATGAATAATGTAAGGAATATGGCATGAATGAGGGACTATTTAAATAAATGGAAGATCTTATGGAAAGGTAGGATCTTAGAAAGACCTTGGCATTGAAGTTTAACAAATTATAGATCTTAAAGAAAGTCTTTATTAAGAATCCTTTTAATATGTCTTCCTGAGATAATGAAAATATGTTTCAAATTTCCAATCAATATTCATAATGCTTTTAGCTAGATGTATTAATCAATGGGAAAATGTTTGTTTACTTTTATTACCATTTATTAGTTGACAGAATAGAGAAGATTTAGTTTTCAATGGGGTTACTACTGAGAAAGGCTAAAAGTTAAAACATTTTAGTTCCAAATATTTTTAAACTCACAAATAAGATAGCTTGAGCTTGAAAGAGTCTTTTCTTTCTCAAAAGTAATGGGCACATTTTGGTCCAAGAATTACCACATCGCTGAGGGTAGAATTTCTCTCTAAATTGTTTCCAAGAAAATGGACGATCACATGCTGTGGGAGATCAACAAACCAAGGTGCTTCCTTAGCCCGGAGTAAAACATTCTTTTCTACTAAATGCAGACTAATGCGGACTGGGACAAGCATGACCCTTATGATGGATATTTGGTAAAGTTTGATGTTCTTTTTATACAAACAAGGGCTCTAGTCACATGGTTTCCTCAACTCCACTTCTCACTTCCAAATCCTCTAGGAAATGACAACAACTGTCCATTTTGACACTTGTTCATTAATTTCCTTTCAATAGAACTATTCTTTTCTCTCAGCTGTTGTAGCAAGTTAAGGTTTTACAAACTCCTCTGATCCAGTATTTTGTTGAACATTCTTTCTGTGTTCATAAGACTATACAACACCAGAGCCCTAAAGTATGTCGCAACATCATCAGTGCAGTTTTCCACTTGCTCCTTTTACCCACTTGCACAGAGGGAGACTCGGGCTTGACCTCTTAAAAAGTGAAAAGACCGAAATCAATTAGTTCTCTCTACCAAGACTTTATGTCTGATGTAATTAAGTAATTGACGGCAGTAAATCTATGCCGTTTCCTCTCCTAACCTGCATCCTTCCACACACCTGACCTGAGTGGACCCAATAGATTTCTAGTCACAAACTGCGGACAGCAAAAATCCTTTCCCCCCGTCGGCTTGGGAGGGGGGTGTGTGTCCCAGCTCTGCGAGTGAGGTCATCTGACAGCCATGACTGGAAACACTAACAGACCCCAGGAAACAGAGAAGGATCGCTGTATCCCTTTGTAAAATATGGTCAACCTTGTTAAATTTTTATTCATGATTGGGAAACCCCTGCCTTTTGAGGATTAAAAGGCATAAACATGAATAATAAGAATGGCTGTAGATGAGGGTAATATTTGTTCTGTAATAAAATGAAGTTGGACAGTGAAGTGGTACGACTTTTCTATGGCACAACAAGCTCTTTTCTTGTGTGTCAGTTTTCATTTTAGGTCAGTGAAAAACATCACATCACAAAGAAAGAATGCAAAAAGCCAGGGCGGCCTTGTGCCTGACCAATCTGTTGTGCTCTTCCTGGGAATGTTTGTATTTGAAGCTTGCCAAAAGGTAGCAATTTTTTTTTTTATGGTTGCTAATGCTTAAAAATAGTATGTGCAATAAAATGATATTTAGTTGTTTTTATATTTTTGAGCCATTTTATTTAGATTAGTGGGCTAGTCTTTAAGATTTTGTATTATGTTATGATGTCATAGCACTCAGAAGATATGCTACTTTTTAAAAAGAGAACTGAGTAATTTCAAGATATTCTTTAATGTTCTATATGTGATTCTAAGATAGCTACACTTCTAATGTTTCCAACTTTATTTTTACTTCTTTGAGGATTTGGTATTTTATATAGCTTTCTAGAACTCCCATTGCAGATTTTTTTTCTTTAATCTTTATCCATTTAATTCACCAAAAAGCTTATATTTTTTCTGACTTTGAAGAAAATCCCAGTCTTCTCAATGGAATAAGTTATCTTTTGAAGATTAAAGTGGTAATTAAAATCAGCTTTTGGACATATGATAATACTATAATACTATTTTTGGCAGTGGTATGTTAAAGCATTTTATAAATACATTATCTTAGCAATAACTTTAGGCTGAGGAAAAAATAAAGCACGATCTTATGAGATCCTCTAAGATTAGTGTGAGATTTCCTGAGGCTGCAGTCATTTCGCTTTGCCTTTAGAAGTGGGCAGCAAGACTTTTCTGGGGCTCTGGGGCTTTGGGGAGTCTATCGATAGTAAAGACAAGTAATGGAAGGAGAGAAGGAAGAGTGTAGGGAAGAAAAGAGAGAAAGAGGAGAGAAGGAGAAGAGGAGCTAGAAGGGGAAAAGAAGGCTTGCAAAATCATTCAGACTGCCATGCTTCTGTCAGAATCAACTCTTTTAAAAAATTGCAATGTGTTGAACATCAAGGCATAATTTGGAATTATTTAAAATGCTCAGTATTACTGGACTACACAAGATGCCTCAGGGAAAAGCACATTTTTAATGGTATATTCCCTTGGGAATAAAATTTGGTGAAAAGGTACAAAATCACAGGAAGCTTGGAAGCACTTAACGCTGTTACTTATATGTTCCTATCCAAAGTTAATGACTATAAAGAGGCTCTTACAAGGAGAGTGTCTGTGGAGTGTGGACTAGCACACTACACCCATTTTCACCGTGTCTCTTTTCACATGTTTATTGCAATATCTGCTTCTGTGATTATTCATAACCGAGCACTTATCACATTGCCCTACGATTTGTTCAGATCACCCACTCTGAGGCAGAAACTGCACAATCACCAGGGCTTAGCAGCCTACCTGGTGGAAAACAGGTACCAATTGATCTTTGTGGAGTGAATTAATGGGAATGATAATTGTCAAAACCCTCATTCGTCTTCTCTGAGGTGAAGTGGCATTTGTCTTTACTAGATACTTATTTCTATTTCTATTTATACTTAGGATATGTTTAAATTTATTGGTGCTTTGTTGTTTAAATGCCGCTAATAAGTTCATTTAGTAGGGTTAGCTTGTATTCAGTATGCAAAAAGAATTAAGGAAATTTTTTAAACATTGATATTAATATAACAAACATACACTTTAAAAAATAGTGATCTGGTAACTTAGAAAAACTTCCATAAGAATGGAAAGGTCTGTAGAGCAGGCCTTCTCTTTCAACTGACCTCATTTAGCAGATTTTTTTAATGGATTCATATTAAATATGATTTGCAAAATGATCATGCTTCAAGCCAATGCCATAAACTCCCCAATTATCCTTTTAGGTATTTTCATGGAATCTTGAGGCACTTCTTTCCGTGACCATGACCAGCAAAGAAGGAGAGGAAAGCTCTGCTCTGAACTGTTAGTGATTGGCGTCCTTACGTACTGGAATTTTGGTTGATAAACTTTTTTTTAAAGATTTTTCTGTAATTAAAACAGTTCTACAGTAAGCATTCTCTACTTCTGAAATGAGAAAATCAAGCCAATAGCATTTAAAAACATCAAATAGAGCAGGAACATAAGCCGAACAAGAACTGGAGTATGTGGCAAAGATGGCAGAATCTTAAGTTTAGGAACAGGAAACAAGGCCTGTACATTTGTAGCAAAATGCTCTTGACCCAGGAGTGTTGAAGAATATACCTCAAATTTCCCTGGATAAAGGCTAACCCCCTCCCAGAGTTTGGGGTGGGCCTGAGCTTCCCGGTTCAGCTTCTGATGCACAGAGATGAGGCTTGTGAGCGAGGGAACCAGGGACCTTGCTCCAGATGATACGTTTCAATCATCTGGGAAAGTCAGTTATGTGAATAAGGTCCTTCCTAATTTTAACGGAGTATGTTATATGCTACTTCAGTTAAATTTATTGTCTGGGAAGCAAGGTCATTCAAAGTAGCCCAATAGTTTAAACTTCAGGTTTTATCTTTGGGACATACTTTTTGAATTCTTACAAACTTTAGAAAAAATGTAAATGTTTCCTATTGGGACTGCCGGATCCACTGAGCCTTAGAAGTTAGAAGAGTGGTCATCCTACCACTCTGAGAGAGTGGATTACTTGTGGTCTTTAAAGGGAAACAAGGTTACAGAACATACTAAGATTTATTTGTTCCAAAATTCATTTTGGTTTATGGTGAGGGGGTTACATGATTTCATTGACTTTCCTAGGAACCAATTTCCCTAAATTGTAATTTACTGAATGAGATATTTTTTTTCCATCGATAGGTGATCCTTCCTTACTGATACATTAACATCCTTTAATATGGCCTGAATTAGAAAAACCTTGTCTGTTTCATTGAGGTATTGATTGTTTCTTATATTGATAATATGCTTTAACTTCATTTAGATAATAAAACATTTTAATATAAGAAAGTGAAGTTTTCCCCACATCATTCTTATTATTCAAACATTTAACCTATTTCTCAATTACTTATCCTTCCAGATGAACCTAAGAAGGTTTTACAAATTTGAAATGATCTAATACTATAGAGATCTTTCAGTTAGCATATTAAGTCTATGATGTCATTTAAGAAGAATGTGTTTTATAATAGGGTTTCCTTACCAAAAAATGTAATCATATTTTAGATTTTTCTGTTTTGCAGTTTTCTTCAGAAATGCCCTACAAGTTTAACCTCTTGGTATTTTATGTTTTGGACATTATCAGTAAACTAATTTTTTCCCTTGTATCTTTTCATTCATTGCATAGTCGTTTATTTTTTTTTGCATATTTATTTTGCAGTCACCTGCATTAGAGAATCTGTTACTACTCACAGTTTTTCAGTCTATATTTGTATCTTCTAGGTATGCAATATTTTTTTATCCAAATAATGGCAATTTTGACTTCTACTGTTTTTTTTTTTTTCATTATTCCTTTGGTCAGATTGGCAGTATACATTTTTGGTTCTCATTTTGATACTTTTTTGCCTTTAAAATCTCTCAAGTGCCCTAGTTATTTAGAGTATTCATTTGTTCATTCAGTTACCATTTATTTAGAACTCTGGTGCCCTGTGAAGGAGTGACCAATCAATCCATCATGTCCTATCTACCCTCTATCATCTATCTATCATCTTTTCTATCATTTTTCTCTATCTCATCATCTATCCATCTATCTTCAAGAGAAGAGGGTCTCTCGACTTCATGTCTGTTCCTGAGGAAGTGAGTCGCCTCAGAATCTCGCTGGCTAGTGGGCCCCTGCTCTCTGCTGACCCATCTGACCACCTCTGCCTTTTCTTGGATTTGCATAGTACCAGTTCCGGGATTCTTTTTCGCTTGGTCCACCTGCCTGTTATGATATACCACCTCTTACTAGTCCACTCTCGTGTGTCCTGCTAACCTGGTTTGCCACCTGTTGCTCATGACTGTCCTCTCTGGACCTGGTGTCTGACCCCGCACGTGTGCACATTGGCAGCTACTTCCAGACCTGCCTCTGCACCTCCAGCACCTTGCCCGGCCCCATGGGATCTCTTGCTCCAAGTTTCATTGTCTTTTAGGAAATGTGTTAAATCTATTCTACCTCCTTAAAGTGTAAATAAAATGCAATTCCAAGAGAAAAACATGTTTTCTTAAAGAGGACTTTGGTTGTCATACTTATTTGTGTTTTATCCAGTGGTTGTTGAAGTATGTCAATAAATCATCCCAGATTTTCCTGTTTTGAAGGCCTATGTGCTTTTAAACAGAGAAATGTGTGTGTGTGTGTGTGTGTGTGTGTGTGTGTGTGTGTGTGTGTGTATGCACAATATAAGGGGTATAAGCCATTAGTTTTACTGTTTCCAAACTGCTGTGAACTAGGAAACCAAGTTTGTTTAAGTGTCTAAATATGAGAAAAGATTGTTGATTAACTACTTTGTAATAAGTTAATCACCAAGTACGGTGTTCCTTTTTGTCAGCTGAAGCTATTTAAAGATTTTTTTTTTTGCATACTCTCAAGATCTTGGTTTCAAACTGGGCAACCCATAATCCTGAACAAATGACACAGTGCTGCATGACAGTTTTCCCTGCTCTTCCTTGGTTATTTATCTTTGATCCAGCAGTGTCTGCTTCCTGATTGAAAAGATATTTTAGCATGTGTGGAACGGTAGGAGAAAACACTGTGACCCAGGCAACATTATGTTACTTCTCCTAAAGCAAACTTTCAGTTGAACACGTTTGTTTGAGTTTCTCTTATGTATAAAATGTTATGCGAAATGCTACATGGTTAAAATCAGAAGGAAAAGTTAGTTCTTGTTTACCAGCAGCCGACAGTCTAGTAAGTGGAGAACGTCAGAGGATAAAAACCTACTGAGGAAAATATAGGAGCCCAAGCGTGGCATCGGGAATGCGTGGGGGGTGTTTGAGTAGGTGGCAAGTATGCCAGTTTGGTATAGGTCTGGAGAACAAGAGTAACACAATGGGAAAGGGAATTAAACCTTCATTCGATAGGCAATGAAGGGCCCCCAAACAGATCGAGTGAAATGATCAGAGCCGAGAGCTTGGTATGTGAATCTGGCAACAAATAGAAGAGAACTGGGAAAACAAAAATACAATCTGGTTTGGACCAAGTATGTATTGGAGGAAGCAGAAAATAACAAAATATTGGACTTGACGCCTGAATTCAAAGGCCAGCACTATCACTGGCTATCTGAAGAGGATAATTTACATAATGGCCTATTTTAGACAATATGAGGAAACTTTTCTTCTTGAGGATGGGAGAAATTAGTGTTCACGTGTATGTTCCATGTCCAAGTAGGTAGGATCAAATATATTATCATATATCTGGTGGTTTCTTGGTAATACAGCCATGTGGTTAATCCTGCAGACTCTGAAATCAGACTTCTGGTGTCAAGTCTAGGCTCTTTCACTTTATGTGTAACCTTGGGCAAGTTATTTAATCTGGTTTTTTGCTTTTGCTTTCTCATCTGTAAAAGGCAGATAGTAGAACTTAGTAGAATTCTCAGTAGATAATTAATATTTGTAAAGTCATTAGAAGAGGGCCGGCACATAGTAATGATTCAAACAAGAAAGCTATTACTAATTACAAGAATTACAATGGCAATAGTTATTTATTTTATGCAAATTACTCATATTGCAATTTTAAGTGTATTCTTGAAAACTCAAATATGTAAAACGGAGTAGGTGTTAATCCTGTTGGCATGCATCAACTTTGTGAACGTGGTGCCCTCAGACTGAGGGACTCTGTCCAGTATGAGAGTCCAGCAAGTGAATCCATCATACCTTCCACAGCAACTCACCTGGTTATAAATACTAAGTGAATAAGAACCTGGTGAATTCTGTGAGAAGCACTTGGATCATGTCAAGTTTTATTTTTAATGTTTAAAACACCAGTTGCTAATGCTGCTGGAATGGAATAAATAAATAACAAAAGTAAGTGAATATTCTTCTCCCTATGGTGCTCATTCAAGCAGGAGAGCAGGGCACTCTGATAGATTTGTGAAAATAATCCACATTTGGTGTCATTTTAATAAATGATTAAAGTTTACATTTTACTTTTGCTTTTAAAATTATGAAATATTTCAAACACAAAGAAAACTGTGAAGAGTAACATAGTTTTCATTGATTACTTAACTTTAACAAATCTGCTTTGCCACACCTGCTTTAATTTTAAGATAAAATTCACAAATGTCTTATGTATAAAATGTCTTATGAATATCCCGGATTCCATGGAGATCCAATTCCCTACTTGCATTCCTCCCCTGTTAGAGGAAACCATGATTTCTGATGTGATGTACTCATAAAAATATTTTTTTAAACATTATGTAAATGGAGGTCATAATATCATGAAACTATTTTTTCATTATTATTTGATTTTTAATTCAACTTTATTGGATTATCATTTACATGAAATAAATGCACTCACTGTGTGTATACAACCTGAAGTTTTTTGATAAATGACTATACCTGTTTAAATATCACTCCATTCAGGCTATAGAGCAATTCTGTCATCCCCAGAAAGTTCACTTTTGCCCAGTGCAGTCAATTCCCCATATACACCCCACCCCAGGTAATCACTGATTTGACTTCCATCGCTACAGATTAGTTAAACACGTTCCAGAGCTTCATGAAAGAGGATTCTGACAGTATGTACTCTCTTGGGTCTGTTTTCTTTCACTCAGCGTAATGTTTATTGGGATTTCCCCTGTTCTTATTTGTACAAATAGTTCATTTCTATTTTATTGCCAAGTTGTATTTCATTGTCCAAATATACCATAACTTATTTACTCATTCCTGATGAATAATTGGATTCTACCTTTTTTGGCTATTATGAGTAAAACTACTTAGCATGTTATTAATATAAGTCTTTTTCTGGAAATACATTTTTTCTTGGATAAATGACTTGGAGTGGTAATGCTGAGTAATACGGTATTATGTAATCTTACAAGAAACAGTTTGGGTTTCCAGAGTGATTGTACCACTTACTTTCAGTGGCAGCTGCTCCACATCCTTGCCAGGACGACTTGGTGCTGCTGGTCATTTAAGTACTCTGTTAAGTATTCTGATTTTAATTTGCATTTCCTTGATGACTAATGATGTTGAGCACCTTTTCATCTGGCCATTTGTGTGTGTGTGTTTATATTATTCTGTAAATATACATGTATTCTGTATACAAGTCCCGGGGCTTGTCATGTGTATTGTGTCATGTGCATTGTGAATATTTTCTCCCATTTCCCAGCCGGTGGCTTACCTCTCATATTTTTAGTGAAATGCAAGACTTTAATGAAGAGCAGAATAATTTTGATGAAGTCCAGATTATCAAT
Organism: Phataginus tricuspis; assembly: GCA_029783875.1. NCBI lineage: Eukaryota > Metazoa > Chordata > Mammalia > Pholidota > Manidae > Phataginus > Phataginus tricuspis. Next base: position 11,411,227 of record JAQQAC010008719.1, read on the forward strand.
TGTTTCCTTTTTCATTTTTTTGGGCTGTAAGAAATCTTTGCCTATTCTAAGGTTTGAGAATTTTCTTGATTTTTCTATAAGCTTTATGGTTTCAGCTTTTACATTTAGATCTGTGCTCCATTTCAAGTTAATTTTTGTATTTGTCTTATGAGATAGAGAAGAAGCTTCATGTTTTTCCAAGTGGATATCCATCCAGTCATTCCAACACTATTTATTGGAAAGACTACCTTTTCTCCATTGAATTCCTTTGTCAACTCCCTTGAAAACCAATTAACCAGCTATGTGTAGATTTATTTTTTGCCTCTCTAGTTTCCCTTTAATGAGAAATACTAGATATCATAGTTTAAGTCATTAAACTATATTTAGACATTGTTTTGCTATTCTAGATCTTTTGCATCATATCTACTCATATTGTAAAATCAGCTTATCAATTTCTATGAAAAAACACCTCATGGGATTAAGATTGATATTCCATTGGATCTGTAGATCAATATGAGGAAAATTGACATTTTAACAGTATGGAGTTTTTGAGTTCATGGAAATGCATTTTGAAAATTTTATTTTTCTTTTATTCTTATCAATATCAATTTTAGTGTATATCTTGTACATATTTTTAAAAACTTATTCTTAAGCATTTCACATTTACTGTTAATGGTATTTTAAATTACAATTTGTAGTTCACTGGTAGTATGTAGAAATAAAATTGATTTTTGTGTCTCAATCTTATATCCTGTAACCTTTTAAAGCTACTCATTATATCTAGTAATTTTTTTGTAGATTTCTAAGAAATTTCCTCATATTCATATGTTTATGAATATAATTATATCAATTATATAAAGATTATGAATCAATGATTAGATCCTCTATTCATATAAACAGTTTTATCTCTTCCTTTACAAATCTTACTCCTTTTATTTCTTTTTCTTGCCTTATTGTAGTGGCTAGAAATATCAGCACAATGTTGAAAATAAGTTATAAAAATGAGCATTTTGTCTTTTTTCTGGTCTTATGGTGAAGGCCTTCAATATTTAACCATTAAGTATATTAGCTCCAGCTTTTTTGTAGTTGCTGTTAATTAGGTTTAGGAAGTACTTTCAGCATTTGAGTATGTCATTGCTTTGCCTATTGGCTTACGTTATTTCTGAGTAGAAGCCAGCATATTTTCTTATCCTGGAACCCCTGAACAAATCTCTACTTTTTTTTTTGCCTTTAAAAATGGTATCTTTATCATTGCCTTTTAGTAACTTGATTATGATATGCAGCTCATAAACTTACTAAACATTGCCTTGGGTACAGCAATTAAGCTTTCATTATAATTATCTGTATTATGGGACTCTGAAGATCTTGAAGAATTTTGTAAGGTTTTATTGGGATGATAGATGTAAAAGTATTCTAAAAAGTTTATAATTCACTAAAATAACTTTCCAATCCAAGAATACATTCAATAAAAATTAAAATAATTTAAGTTTGTGGCTTTAGAAAACATAATTTTGTTAGCAGGAAAGAGTAATGCTTCTTGTTACCTTCTAGTAAGTTACAGTTTTATTTTCAAGTGACTACATTGCCGCAGACACTGACTCCAAATGTCCAGCTGAAACAATTGAAGCCAAATTTTCTTGACTTGTTTTCCAAATCATATTTTATGTTATTTTTCTATCCCTTTTAGTCTAAAAATTCCTTGAGAGGGCTCTTAATCATTCATGAAAGAAAGTATCAATGGACCTATTTAGCAGAAGTCAATGTAACTGTTATAATTTTCTCTTCAAACTGTGCATGTGAAACAGATGTGCAATTATGACAGCTAATATCACAAAATACAATAAAATCTTAGAATGGGAATATTCTTTTACTGATAAACATTACACACTGACCAAAAGATTATCTTAACTTTGTAGAGTTCATTGTACTTTTTGAAATACTTTCATATGTGTGATCGAATCTATTCTTCAAAACATACTCATGAACAGGTGGATGTATGAGTTCTAATTCCACATGGAAATTCCATGCATATTTATGAAGTCATTTAATATGAAATATTATTTGTTATAAGAAGGTAAGCTGTTTTGCCAAGATTATGTTTTATAAAACTTTGTTCCACTTTTTCACTTTTTATATCATTCAGTTGAGAGTTTCAGATCATTCTGTGTTCCCGCTTCATCTGAAATTTCCCTGTGAGTTTTCTCAAAGTTGGTCCATGAAAATGGACTCATCACAATAATGTCATGGACTTGCAGAACACTTTGCTTAAATTAAATTCCATTTTTAAAACCTAGTGTTTGGCACCAGATGCAGAGAGTGAATCAACACCTCCTTTACCAAGAAGGCAAGGTTTAATTAGCTTTGTTCCAAAGACTTATTATACATTTCACCTATAAACTGAAAGAAGAAAATTATGCTTTCTAAAGCAGGATGTAAGTAGAGGTGCTATCCACAGCTGCTCTGGTCTCTGGCAAACCATTCTGAGGGGCTCCAGTTTCATTTGGTTCAGATGAAACACATGTTGCTCATTTATTGTACATGTGCCTCAGTGTATTTTGACATATCTGATTTAAAAATGTTACAGATGTTCCTCATTATTTTAAGCACTTAGTTCCTCATTATTTAAGAGCACTTAGTAGCCACCTATAGAACTTGGCTATACACTAGCTCTTTGACAATATAATTAAGGGGAAAATGACCTACCCTTAATATGTGAGTTTCAGTTCAATTTCAGTTGCCATTTTGTGCTATAGCTAGTGAGCTATACACATTTAACAGGTGCTCTGTTATAATTTTTATCTGTTAATGGAGACAAATCTTTTCTAAACATGTTCCAGATAATTTCAGGTGGACATGAAATTATTCTGATCCTAATGTCTGTTAGAGATTTGCTTTTCAATGTATGGCCTGAGATCAGGCAGCAATATTATAATTTGAGTACTTACTAGAAATGAAGACTCTCAGATCCTACTTTAGACCTATTGCAACAGAATCTGCATTTTAACATAATCTCCGGGTGGTTTGTATGCATTATTTTGATAAACCCTGTTTTAAAGGAGGCTTTATATTAAAACCGTTTTATACACACACAATCATATACATATGGGTCACACCTGAAACTCAATGCTGTACACTATACAGATATTATAGAGTGTGGACTGGCCTGTAGATTGAATTATTTATTTTCTTATCATTTAATACAATAAAAAGAACCTCACCAATATTTTCCACAGCTGTTTTATGTCTTCCATGAATACAAAACCCCACACTTACTAGTACTGGCTTGCCACATATTTTCAATGACTGACACATGAAGCTAACGGAAGAACTTCTAACTCCAATTTGAATCTTTTAGAATTCTCATAATTTCTTATTGTTTTCTGTAGCTCTCTATAGAGTAAACTTATTGGTTGGATAGTAGTGTATTATATTTATTTATACTTCCTTTACATGAAAAAAACAGAAACATGACTGCTTGTAAGATTAAAGCATTTAACTTCTTGGATAATGAATTTGATTTTAAAATTACCTGCTATCTATGGATACCATGGGAAATAATCAAATCTTAATTATTTATACTGTATTATATTTATTTGTATAGACTTTGATACATTATCAGCTATATCTTAATATGTAATACAAAATCAAATTTACATTCTAAGGACCTCTGAAATCATGCTGCAAAGTAACTCAATTCCTTAAAACTCAATTTTATTGGTCATCACATTTTCTGTATGTATATTTCAGCAGAAATAAGCATAAGCTATAATTTTGATCATAGATGAAATATAATAAATAATGGCATTTCATTTTATAACCTTTAGTTGAAATCTATGACAACATAATTTCATATAGTTCAAAACTTGCTTAGTACATTGTCACTATCTAACGAGAAGGAGGTGAAAATAGTTTCCTTTAAAAGAAATCTCTAATTTGTTACAAGCTGGTTAATTTCTTTGTTTTCATTCCCCAAATAGACTCCTCCATAATCAACCTTGGGAAGTGAGATAAGACCATTTGATAGAATCTATTCAGAGTCTCTGTTGGCACCACAGAAACACATCATTAGTTTATAGGTATGTAATACATTCCATGTTTTTATACATTTCTGCTGAAGAAACCCTTCAAAACTCTTAATATTAGGTTGAACATACATCTTATGAACAAATACTCTGATACAGTTAATGATGTGTTTAAATACACAATACAGTGGAACAGCTTGTCCCTGAAAACATACAAATGTGGAGAGGCTAGGAAAGTACTCTACACCTTCATATAAGCAATCTCATTGTTTAATTTTTCTTTTTTCAAACTAGAGCTCACAATGCAATTTAAATAGCCCAAGTGTCCCCGAAGAGCTACTGTGTGTTGTATAAAGGCTAAGTCATCCCTTCAGTGTCAGGGGGTTACTGTTCAGCTGTTCAAGATCATGAGATGATATGTCAGCACTCATAAAACAGAGGATTCAAAACACAGGGGCGTACATGGAAGTACAGATCATTATGACAGTGCTGGAAGTTAGCCACAAGAAACGTTAAAACCCTGGAGGCCAAAATAACATGACTGAATCAACATTTACAAATTCTGTTCAAGATTAAACCCAATATGTAGGGAAATTCATATTGAAGTATCATTAATACTAACATAATAATAATTTTATATTTGGCTCATTCCGAAAATATGGAAGACTTAAAAAATCTCTGGAATACCTTTTCTTATACATTTTAAATGCATAATATTTATTCTGTACAAAACAAATAACTCTCCTGAATTAGATACTTTCTAGAACTATTCATAAAATGCCAGTCCATTTAGTAAGGCACAGTATGGGAATCACAGAGATTTCTTTAAGGTTACACATTTCAATTCAGAACAATGTGGGGGTAATTTTGGCCCCTGGGATTTGAAAATATCTTCTATTCATAATCTTTGGTCTGAATATTTACATGGTGGTTTCTTCCCATTCAAGCTCAACATCACCTGTAACATACAGTAACATGTCACAAGAGAGAATTGAAGTTAACAGTTCAAAAGATTTAAATGTTTGTGGCAAAAATGTAGTGCAGATGGAAAGGCTATTATCCTAATTTGGATTTGAGACAAATGAAAAAATTGATATGTGTACTAACCAAGCATCTAAATATTTCAACATATGCCTATTATTGAATTAATGCTCATGTTATAGGTGGTAAACTAGTAAATTGGTACATATTGCTTCTGTTTACCTTCCATTGCATCCAATGAGTCCATCTTCTGAAGTGCTGAATAATTAACAAAACAGATGGGCTGGTTACTTCCTTTGCTTGATAAGAGATCCAGGATGCACTGGTATAAAAAGATATACTGTGCCTAGATACCAAAGAAACAGTGGTTAGATAAACAGATGGGGTACAGCATTTTCTTATTCAGGGAGCTATACGATTATAGTGAAAGGTAAAATTGAACTCAACAAATGTTAAGTAGCCTAAATTAGAAGCACAGAATTAGCCATGTATATAAATGATTTTTACCATTTCAAACATAAGGTTTCTAAATTCCTGTGATTTATTGTAGCTTCAAGTTTTTAAAAAATACTTGTCATTAAATAACAAGTGTTAATATAATCGTTCTTGCTGTAATTATAAAAAGGGGGCAATTAGGTTATTTAAATTTGTTTATGAGTTTCCTTTTTTTTCTTATAAATATGTTTTCTTGTTAGAATGGCTGTGGAATGCAGATGTCAAATCTACTTTGAAATCTGTGAATGAGCATATTTACATACCATCAGCACATATAAAATACATGAACAATTCTGTTAATCATCCCAAATTTGAAATACAAGTCAGTTGGCCAAACTAAACACCCAGGAACTCCTAACATTTCATCTAAGTGTTTGGGCTAAATTCAGTACCATCAGAGTTCTTTAAATTTATTCAGTGTAATTCTATAACCTGTTAGCATAACTGAACTTGCCCCAAAGTAGTTAAGGTTACAGTCATAGAAAAGCACCCTCATTTTTACATAGGAAACATACCTGATGTTAAAGGAATACACCGAATGTTTAAGACTTTATATATATATATATATCACACACACAAACTTAAAATTAATTTAAATAGGATGTCCTTTAAAGTGACTATCTTAAAAGGTTATATTTATACTTATTGCTATTGTACCTCAAAACATTTTTGGAACTCTTCTGTTGAAGCTGTCTTTAGAACTTGTTGGTCATTATTAGGAATACCTGTTTCTTTGTGGATTACAACATGTTTCCACAAACATCTCATCAGCGGAATGTCAGGTCTTTGAGGGCAGAACTCTGTCATATTCACTGCTATATTCCCATTGCTTGTTAATAGTACCTGGCACGTAATAGTTGCATGATAAATGTTTGTTGACTTAGTCTCATTTAATTCTTATGGCTAGCCAGTCTTTACCATTTAGGGAAAGGTTTCATTTGGAGAACATCCAGAAGTCATTAGGGATCAATTTTTGTAAGTGAGGTGGATGATCGAGTTATATAATTCAATTTTAGTAAGGAATGAAGTGTTGTTATAAAATAATAAAAAAAAATCTATTGTAATTGCTAGTGAATTGCTTCTCAAGATAATTCTAAAAGAATGTTTTCAAATATACATCATATCAATGATGACGGTGGCAGAAATATACTGACATGATATAATTTCCTGGAAAAAAACAATCATTTAAATTTGTGAGTTCTGGTGTTCTTTTTAAACCACGTTGAATTTGAAGTCACATCTGATATGGGAAGCCTCTGACTGTCCTGCTCTCATTCTCTCCACTGGAAAGAATGTGGGTGTAACTTCTGCCAGCACAGGCTGAGCTCCCTGGGGCAGTACTACATTTTCCAAGATCCCAGGGCCCTGGTGTCTTATTGCTAAAGAGGCAGGGAAGAGGTCAACTCCATTTCTGCCCTTGCTAAATAGTCATGTTACCTCAAATTAAACTTTTCTGATGTTCAGTTTCTTCATCTGGGGGAATCATAAAATCTATGTTGTTAGATTTAAAGGACTTAACATATGTAAAGTGCCTGGCAAAAAACTAGGCACCCGAAGTATCTTAGTTATTTTTTTCTTCCATCTTAAGAGTTCACATTAGTAAATTGCCAGGAGAACCAGAGCAGGAAAGGATGCATCCAGATTAACCCTTATCTGAGGCACTGAAAGTATCTCAGGATATTGTCCTGCTGTAGCTTATTCTCTCAGAAAGTTCTTTGAAATCTCTTGGTGCTGCTGTGAACTTTTTGGTAGACAGTGAGAGAACTCAAAGCTCTGCCTGGCACTGGGCCATGCCCCTCTGGTGCCCTTTCGCAGTGCTCTATTACTGAGGTCCCCGCCTCCCCAGTCCTGCCATGGCTACTGTAACATGTGCTGAGACAGCTCTTTTCATGGAAGTTGGACTCACTCCCAGGTGCAACGGAGGAAAATAAGAAACCTCTCTCAGGCAAGACGATGTTGGTTCGTAAGGACTGGAGCCGAGGTGTGGTCACATTCCCTTTTTTCCTCACAGAGAAAGGACAGTAAGAGGCATAACTTCTGCACATGAATTCAGGTGAAAGAGAGCTTTGGAGGACAGCTTTTTAGCAAGAATGGAATCCAGCAGACTCTTGTCAGACATTTACTGCCTGCTGGGCATTTATTGCTTGCTTGGTGTGCTAGATACTTTCTCTTAATGAATATTGAAAATAAACTTGCGAAAAGTATAGCACAGCTATTTTACAAAAGAGAAAATGCTCTGAGAGGGCAATTTAAAAAGTCACGGAGCTAGCAAATATGGGGCTGAAATCTGAACTCAATTCTCTAACTCTAAAGTCCATACTTTTTCCATTCCTTTACACAACCTGCAACATTTACTCTGGCTGGTTAAATAAACATAATGTCTGAAGTTTATAGCATATATTGAGTACTAAATTTTGTGTGAACTTATTAACAGGCATTCTTGATCATTCTTTACAAAGTTGAGTGAAGTTGTTGAGCATGGCAAAAGTTTTTCAACTTTCATTATTTGAAGACTGACTCTAGACTCTAAAAGAAAACAATATCCAATCAGTCCCACATTCTATCCTATCCAAGAGAACCAACCCATCTTGATTAATGTCAGAGCATTCACCACCAGTGCACTTGTGTACACCCAGGAACACGGGAGCAATATGTTAGCTTTCTATTATATGTATTGTTAATTAAAAATAAGAAGTTGAGTTTTAATAATGGCTAATTGACATTGGACCCTGCGTAAAAGCCTTGGATAAGATCCAGCTATGCATTTTTTACAGGGTATACTGCACCGTGAAAATGCAAGTTTCCTTCCTCAAAAATTATTAAAGATTTTAAAGACAGTGACAGCAAACATTGAATCAAGTACCCTCTGGGACTACATAGGTTGCATACACATGAAGCCAACCCTCGTCAGAAGTCAGATTCCACTTCTGAAATACTCTGAGGGAAGAATGATACTTTCCTCATTGGTTCCCTTTCAGCACATAAGGGAAGCATAGGGGTTACATTACGTAGTTTTACTTAATAATCACAGAATTGACGTAGCAGAAAATGATTCCTACGAAGAAGCTGTGGATTGAAGATATTTATCATATAAGCTCAAATGAATGTCGAGAAAACAGCAGAGCTGACATTCTTCAAACACCCAGAATAATCTTCTTATAGCCATACTATGAGGTAAAAACATTGTAATCTGACAAAGAGCAAATCAACTTTAAAAAATTATAAATAATTTAAAATATGCATTTAAAACCACTACTGAAATAGAGTTACCTTGTACTAAATCTGTGTTTTATCTTTTGAAAATACCTAATGATAATATGAAACCATCAGAATTAGCAAGGTTTTCAAAATATTGCTTATTTGATCTTTATCTCATGTTTTTCAATTTCTTATTTTGTATGTTTTAGAATGTACATAATTGTACAAGCTACATTTAAAAAATAAATATATGTATTGGAGTTGAATACCCAAACATTTTTCCTGAAAGGAATATGCAGTCCAAAAGTCTGGATGTCTCCTGGTCTAGAGCAGAATCTTATAATTTACAGATTAATTTTAATTTAATTACAGATCTGCATATTTACTGTGAGAAATTATTTACTGTGAGAAAATCTCGACTTGTGTAACATACAAGTGTCAATCCAAAGACACAGTTGGAACATCTTGTATAGTATAGTTAGACAAATGGGTCTGAATTTTGGCTCTGACACTTACTAGTGTCACCTTGTAATATCACTTAACTTTTTGGAACATATGCTTCCCTATTTGTAAAGCAGAGCCAGTGCCTACTCTGCTGGTTAGCCTCATTGGTGCTGCCTTATAAATAAAGGATTACAAGGATTAAATAAGGTAATACATGTAAAGGGTCTCCTACAGCACTTGGAACCTACTAGACACTCAATGGGGGGTTTTAGTCTCATCATATTGTGTGATTTTTTTAATGAAAGAAAATTTAGGTATTTTTGTCTCCAAATCAAAGCAACAAAACTAAGAACTCCAGGTTAGTTGATAATATGCCATAACAATCATTATTGTACTAACATGAAATAGGGATAAGTATGGAAAAGCAAATATGTAAAACGCCTTAGCCAATATTTTAAACTTATCCCAATTGAAACTTTTAGCATGTATACAAAAGAAATTCATTCCCTAAGCTCCCAAACTTGCCAAATGTTAAAGACAAATCAATTTCATGAATTACTTTTATGTTTATCAGTATAAACAAGTTAGGATGAACAATCCATAACAGTGCTGAAGGATGACTTTGGCACGTGGACTTCTGTGCTATCCTCTCCATCAGATGCCTTCCCCAAACCCTCCCAACGAGGAGGTCTATACTGCAGGTAAAGAGAGTGTCTGCTATGCGAATACAGGTTCAAGTCCATGTCCAGCCAGACTGCTGCCACTAAGATCCTCTCATGTAGAACTTTTAGAGCTGACAGCCCACACAGTTTTGGACATCTTACCAGGTTCTGTACCATGCACATTCTTTCACTCCTCAGCTCAGCTACTAATCCATATATGTCCACAAAATCATGATCATTTATATGCTGCGTTAAGTGGTCCAGAGCAATAAAAACTCCAGTTCTTCCAACACCAGCACTACAGAAAGAGTGAAATTACATGAATGCTATTTAGCAAAAGGTTGTTCATTTGATGGTGATGAAGAAAATGAACAATGACAGCAATAAATTCTAAACAGTTTCGTTTCTTATATGAAGGTAGATTTTCTTTGGATTTATGCTGTGATGTGACCAAGACTGTATAGACAGAACAAGATGATTGTCATCAATATTCTTATGAAGTATTTGAGTTTCTTTTAACCAGTTGAATTTTCCCTCTTTTTTCATATAACTTTAAGGACTGTGGTTGGGGAAGTATACAGAAGATCTTTAAAAATTGTTCGAAATTCTTAACAGGAACTTTGCATTGAACATATTTTTGGTTGCCCAAAGAAATGCCAAACATTAAACACTTCAACTGTTTAGTCTGTATGGCGTTTCCTCCACCCATACTGATAGTCTCTCTTAGTTTGTTTTTTTCACTTTCTTTCCCTAGAATTTTTTGCTACTTCCTATAGATAATAACACTGAGGAACTGTTTTCTTTTAAGAATTAGTATAATACTGAAGGACAGGTATGTGCTCTTTAGAAACTGTTAATTGGTAAACTTGACAAGATTTATTCAGGAATTCCCATACAAGACTCCTAGGTACTTAAACAGATAATATAGCACATAAATCTGAAAAAAAAAGACATTCAGAAGGTCATCCAGTCTTATAAATGTTACTTCGAACAACACAAAACTGCCTTTTGTGTAGGAAAGAAATAGTCGAATGTCAGCAGTCTCCTGTGATTTGACTGAAGAAGTAGTGAGCATTACAACATAAATCCGATTACAGGGCCACATCAGCATATGCCCGGACGCAGCATTCAGTTCATTTTGAGCGTCAGACACTGTCCTAGGCCTCTGGAGAATAATGGTAAACAATACAAAGGTTTCTGGGCCTGCAATCATTGAATGTGTGAAGAATGAAATAAAACCAAAACCTTATTACAGTCTGGAAGTTCACACCTGGAGCCGACCACCGGCCGGCTGCGCGGGGGGCGAGCAGCCGTGTGCAAGTGCGCCTTCACCTGGGATCGGGTGGCGCACTAGGGTTACATCTGTGGGACCTACTTTTTCACTCAGTAGCTTGAAATGTGTATAAACTGTACAATCTGCAAAGTTTTTATAGAATATTCAGCTGTGAAATTGGTTAAGTAAAACTAATATCCCTAACACCAAAAAACAAAACAAACAAAGTTCTTGGACTTACAGAGTTCATATTCTGAAGGATGGAGAAGAGCAGCAGCAAGCCGGCACAGAATGAGCCCAGGGTCGTGAGTGCCGCGTAGAAAGGCGAGTGAGGTTAAGGAAATAGAGGGAGACAGAGTGGGATAAGGTCATCGGAGGAAGCTTCTCGGATAGTGTGAGAGCTGAAGAGAAACGTGAATGAGATCAGAGGTGCTCCAGGTGGGTGTCTGGAGAGGAGCTTCGCCTCCTGAGAGAGCGGGAGCCGAGCAGATCGGGGTGGGAGCACGTTCTGTGTGTTCAAAGATCAAGACCAGCGGCGGGGAGGGCAGTGGAGAGGCGAGAGGGGCCAGCGATCAGAGGACCTGCTGGAGGGCTGGGCGTGGCATGTGAGAGGGCGAGGAGAGGGAAGGCGGTCCACAGGGTTGCTGAACCAAGCAGAGGGGACTTGCTTTCACCAAGATGGGGACGAGGAGGACTGAGTTTGGAGAGTGAATCGGGTGTTCTGTTTGGGACACATCACATTTTCAGAATTTTGTGCTCATTCACGCTGTGGTGTTGAATTGGAAGCTAATTGTGTAAGTCTCAAGTTGAGGTGAGAAGTTGGGGTTGGAGATAAAAATGTAATAGACAGTTTAAAAATGATATTTAAAGGTAAGCATACTTTTTTTCCAATCTCTTTTATCTATTTAAATTACAAAGGAGGGGCTACTCTTTTTGAGGCTATAAGGGAGAAGTTACTTTTCCTTTGTAATGGATTTTAGTGCCAGTGGCAGTAAAATCCATATTCAAGACATGGAGGAGCTGAGGGCAACTACTGCCCTTAGAGTTTTCTTCATCAGTGATGGTCAAATTCAATCGCTGATTTTAGAAGCACATATTCTATCTCTACTATATATTAATCTGTTAAAATTTTTATGTATCTGGACAGGAAATGAAATTGGGAGGGCATTATGAGGTTTTTACTTTTCGTTCTATATGCTCTTAAAATATAAACTTTGTTCTGATATATTCTAATGAGCAAGCATTTATGTATTACTCTTATAATTAAAAAAATCCAAAATATTCCTGGAAAAATGTATAACCATTTAAAATACATATTGAATTTTTTCCTCTAAATAAAAGTAAAAACCTTGGATGAATTAATATTTTCTCACATATTTAATCACATTTATTATTGTATACTCCTAGAAAAATGATCAGTTGTTGGAATTGTTATAATAATGCATTCATTATCAATGTTCCTAAAAGATACTGTTACTTAAATTTTTTATTGCAGTAAGAGATACATAACAGCATTTACCATTTACCATCTTTAAATGCACACTTCAGTGGTATTAAGCACATTCATAATGTTGTTCATCCATCACTACTCTGTTTCCACAACTTCTTTATTATTCCCCAAAGCAACTCTGTACGTATTAAACAATAATTCTCCATCTCTCTCTCCCCTCAAGCCCCTGGTAACCACAATTCTCCTTTTTTTCTCTATGAATTTACCTATTCTAGGTATCTCATGTAAGTGGAATCATAGAACAGTATATTATCACACACGTTTTCTCTAATTTATACACTCCAATTGTTGAAAAGACTTGTTGAAATTTATTTAGATACATCATATTAGAAAACATAAATCATATTAATTTGTCCAGAAAAAATCTGATTCTGGACAACCTTCAGTTTTATTTCTAAAAGTATTAAATACCAATGAAAATAATGAGGGGAAAATTTCAATTTATAATCCTATTCTGTTTACCATGTTCAAAGAGTTAGGCCAAAGGAAGACATTTGAGTAGCTAGAGTTTGTAAAAACTTGTTAACATACTTGGGTTGGTCACTTACTTTGATCTTTATTTTAATAAAGTTCATTTCCTTTTACTTAACCTTTGTAACTCAAATCTAGCAATTTGCTCTTACAAAAAGGGTTTAATTGTAATAGTAGACTAATGACAGTTGAAATAATGGGGGATTAATGCTTACCTATTCAAACAGTTCTTAAAAATCCTACACATACACACACAGCACACACATCAATGAGGAGCTGAAATTTTAAAATAAATTAAAGGTCTTTGAGAAGCATAATCCAGTCACGATTTCAGGAAAATTACTGTACCAGTATACAGATTTTCCCTTACTTTTAGACACTTTCATTATTTATTTTATTTCTGCCATCTAATCTTTCATAAAGCTACATTTTGATTTGTTATAGCCACTTAAATCTCTGAAAACTGAAAGCTGGAAAGACCCTGCATTAACATTCTGCCAGAAAGTAATCAGTGGTACCATGATAATAAAAAGAACACATTAAGTTTTCAGACTATTTCTAATGTTTCAGATGAGGTTCTAAAAATACCTTTCTTACCTGCAGTGAACAATCATGGGTGTGGTGTCCTGTGCCCTGCTTGCTCGGACCAACTTCACAAAGTGAACGAGAGGGGCACTGTTTTCAGGAACCCCATGCTCAGGCCAAGCAGTAAAGTTACACTGTCGAACGGTCATGCAATCCCCATGCTAGACAAAGTGACAGTTAGTGGAAGCATGATACAATTATTTAAGTACCGCAATGAGAGTGGATGACAGCTCATGTCCTAGCTTTTGAAAGTGATCTTTTAAAAATGATTATTTACCAACCAGAAGAAACTGTGTTTCATTATTTCCTGTAAGAGAGATCTTTTATTGCTAAAATAAATTGCCTTTTCAGTATGAATGGAAACAATAAAAGCTTGCAAACAGATGATGTTAGAGTACTTATATGTAAATGTATCATTTTGTAGCACTAGAATAGATTTTGAAACAATTTTGACCCCAAATTTAAACACATTCACCTATTATTCAAAACACAGGTATTGAGTATCTAATGTCAGAAAGTACAAGGATCCTTTTAGCATCTTCTGTGAGTACAGGCATTTATAGAAACTGATAACATGGATCCGACACTTCTCTTCTGAATTGGTTCTGGATTAAATAAAAAATCACATGATTCAGATGCAGGTAGAGGCGAGTGATTAGGGAAATTCCTGCTTTAAGTCAATGCTACAGTTTTTCATCAAATAAAATAAACCTAGTGATTCAGTTGTTTCTTCCTTTTCTTCCCTTGTCTATCTAAGAATATGATGATCATTGGTTCATACAATTTAGCCACATGATCTGGAATTAAGCCCAGTGAAACAGATATTGAAATCAGATACCAGTTCAAAACTTCTGTTTAGAAAATAATAGGAGAGCATCGTTGAATATATAGATATCACTGCAAGGGATAGTTCTGGAAATTAATTTTACTTCAGGCAGTTAGAACATTCATATTTACTGTCGTGTTCCCCTCCCCTGCCTTTTTTTACCCTTTCAATTTTCAAATCCCTGATGGTCCAGTCTATTTGAACATCCTCCATCAGCTTTGTAATCACTATATCTCCAAAGACAGTAACCGGTTTGTGGTCCTCTGGCCAATACTGATGGCATCTGATCTGTATTCAGAGAAAATCACCAGTCATAAGAACCACTGTTAAAGCCAGGCAGAGAAAGACAAATACCATATGATTGTGGAATATAAAAACAAAACAAAACACAATTAACAAAATAGCAGGAGACTCATAGACACTGAGAAGGAACTGGTGGTCATCAGGGTTTGGGGTGGGTGGTTAGGGAGGGTGAGGGGGATAAAGGGGCACAGAAATTCTCAATCATACTGTAGGCTGGTCACAGGGATGGTAGTACAGCATGGAGAATATAACCAGTGATTCTGTAACATCTTCCTATGCTGAGAGATAATAACTTGCACTAGTGGGGATGAGGATTTCATATGGGTTAACTGTTGACCCACTGTGTTGTGTACAATATATAAGACTGTATATCAACTATACTTCAATAAAAAGGACCACTGTTATATTGATATATATCACAGTTATTGATGCTAAGTTAAAACTGCCTTATAGATGTCCAGTTACTTATGACTCACACCATTAGCTGAAATTGTCATACATACATTAAAACAGTTGTAAAATGACATTTGTGAAAAGATTTCCATAACTTACCCGCCCTTTTTCAAAACACTGTGTTAGCATTACTAATGTTTTTGCTCTGGTTTCCCACACCATTCTCCAAAAATCCCCAACAGTTCCTGGTAATGGACCTTGAGTAGCAATAAATTCATTTGGACACAAGTAGCCCTAGAAAGATATAATTACAACACTGCATCAATAATTATGTATGTAGAGTATTTTTTAGCTTTTTAGAAATACATGAAAAATACACTAGTTGTAAAATGACCTAATATTTTTAGTTATTGTACATTTTTGAATGCTAATACATTTCCATCATTTTAATTTCACAATGTGATACACTATATAACTAATTGCTCCTAAAATTAATTCTAACTTCAAATAAAACATTAAAAACTAAAAAATAACAATGATAATAATAGCAGACCTTAATCAAGTGTTCAATTTATGAAAGACAATATGCTAGGCAAATTATAGTTAATATTTCCATTTGTTTCATATAAAAACCTTGTGAATTAGTAGTTTTAAAAAAATTATCCTCACTTACAAAAGAAAATACTAACGCTTAGAAATGTGAAGTGATTCGCTCAAGGTCACAGAGTGGGTAAGACAGGCTGAGTCCCGAGCTGACTCTTACTCACTGCACCATGTTATTGTTGTATACTTATGGGCTGTGCAGGTATTCTTATATTCTTCCTTCTAAATATTACCTACCTACTTAAACTATGGCCACAGTATTTATTCTCCAGATCTCTGAACCCAGAGTAATGTGGAGGTAATATAAAGGTCATTTAACTAATAGAGGACTTGAGATTTGTCTCAGCTCTATTACGGCAGCTCTTAGACTTTTTATCAGATTCTAAAACCTGGTCCATTCACCTGGAATACAGGCATGTCACTTGAGCAGTATCTCTGGATTTTTCTTGGAGAAAAGTCCTGTATAAATAAAAAGGTAGTGATGGAATTACATCTATTCCAAGCCTCAAAATATTTTAAGGAATGAAGATTAAAGGTAAAATTCATTTTTAAATTGGTATTGTCTCAGTGGCCAGAGAATATACAAGAATAACATGCATTTTAAATTTCAAGGGACCCTAACGTCTAATCCAATCAGTTTATTTCACTTTAATGAGGCACTTGAGTGTTTTTTCTAAATCATAGTGCTAGCCAGTGATAGTGTCTGGGATAAAACTTTGAGTCTCTCAAATACACTAAATGCTAAAACATTTCTGGGGAAGACTTCACGATGAGCAGATCTGAAAGGAAAATTACGAATTCATTATGGTCATATTAAACTTGACATCCTGATTAGATATTCAAGTGGGAATATCATGAACGCAATTGGGCATATGAGTTTGGAAATCAGGAACAAGTCTAAACTAGAGACATGAATTTGAAAGTAATCAGCATGTAGATCTTATTTATAATCAGGGGAAGGGATGAGATTATCAAAGAAATGAGTTTGGAAAGACAGGAAATTCAAAGATTGAGCTGTAGATAATTTCAGTGTTTGGTGGTCAAGGAGATAAGAGAGAACCAATGAAACTGAAATGAAAGATCAAAGCTGTTGACAGAAAAATCAAGAGAATGGTGGATCCAAAGAAGTCAAGTGAAGAACATGTTTCAAAGGTGAGGACAATTGATAGTAATCGATTGATTTGTAAAGTGTTTTTCCTGGGCATTTGCATTTTACCTTTTTAGGGATTCAGTGTGCTTTGGTACTATAGTGTTCTATCAAATGGGAACAAATAGGATGTTTCTGGTGTTATTACAGCTCTTTAATCTTTAATCTCTAGTTATGGTAAAAAGTTACACTTATGTTGAAGTAATTTCAGGCATCTCAGGTTGACAGGATAGTTTTGAGGGTTTGGGGCCTTCCTCCTGTCCCCTTACGTAATGTTATTATTAGCTCTCTTGAAAATATTATTTCTAAACTCGTTTGTAGTGAGTGGCTGTTTATAGGGAAGCAGTATCTCTTTTCCTCCCCACCTCTCTCCCACAGTCCCTCCTTATTCAAAAATTTCCAGGCTCTTCCTGATTCCTAGCTTCAGGAGCAGAATTCTCAGGAGCAGGCAAGGCCAGAGGAAATAACAAATATTAATCTAGTTATGGACTCTGGCCTAGAGGTTCCCAGTCTTAAAGTACATCCCTCATACCACCTCCTAGTCCTTCCCTTTCTCTTCCCCAGACTTCAGATTTTTGTTTTTCCATCTGACGGTGAGTTATTTTGCTTTCTTCCCTACTTCCCTTCCTATTTCTCCCTTTTTCTCTAGCTTCCAAAGAAATAGGAAACCGGAGTCCATTTGTAGATGGCCTTTGTCTTCTGCTCTTAGAACAAGAGTTCATGAACTTGCAGATGGAGGTGCCGTGGAATGAAATTGTGTAGTCGGGGGAAACTGAGGTGTTAGACATTCTTTCTGCAAAGTCTTCACTCTCTCTGTGGTGAAGACCACCCCAATTTGGGGATAGAGAATAAAGGGCCATTAAAGTATCATGGCTTTGCCTATTCCCATCTGTTTCTAGCATCCCAAGCAAAGGAGATTTCCTGAAAAGTAAGAGCAATATAATACACTGCCCACTTTAATGCCAACACTGCTTCAATGTAAAGTGCTTTCCACCTGGGCCTGCTCACCATGCAGCTCAGTGATGATTATGTGCATCATTACATGTGGGTCATAGTAACTTGTTATAAGATTTATTACAGCATCACTTGATTATAGCAGCACATGTATATTCAGACTTCTTAGTTTATTGCTTGTCCTGCATTATCATCTTCTCATGGTTGTCTCCTGACAACCTGTAATCTAGGGAACACTGGGGTTCACAAATATTCTTTTGTTTATGTGACTCAGTTATACCTAAAATTGTCTGGTTTCCTTTCTAATCATGTTCATATCCTATAATGTCACCCCATATCTGGTTGAACATTAGAGGATATAAGCTATTTATTTGTATCTATTTATTGATGCAAAAAGTGGTACAAATCAATAAATCACTGATACAACCATTTGCCTTGTCATGTTCTATGCTATCATAAAACATGATCATTAGAGCACTGATTAAATTTAAATATCTCAATGCATATATGTATCATTCTGTATTTCAAAGTAAAAGTCCAACATGCAACAGAATGAGGCTACAATGAAAATTCGTAAGTGCAAAAGTTTACCAAAAACCTTAGAGGAGAATTATATTTTTGAACGAGTCAGTTATTTGATAAATGAATAAAGTGTGTTACCATAACAGTAAATTTGTGTGATTTGCCAAAACAGATTTAGAGTTCTAGCATAAAAATGAGATGAAGTTCAAAAGATGCCTTAACTTCTCCAACCCCCCTCACTTCCTCTAATAAAAAATCTTAAATTCCCATTAATCAGTCCTTTCACTATAAGACACAGTATATGATTGTAATTTTGGAATTATTATGAACCAATACATAATTTAGAACAAAAGCTTTTTTTTCCCTCTGTTACAGAGGTGTGAGGGAAATGGGATACAGGACAGGCTGTGATTGATGTTGGGGAAAGGATGGAACATCACAGAAGTAGAGCCTCATGGGACCGAAGGCAATGGCAGCCCTGGGTGAGAAGCAGGCAAGAGCGGAACCCAAGGTCTCTGGGAGTGTGTGGCAGAAGAAACTCTCAAGTGTTTGTAGGGCCACCATAACTTTGGTTAACTTTGCTATGTATTAGAATTGAAGCCAGTGGGTGGAAATAAAAGGGAACAAATGTTTATAGAAATAACTGTGTATTAGAGCTGTTCAGAGATAAAATCATCTGCCTTAGGAGGAAGTAGGGGAACCAATGCCAAGAGAAGCTAACATTTAATTACGAGGAACTTTTTAGGAAGAGTTCCAAAGTGAATGGTTGAATTAAATAAACCCAAGGCAATTTCTAGTCCAAAATTCCATGACTGTGTCAACCCAAGTGGAGGTCCTGGGTGCACGTAAGATTTCTGTGTAATTACGATAGCGATGAGCATTGAGAGAACAAAAGATCCATGGAGAAGAACAGGGAGAGATTCCTAAGACACTATGGTTTCATTCAGTTTTCAGTCCAATGCAACAAGCATTTATTATTTACAACATGCAAGACAGCACACTGGACATGTCACAGTTTACCCCATGTTTGTTCATTTAAGATGTTTATTTAGTAGCTACAATGGAGTGTGTGTTCTAAAAGTAGCTGAGGATAAAAAGAACATGGCATCATAGTCCCCCTGAAGAAATGAATATCTAGAAGGGAAGAAGAGCACATTAGGTTTTTATATTGTATGATGACTGTTCATTTGTCTAGTTTTTCTTTGAAAAAAGATTGGTAGGCCTCATTCTGTGTAGAGCATGTGTTAACAAACATGAAATCATAGAAGACCAAAAGATATTATTGTACCTTGAAATTGTACATCTGCCACTTACTGGTCTAAAGATAGTTGGTAAATTGTAAACTCTATTAGAAGCCTCCATTTCCCCATCTACAAAATGGGGGTACATAGTGTTGTAAGGAACTGGCACATTAAAATCAATAGAGGTTGCAATGAATTTCTTGTTTCCAAAGTCTTGGAAGAGTAAACAACTTCAGTATTTAAGTTTTATAAAAATATAAAAAATATAAAAAATAGCAACTTACAGACACATAGCTGGCATTAATATAATCTGATCCTGGAATACTAGCATCAGATATCAGCTTCACTCTGTTATTATTATCTAGAAGCAAATATAAGAAATTAATACTAATTCCATTTTTAAATTGCCCCTACTTTTTTACTATAAAAGTAATACAAAGAACTTCATGATATAACATCGAATATTACATATGGATATAAAATTAAAGTAGAAGTTCCCTCTTATTTCTACTACCCAGAGACATTGACTGTTAATATGTTCTTGTATTTCTAGAATTTCTAGACATATTCATAGAAAGTTAACCATAAATTGGGTGATACAACTCTGTTCTCCAAATGTGTTTTCATTTACCTATCTTATTAGCTTAAACAAAGATATGAAGCTCAGTACTTAAAAAAATCATATGTCATTGTTTGAATATACTTATTTAACTTTTCATGATGACTTAAATTCATCTTGTTATTATAAATTAATGAATAAACATAACTGAACTTTTGCATATATAATTTGGAGTGTATTTGTAGACTATATTGCCAACAGCAAAATTCCCAAATCATATTATGGATCGCAAATTTCGAAAGCTATTGTCAAATTGTTCTCTAATTATATCAACTCATACTCAGAACAAAAGTGTTTGAAAAGTGAACATTTCCTCTTACTTCACTACCACATGATATTATTAAATATTTTAATTCATGATCCCTTGATAGATGCAAATTGATGTCTCATAGTATTTATTTTGATATCCTTAAATATGAGTGAAATTGAGCTTCTTTGCCTATGTTTTGGCCACCTTAATAATTTTTTCTATTAACTACCTTTTCATATTGTACTATTTTTCTATTTAAAAAATATTTTATACTAAAAACATATTATAGGTATTGAAATTTTCTTTTTAATTTGTCATTTGCCTTTGACTCTATCAATCAGTTTCCCTGTCTTGCCATACATACAATTTCTATTTTTTTGTAATCAAATTTCTCATTATTTTCACTGTGGCTTCATTATAGCTTCTGTGTTAGTCATACAAAGGTGTTTGTCACACCAGTATTCTTATTTTTACAAATTCATTCACAGTTTGTTTCGGAACTCTAATGGAACTTTTCTGCTTTTGGTTTAAGTATTTCAGTTTTTGATTGAAGGGGACTCTTTTTAATGGAATGATGTAAAAATCTGTCTTTTATGTTTGTTGTCATTTGGAATAACAAACAGTCCTGAATTTTTAGCATTCTACCTTTCCACCTTATTCGAAACACCACTCTTGTATTTAGGTCTATTTCTGAACTATTTATTTCTTCTATTAATTTATTCACTGTTCTCTCTTGAATACCCAACTGGTAAGATTGGATATCCACTACCCATTGCTTTTCTTCAAAGAAAAGTATCAAAAGGTTTAAATTTGAGGATTTTTACCAAGTTGGTATTACAATTGGGAATGTCCAAGCACTAATTTTAACTAGAACAAGGAAATGATAGAAAATATTCATTACTACTTAATTATTTTGAAGGTTTTTTTTTTTAATTCAATGGAAAGGCATTCATTAGTGGAGAAAAATGGGGAAATGCGTTTAGGTTTAAATGGCAGATGATCTACCATAGTGATGACCTTGGACGAATTGTTTAGCTTCTCTGCTCCTTCTTACCTCGGCTATAATATATCATTATAATACTTATTTTGTGGAAACCTCTTGAGGAAAAATTAAATGAAAGCTTAAAGAACTTATAAAGCCACATTGAACCTAAATATTCTCATACTTACAACTTAAGTACATTATATGTTAAAGGACTTTGCCATATCGTTAGTAATCATAATGATCTGCTCGATGTTTTTAAATTTAGAGATGGGGATTGTTTAAGCAAATTTATGAGAATGATTTATGTCCTCCAGTTCTGAATTTGGTATGATCTATTTTAGTGACACCGTGGCTAGTCCTGTAAGGAAGGAAGGGAAGCCATCAGGTTGCTATTAACTCGATATGCCTGCTGGTAACTACATGAATCAACAACAAGCTAAACTTTTTTTCTTGGTGTTGGAGTGCTTCTGAAGGCCATCGTGTCCTGTCAAACAGATCTGGAACTTTCTTCTGCAAGCATTTGCTGCTAATTCTAGTATCTTAAAGCCTGGTAAGCTAATACCTTCTAAAATGCACTGTGATATTTGAAATCCTACTTCCTACATTACTCAAGGGAAACAATGTAATTCACTTAGCTAGCTCAGGTTAAAATTCAGACTCCGTTAAAATGAATTCATTCTCTACAG
Organism: Phataginus tricuspis; assembly: GCA_029783875.1. Lineage (NCBI taxonomy): Eukaryota > Metazoa > Chordata > Mammalia > Pholidota > Manidae > Phataginus > Phataginus tricuspis. The sequence goes on from JAQQAC010008719.1 coordinate 11,433,376, forward strand.
GGGGTCAAAAGACATTTCATTCCGCTTAGTGGCTTTTCTGCAAGCACAACAGTGGGAGAATATATATAATTTAACATCTCATTTGCTTGTTCTTTGTGGGTGTGTGGAGAGGGTGGTGGGAGACAGATGTACTTGTCCATAGAGGTGGCTGTTTGTAAAGTCACAGCCTGTTTCTAAATCTTATTTACCCAGAAAGTTAGCAGCTTTTAAAAAGAAGCAGTCTATTGACTACTAACAATTATTAGAACTAACACATATTGGGTTGCCGTGTTCCAGTACAGGGCAGAGTGATTTAGGGACCGTTTCATCTAATCCTCACAATAACCTTATAAAGTAGACACCACTGAAAAATACGTCTCGTCACATAGGTAGTTAGTAGGTAACAGGACTGCAGCCCAGAAAGTTTGATTAGAGCACACATGTTCTTAGCGTTTTCACTCTACAGCAGACAGAATATATTAGTTGTATTAATAGATTATACTAATAACATACTTACTAAATACAGAATTCTACCTAACAAAATTATTTCTTATGGGACCTCTTACTCTTTAAGAGGAAGGCTAAGAAAAAGCTTTCCCCTAGAAATCTGGTAAAGGGTACTGAATGTAGATGTAAAAAGTACCATGAGTTTTCTGTACTGGAATCAAGAAGAAAGCAGAAAACAATTGGACACTATCCATTTGACTCGCAAAGGTGAAAAAATGCATGCAGTGCTTATACTATTCCAGAAATCCTTGATTTACAACATAATTCCATCATTAAAATTTTTTTTTCACCTCAGAAAAGAAGAATTGGAGTAATCATACTTTTTTAGTTTTTCTTGCTTTAAGGTTGTTTATTTAGTTCCATCAACCACTCTTATTCCCTTCTTATCCTATATGTAATAAGTAGTATTGTCTGACTTAGCCATGATGTGAATCCAGAAAATAATGCACTGAGATCTTAATAATAAAACACTTAAAGGTTAAATTTAGCAAATATCTTTCTAAGCTCTCTATTTTTAAAATTAGGTACTCTTTGGACTTTGGAGATAAGTTAGACATATTTGGGTTACTTATTTTATATTTACTGATATAAATTACTTCAGCCAAATATATAAGTGTAAATAAATATTAGGTAAATGAATATTAAATATTCCATAGTAACTGTCATTCAATCTGGTGATAGTATTTATTTTCATGTAATATCACTGAATAAGCATGAAGCAGACAGTCTGGAAGAAATTCAGGTATAGATGAATATAAAAAATTATGAATTTCCACATCTCTTACATGTATGCATCCAACACAGGTTAACTCTCCAAAAGGGAAAACACAGACCCATTGAGAAAAGTCATGCATAGAAATTTAGAGATGAAATACCAACACTCCTGATTTCCTACATCTTCTTTGTGAACTTGCCCTTAAAGTCATTTACTTATGATTTGTTCAAGGAGGGATTTCAAGTGATTAAAGCTATGTATATTTTTATCCTATTCTAATTCTTGGGAACTAATAAGAATTTCATTAGATCACTACCTCCTATTTCATGTTTCTCTAAATTTGTTTACTTCATGCTCAGCTATCCTCCAGTTCTAGAATATCAGAATTTGGTCTATTTCTTCCTATCCATATCTTTTATGATTATATCCTTCTCTACACTCATGTTGTTCTAGACAGAGGAGTTCATTTTAAAGTATGGAACTTTCCCCAATACAGTTTTGAAAAGGCATAGAACATAGAAAAAAAACATATATGTTAAGTCTAAAATTAGGAGTATTTTAAAACTCTAAATTTTGAAACAATATTGACAATATCTCAGAACATCACGAAGATCAGCTTTTTTATTCTGTAATATAAAGTGTAACTGAATTAGAATATAGGTAGTAGACGCATCTGTTCAAAAATGTAATATCAAACATATAGCTAATATTAACAGAGGAATGTTGTTTTTCCTTTCACATCATTGCTAATTCTTAAAACAATAAAGGGTTTCTTTTCTTATTGACTGAAAAATGAAGACGTGTTTACTATTGTAAGGAACAACCTCCCTCTCCTGTGAAACCAATCCTGGTAAGCATACATTTACTCTGATCCTCAAGGAATATTTTGCAATGCATTGTTTATATTCCATAAGAAAGCATTATTACCATGCTCTTAAGAGAAACCAATGCACAAAGTTACTTATTTCCTTTCATTTGAGAACAAGGTCTGTTAGGAAGATGTTAGAGAGGTTCCTTACTTGGGTTAAATTACAAAGTAAGAAACTATTAGGTCTACAGTTTCTTGCATCTGCGTTAAGTGGAATAAGCTGAAAATATTTACTTCAATAAGTATTAACAAAGCAAAAGAGATACAGTTTGAAAGTTGCTGCTTATAAAATGCATTATTATAATTCAATTAATATGTAATAAAACATATTTAAGAAATAAAAAAATGCTAAGATGCATTTTGTGCTTACTTAAGAACATTTCACAGTTAAGAATGGAGACAATAAATGGACATACATGGTTTTATGTTTGGAAAGCGGTTTTTTGCTCGGTTCCAAGGCAGATCGGCATCTGTTGCAGAAAGATCCTGAAGAAATTTTGGTAATTCCTGTGGAATGAAGTCGTTGCAAAGTTTAGATTTATTTCAGAGATATAAACCAGAAATTCCACTTAGTAAAAGACTATTTTTTATTCTAAGCCCTTATACTTTTAAATGGAAAACACTTCTCTTAACTGCGAAAACAAGGTCAAATTAACAGTAATAAACGCACCTACATTTTCACTGCAAATATCTTGAGTAAAACTGGCCAGTTGAGTTCACTCTTCTCTGGGGTAATTTCTTTTTACTTTGAGGAGCTCTAAGTTGTGGCAACCATGTTAGTCACCCTTTTTCATGCTTTACTAATGGTTTCTTCAGATCTGCTGCCAGTATTATTTAATATTTTAATGTCTACTTAGTAGCAGAAGAGAGTTCAGTGATTTATTTTTTGTTTTTTCTCCTCGGGCAGTGTGATTTCATGCTTATTAATTGGTACAACATTGGTCAGTTTGAGAAGATGCCAAAGGTCAGTTCCCGATCCTCAGTAGGCATCGTTGGACGGAAGTGGAATGCAAAGGTGTGATTAAGAATTATCAGACACAGATGAAGGTCAAGGAGATCCATTATTGACATTTTGGTGAAAACTCCTATTATCTATTCATCATTAGGAAAGCTGGTACAAGGAAATGTGTTCATCATTATTTTGTTGAGCTGATGATTTACATATAATTTATAGTTTTTCATTTTAGAAATGTCTCAACACTAAACTCCTTAAAAAGTGTTAAGAATTTCTGGTTTTACAATTTTTTCAACATCATTATAAATTGTTTCTTTTAATGGATCATTCTCCCTTCCCCCTTATTTTTCCTCACAAAGAAAATCTGGACTTATGCATGTGGATATGTGTTAGAAGGAGGAGACAGAGCATCTGACTTTGTGTTGGAAGGAAAGGCTTAGAAAAATTTTTTTAACCTGGTGAGGAATCCTAGAACAGCTTCCTTGTGTCAAGGTATTGGGAATAAATGCCAGCATATTGTAAGAGACAATGAGAGAGAGGGGTAAGGAAAGATGAATAATTCCTGAAAAGTGGTACTTACATTTTGCAATTATTTCACATAGAAGTTTCCATTTATAAATTTAAATGACTCTGGCCTTGATAATTAATACCCAATTACCAGGTTGATTGGATAGTAATGTCACACTCAGCCTTATTGTCATCAGGGTGCACTGGGCCTCAACCACCCTCTCTATTTAGCTCTTACTCTTTTCAGGGGGGATCACAGATGAAATGGGACTGTTTTGCCTCCTTATGCTTTTGAGTTCATTTTCTGTCTCCAGGAATACCTTATCCCTTTTATCTACTTACTGGAATTCTGCTTGTCCTAAAACTTTCTCTTGAAGGTCACCTTTTTGTGAAGTTTTCTGACTGCTATACATACAGTTGATCCCCACCTCTTTCTGCTTTATCTCTATCATGATACAGGGTATTTGTATCTTTTTTATACAGTGTATATTACCATTTTATATGAACTGTAATTGTCTGCAGTTCTTGTAACATGGGCTTCTTTCCTCATAATAGCTAGTACTTGTGCCGTCCACTATTCTTAGTATTACACACATTCAGCCCTTTTAGCGTTCATGACCAATTAAGTAGATATTATCATTTCACAAATGAAAGTTGTGAAGGATGTTGAGGAACAGGGAGCTTGATTTGCCCAAGGTAGTTTAGCTATTTAGTGTTGAAATGTACCAAATACATGCTTATCACACAATAGGAGCTTATGAATATTTAAGGTATCAGTGAACATGACCTGAGGTAAAAGGTTTATCAAATATTTGCATCAAATATGCATTTATTGACTAAAACATAATTTTCCTTTAAAAAATTTAATACAGCATTAGGACAACAAATGATTTTTAAAAACCCAAGTTCCTTACTTATAGAGATACATCTGTATAACATATAACCTAAGTATTTAGATCTGTACAACACATAACCTGTTTTACATAAAAAACGTTAAAAACATTCTTAAAACCATAATCTCCGAAAGACTTCAACTAGAAACTTTATCAGTATATGTGAAAATGTTATTGTTAATAAAACTTCATCTACTCAGTCACACATAATTTAATTATATTCACTCCCATTCTAGTAAAATTACACTTTTGCTCCTGAAAAATTGAGAGACCTTGCTGTACAAATGCTAAGGAGAGTTTTATAGTAACTGATTTTGTTAGGTCCAGACCAATATTACTTAAGAAGCATAACCAAAAAGCCATAGGAAATGCCATTAATCTTCTCACATTGCTTTTATTCCCTGAGAGACTGAAATATTATAATCTTGAATTATTCAAGCCAAGTTTGATTCTTTGTTTCATAAGTTCACACACTAAAAATTTCATGAAAAAATACAAATAAAGCTTTTGGTGACATTTAGAAATGTGTTTTATTTATATAATACAAAAAAAATCACCTAAATTAAGAAAGATGCTCACATTTTAAAAACTTGTAGATATATGCCTTATATTTTAATCTAATTTCAATTTTATAGGTAGGTATATAAAATGATAAGAACAAGTAAATTAATCTTAGTGTTAAAGTTCTTAATACATATTTTCCATAATGTGATAAATACCATTTATTCCATAGTAACTTAAAAATAGGTCTTATAAAACATGGGTATTACTTACCTATTTTTTGAACATTTTTGGATAGTTCTAGAAAAAATTTTATACATTAATTTTTTGAAACATTAATTTTATAATTTCTGGAAATACCAAGTTCTGTTCTCAGATTTATCTGTACCACCAACGTAAACTAAGCAGGCAAATACAAAATGGAATTTTTTCATTTATAAATCTAAATTAATTATTTAAATATAAAACCACATTTATAGTATAACCTCAACCTCATACACAAGCAAAAACTAACGAATACAGCATTCCAGATTTGCACCTACATCTGCATGAAAGAGCAGAGAAGAAATGAGGCCAGGTTGCCATTGCCAGGGAGGTCTAAAGAAGAGCACCTTTTCCTGACACAGTAGGTGAATAATTCTGTTCAGGTTGCACCAGGGGCCTCCCAGTGTAACATTACTATCCAAACAATCAACCTGGTAATTGGGTATTGATTATCAAGGCCAGAGTCCTTCATGGCCTTGCGTGCTTAAAATGGACATGAAATGTGACACATGAAACGACTGGAGGTCTGGCAATGTTGTGACAACTGCTAGGAACATACCGAAAATTCTTCTTGAAACTTTAGGTTGTTGTTTATGCAAAGCTCTTCAACATGTTGCAGGAAGGATTTCTTGCTTATCGGCCTCCAAGCAAAGCAAGGTATAAAGTGAAGTCATGTTAGATTGAGTTTTCTGGCCTTAGCACGGGCACTAACTGTACGGTCAGCAAGTTAAAGCACAATGGACATTTCAAACCCATAAACCACACAGTCCTTTCAAATCACTCTGTCATGTTCACAAAATGAACTTCCCCCCTTTAAGTTGGCTTTATTTGTGTTCATGGTACAAAACTCCTTCAATTTTTAAGTGAATTTCAATGAATGATTGAACATTTTAATGAAGAAAGTTTTTCAAGTAAATTTAAGGGCATAAAGTTATCACTGAAAGCACATAATACCTCTTTGTCATACAGAAAACATTTTATACATTACAAGGTTTTAGAAGATATAAAATATTGCAGTGACCTCATTCTCATAATGACATGGTTTTTAAACCCGAAGGAGTTTAAATATCCCCGTATTACTTCCCAAGCTAAAATACAGACATGCAGGCTTCACCCCAGAGAGAGAGAGAGCATTTCTCCAGTTACCATGCAATTAGTCATGCTTTTATGATTTATATCCAGCTTGGAGGTTTTCTAACAAACATACAAAAAAAGGGAACCACACATTAAGATTCACTGAATCAGTGATATTCAAAAAGAAGAAAGATATTTAACAACTTACTTGATGGATTTTCTATAACTAAGTAACCTGCAACAGAGATTGTATTAAATGTATTATGAGTTGAGGGTACAGCTCTTTCTGAAAGAGTTCTAGGTTAAAATCAGAAAAATATAATAAATCAGTAATGTACAAAGTCATTGCTTTTAACTAATATGTAATCATTATTTTAAATTCAATATCATTCTTTGAAGTTATATTATTTGGACCTAAATTTGGCCAAATGATAATTCAGCTTCCTCTAAGGTCAAGAAGGTACTCTTTTTTACATTGTTAGGCATTTGGGGTACTACATTAAACATGGATCACTTGTTTTACATATTGCATAGCATTTAGTGGTCTATGAGAGTTAATATGGATTTTTAAAGTATTTCCTTTGTCCATAGAGAGTGCTGAACCAGAAAGAGTGGATCTTAGAAAAATGACATGATATTGCCTAAGTGGGTTCCATGACTGAGTTTTCAATATACAACCATAAAAAATCAAAATCATTTGTTATTTTAGACATATCTTTTTGTGACAGTTCATTGATCAAGTTACTTATACTTTGAAAAATATTGAAATATTTTTTAACACCTAAATAGACTGTGCAACACACACAAATTCAGACGGGCACATCTTTAATAACACGCTTGTCATGCACAACAAATTAACACTGCAGAAAACACAAAAGATACAACGTACAATTAAATAAAATAAAGAACATGTAACTTCTTCAGAGTTTTCAATTTTAAATATTATTAGAGATGATTTGCCTGTATTCCTTAAGTAAAGAATGCTTTTAAGTGGATGTGGTTTTCAAGGTAAAGGACAAATGAGAGAAAAAAATTAAAGAATTAGATTGAAAAATATGGCACAGTGAATCTGTAAATGGTCACAAAGCAGCATGTTCAATGAAGAAAATGTAGTCAAAAAGAATATATTTTGTTACAGTGCAGGAATTGGTGAAAAATATGGGGGTGCTGGAGCAAGTATTATTAAGAAGATTGATAGAATTCTTGGTTCATGATGTAGGTATCCCAAAGCAGGAGGAGGAATCTCCCAGCTTCTCAGGGTGTAGCTTCGCAGAGCATCCCATGATCAAATGTGGTATCACAGCGATAAAATGGAGCAAAGTCTTGATGGAGGAGTGTGTGGGCTTCCCACAATACCTTGAGTGATTCTAACAAGGTAACAGAGAAATCCTGGCTCTAGCCAGATGGATATGGATATGAAGATGGATGAATGGAGTATTGAATCAGAAGAATCCTTGGTTTTGGGACAGGAAGACTGCCTGAACTGAGGATCTGGAAATACTTCTGACATAGCAACAGATGAAGAGGGGACGGAGGCAACATCAATTCCTGTTGGAAATAATTAGTCCGCAGCAAACACCAGCAAGAAAAAAGACAACCATGGGCTAGTGCCACACCACCCAAACCCCCTTACATGCTTAATGCTCCAATGCTCTTTTGCCAGGATGTTCATCAGAAATAGGGAAGGAAAGAGGATTAAGTTGGACAAATCCTAATGAACTAAGCTTAAGATAGAAATGAATGAGATACTTGAATTAGCAAGATTAGTTTCCCTGCTACCAGCCAGAAATGGAGATTCTTGAGTTGCATGGAGATCACTTTTATAATAACAGGGAACATTGTTCAGTTTGTGATATGTGACATTCAAATACACCACATATGATTTAATGACAGGCTCATGGTCCATCTATTTAAGGACAGTCAGACTGCCATCCAAAAGCAGGGAGAGTTTTTCTTTCCTCAGAGGAGCCAGTATAATTTGAGGTGGTAAATATTTTACTGGGCTATCTAGAATCTAAAATAGAGCTAGTTTCTGGGCAGCCATCAATAAGTCATTTGAAAAATCAGGACACATTTATGAAATTCCCAAGAGACATTAAACATGAATAATCGTATCAAAATATAAATGAGCAAGAAATAGCTAAAACACCACATTATTATTCACATCCTTGCTTTTTTCCTTAATGATGTCTACTCTCAGTTAGAAATTATAACTAATTTAATAATATATAATTTTTTTAGTTCATTTCTTTTCAGTGAAAGGTTCTACAGAAAGTTGCTTTTTCTTTAGTATTCTTGTTTTATTTTGTATTGAAAAGGTCTCCTTAAAGATTTTAATTTTAAACTATTAACTAGATAGCCATTGGATTTGGATAGACAATGTGTGAATTTTTTCCTACCCTTATTGGCTTCAAATACCTGCTTCAACAATTACCAGCTACATTATTTTGAGCAAGTTACTTAATCTTTCTGTGCCTCAGTTCCTAATTTAGAAAATAATGCAACCATATGTAAATCAAACCCATATATGTAAAATGCTTGGAAATGACCGTGGCTTTAGAGGCAATACATAAATATTAGTTGCTATCATTAGTATTATAATTGCTACTTTTAGTTTATTTTGTAAAACTCAATCTCTTCCTACTAATCTACAATTGATACTGATATAAAAAAGTCTGTTTTGTTTTGTTTTGTTTTGTTTCTAACAGAAGATCCTATCTTAATTTTACTCAAAACTGGGTAGACTAGATTGTGATAAATTAAGATCAAAGTTTCTTATTCTTTCTAATCAGGACCCTGGCATGAAAGGTGGTCATAAATATCTAGACTTGAAATCCACATCTAATTTTCTAGTTCTCAATTCATGATCCAAAATAAATCTGTAATACTATAAGGACTGTAATAATTTAGTTTTCCTATTAGCATGCAAAATCATTTCTAATAACATCTTTTTTTTTACATCATTCCTTACAACTACCCTTCATGTACCATTTGCACTCCAGATATTCTTCATATCACAACCTCTGTTTGCACCACTCCAGGATTCTACTGATTCCTTAATCGCTGATTCAAATGTTAACTCTTCCGTGGACCATACCCAGTTCTACTACAGAGAAAATAATTTCTTCTTACTATGAAACCAAATTTCTGTGGGCAATTTACCTTTCACCTTGTATTGTGGCTTTATAAGTACATGTACTAAGGATACATGCATTAAGATTCTTGTATATTTGAAGGCAGGGACAGGATTAACACTTTGGTTATTACAAGTCCCTCGTAACATTGTAGACAATGAATATGTCATTTTAAATCAATGAGTAAATCAAAAAGTAAATACATTTGTGGATGAATTCAGACCGAGATACACAGTAAGCTAAATATAATACTCTGATTATTATTAGATAATGTCAGAATCGAATGAATTATCCACTCAAATATTAAGCAACTGAGAATTCTCAGGAGGCCCTACTCCAAGCTTGACATAAGTATGATGAATAGATGCATCAATATGAAGGGGGTAGTTTAATAACCATAATATTGCACATGTAATTGTAGATTAATGATACCAAAATAAAAAAAAAATACCAGTCTAAACAAAGATATATCAGAACCCCTAACATCAGAAGTTAACAGGTGAGAGACAGTTCTTAGGAAATTAGATATATGAACAATAAGATCATTTTGTCTATTCAAGTAATAAAAAAATAGGCTTCAAAAAAGTAAGATTTATTTGGTTTTATTTTCTTTTGTATCATTCTCTTTTATCTACAATCCCATCACTTTATGTAATCTGTTCTTCACATTTGTATTTACATATTAGAAATAGAGCTGCTAATAGCCTAATTTTTATGTAACTTTCTAGTCTTTCCTTACATCACAATTATGTGTGAACTGAAATTGAAATGTGGTCTGGATAGCTTAAATTGTGAAGATGTTACAGGGTAAGTTACATGATTGTTTCAAATAAAAATTAGGCTTTTTTCTTGTTGTTGTCTGTGGTATCAACATCATTCTTTAATTCTGAGCCTCATATTGCATGGGTATATTTTTCCCTTAAGTGTTGGCTGCATTCTAAATTTTATTTTTCTCTGGAAAAATATTAATTTGGACAATTTATGCAGGGAATTAGAACAGACGTTGGGGCATAACATGAAAAAAATGCATTTATTTATTATTGATGAGGAAATTCAATTCCTTTAAGGAAAAATTTTTGGTTATATAAACATAAAAAAAGACTTTACAAAAATTACCATGCTTGAAAGTCAACAATGTTATTTCAGAAGGAGCACTGTTTCTAAATCTGTGGAGACAAAGAGACTCAGAAAGAAAACTTAAAAAAAATTTTTTTTAAAGCCTTTAAAAAAAATAATTACTTGGGAAGCATTTTAGACAGGTATGATAGTGAAGGGTACCGTCAAATCATATTCAGTTCATTAGTATATAAATAAATTTGGAAATTGTCCAGGTTTCAGTAAGATAACTGACCAATTTTCAATATAAAGGGCTAAACACTTTTTATTACATGAATCTTAGCTGCCTTAAATCCTATGCCCTTTTGTTGAAAAGGGTATTATTTCATTCTTTGGCTTCATTTTTTAAAAGTCTATCAAAAACTTAAATTCCACTCAGATTACTCTTGATAGATCCAGAGAGAAACCATTTATTTATGTTGGCAGTGGTGACTGAAGACCATATTGTCACAGAGACTCAGCTTTCCCTCAAGGTCAATTAGTTGAAATCAATAGGGAATTACAATATCGTCCAAATAGAGAACCATAGATGATAGCCTCTAGAAGAGCAGCTTAAACCAGCAGTACCAGCAGCAGAGGACAAACTGAGAAACTGTGTTTTCTACTTAACCATTTAAATTAGGTTACAAAGAAAAGAACCTCAAATTCTATTGCTTTTATATAAAAACATGTGTTTGTCACACTAATATAGATTTCATATTCAAATAAAAATTTGTGAAGAATTTATCTCTCTGATAATCATATTAATCTTCCCAAACTTTGCAAACTATTCAGGATGAGCTTTTAGTTTATGTATTTCACCAATTCATTAATTACTCCAACATTTACATCTACTTCTACAATGATATTCCATTACTTATCCAAAGCATTTACTGTAAATCATTTATTCTTTCCTATTGTTTTTATTTGTTCTAGGCCTTAAAATCACATCCTTTTTTGTATCAAATCACCAATAACCTTTCTGTGGCCCTCAACATAAACTAAAAATATTATCCTAACCAGTCCTCAAAAAATTAAAAATAGAGCTACCAAATGACCTATCAATTGTACTTCTGGGAATATATCCAAAGGAAATGAAAATAGTAACTCAAAAAGAGATGTGCAGCCCCATGCTCGTAGCAGTGTTATTCACAATTGACAAGACATGGAAATAGCCTAAGTGCCCACTGTTGATGGATGGATGAAGTTGTGTTACATATATACAATGGAATATTATTCACCCATAAAAAATGAGGGAATCCTACCATTTTTGACAACATGGATGGACCATGAAATTATTATTTTAAGTGAAATATGTCAGATAAAAAAGATGGATACTATATGATCTCACTTATATGTAGAATCTAAAAAAAAAAAATCAGACTCATCTAAAAAGAGATCAGACTTGTGGTTACCAGACGTAGAGTGTGTGGGAAGGGGGAATTGGAGGAAAATGGTCAAAAGGTACAGACTTCCAGGTACAAGATAATTAAGTGCTAGGGATGTAATGTACAGCATGCTGACATAGCTAATCCTGCTTTATGGTATTTGGAAAGTCATTAAGGGAGTCATTCCTAAGAGTTCTTATCACAAGGGGAACATTTCTTTCTTCCTCTTTTCTTTTCTTTTCTTTTTATTGTATCTTTATGAGGTTATGGATGTTAACAGAACCTACTGTGGTAATTATTTCACAATATATGCAAATCAAACCATCATACTGTGTGCCTTAATCTTATAAGGTGATGTTAGGCCAAGTATTTCTCAATAAAACAGAAAAAAGTGAGAAGTTAAATCCTAACCACTGGCTGGACTATACAACTGGTTCTGAAACTTCACTTTATAAGGTAAACAAACCACTTGAGTAAGTGAGTTATGTAATATTTTTCTTATTTAATTAGAAAAACAGTTAGTAAGTGATATCTAAGTACTTTATCTGAATGCCTCCCTTATCTGTGAAAACAAAGGTTTGAAAGGAGCTTAGCTATTTGAAGGGCAGCTCTCTGGAGACAACATCCCTTCCTTTTTCATCACAGTATTTCCAGTGCCTAGAGCAGTGCCTGGCACTTGATGGATGCCCACCTGATGCGTCTTCTACTCACACAAGGTGAAATGGCCTTACGGATAGGTGAGGGGAAGCGATTTCCTTGCCTATGGACACTAAGATGCCCAGGACGGCAGGAGTTAAATTTCCCTTATGACTAAGCCTCACCACATTAGCACATTTGAAAACAACTTCTTGACAGATGTTTTATTTTGTCAACAACGTATTCTAAATTAAAACCGTGGGCACATGCTTAGCTGCCTCAGGGGCAACAGAGCAGAAGCAGCAGAGAGGGAGGATGAGGAGGCTGCTGACAGCTGCGTGAGGAGGTGGGCACAGGCCCTCAGTGCGGACTTCATGAAGAGCAGCAGGTGACATAACGCCACAGAGAGAAGAAGTCCGAACAGCCGGAACTCCTGGCTGGTGAGGCAGGAAGGCCCTGCGGTGCCCCTGGTAGGGCTTAGCAGGAAAGCTCAGAGAGCCAGATTTGGAAGAAGACCATCTTCTCTAACTAACATGACTTGCGCAGAGGTGTTCTATAAAGGTTGTGATGAGTCCAAACTATTAAGTTGAACTCTACCAAAAGAAGAGCTCTGACTGAACAAGACTCTCCATTGATTCTAGGAGAGAACAGTGATAGAGGAGAGACAATGAGAGTGTCATAAAAATGGAAGCATTTTTCTCTGAGGTACTAATGGCATAAAGCAGAAAGACGTAAAAGGATTCTGCCTAATAATGACAAAGAAAGGCACTCGGCAGAGTCGCTCAATCAGACCACTTGTGAGTCTGGAATGCCGAGAGGTCAGCTTTGAGGGCTGGTTGGGAATGGATATTTTATGTGTGATGTGATCTCTTAAATCTTTAATGTCTTCCTTTGACAAATGTTTGAACCTGATCAAACATATTTTTATAAAACTATTTTAATTGTTACTGGAACTTGGCAATTACTTAATATGAAGCAAAACAAGGCTACCTATGATCCCAAATTTCTAAATGTTATTAGCATAGAAATAGTCCTGGTTTACTCTGTTTTAAGGATGCTGAGTTCTCCTTCACAGTCAGTGAGAACGTCAAGGGCCTTGGTCCTGTCCAGCCTTGGGGCCCATGGAGACTGACTCTTCTGTAGCAAATATGAGATTCTAAGGTCAATGCATTTACATTCCCTGTCTCCATTCATATCCTTTCCATGAAGTAACTGACTATTTTCGGGGTGTTCAATCAGTTGCTGGGGTCCCTGCTAATGCTGACATTTCACTATGCTACTCTTAGAATGTATAAAGCAATTTTCGTGCTGGGATACAAATGGCATTTCTGAGCAGAAGTGAGTGCCTGAAAGCATGCACAGCTGGCTACCTGGTGGTCAGGGCGGAAGTGCAGATTCCATGCAATGTGCTGCTCTGTGTGTGCTCCAGAGTCAGAGAATGGGAAACGTCATCATCTTGCTCCTACATATGAGCACCTGCAGTTCTTGATATGAGCTTATGTGAGGTGTGAACCCAGACTCCATCTATCAGTTGGAGAACTCAGCTCTTGTGTCACGGTAATAGTAAGACAAGAAGCATGTGAAGAAATCTAGGTGAAAGCTAACACAACATGAGAACGCAGCACATTCTCAGGACATGCACATTATGAGTCAATGTGCATTTTGATAAGAATAACTTTACCATAACATCATGCAATATTAAAGAGAACATATTGTTAAGCAGAAACCATAGGTTTTTGTCTTTTTTTTTTTTCTTTGGCTTTGGAAAAAATAGCAACAAAACGCTCAATATCCTGCATTTAAAAATATAGAGCACACCCCCTGGTAAGATTAAACAATCACAGCAGATCTTTCCACCATACCACAGTAACTTACTGGATGACAAAAATCTCCTTGCGTCTAAAGAAAAATGAAGAGTATCTGGAAGTAAAGATTCAAAATTTATTAAGATTTTAAGCTTCATTCTACTTCAGAGCATTTCTTGTCCTGCATTCACATATTTTTTTCCATCGCTTACAAAATGGTTTAAGACAGAAGTAAAATTAACGACCAGGAGCTGTCAAGAACTGATGGCAATTAAAATGCTAACAATTTTACATAGTATCACATATGTGTCAAATATGTATTCTTATTGAAACCACAATGAGAACTAAAGAACTTCCAGTTTCTGCAAGTTTGAATCTCCATTAAACCGTCATCATTCTTTTGCCTCATATCAGTATGGAATAAATAATTCAAAAGAAGCAGTTATTTCTTTAGAATCACTCTCTGCATAGAAAATGCTGCTTGAGGAAGGATACTAGCCAGCCTTGTCTATTTAAGAGGGTTTATATTGATCTCATCTAGTATGCTTCAGAGTTAAATACATGCATACAAACATAAGTGCAGGTTTATCGGGATACCTCAGCATCAACCAGACCTGGGCTAGCATCGCAGTTGCTCTGTTAACTACATGTATGACTTTGGACAGTTACTTAAATTCTGTAAGCATCTTTCGTTTTTCTCTTCTAAAATGGGGATAAGAGTACCTACCATAAAGGATTGAAAGATTTAAGTGAGGTCATTACACACAGAATTTAACACATTGTAATTGCTCATAAACAGTAGTAATTATCATATTAGTAAACCCTGTGTGTGAAAGCAAATTGGGGTAATTTTTAATATAAGTTTTATAGATAACAATGGCAATACCAAATATATTCTGATTTACAGTTTACAAAGCAAATTCATAGGATTTTTTTAAATGGTAAACTTCCTAAAGACATATATTTAAAAAAATTTAACACGCAAATCTCTAAAGTTGTTGGAGGAAAAAAGATACTCTTAAAATAGCAATTTAATTGTTTGTTTCATTTTGTTGAAAATTTGAATTCCATTCATGATTACTGCATTGGGCCCTGGGTCTTAAAATAATACGCCATTACATTCACTCAATTAAAATAGGCAGATAATCAGTATGGAATGACTTACAAAATTTTGGGGAAAAACTTGAGGCCCAAAAGAAATAGAGGGTCTGTCAAATAAGAATATTAGTAACATTGATTAACGGTATTCTACTATTTTTTTCTGATTTAGTCACATAGGAAATAAAATTTCTATGACTTGAGCATGGAAAGATGACAGTAAAAAAATAAACTTTCTGTGTCACAGCTAAATTAGTTGAAAGAAATCCACAGGGGCAGCCATTCAGCAATCTTAAAGAGGCTTTTCTATGTTTCACCCGTGTGCTTACACTGATTCTGCCATTATTTCCTCCTAGGTACCTTTCTCATTTCAGTGGTTGTGAAGAAGCCATCACAAAATGTCATTTTGTTCATTTGTTTATCAAATAACTCAACCTATGAGTCATTTTCTAATCTGGTGAACCTGGCACACAGGAGCCCAAAATATTCAATTCTCTTCTTAAGAAATACAGCTTGTGTTGTCTAAACTTAAATATAAAATATGCAGAATGAAATGATATAATTATCATTCCAAATAAGAATTTAAAACACGTTGGCATTTTCCTGAATGTTTTCAAGGAGATAGTACTAAATCTTTGAGTTTCATTCTTCAGGAAGGAAAAGTGTAATGTGAAAGAAACCTTCAAATCCTTTGTGAAACAAAGTAAAATACAATTAAATCATGAGCATTTACACATATAAAAATTGTAGGATGAACTATAAAGTGTACAAGCAGATATCATAAAAATAAATAAATTCTTAACTATAAAATCCCAAATCCTTGAAAGGATTTAGTACCAGTCATCATAACGACATTTTGTCAACGAGGTAAGTGCCTAAAATAAATAACTTAATTATTAATTATATATTCTTCTTTTATCATTTCTCTTATGGATGTGTGGAGACATATACCACTGAGGAAAGTTGAAAGTTCAATTAGCATGAAAACAAGGGGCAGGTTAGAAGGAAAAGAACATGCCTGAGCCTCAAGCAGAAAGAGCACATACTCGCTGGGTAGATTTAAAGGAAATCATCAAAGTTCTTTGCAAAAAAAGGCATAAGTAACTCATCAATTTGGAAGCTAACTCAAACTCCTTGATTCTTCACTCCCAAGATCTACCATCAGTCTACCACCTGTTGCTCCACCCACATTAGACTTGTGTGGCTTTGAATAGATTTAGACCTTCTAGAACCTCAGAGGCAGGTATAGAACTTTAGAGCTTCCCTGAATGCTGGCTCCATGCATATATGCACATAACTAATTAGGGACCCATTAGTTACTGTTTTTTCTCATTTTATTGTCTAATGCATTAGTGACTTTATCAACATGAAAAAACTTCAATAAATAGTAAAGCTGGAGATAGGTCTCTGTATAGAAAAGAATTCATATCAAACCATTTGATAGTTATTTTAATAAATTTCTGTAGTAAATAAAGCAAAATATTATAAAGTGCCATTGGAATTACAAGTAAGAATGTTTTATACTCATGAACACTGGAATCATAACAGACAAAGGGGAAAGAAAAAAAGCATGGAAACTAAATTTCCAACTTCGCTATTACTAGGAGAAATATATACTAATTTTCTACATGCATGAATAATAAAAAAATTTATTTGATATATATTTCAAAGACACTTCTATATCCTTTAACAAATAAAGCAACATATATATTTAAAAAATGGAAGCAGGAAAACAAATAATGAGGAGTCAAGGTTAAATAAGGTAGTCCTTGAATTCTAAGTACCCAATAATAGACGATTTATAGTTCTTGTCCACCTTTTCCATTAGCTGCCATGACAGTCATTGTTGAATAAATAAATCTATAGCTTTTTGATAACAGCTGCGTTCAAAAGTGGAAGAAGGGGCAGGCTGGGAAAACACACAGAGCTTAGCGGATCTGACCTCACCATAGCCTGCCTAGAATGGTAACCTCTGTGATGAATACTTTCTTAGTACTGACATTTTTTTCACTTTATTATGTTCTATCTCCTAAGGATCTACTTACTAAAGAATTTTGGTGGATTAATAAAGATTCCTTTAAGAAATGCTCTGAAAGTTTTTGGACACTTAGAAGTTCACATTTTAGTATGAACAGATTCAACTAAATTGTTGAAACAACTGAAGTAATTGAATTGAGAGATCTGAAGTTTTATCCCTTGTACACTTTCTGGTAGAGAAGAAAGAGACTGAGACCCAAGGCCTGTGGAAGGGGCACAGGGCACTGAGAAAGGAGGGCAGAAAGGAAGTTGGGAGAAGGCTACTGAAATTCAATTGGCCTCCGGGGTGGCGGAAAGAGAAGAAATGTCCTTCTCCGGTGCAGCGTGCACTTTGAGCACCGGGATCCCGCTTAATGCTAGTCATGCCCTGTTATTCCTGTGATACGGTTCACCTTTGCCAGGCTACCCTGCAAATCTATTGATCTTTCAGATGTAACATTTCTTATGTGGCAAGTGATGTCCTGGGTAATATATTACCATCTTTATCATAGTCTTTAGGGAACTATCCATTTTAGATAGGAACCACCTGTATTAGAATATAAACAAAGGTAAATATCTAAATATAAAGAAGTAAGTTTGCATATCCAATCAAATTTCTTCATAATTTAGTGAAAACACTGAATAACCTTCATTTTGTGGTATCTGGAAGGACCCTGCTTCTCAGATGACACTTCCTTCAACAGCAAATACTAGATGTTTTTAGAAGCTGCAAATATTCTTGCAAAGTCATTCTGTTAGGTAAAGACTAACTTGGTAAGTGACAACTATAAATAATTGATTCTTTTTAAGTTCAAGAACTTTGATGCCATATTTTCAGAGTTAATAATAATTTTTAAAAGTTCAACAGAGCTGTGCAAGTACTTTGCAACAATTGTCATGTGCTTATAAGCATCACAAATGACTGGATCTTGTAAGATCCAAACCTAGTAAGACAGCCTGACTGTAGGAAATTTGGTGAATTTTCTCAATAGGCAGAAGTTTCAAGTGTGTGAATATTCTGAATCATTTATGACTTTTAAAGGATTCAGAATTATTTATTTTTAAAAATTAAGCTCTGTACTATTTCCAATACATACTGGTGACGCATATTTAGTACAGACATTTTTACTTTTCCTTCTGAAGGTAATTTTTGCTTTGTATTTTATTTTTAAAAACCAAGCACTTTAAAAAATGAAGTATCAATATACAATTTGGACTTTTAATATAATTCTATACGAAAATGAATGGAAAGAAAGGCTTTTATAAAAATGTTTAGAAACATCAAATAGTCACAAATTTAATTAAGTTAAACTTGTGATAAAAAATGTAGCTATTTCCAGAAAATCTCATATAAAATAAATCTATCATATGAAGTGATTATTAAACATAATTTTAAAGGTTTAATGTGTAAAGATATTTGTCTCAGAAAAAATTAAAAGGCTGGGTGGAACATTATAGTCCAGGGTTCATATGAACTCAAAGTATTAGGAAGATTAAGTGATTCTCCGAACACCAGTGAGAAGTGTGTAGAAGATGGAGGTCACCCTTTGAAAGAAGATCTCTATGACCTGTGTAAATAGGAACCCCACAAACACTTCCAACAAGCATAGGTCAGAACAGGGTCACGGCCCCAGGCCCTCTGGACCACTGCTTGCCGAGGGGACTGTGCTCACCGCGTTAATCCCTCGTCCTTCACCTCCAGGTCTGCCACTGTGATGAGCTGATCCAGCTTGAATTTAGTGTCAATAATTTCTGCATCCCGAGGAGAGTATGTGCCACCTTCTTTCTGTTTCTGTCGGATTCTAAAATAAGTGAAGTAAAGTCCGAGAAGGGAATATTGTAGAAAGCATTTGAAATCAGACTTAGTGATCTTTTAAATAAAGGCATTATATTAATTAGTCCAATAATTTCTTCGTTGGGATCACTTCTTTGAATATATTCAAACTCATAGCTACTCAACTTCTTTTTCCTGTTTTGATTCCATAGGACCTATTCTACTATATCTTTCCAACATGTTTTGTTGAAGTTTCAATGTTAATGAGAATTAGTTGATTAAGGACTCAGCCACTGATTTAAAATATAAAGCAAATGAGACTGATGCTACGACGTGTTTCCCTCCCTCTAGATGTCTCCCACGTTTGTCATAAAAAGGAAATATTCCAACGTGAAAAGAGCTCACTGCTCTCAGCTCCAGTGCTAAAAGACAAAGCTGCATTGTTTCTATGTACACAAAACATTTTTACATACAGGAATATATAAAAATCTGTTTTGCATCACCTCTTGGCTTTTTATAAAAATACTGTGAAGTAGATAATATCTTTATTTATAATCAGAAAGCTCAGGTTCAAAACTGTAAGTTACATGAATCTGAGAATCAAATCAGTCTTTTCATTTTAAACCCTTTACATGCTTCTTTTCTATGACTTAGTATGGTATATTACAAAATAATATTTAGGTATTCTATCCATCTTTAATATTTCAAGCATTTATTATTATGAGTTATGTATTGAGGATGATAAAGTATAAAATATGGTCCTTGTCTTCAAGGCCATTACAGTTTAGTTCAGAAGCAAGATCTAAATATAGAGAGAAAGATGCAAATCACACTCACAGGACGGTAACTGATTAGTTAGAAAGTATTATGTAACTGATTACAACTATTAGTGTTTAGAGGACGTAAAGAAGTGGGATCTGACTCGGGTGTCCCAGAGCGAGGAGGAGGATGGACGGCATTGCTGGCTGACTGAACAAGAGCAGAGTCGTATAAAAGCCTAAGGAATGTTTTGGTGAGAACGGACCTGTCTGGCTGAGAGTATGTAGGGACGTTGTAGGGAATAAGAGGGGACCATTTCCTGCCCACGTAAGGAGTTCATATTGTAAGGAAATGAGGGCTCAGAAGAGATTAGAGCAAGAACACAGTATGAAGATGGGCAATGTAAACCCCTCAAAAACAATGAGCATATCATACAGCATATCTTTAAAAGTGCTGAGAATAATGACTTTCTTTCCGCATCTTCTGGCTGAATCTGAGAGTAGTTTGTGGCATAAGAAAGTATATTCTTCAGGAGTTCTTCAAATTATCCATCAAAATGATGACTTACGAGATCAAGATGAAACTAGATAATGCACGGCACACAGAATATAGGACCAGTTCTTCAGATAAAATAAAAATTGAGCACATTGAGCTCTTTAGGGAGTTAGTGTAATAGTTACTTTTTATAAATGTAAGGTCCCTTTAACTCAGAATCTACTTTATTAAACTAGATATTATGATCACAAACTTGATATCTTGATTTGGGTGATGGTTTCATGAGTGCATTCACATGTCAAAATTCACCAAGCTGTACACCAAGATTTATGGTTTTTATTGAATGTACCTCAATATTTAAAAAATGTAAAAAAAAAAAAAAAGAATTTCCCCTGAGGTTCTGTAAAAAAAATGGGGAATTAAGAGGCTGATACTGACTATTGGAAAGGATACTTGGAAAACATAGCACAGACATGCTGGTAAAGTAAGTGTGAGGAAGCGGCCCACGATAGGAAGGAAGTTGGACATCTTTAAAGCGTTGTCCTTACTGTAAAAAATGATCCCTTCTGTATAAACTTTAAAATTAGAACTGACTAAAATACTTTTAATAAAACCTATCAAAGTTATTAATTATTCAAAAAAATGTAGAATTCCTGGCCCCTTCAGCTTTTGTTATCACCTGATTGTCTCTCGGCTGTAAATCCATTTTGTGACCCTGGAACTGGACTGTAAGACATTTCTCCTTTGCCAGTGGGCAGGATTTTAAGCCTTGTCTGTAGAGGATACTAGAGGGACCCTATAAGGCAATAGGGCCAGGGAGATACTGCCCTTGATTTTCCCATGGCTGTGCTATCATTACTCCCTGTGGAAGCCCAGCAGCCCCCTGGACGAGCTCTAGCTGCCCCAGAAGCCCCTGGACATGCTCTCCCTCTCTGAGCATCGCCACCAGCTCCTGCCGCCCACACCATCCGGCAGAGTGAGCTGCTGTTATAGACCAGTTCCAGCCTGCCTGCCCTCTAATAAGGATGCGTAGCTTCCACAGAACAGCTCCAGCCTCTTCCTTCCGTGACATTTTCGCCCACTAGTAGGTAATAGTGCCTGTGGGAGACACCATGTCAGACTTGGGAGTGAGACGTCTTCCAGTCCTCGGCCCCTGTGTTGCCCACCTCTGCCTAGAGAGCAGCTCTTGCTTGCACTTGCCACTTTTAGACCCCTTAAAGGTCTCTTTCCCCATGTTTAATAGTCAACTATTCCTAGTAGTCGACAATCTTTTTTTAAGTGTTTTGCATTCAAGTAACCATTGTGGTTTCTGTCCCCCGATTGGACCAGGACTGAATAACGCCCACACAGCCTCTTAGGAATGTGGGCACAAATACGTCTTACCTTGCAAATGCAAAAATAGCTGTTCCAAGAAGAATGATTGAAAGGACACACAAAGTGACTGAAAGAATAATCTCCACAGTCCGTTCTGAAAGTCCTTCACCTGGAGAGGCAGAACCATGACATCCGCATTAAATACTATCTTGGAATACAAAACACAGTAAAGATTTTCTTATTTCTCAAGAATGCTAATTAAATGTACAAATGTGTTTGTTCCTCTTCTTCCCTTAGATCCTCTAACGCTGGGACTCAGTCCTCGGTTCTCTTTTTTCTATCCAAATCCATTCCCTCGGCGAGCCCAGTCAGCCTCGTGGGTTTAATTCTCACCTCCAATAACTGCTTCATTGTCATCTCTCAAGCTCCAGTCTTGTATATCCAACTGCCTGCTATATATCTTTATTTAGAAATGTAATTACAATTTCAAAATTAATACGTCCAAATCTGAACTCTGATACTTCCCTCCTTTCAATTGAATGTCATACCTCTGAATTGATGGCAACTTCATTGTTTCTGTTGCTCAGGCCAAAAACCCTGGAGTCATACTTGACTCTCTTTTTCTCACAGAACACATCTGAAATCTCTGAGGAAATCCTGTGGGCTCTGTATTCAAAGTATATATATTCCTCACTAAAATAAACTGGGAAACTTGGAGAGATAGAAATTCTTCAGTGTGATTAGGGAACAAAAGAAATTTGGGACACGGAATGGGGAAGCTATCAAGGCTAATGGGTATGGAAAGAACAAGAGATCATCTTGATGAGGTCCCTACCTGCCAAAAAGGGAACAATTTAGACTTTATAATGAGTTAAATCTGAACTTGGTTGAAATAGATCGAATATATGAAATCCATAAGTTGTAGTATTATCCAATGAAGGATAAATAAAAAATTACTAATTTTTAAATGCTAGTTATAGCCTGACTATCATTTCCTTGTTCTAAAAATTTGTAGTTAAAGGGAGAAAATTAAGGATTTCCTTTCCTGGATTTCTCGTATGAAATGATAATTGAGCAGGAAATGAATTGAAAAAAAAATAGTCCTAGTTAAGGAAGAAAAAGCCCATCATTAGAAGATAACTCTGTTTAATAAATGTAGAAGGATAATAAAATTAGAAATTAATTTTGCATTCCTAATGAAATAACTGACTCAAGTAACCATAATAAATGTATCCTTAAATAATTAGGAGGATAGTTGAGAGGGAATTTGTATATTTACAAGATGCCAAACTACCACCCTGTAGATTATTTGCTGGTTGTAACAAGGGAAAAAACAACTTTCCAATGAAGGATCATGTTGTCAGTCCTCTAAACTGATCAATTTTAACATCACTGAAAATGTGACAACTAGATATTATACACCTCCTGACGTGAGACATTTTGATTTAAGCTGTAATACTTAGAAAGTTCCTGCCAGAAATGTTGCTTGTGAGTATTCAAACCTTTAGATCTTATTTCTCATTTATAAGAAAGGAGGAAAAAAGAAAATGACACTGAGAGAGAGCAGTCACACAGATACGTGGCCCTCCTGCAGGATAGCTCGCCTGGTTGCCTCAATGAGTCTATGGCATAAGGGGGGAAGAGAGGAAGAAAAAGTTTCCTCTAGAGTGAAAGAGATTAAGAGACACAATCATCAAAATGAATGTGTAAGTCTTTAATTTGGATCCTGATTCAAACTATAAAGAAAAAAATTAGAGGATGATTTGAAAATGTATCTAGCATTAAATAACATCAAGGATTTATTGTTAGTTTTGTTTAACTGTGACAGTATAATAAAAATGTACTTATTAGAGAAACATACTTAAATATTTTGGGGTAAAATATAATGATCTGTGTGATTTACTTTGAAATGCTTCAGGAAAAATGCAGAAATAAAACAAATGTGGCAAAATGTTAGAAATTATTAAATTTCATTACTAGGTATTCATGTGGGTTCACTACAGCATTCAAAAATTTGTGTATGCTCTGCTCACTTCTCACCACCTCTGTCAGCCCAAGCCACTCTCTGTTTTGCATGAATTATTGCATGGACCTTATTATTGCAAGCCTTCCTGTATTCCACCCCTATCCTCTTTCCATCTAGTCTCAACATGGCAGCAAGAGTAATCTTCTTAAAACTTTACCTGTCTACTTAAAATCCTTCTAATCTCTCACAGAGCAAAGCAAAAGTCCTTCCAGTGGCCTGTGTAATCTGCTCCCTCATTAACTCTGGCTTTCTGTTACCTTTTCCACTTCCCCTCCAATCTCGACCTCTCTCACCCCTCTGGAGCCAGATTGGCCTCCTTGCTGTTCTTGGAACACACCAGATCACCCTTGACATGGCTTTTACATCAGATCTTCCTGTGTCTGGAAAGGTATTTCCCTTGCATATCTGCCCGGGTAGCCATTTCATCCCTTTCAAGGGTTTGCTCAAAGATCACATTCTTACTGAAGCCTGCGGCTGACCACTGCAGATGGGCTAAATATATGTGGTCCTTCCAAAATTCTTATGTTGAAGCTGTAAGTGCAGAGTGACTGTATTCAGAGTGAGGAAGTAATTAACATTAAATGAGATCATGGCTTTTGGGCCCTAATCTGATAGAATTAGTGTCTTTAAGAGAAGGGACCCCGAACGCTAGCTCTCTCCCTCCATGCGCACACCGAGGAAAGGTCGTGGGGGGACACAGTGAGGAGGCCTTCGGCAAGCCAGGAGAGCCCTCACCACATACCAAACCTTGGCTCTGGAAATTTGTTCTTAGACTTCCACCGTCCAGAAGTGTGGGAAAATGAACTTCTGTTGTGCAAACCACCCAGCCTATGGTATTCTGTTATGGCAGAGAGCAGACTAAGGCATCACCCTATCTAAGATCAGAAGCTACAACCCCATTACTTCCTGCCTCTCCTCTTCTACATCCTCTGACTCTGTTCTATTTTTTCTTATCTTTATCTCCTTTGTCACCTTTTAACATATCTTATAATTCATTTACTATCCTTATTTTTTATTGTCTGTCCAGAACGTAAGCTCCCTGCGAACAGAAATCTTTGTTTTATTCAAAGTTATATTCCAAGTTCTGAGAATCGTACCAGACACATAGTCAATGCTAAATAAATATTTGATAAATTTGCTAATGTGTAAAAATAATGATTTTGAAATAGATATGAAAAATTCTCAGGCTGAAGATCAGGCATTGCATCAAATAAGAATATATAAATTATGAATCATTTATTTTAGAAATAACTATTAATTATAATTGTAACCAGTTTTAAGCTACATGATTTATAATTTATGATTTTACTGTAAAAAATATTAAAATCAAGTGTCAAAATAAAATAGATTAACTTTCTGTAAAATATACAGGGATTTTCTTGGATTGGTGCATATGAAATGTCAACAATAGGAAAGGGTTCCTGCGGCTCTTCTGCATGGTAGATTTGAATGAATACTAAATCTTAAACAGTTATCAGAACTTCATGGTTGTTAGAATCTCCAGATAAATTGAGAAGACTGTAAAGCAGCATGTATCTCATAAAGTACTTTAGCTACACCTTTTTTTACACATTAACATATGAATGGTTTATTTTTATGAATTTTCACATGCTGACTCTAACTGGATATGCTTGGGAAAGGAAATATGAAGATGAATAAAGAATCATCTTTATCAGGTAATGTATCTAATCACTGGACCTTAGAACCCGGTGGGCAAAAAAATGATTTCATAAAGCACAAAAATTTTTTTCAGGTTAGCTTACCATTTCAAAGCACCAGCCAAATGAAGTGAGGAAATGACATATAATGTATTAATAAACAATGCGTAATCCTTTGAGTACATGTATTACAAAAGTACTACGAGGAAAGGACAAAATGTACCATGACTGACTGTCAAGTACAAATTCTGGTGCTCTGCTATACACATACCCGCAGGGCATTAGCCCCGCAGAATGAAGTCACGCCTCCAAATCCTTTCAGAGAAAATGGAATCCTTTCACTTGAAAACATGACCGGGATTCTTTTTGTAACAAGCCCAAGTCATTTCCTGGCTAGACTTAAAATCTTATTAAAGGTCAAATTAAATTGTTTTATTTGCATAATAAAATATACTAGTGCAATTAAGCCAATCATAATTATAAAGCACTAATTGTTCATGTCATCTTTTGACTGAAATTATCATTTAAACTGAGTTTATGGATCTGATTTTTTAAGTCAGTTTTATATGTCTAACAAGAAGCTTGAATTAGATGAATTATAAAGCTCATAGGATAATGTCTACCTCTTGACATAGGTGTATATTATGTGAAAGATCTTCCTCTCAGTATTGTTATTGACCTTAAAAGAAAACAAGCTGTTATTACAGAACTTAAGTGTAAGGAGTTCTTCCCTTTTGGGCCAGTACTAGTCATCCTGGATGCTCAAATACTGCCAAGGAATTTAGTAAAAGTCACTCAATTTCATAATTCAAGAAATATAAATGAAAACACGCTAGACATATGTTAATTTCACACATCAGATTAGAAAAATATTAAAAATATATAATAAACAGTGTTTTCCAGGGTGCAGAGAAGACTCACACTGATTCATTGTTAAAAAGACAAAAAGGGATTATTGTAACTTTATGTGTAAAAATAGAGCATACTCATATGTGAATGTTAACCTCAAAAAGCTACGATGAGGAGGTGGAAAGAGAACAGCTAGAATCATTAAAAATGTTGAGAAGACACAATGGTACAGCAAGAACATGAAATCTGTGGGAGCAGAAAAATCACACAGAGTAATGAAATGGAAAGCTACTTGGGCACTCAGAGACTTCCAGGCAATGTGGCACCGTGGTTATGAACAGAGCATGGCTAGGGTCACGCTGCTTGGGTCTAAAAACTGGTGCTGCCATGTCCAAACTCTGTAACCTTGCGCAGGTTGCTGAAAGACTCAGCTTCAGATTTATTACCAAGGAGCTGGGGATACCTCTAAGTAGGAGATCATGCTGTAGGGCTATAGTGAAGACTACAAGAGGATATATATATATATATATATATATAATATATACACTCATAAAAAGGTTTGGCACATAAACAGTGTTTAGGATATTTATTAATAAACATTTCATATTCATTCATCCATGCATTCATTTGACTTAGGCTCCAGTTAGCCTATGGGGTAGGTACTGTTATTCTCATTTTGGAAATAAGATTTCAGAAGTTAATTTAAGTAATAGCCCAAGATCATGTAAATTCACTATATGCCCTAACTGCCTACAACATGCCTGCCTGACTCAAAGTGTATGAGGTTCACCAGCACATCACCACTGCTTCATTAACATCATGAAACTTTCCCCTGATCCTCTGGTGTCTTGGGGGCAAGTGATCCTTTTACTGCAAAAAAATTCATAACAACTCCCTATTTCTGTTTCTAAGTAAGCATATCAGGGCTTTTCATTGTTAGCATAGTAACTAAATGAGACGTGTTATGACAAAAGGAAACAATCAGAGGGTCTTTGCCATGGGGTTTGAGGTTTCATCTTGTTTGGCTTTAATGAAGCCCTGGAAGGTGCAGAAAGGAGCTTCTGGTTTTCAAATCACAGGAATTCTCTATAATTAAACCTTGTTATCAAAACATTGCCTACAAGCAGTTTCCATAGACTGATGTACCTAAGGAGGATTTATTTTTTAAGTTTCAGAAGGATTTCTGTGAATTTTGTTAATAAAAATGCTAATGCTCAAGCCTGAGTGAAAACAGAATCAAATTAAGTTGTAAGTATTCTTTAGGATTAAAATAATGGCACACGTGATTTTCCACTGTGGCTCCTACAGGCCACATAGATTTCCCTAAGTGCAAACTTGCCTACCCACTTGTCCTTATGCAGCAAAGCCCTGCCTGGCCCCTTCTCACCTGTACTTCTGTTAGCCCCTTTCACTAAACTTAAATCTTTTAGTTCATCAGTATGGGTTCTTTTGCCCTTAATTTTAAGGTCCAGATTATATCCAAGGGACACAGCCACTGTCAAAATGGTCTTTCTTGGAAGCATGCGTACCCTGTACTAACTGAGAAATGCAGCCTTGGGAAGGCTCTTAATCCTGAAGATTTTACTGACAGACAGTTCAACTTGGAGCTCAGGGCCTGTGATGTGCAAAATACCAGTGAATGAACATATATTTACTAGTGGTGTGAGGAAGCAATGGGACCTAGGCTTCTTTTGCTTGTGTCTGAGATCCCCCACACACATAAGTCTTCTGCAGCCTTGTTAGGAATATTGGGAGACATGAGCCTGCTGCAAATGTTGTCATGTATCTCAATGCATGACAGATTTGAGAGACAAAAAGGACTCAAATAGCCTTTGTAATCTTATGATGACACCAGAAAAATTATGTCAATGCATTTTGCTATTTGCTTGCTCCCATTCTCATATCCATGAAAACTTCTATGCCATTAACCAGCGTAGAAATGGTTAACTTTATTTCCTTTTGGGTTCTACTCCATCTTCCTTGGCAATGTTCTTGTTCCAGACACTCTTATGACCCCGTGACCTGTTATTAATGTCAAATCACGGGCCAGAGGATTTCTGGAGGGTGTTCTTTGGTGTCTGCCCCATCAGGGTGAGTCTGATATCCGCAGAGCCACAACACCTAATATCCATGATAATACTTAAAAAAAAAAAAACTAATGTGAGGGCAGAAATCAATGGTACAAATTCATTAACCAGCCGAACGACTGGGCCACTTTGCTAGTCATTGAGGAAATCTGCTCCAACAGTACACTCCATGTTCCAAACCTCAATGCCTCATCTCGCCACAACTGAGGGTTGCACTCCTAGTAATCTCCACTCTTGCTTGTTGCTCTTCTATTAGTTATAAATGACAATCTGGATACCAAAACTCCATGTGATCAATAAGCATGACAGGGCAAAAGTCTATTACAAGGCTGCTACCTATCAGGAGAGAGTCCCTGGAAGACTACGCTAAGGAGGTCTTTATGTCCCACAAATAATACATGAACTCTGAAAATTTTTATCATAGATACAGGGACCTTCCTTGTTACTACCCCTTGCTACCCCAGCAGCTTTCCACCTACTCCATGCAGCCATGCTCTGCCTGTTCCCCCTTGCCCATCTGCAGCAGGATCCTGTGTTCTGCCTTCGTTCCACATTCCACATCTCATGCTCCCTCTAGACGCCTGCAGTGACCAGGGCACGGAAACGTTAGCACTGGGTGACTGGGGTGGTGGCAGTTACAATTCCAAAAAGGAACCACATGGTTCCTGAGCTTGGCTTTCCCCCTTTTTCATTCCTATTACCCTGAAGGTCTCAAATCTGTCTGTTAGCCAACTGACTGAACACGTTCTTGCCCCAGTAATCTGTGTGAAACCAGGACGGTCTGAGAGACACAGCATACAGCAAGGCCATCTCTTTTTTAGCTACAAAATGTCATCTGCCTTAGACATATAACCGTTTACTTTGTCTATGGCTCTTTTCTTCCATCAGTAAACACATCAGGACCACTTACTGTGGTACATGTCTGAATTCTGTAACCTAAGGGAAATTACATTACTACTGTGGTGGTGTCAAGAGTGTATGATAAACTCATCTATGAAACAAAGGAACGCTTGACACAACTTCAAAACCATGAGTCTTGTCAGCCAGTTTTACAATGATTGAATTACTGGGTAAAATGAAGCAAACCAGTGATTTTTTTGAATTAGCATAGCCAAAGACTCTCTCTCTATATATATGTTTGTATCATTCTTCTATAAACATCTATGTAGCAAACCACATGCCCCTTTTTCATTTCTTCAATATCAAAATTTTCCTTAACTAAGTAGAGGCTGCAGAAGCTGGCATTTTACACAACTCATGTTCCAGAACCAGATGAGAATTTCTAGCTGAAAATGGTGGAACAATCCATCCTCTTCCAGCTACAATTCTCTCTCTGCTGCAGCTCCGGGTATGCTGTAGATCTGAACAAAATACAAAGTTCCACATTCTCAGTCTGATACAGAGGAAACAGGAAATTGTGAGCTAGCAGAGAAATCTTAGGGAAATAGTTTCCTATTTCCTAAGGAAGTGTATTTCTAAAATCTTTCGTTATATCCACTCCAAAAGGAAGTTAGTAAGCATTTAAAATTTTACAAGCTATAACATATTAATATCTTTACATAGGTTGCCCTATTTAAATATTTCAAGGTACACACTATCATCATTATTTTCCAAATAAGGAAACTGAGGTTCATAGTAATTAAATTTTCTCCAGTGGCAAAACCAAGATTTGAATCCAGGTCTAAATCCTGTATTTGCAGTGTAATGGTTAGGAAACCTATGCTGGAATCCTGGCAGAGACACTTAATTACTTAACCTGGGCCTTGGCTTCCTCATCTGTAAAACGGAGTTAGCCCTGCACCTTCCAGGGCATGTCGGCCTCGGCTCTGCTGACATTATGAGCCAGACAGTTCTTTGCTGGAGAAGCCATGCTCAGCTGTCGGATGCCAGCAGCATCCCTGCCTCCCAGGATATGCCAGTGGCTCACCCCATGTTGTGACAACCAAAAATGGCTTCTGACATTGACAAATGTCCCCAGACAGTGAAAGCATTCTGTTAGAGAAGCACTGACCTACATTAAGGTTAGTTGTGAGGAATCCACCAGTTAATACAAACAAAGAGCATAAAAGTGTGTCCGGCGCACAAATATTCAGTGTTACATATGATGGTGATGATGATGAAGAAGACAAATATACTTGCACCTGTCCACTTCGACTTGCATTACACTTATGTTTTATTCAGGCTTGACTGGGTGGATATAATTGAAAAACTCATGCAAGAGTTGATTAGAAAGAAATAAAATTAAAGAGGCTTGGTAAGCTTCTAGTTTTAGGATTATTTCAGGAAAATTTCTATAAGCCTTTTTAAAAAATTTAGGTGAAAATATTTTACATATAAGATTACATATTAAATAGCCAAACAAAGATATGCTTAGTACAGTGTTAGTACACATCAGCAGAGAACCAATATCTGATTGAAATCTGTATCCAGATTCGAGTGGCTGGAACATCCATTACTTAAAAGATTATTACAAATAAAATTTTTTCCTTCATCAGGCTAATTAACCTGGAAATGAATTTATAATTGAGAGTGTTCAGTCATGGATTAACACATTTACTAATGAACATTACACCAGTGATCACATGCCCAGATTATGAATGAAATCAAGCTGCACAATATGCCTTACCTAAAGTCTTAATGGGGTCAGAGTAATCTGAGTCGGTAAATTGTCCCATGACATTTGTGGCTCTAAATTTAAATCTGTGAAGTAAAAAAGAATAAAAATAAAAACCAACAATTTACATGCACATGACCTTTTTCTATGAATAATTTAACAAACTATAAAAAACACATATTTTTATTCAAGAGAAAATGAATTTATAAGATGCATACTTGAACTGAATCACCATCAGGACAAATATATGCTATCTTTATGTCCGATGAATAATTATCCAGCACATGAACCTCTTGAACTCCATGAGAAAGTGACTAAAAATTTGGCTACACTCATGAGCAGTCAGAGGTTGACTGGATGAAGCTGATCACCTCTCTCAGAGGTTTTTTGGATAAAATGATTCAATGTCTGTGTGAAAGTGTGTTTCACAAATATACCTTAAAAGTATAAAGCATAAAAGCTATTATACTTCAACCACCTTTGAAAATACCTGTGCACCAGATCAAGAATTCTCATGTAAAACTTATCTTGTTCACCTGTGAACAAATTAAAAACAATGCTTCTTAATTCTGTGTGCACTCAGCTGTGTTGTTACTTTCTATTCTTTTATGACTTGAAATAGAACATGGGTGCAGGAGAGAATCAGTCTTAAAAGTCACTGATCGATTCTAACATCCTCAGAGACAAACAAAATTTACCTTATTTAAAAAACATAGATATCCAGGCATTTTAAAATGTAAAACGAATTTACATGAATAAATTGCATTAATAACTTAATCTCTACTATTCTCACGTTCTTATGATTTTATTGATAATATGAAGTCTGTTTTGGAAAAAATACAAAATACACAATACTTGAATAAATAGTAAATTTTGTCATATATAATTTTCACAACTGTCATATGTATGATGATTAAATTTCAGGCAATAACTTAGTAACCAAAGTTAATCACACTTAATAATAGATGATAGAGCATTCCTTTTCTCAAATGCTTAAACTTCTCTAACTTTTCTAAAGTTAACTTGGCCTAGGATGTTTCTAAAGATTTTAGTAATGCTTTAGCTAGCAGGCAAAAACGAAACTAGTTAAATTTTTCAAATTTAGTAGCAAAAATTATATTCTGAAAATTAAAGATTAAAAAATTATATTATGACAGAAAAATAGCACAGTAACTTTAATTGGAGAAAAATAATCAATTTACCAGAGCATTTAATAAAGCTAAAAGATCAGCATTGGTTTTTACTATATTAGATTATTATGATCTACAAAATGCTAAACATTAAAATAAGTTGTAGAGATTTCAATCACTCATTCAGATGTCTGATGGCATAAAGAGCAGAGAATTATTGCTGCTACTGAGGTAAACTGAAGCCATCATCAACCAAAAGACTAGGATTGTGTTTCTAAAACCTGTACATTAGCATTCATGGAAAATAATGAATGAAAAATAAAATATTGCACATTAGTCACACTGTCCTTCACAGAAAGAATTAAATTCTCTTACCTATATTCTCCACTTGCACAGTTTTCATATTGTCCTATGTCATTTATTATATTAAATCATAATGACTTTCAAGCTTGCCTACTTTCCCTGTAGAACTTACACTTCTGGAATTTAAGGACAGTACCTTGTGGATCTTTACTGTGTGTCAGGTCATAATGCAGATGAATGCCTGGCGCTTACTGGCAAGATGAAAGGATGTATAGATGGGTGGATGAAAGAAGTCAACTAGCTTGTTCACATGATGCACATTAAGTATAAACTATACTTACAGGTATTGCTTTTTTGGTTTCAGGGGTCCATTGCAAATTTTGTCTTCACTGCCAGGAATCATACACGCATTATCAGCACCTATGATGTATATTTCTTCATTGCCACTGAACTTTGTCTTTCCTTCTGTACATGGAGGGTTAGGAAAGCCTTCATTTGTAAAATATGGCCTTGGTTTATTAAAATATGCATCATACCACTTTGTTACATTTCCATCATGCTGAGCTATTTCAGAAAAAAAGAATAATGATTACAAGTACCACATAAATGTACTTTCACTGTTATAAAGAGTACTTCTATAATTGCATGAGGGAAAGCTGGATGGAACGTTTGTCACTCTGTGAACCACAAGTGATGGGTCAGCTGATCTACCTGGATAAGCAGGCAACCCTACCCTTCCCCATCACCCAAGAATCTGTAGGCATGACTGTGGAGGATGGCTTCCTAGGGAGAAAAATCACATCCCTCTCGTTCACACCGACAAAGAAGCTGTCAAGATTCCATCTTGCCAAGTCGAAACAATCCTACTCGCATAGGGAGTAAACGAATCATATATATTATGCATTTTTTCATTTGGGAAATATTTTAGGCATACATCAATGGCTAGTTTAGTTAATGATGATATTAACAATCTATTAAGCTCGAGAGTTATGTGATAATTGAGAGCCAACCTTATATTACTAATTTTGAAGCGACATTTCTTCACACTCAGCAACTCACACTCTACAGTTTAACAAGACAGGCCGAGAGCTGATGATACCTCCGGCTTCTGCTACCAGCACCTGCACGTTTTGGATGGGGCCGTGATCATCACTATAGTAACATATCGGCATTCTGACTGTAATTGTTGTTGAAGTCACAAGCAGTTTTCCTGTGGCATCATAAACGGGGGCGGGTTTGGTTTTCGGTCGTGCTGGAGCTATAAGCAAAGAAGAAATACGGTTGATTCTTCGTTTCTGAAGAGAAGAAGAAATCATTTTAAGTTCTCATTTCATGCAGGTAATTTATAGACAAGGTAATGACAAACACAAATGAGAAATGAAACCGTTTTGTTGGGGTACAGCAGCCACTCAGCAGTCATTACCTCCTGACGGTGTAATTACATACCTAAGACTTGTCTGAGATAATGGGGCCCAGGTGTGATTGTCAGGCATCTGACTTCTCTTTACAAGTGGAAAGAATTCAAATTATGTGTGCTCTAACTCATATATAATTTTCATAATTGTATCAAATAATACTAATATTTTATTGTTTTTCCCTGTCCTTTAGCTGGCTTGTCAATTTCTAGTGTAGTCAGACCAGCACCCCGCAATTTATCTGGAAAATTTATGGAGGATGTCCTCCATTCTTTTCTCCATGTTGACATTTCATATAAAAATACGTGGTGGATTCTTCTCAGTGTTTGTGTTTTTGATGAGGCTCTATTACGTATTATAATCACCCCCACATACTGCTTTTCTTGTTTGAATATGACTTATGTCAGTCTTCCAAAGTCACCAAGCACAGGGCTAACTCATTCTCCCTAATGACTATGTCATCCATCATGGTGTGTCTGCACTATAGACATTCAATCATCCGTCTAGGGATGGGGCTTTGCCTTTCCTTCAGGTTTTGAACATGTGCTGCAATAATCAGCTTTATACATTTAACCATATTTTGCTGATTTTTAAAATTTTCTATGGACTAGATTCCTAAAAGCAGAATTTCTGGAAGAATAGATATATGTGTTTTATTTATTTATTTATTTATTTATTTTCTCTTGCATAAAATCTTTTAGTGTAGAATTTTTTTTTTACAATTTATTTTATTTTAGTATCATTAACCTACAATTACATGAGCAATATTGTGATGATTAAACTACCCCCTTCATCAGGTCCCCCCCCACCAACCCTATTACAGTCACTGTCCATCAGTGTAGTGAGATGCTATAGAGTCACTACTTGTCTTCTCTGAGCTGTACAGTCCCCCCCGTGCCCCCCCACCCTATGTCTGCCAATCGTAATGCCCCTTTTACCCTCTTATCCCTCCCTTCCCACCCATCTCCCCAGTCCCTTTCCCTTTGGTAACTGTTAGTCCATTCGTGGGTTCTGTGAGTCTGCTGCTGTTTTGTTCCTTCATTTTTTTTTTTTCTTTGTTGTTATACTCCACATATGAGTGAGATCATTTGGTACTTGTCTTTTTCGGCCTGGCTTATTTCACTAAGCATAATACCCTCCAGCTCCATCCATGTTGTTGCAAATGGTAGGATTTGTTTTTTTCTTATGGCTGCGTAATATTCCATTGTGTATATGTACCACATCTTCTTAATCTATTCATCTACTGATGGGTACTTAGGTTGCTTCCATTTCTTGGCTATTGTAAATAGTGCTGCAATAAACATAGGGGTGCATCTGTCTTTCTCAAACTGGGCTGCTGCATTCTTGGGGTAAATTCCTAGGAGTGGGATTCCTGGGTCAAGATATATGTATTTTTAACATCAATAGATATTGCCAGAATCATTTCTAAAAATGTCATAATTCACATTTTGCCATCAATGCACACAAATATCTCCAAAATCAGTATTTGTAGAAGTTGTTTGTTTCATTTCATCTTATAGCTAAAGAGACTAGCTGTCCAAGCATCAGCAAGTTGCTTCATCAAACCTCAATATCCATATTCATTAAATCTTTGAAAAAAGCTTCTCAACAATGCCATTAAATTGGCAATATTTCCATTTTATACATGAGGAAATGGTCTTACATCACATAGCTATAAAAGGGAACTATCAAGATTCGAGCCATATCATTTTGACTTGACCCTTTAGCTCACTCCTCTGAGATGTAAAGGCCATGATGGAATTAAATGTGTAGGAAGCTTATTATGGGAACTGTCGGTGAACAATAAAGGGACAGGGAGCAGGTGTAGGTGGCGAGAGCCACTGGACCACAGGTAACAGGTCTGACACCTGTGAAAGGACAGAAGGAAGGAGAGTTTCAGCAATAAATGCCTCAGGTTCAGGGAGTTCTGAGAAACTCTCAGCCAGGACAGTAGGGAACCGCCAAGAAAATGTTTCCTGTTAGAGGCATCTGGCATTGGATGTTACTAACCGACTTGATATTATGTCAAATGCAACTTTAAAGAGACCACGATTAATTCAGTGTCATTCCATGTCACCAATAAAATCAGGCTTATTACTAGAGAAAAATTAATTTCTCTAGGCCCCCAGTAGTGCCACGAATACTCATGTACCTTCTCTATCTGACCTATGTAAGCTGTGGAAAGTCAGAACTAATCATCTTTACCTGGGGATGAGCAAAGCATCAGAAATGAGATGTTTCACTAATGAATAAATGCACTGGACCTATCGTTACCTGTGTGCTGACATATCTGCCACTGAATAACTAAAGAGAAACTAAGATGGTGGGATTAGCTCTTTGTGAAGTCATTTTGTAAAATAGCTGATATTGTTGAAGACTTTGTACATTTGTACATTCCAAGTACATAGTTTATATAGTAAAGGAAAAGAATTAACATTTATAACTAGTATGACAACTGTATAAACTACCCACTGATGAAAAGATACAATATCAGCTTCTTACAGAGAATATTTCTTATTCTTAACAATACTAGTTTCTAGGCACTGTCCTGTGGGTTTTTCAAAGATTATCTCTTTCGATCCTCACAACAACCTGTGAGGTGGGAATTAGCATTACCTCCATTTTACAGGCTTATAGAGGCTAAGAAGCTTACCCGAAGTCAAACAGACATTACTAAGTGGCCAGTCCAAGACTGGACCGTGCGGTTTGACACGAAACTCAGTCTCGGCCTGGCACTTTTGATCACTTGCTTTTCAGTCCTCACCAAAGACTGAGAAAAGTTACTTTTTGCTTCAGAAAGAGAACCCTTGAGTATAATTCAAAACTAAAGGTCCATACACTTCAGTTTTTTTATCTCTGCTGGTTTTATTACAGATTGTTGGAGAGATGGCACCATTAAGGGCATGTTTTCTGTCTCAGAAAGAGAAATTATCCTAAAGGGCTGAATGGCCCTAAATTCCTCCTAATCTTTTTTGTTTTCTGTGGACTTTTTTTGGGGGGCCCTCCAAATTGTGGTTATATTTTCTATGAGAAATACCCATCCGAATATGAATTGATGGGTCAGCTTTATAGTCGGAACCATAAACTTGAATGTGTGGTAGTTCAGTAAACACTATTTGATTAACTGAAAAGAATCTGATTTTCAAGATAGAGATCAAGAAATCTAAATAGAACTACTCAAAATCTAGTCATGGGTAATTTAAACAATGAGTTTTCAATAAAATTAAAAATCAAAATAACGGGACTATAAAAATTATCTCAGAAAAGTTTAAATTTAGAGGAAAAGAAGCACCAATAGCAGATGGACATTTTCTTTCTTTAAGATGGTAGCCTACATTATTATTTAGACATTTAAGTGACAGATTTAATAAGCATACATTAATGCATATGTATATGCATCATTTAAAAGCTTGACTACGTCCTTAACTCTAATACAGAATTTAAGTTATAATTATTCTTTGATTAAAATAACTATTTCATGTGAAGGCATCACTTGCATGCACCTTTAATGTCCGTGGTTATTCTCATCGGAACCCTTGGCCCCGCACCAGCACTGTTGACGGCATAAACCTAAAACAAAGACATCTTGTTACTTTTGTCAAATGATTGCACATATGTGTGTATATATATATGTATACATATACATATATAATTATGGTTATATGTGACTTAAAAGTGATTCTACTTCTTAAAACAATTCTGTAGAGTCTATTAATCTTTTATCTGTGCTCACTTAAATGAATAGAAAATATATATAGGAAGAACATTAACAATAAAGTAGTTCTTAAAAACTGATCTTATGATACTAAGCCCTGAGAACAAAGGCTGAATGACCTTCCCAGCTCTACTGCAGAGGCCGTGACAGGCTGTGGCTTCAGTATGAACCCATAGGAGGAGTGGAGCAGAAAAGCCACTATGTCTGCTCTTCATCTACTCTGACATCTGCCCTTTGTCTCTCTAGCTAACTCTGGCTTGCTTTAAATCCATATTCAAGATCCCCTTTTTTTCCTTCTATGAGATGAAATCCTATTCCTTCAGCCTGCCAGTTTTCCTGTATTAAATCATGCCTCTGAAAGCTGGCCTTTATGCCCTTCTTCACCCCTGCCCCAAAGTGTCTGACGCTATAACCTGCATAATGCAGCATATACACATAAAGCATTTCTGTTTGTATATATAAAGAGGGTGATTTACACAAATGTGAATCCTTTCAATTAACTCTGTGCTTAGAAAGCTGTAGACGCAGAATCTTCTTTTATTCATTTTATCTTGCTATATTAAAAAAAAGACTAGTTCTTGGCCAATTTCATTATATTTGATAAAAACAAAATCAGAATATGGTATGCTTATCGGAATTATTAATTTCTTTTATATAGTAGTGGCCTACCTTACACTATAGATATTCTGGGAATGGTTTTATTGAATTAAAATTATAAAAATATATCTGATGTGGTGGGTATGGTAAACAAACCAAGCACCAAAAAATGTGGTTAAAAACTATCTGCAGAAAATATTTATTGGAGTTTGTCCATTTAAGAAAGGAAGTATTCAAAGTGAAAAGTGATATTATGGTTTGTTTCATTAATTTCCTTAAGGTTGTACACCTAACACTGAAGTGAGATAATAAATGAAAAACTGGGTAGCCCTTCCCAAACTGCAGGGTGCAGGAAGTCACTTGCAAACACTGTTAAATGAGGTTTTGGTTCAGTAGGTTGGGACGTGTATGAAAGTTACATTTCTAATAACCCTTCAGGTTTTGAGGATACTGTCAATTGCACTTTGTAATCAGAGGATTTATTTATGGTTCTTTAGATTATGAATTAGTGGTACTTTGTGTTTATCTCATATTTTTTCGTCTTATTTGCAAAAGATAAAATGGATATAGCACTCACTGCTTACCATAACTATATATCTTTAATCCTCACAAAAATCCTATAAAGAAGTTATTATTCCTATTATTAATTGTTCAGATGAGGAAACTGAGATACAGATTTGAGGAAATTGCCCAGAAGCAGAGAATAGTTGAGCCAAAATATGAACTCAAATCAGTTCATTCTTTTCTAACCACTGCCCTCCCTATAGTAAATCCTTCCCAATGGTGGCCCATTTAATGGGATGTGTGACAATAATGCAGCAAGACAAACTATATAATAACATATAAAGTGAGTGAAGGAGTGAAGATGAATATATATGTATATACACACAAATTATTAATAAGAGCATTCTTATAATTATATCAACAATTATAAAGAGTTGGTAGGGTTAGTTACTAAGCTACCTGAACGTTTAGTGAGCATTCTGTGTTACTTAAAAGATGGTATTCTGAATCACATAATTCTATTTGAAAATTTCAAGACATACTAAAATAATTGACAAATTTTCTGAAACAAATTGTGTTATGTGTCTAGGTGTATATATATATATATATAAAACACACAAATATACATTCTAAAATGGATCATTTAGATTAAAAAGATATGTTCTATTGGCTTTAGGAATAGTTACATGAAATGTATGTGAATTTCCAACATATAAATAGTTATTTCTGCCCTTGCCTTTGAGATTTGCTTTTCCATTTTCCATTTATAATTATACATAAAGAGCTTTCCTTTAGGCAGAATTATTTCTTGACATTTCACTGCTTTTTAACTTTTAATATGCCTTTTTTGCCCTTCATTTTAATTTCTGGATTTCTACTAGACTGTGAAACTTTTTTATTCTCTCCATATTATCATAATACTTGCTGTATTATAATAGGAAATAAGTAATTTCATTTCTTTAAATATATCTTCTGTTGGCACATCTCAAACAATCCCACAAAAAGATCTGAGACATAGTGTGCACATAAGCTGTGGTATTTTTGACTGTTGAGTTTTTAAGCTGACTTGAGGAATAGGTTAATAATTAAAAGCTATGAATGCTTACACTGATGTTGTATGTATGTCCGCCTTTTAGTCCTTCTAACACTGCAATGACCGATGTGTCTGTTTTTTGGATAATACTGAGGTTGTGAATCTGGACAGCTGTAGGATCATCTTCTCGGTAAACCAAAGCTTGGTATACTTGGATATTTCCATTGGGTTGAGAAGGAGGAAGGAATGTTAACTGAAATTTTGTAACTTCGTCTGGTATCTTCTGAAATGTCATGTTGTTAGGTGAATCCTTGGGGACTAAAAGGAAACATTTAGAAATTAATTATTTTAAAATCTGTGTTCTTTTTGATCTCCATATAAAATTTGTTTTCTTCAAATTTCTCTTTACTAAATTATTACACAAATGATTTAAACCATATAAATTATGAAAATAAAGCAAAATGGCTGATGCATGCTAGAATCATTCAAAGCTATAGTCACAGAAACTATGACAGTAATCCAGTTTGGTTATTTATTTATTTTGACTTTTAGATACACTTATTTTTATGCGGAATGCATTTCTATGACTTCTTATGCTTCTTTTTGTTTTTAATTTTGGTATCATTAATGTACAATTACTTGAACAATATTATGGTTTACTAGACCCCCTATTACCAAGTCCCCCCCACATACCTCAATTATACCTCTTTTTTAAAGATGATATGGATTTATAGGAAGTTGCAAAAATAGTATACACAGTTCCCTGCAAATCCCTCCAGATTTCCCCAATGGCAGCATCTTATATAACTGTAGTTTAATATCAAACCTGGAAATTGCTATTGGTTGAATACTGTCAACTAGACTATAGATCTTATTCAGATTTCAGCATTTTTCATTTATTGTGTACATGAGAGTAGTCCTAAGTAATTTTATCCCACATATAGGTTCCTGTAATCATCACCAGAAGTGAGATGCAAAACTATTCCATCACCACAAGGGACCTCCCGCCTGCTAGCTACGTGTGCTCTATGTCTCCCCACACTGATCATTCCCCATCTCCAGAGTTCTGTCATTTTGAGAAAGACAATAACATAATGACCTTGGGGTCCGTCAGGATTGTTGTATGTACCAATAGCTCCTTGTTTTTTATTGCTGGGTACTGTTTCACTTTATGGATGTACCAGCATTGTTTTAATCATAGGAAAACAGGTTGTTTCCAGGTTTTTTGTTACTACTAATCAACCTGCTATTAATATTCATTCACAGCTGTGAACAAAAGTTTCAATTCTCTATGATAATTGCCTAAGAGAGATTGCTAGATCATGTAGTAAGTACATGTTTAGTTTTATAGAAGACTGAAACTATTTTCTAATGTGACTATACCCTTTTGCATTCCATTTAGCAATGTATGAGAGATCTAGTCTCTCTGCATTTTGCCACCGTTATCACTATTTCTTAAATTATTATTTGATCTGTTTTAGTAGATGCATAAGGCTATCTCATTGTGGTTCTAATTTGCATTTCCCTAACAGCTAATCATTTTGAAAATCTATCTCATCATGAGTTTATTTGTCAACCATATTTCTTTTGCGAATTTTCTAATTGGATTTTTTTGTGTTGAGTTTTGAGAGTATTTTATATATTCTAGTTATTCCAATTTATTTTTGATAAATAGAAATTAGTCTAACATAACAGCCAAGTATCATGAAAGAAAATGATATACATGATAAATTATTTTATGAATATATGAAATAATTCTCATTATACTGCATAGTGTTCTCTACATAAATGACTGATTAAATAAACATATCTATTTCAAACAAATTGACATGGATATGTTTTCCATACTAAGTAGAGTGTTTCCATGAGGAAGGTTGTGAATATTTGGCTGTCAATTGTTCAGATGCCCAAGCTTTATTATCTTGCAAACATCTTTATAAATAGTACCCTGTAGCAAGCAAAAGAAATGTAAATAAGTAACAGTGAGGAAAAAAGAGAAGCAGATAAACATGTTATTGTGCCAAATATCACATTTTAAGTGGAAAAGTGCATAGCTAAAAAAAGTTTAAATTCGTTCAACACATACTTTCACAAGATTTTCTGTTGTACATTTTTATGATACATGATAAATCTATTTTCTTTTTATAAGAGATGTCTCTAAAAATAGGATCAGATTTGAAGTTGGGTAATTGAAAGAATTCTCTGAATGCTGGAAAGAATTTCTTATCCTCCAAATATCTTTGGTTTTATGTCTTGTATTCTACTCTGAGCGATTTAGTGAAAATTTGTTAAACTATAATATCCTTGGGAGAGGTAGCCTATTAAGATCTAACAGTCAATGCTTCATGGTATGAATGTGAATAAGTTCAGCAGCATCTTTGCTCACAGATAGGTGGGATGAAGGAGCAGTGCAAAGTATAAAGAAAATGGATATCTGGGATATACAAGGCAGCAAAGGAAAACTAGTGGCAGTATAGGGGTGCTGAGGATAAGATGTATCTTATAATTGGGACCTGCAACTTTATAGTCAAACATATAACATA
The DNA here is from genome assembly GCA_029783875.1 of Phataginus tricuspis. NCBI lineage: Eukaryota > Metazoa > Chordata > Mammalia > Pholidota > Manidae > Phataginus > Phataginus tricuspis. Next base: position 11,475,627 of record JAQQAC010008719.1, read on the forward strand.
ATGAAAAACTATCTAAATTGCTTTTACCTCCTATACTTACCTTATAGATAGCAACAAATAAACTATAGCAATACATCCCTTCACATGCTCTTTCCAAAGATATATCTGGTGGCAAAGAACGTCAGGAGTCTGAAGGATAGGGCAAGTTCTGGGAGGCTGATTTTCCACATTTAATTCTTATGGTTATAATCAGACCCCGTTCATAAAAACTTGAGGAACTTGACGTTTATTAAATAGATTATATAATAAAACATGTCACTTGACTAGGCAAAAAAACAAAACAAAAAAACACACATATGGTGGGCATGACCTGGACTCTAATTTTGAATTCCTGATTATTAAAAAATAGACTGTTACCTTAATGTACACTGAAACATGGGACAGAAATAACTAAAATGGAATTATAGATGAAGCATTATTGGTTATCGACAGTAGGAAAAATAATCTTTTCGGCAAGGTAACTCAATTTCCAAACTATTTAGTTTTTAAATAAATGTAAAAAATACAATTGGCTACTTTACTGTGCACTAACTTGTTTCTGTGTCTGCAAGGATTGATTATTCTACTGAATTCCACTTTGCCTCAAAAATGTAAATAGAAAGCTTTACTTTTGTCAATCACAGTGGATCACTGAATTTTGTATGTTATATTTTATACATTTCAAGAATTTCTTGTTACACATACCCTCTAGGGAGTGGGGTATGAGAAACTTTAAGATGCCAAACCCTCAATTTTTAGTAATGATGAAAAATACTTCTTACCCGATTCTAAAGTGGTAACAATCATTTCAGCGCTGGACTTCCCTTCTCCATAAATAACACTAATGTTTCCAGTGAATGCAGTGATCACCACAGAATACCTTGTGAAGATTTCCAAGTCTTTAATTTCTATGGTTTTATTTTCTTCATTTGATTTGATGAAGGAAATATTAAATTCATCACTATCTACCTATAAGAAAAAACAGCTAGTAATTAAAGAAGCATCACTTGAGCTCCAAATCAAAGCAGAATAAGAGAAAACTACTTGTGGTATATTTATCTAGCCAAGACTTAAACTATTGTTTTTTCTACAGTTAGATTGTCCTGGGAAACTTAAAGTGCTCCTTTAATAGTTTACTAATTAGATATTATTTCAATAACTGAAAGCAAAATAAAATAAACAAAAAATAATCAACCACAATCAATCAACCCATTTAATGAACATGGAGAAATCATCTCTGTAGTCAAAGAAACTCTACTTCCTACTCCAAAGTTTTATGGAAAAAAGAATATAGGTTTTGGTACCCAACTACCAAAGGTTTGAATCCCAGCATGCTCACTTAATAGCTCCGGCAGCATTTGAAAGCTCAGTTGTACATTCAGTGTTTTACTTTCTGTGCATGTAAACTCGGGATGATAACATTTATAGAGATTTGTCAAAATTTAGAACAAATAGGTCTGAAGTAGCTGGGACAGAGATTTTGATATTTTTTTGACTCTGACCTACAAAAAGAAAACACATTTTGTAACATAATTCAGGATGTGTGTTTATGCTCATTTCTATACTTCTTTGTAACTGAAAACAATGTTCAGATATACAATTTTTTTCTGAAATGCACTTTGATATTTTTTGCTCTTTTAAATTTTATTTGAATTCATTAAAAAATTCTAGTCATTATCACAATTTGAAAAACTCCGACCTAACATTATGCATGGCACTGTGGATCAGGACTTAATTGTGGATGTCACAATTATTAGATGTGCACAGACGGCTATCCCTAGGTGTGTTAAATTTGTGTTAAATAAATTAAGTTGTTTAGTTTGTTCAAACATAGTCAGTCTTTGATGTAGAGTCTGGCCTATTCACTGTTGGGATTAAAATAGCTAAAGTTTCGTGCACTAAATAGAAGGGCTTTTCCTGAGATCAGCATCAGAAAATTCAAACTCCTGTTATGCACGCTACTTTCTTGTACCTGAATGAAATGCTTAAAGCCAGGTTGTATACAATGTTTGTCCTATGAAGCTCATTTTAAACTTGACCCTCCCTTGCAACTTTTCAAAGATTTCTTTGGTTCAATATTTCTTCAAATGCTCTTTTCTAAGAGTTTTTTTTTAACTAAAAGGAGCTGTTCCTATGAGAAACACAATGAAAGGCTGACAAATAATATCAGCATTGCAAAGTCAAATAGATCGTTTCTACCTTAAGACTTCCACTTCTCTAAAGTGGCAAAAAAGCTATCAATGCAAAGATCCTATTGATCAAGTGCATGTACCTACTGGTAGAGAATGTGTGATTCAATTAGCTGTCAACATTTAAACTCATAAAAACCTGGCTTTTAATGTTTCCCTTAAGACTAGGCTTACAGTCATGCTGGGTAGCAATTATCTAGAGATGAGTGACCGCTCACTCCTATAATGGGACATCTGTCTCCAGGTCCTCTGCAAGGAAGCCACTCAGTCGGCTTCATTTTGTCTGCTCATTTACATTGCTTGACTGATTACTATTTCTATTTGAACTCTGATTTTATAGAATTTAGGTGAATTCCTCAGGATTCCATAGCTCCTTAGTAGCTGAGACAGGATTTTCCCGCAGGTCTTTCAACATTCCAGGTCGCTCTACAAGACCATAAGCTCATTGGGTCTGATCTCTTCACATAAAATTAAACTAGTACAGCGTTTTTCATGAAACATTGAGCAGTAAAAATATGTTAACTCATGTTATCTAATAGTGCTATTCATGTTATCTCCTATATCTTAAAAAATATTTCATAGAACCCAAAATGAATGTTGAGTCCTCAAATAGAGCACATACAGAAATTCATTATCTCTATTCACTAAACCTAGTCTGCCTTTGTTATTGTTAACCATTATTTTGTCCACTTACCCAATACTCAAACCTCAGATCTTTTCAACCCATTTCCCTTCAATCAAACCAAGTTGGCTCATGTCGTATTTGATCACCTATTATTCCTATCATGAAGTGTCTCCCATGGCTTTTGAAGGGTGGTGATTATGTTTGCCATGTCAGGAATTACATACTCCTTCTATTTTCTCTCCTTTCCCTGCCCAACCTGCACCCCTCCCCACCTGGCATACTCTTATTCATTCCTCAAGTCCCAGAACAAATTTAACCTACTCTGTGAGTCTCCTCTAAATCCTGTGTCCCCCATAACAGGCAGTTTAATTATTTTGTTAGTTATAATCCCCTCTAAACTGCACACCTACAGTTTTTTTTCACATTCTACAATTAGTTTTTTATATTCTAATGTTTCCCTGCAGAGTTCGAGCTACTTGAGAGCAAAGCGCTGTTTCCCATCCTTGTCTTGGTAAATTGAAGCAGTAAATATTTGTTATTTTGAAAAAAATTAGGGATCCATGAACAAAGGACTACAAAATGCATGTTTCCAGTAGAATCAGCCAGGGTGGTATATCTGTGCCCGTGTGTCTTTATTTAAGATTGTCAGTTTTTGCTTAATTTGAGGTTTTCAGGGGAAGTTTTATGCCCTTGTGGTTACTATTTGGCAAAGGTCCAGCTAAGCCAAATCCTAAATTCATGAACATGGTTTTCCCTGGCCTGGGAGTCAATGATTCTTGTAGGTAGACAGTTACATACTCATGAAATGAGCTGCAGGTTAGCTCTCTAGAGAAAGTGACCACATCAGACTTGTTCAGCTCTACATGTCCAGCACCCCTCACAGTGCTGGGTGTACCTCCACGTGCGTGAATGACGCAGGAAAGAAGGAACTAAATGACTACTCAGGCCCAAGAATCCCAGGGAAACTGTGAGGGACTAGAATCTGTTCGAATCCTTGTATCTTTGATCCAAAGGGGTTTTGCAGAGCATATATTTCAACTTGGCAAATTTTATTTGCTAGCTGGTGATTTTTCCTTTCTCCTATCACACCACTGTCTGCTGGTTTTAGCCAGGTCTTAACTATTTGGGAAGTTATGACCATCTCTGCACCTCAGTTTCACTTAATGCAAAATGATGATAATATTTACACCAAAACATTAGATATGATTAGATAATGCATATGAGGAGGCTAAAGAAACTGATAGGAAATAAGCAATTACAATATTAGCTACCTTTCCATCCTCTCTTTCTCTTGCTCAGTTTTAATCTCAAGAATGCTAAAAGATGAGGATATAAATCACTTTTTAAAATATCTTACTTTTGCTTTCTTTGAAAGCACAAATTCAAAGAGAGAACTATTTTCATTAATAAAGTCTTTTGATAGAGAGAGCCATGTTATCACTTTATAACTTGCTTTTACTGTATATTCCCAGAGCATTCATCATTTGTATTGATTATTTCTGGCTATTTATGAACTGAAACTCTTCAGAAGTGTGCTTCGCAGGTAAAAAAGGAACATAAGTTGCAGACTGAATTGGAGAACAAATGGACCAATAATCCCTTAAATTTTCTTTTAATCAGGGCAAGCCTTTTGAGAGAGATATATTTCCATTTAAAAAATAACCTAAAAGCATAATAAAACCATAAAGGTTAAACAAGAGACAAAACACCAAGGAAGGGGGAGGAGAATTCACCATAAATTACCTCATTTAATGCATTAGATGCTACCTGAAGACGGTGGTCATCAGGCCCAGGGAAGCCCCAGCCGGTGCCAAGGGGGGTTTCCAGTCCTCATCTCAGTGGGCACTCTGCATTACTTATGCCGCTGAGCTCCTTGTTTGTCTGGATGGCTACTCCAGCTCGGTACCTTCGCGGCCTCTCATGTAACGGTCTGTACTCCCCAGGGCGCTGCCCACAGGTTGGTTCTTACAGAAGAGGATCTCACTCTGCACGCCCCATACTTAAACTCATCTACTCCTCGCACGGCAGCGCTCGTCTAGGAGCCACACGTCCTGAACCTGCAAATGCAGGCGTCCTTATTCGGAGCTGCCGGCCCACTGTGAACCCTAAAGGTGACGGCACCTGCGGGACCCCTGCGCATCTCAAACTCAGGGCCGCTGGGGCTCATTCATTCTTTTCCTCCACAAACCTCCTCCGGACAATTTTCCAAATCACATATCTTAAGGTCATCCTCGAGCATCCCTTTTACCCACCATCCACGAATTCTTTTTCACCAAATTCTGTAGATTCAAATGATTTTTTCATTCTCTTCCCTCACATTTCCTTGACCCTTATCTTTTCTTCCCAGTTCACTCTTACAGTTACCTGCTCCATGCCTAATTTTGCACCCCTAGGGCTGCTCTAAAACTACCTGCTCTGGTAAAATAGATGCCTCTATCGCAACACTGCTTTAATTCCTCAGTAGGCACTCACTGCCTTTAGCATAAAAGCCAGACTCTGTACCAATATATAGTCGGCCTCCTCATCTAACTTCGTTCTTCTTGAGTGCTCGCACCATTCCTGAATGACTGACTGACCGACTTTGTCTTGGATGAAACCCATTTTTCACACTCCTCTTACATTTCCTTTTCCTGCTCTGCCTCGGTTACTTTTTCAAGAGTGAGCCCTCATGTTATCTTGTGTGGGAGCTATTTCCCCTAATTCCTTCTCCTTTCTCCTTTTGTATTGTGGGTTCTTTGTGACTGAATTTTAAGCCAACATATTATTATCAACTTAACCACTTGTTTACATATGTCATCCATATTCTGAGGATAATACTCTGGGAAGACCAATGATGGTAATAATACTTCATCTACATTTACTGAGCACTTACTACATGTCAGGCAATGTTTTAAGTTCTTTGTGCATATTTATTAATTTGGTCTCACACACACACAAATGCTCTGCACCCTGAGTTCTATGATCAATCTTTATTTTGCAGACGTGGACACTGAAACCCAGACAGGTTAAGTAAGTTGTCTAAGGTCTAACAGAGCTAGGATTAAAGTTCAAATAGTATAGTTACAAAGCCTGTTTTCTTAACCATGTTCTGCCTTTTGCAGATGAGACGTGTCTTACCGATTTGACGTCTATCAGATAGAAAGTTGGTCCAGTAATGACGGCAGGTTCACTCCAGCTGACACTGATGCTAGAAGCTGACGTTGCTGCTACGAACACATTTTCAGGAGGACCATCTGGAGCTGTGGAAACAGAAAATTAATTACCCTGCTACATTTGAGTTAGTATTTGCTACAGTACAAAACAGAAAAATTCATGAGAAAAGGATATTTATAATGAATTAATTATACATTAATTTATAGTTCACAGCACTGGCAAATCTAAAGATGTAATTCCTTCCAAATAATTACTGTACATAAAGAACTTCTATGCCAGAGATTAATGATCATGAATACATGATTTTTAAGCGCAAAATGATATTTTGAAAAGAAAGTGTTACTATTGCTAAAATAAGCCTTTTTCAGTAAATAGTTTTATTTTAAAGCAGCCTAACAATGTTAAGAAAACTTGCAGAAACATATTTGACTATAGAAAAGTGAGACCTGTGCAACGAATTACACTGAACATGGGCTTCTTACAAATGTAAATTGGGTCGGTTTTATTTGCACTGAGGGGGTAACATGGAAAATAGGTTATACCAACAGCTCTTTTTCTTACAAATGTAAACATTTACCAACTTCATTATGATTCCAAACAAATTCTTTAATTTGTTCTACTTTTATTATTGTTGTTTTTTTATTGAGTGCAAACTAAGAGATAATGTTTTTAAGGCATTGAGTGCTGAAAACCCTTGTGTAAAACTTCAATTTGTGAAACTGCTAGGAATTAGAAGAGTTTTTAATATGTTAAGAAGGACTTAGTCACAGTTAATTTGACATAGACGTTCACCTAGTCATATACATCTCTGTCCTCCTATGACTCCTAGTCAATTCTAGGGACATTAAATATTGGGGGATAAGTATATCCCAGTATTTATGATTTTTTAAATCCACATGAGCAAATACTGAACAAATATTCCTGAGAAGACATTAAGAAGAAGATAAAACTGAGATAGAGGATGTGGTAAAAGCTGATTTGCATATTAATAATGGGAGAATATGGATCAAATCCACACAGCACATTCAAGAATAGATACTGAGACTATGGAAGGAGATGCTAAATTTGGGTTTGTACTCACGGTGTCTGAGGAACTCACAAGGACTGAGATGTATACCTGGCAACTGCAGAAATAAGCCTAGAACTAGGAATACAGGGCCAGGAGGGAAAGGGGCTTTTTAAAAAGTTTCAGATAATTCCTTACAAGTCGGGATAGTGTAAATACGGCAAGTGTACGTGGTTCAAATGAGTCACATTCTCTGAAGAGAGTCAAAAAGCTCATTTCAACACCACTTCAATACTAGATAGGTATTTAAGATGTCAATAGTAGTGACAATCTTTGAACTGTGAGTGAGTTAACTGGTACTCAGAATATGTCTCCAAGACAAATAACATTTTGTATGGAACTTAAGTGCCCGACTCAGTCCATAAAGATATTTTTTAATAGTAGCTTTGAAACACTTTAAAACAGTATTCAAATGTTATTGTAGAGGAATCTGGCAAATATGTAAGAGGAAGTTTCTGTAGACTACGCCTTCGGAGTGCCATTCATATCTTCCTATTGTTACTTTTTAACCCTTGCGCAATATGTGGAACACTGACTCTGAGACCCAGTCCATGCGGCCCGGAGGCATCCAGGGGAGAGTGAAGGACGCTCCAGAACCCATCAGTTTGATAAGCCGAGAGATGCTAATAATGATGACAGAACTGGGTACATTTCTTTGGTAACTGATGTAGAAAAGATTGTGAAATCTCAGCACTTAAAAACCTTCTGCATGTCCTGAGATTTCAATCTTATTACCTGTAACTTTACAATCTTAGATTTACGAAAACTTCCTCAAATTATAGCAAAATTCACTTAGTTCTGTGAGAAGTGAGAGCTGTGAGAGCTCTCCCGCCACCAGCCTAATGAATTGCTTTGGATGCCCTCACAAAATAATTCACTTCATCTGCAGGAGTGGCAACCCTCTTTCCTCACCAAACTGGGTATTTCTCAGAAGGGTTTTGCCCACTTTAACAGGCAGCAGCTGAACAAATGGCAGCTCTGAATCTCTTTATTCAAAATGTTAAATGAGACGTGGATAAGCTGCGGGACCAGGCCCATCAACATTGACCACGATCACATACTTCCCTCCTGGGCAACTCTGCTCTGAAAAGGATAAGGTATTTTGTGGAACTCAGTAGCCTACCTTCTGCCTTTGACTCTATAAAAAGGGGATGGACTAGAAGCTAAACAAATGCATGAAGGCATTTATTAATTATTTAATAGTGTTTTATTTAATATTTATCACTGTTTTTGTGAACACTGCCTCCTAGCTCTGTAAGGACCACGAGGAGAGGAGCGATTTTCTGATAGGCCCACACTTCAAGTGGTATTAGACAGGAAAGTATTTTAGCCTCCCTTTCTTTTTATGTATATTCAAACATTCCATTGGCTTTTGGATGAAATTTATGTATTTATCAACCAACAAGTATTTATTGAGCACCTTCTATGTGCCAGGCACTGAGAAGACACAGTCTGTAGAAGGGATCGCGGTAGTTGTGGACCTATCCGTACAGACAGAGCTTCTAGTATTTAACTGCTCTTCTTCACCCAGCAAATGTTCGTTGGACACCTACTATGTGGCAGTCATTTCAGAGGTGCTGGAGAAACCAACGAGACAAAGATCAGGCATGGAACCTCTATTTTAGTGGAGGAAGTAGAATAACAGACAGGAGTAGCACAAAAATTTAGAGAAATTAATATATAATATGCAATAAGTTATATGCCCTGTTAGGAAGTAGTATGTACTATGACAAAAAAATGAAGCAGTATAATGGGCATGGAGACATTGATGGGAGTTACAATTTTATACACGGAGGTCAGGGTTTGCCTCTCTAAGCAGGTGACATTTAAACAAAGACTCGAAGGAGGTGAAGGAGCACTGGAATGCTTGAAGGAAGAATGTCATAGGCGGGAGAATGGCCAGTGCAAAGGTCCTGAGGCAGGATCATGCCTGGCGTGTTCCAGGAATAACAAGGGGCCGAGTGAGGCTGGAGCCCAGGAAGTCGGAATGCGATTCAGAGAGGAGCTGGGAGGCAGGCTGTGGGGTTTACAGCTAATCTAAGGTCTTTGTGAGAATTGCTCTCTATCATGGACAACAGAGACAAATACCATGGTGTAGTACCAGGAATTCCAAGGCACCTCCACAGAGTTTGATTCATGGTATATAACTCATACCAGAAAGATGGATCAAAAGAGGACAAATTGTCACCAGAATCTATTTGATTCACATACCTCTATGAAATATACCAACTCCATGACTGTTGAGACTACAGTTTGAAACCTAACTCATTCCTACAGGCAACCAGAGTGGTATATCATCAAACACCACGGGCAGCTTACTGAGAGTTTTCTGTGCCTCAGCTGATAAGATTTTTCTGTGACTGTGTTGAGGGGAGCTTTTGTTTGGAAATCCTTCTATGTCTCTCTACTCTGAGGTTTGGCTCTTTAGGGTCAGAACTGAGGACAGATCCATTTCCCTCTGGCTAGTCTTGCAAGTACATCTATAGACCAGCTCAGAAAGCAGTACGATGTTTTGTTTCAGCTTCTCATCTTTCCTAGTAAAATGTCAATCCCACAATCATTCCTTTAATATTAGCAATCAAAGCCCTCGCCAAGGAGTGTCTAGTGCCCCACGCAGAGTGGAGAGAAAATTGACATTCTGAGATTATTCGTGGTACATACTAACCACTATTACTAAATATTGTAAGTTCTGTATACTAATCAATCATTATAAAAAGTCCTGGTATTTAGCTCCTTGCTGAGTTGTACTTTAATGCCATTTCTTGAACTTTTCCCAAAGTCTTTTCTTTCTTTGCTCTTTAAGCACCAAACACTTCAAATAACATTTTGATTTTCAGTAAACTTGATGAAATTGCCTGTTTTGTTATACAAATGTTCTTTGTGTTGAATCCTTTGTGAAAAATTTCTATAGAATGTATTATGTTCTGTCTTCTTGAAGAATTAGAATATGGTATAATGAGAACTCTTAAATATGAACTAGAAAATAAAAGTAAACACATACATAACTGAACTGACACATGAATATACTATATGCATGTAACACATAACTGAATATATATTTCAACTCAAACAATGAAAGGTAGTCATGTGTTTAACTCATTGATAATTTAAAGTATTTACAACACCAAAATGCTCACCTCTATTATAAAATAGCATCTAGTTATCTTAATATTATCTGAATATTGTAGCATATTTTTAAGCATATATCTTCAGGTTTCTTCTAGATAACTTCACTTGGAATTTATCAAAATTCCAAAAATACATAATAAAATATATCCAGTATTATTTCTCTCTTTTATTCTAGCGATGGTAAACCATTTTTAAAGTCACATAAGAGGGAATACAAACTTACAATTACGAGTGTCAGCTAACAAAATAAAGGAAGCTTAAAGCAATAAAGGTATGAGGAGTTGAAAACATGCCAGTTTAAAAGCTTAGTAACATATAAGCATCTTTGGGAGACTTTGTTTATCTCCCCATAAACTGTCACATTCTGATTTAGGATTGTTTGTGAAATGAATCTAGTCAGTAATGGGCCAAGATATCACTATACCCTTTCTCTTATAAATCACAGCAATTTACTCAGTAGGAATGATCTATCCTTAGTCTCATTCCCCATAATCCAATCACTTCCTCTCATATGCACTTTCCCCCTGGTTTTCACAATAATGCATTTTCTGTAACTAACAACCATCATTTCCTGATTATCATGCTTCTATCCTTGCACAGGAATGTGGGTCTTATGTGGGTCAGGGTCATCTTTCCCATCCATCTGTGTCCCCATGCTAAGTGTGTTAGCTGAAAGGTGAGCCTGGATAGACCATCATTTTGCCATAGAAAAGTTTGAATGCCCCCAAGCCTATGGCACTTTGATTAAGAACCATCAGATTTTGGTGTGTCTAATACTATACTTTCAGAACAAGCACACTCAAAGACTTATTAACAACTTTGCCTTCTGCAGGTCCCTGTAAATTTAACTGAATGATGAGAAATGTTGTAGAAAATACTCTACGGCATTTAGTGCAACATGGTGTAGTGACTTTCCTGAAATAATAAACATACCTAAATGAATGATTTGACACCAACTCACAAGACAAAAAATTTTGAGCTCTGTGCACATGTGATTTAAACTGTACATCTATTTGAATTTCAGTTCAGTTTTAAGTTTATTTAAAGGGTCTACCTCTTCATAGTATTTTAGTTTCTGGGTTTGGTACACTGGACCACCAAAGTCTTAGCTGCTATCATCACTAAATGAAGCACTCCATTCTTTCTCAGCTTATGCACGTTTTAAAAGCCTCCAGTATGCAAGTTGGCTTTGATTCAGCATACCAAGGAGAATCAGCTCTAAGTGAGAGGTGTCTCTCAGGACTAGAGGAAATACAATTGGCTGGGTGGCTTAGTTGGACTCCCTGAATCTTAAACAATTCACAGTATCAAGGGCCCTGAAGTTCAGCAATTAGATTGGCCATATTTATGCAGGCTTTTATAAGAGCATCTCAGGACATAGCTTGCTGGTTATAATACTGCACTAATTGGCTACCCTTCCCTGGTGCTGAATGTTCCCCTCCAGCCTGGTGATGACTTCACTGCCTAATCTGGGATACTACTGTGGTGTATGAAATATTCCCTACCATTTTACAAGACTTGAATTTTGTCCTACAGTTAGATTTCCCAACAGCAAACTGGCATCCCAAAGGGCAAATATTACAAGTCTAAGAATCTGTCCAATTAGACTATTTGATAAGTACTGAAAATGATTCATGTGTGTCCACAGTATTAGACTTCATTGTAAAGCCATTTTTTTTGACACTTAGTGAGCAGCTTTCTGAGTCATTTCAGGTTGGCTTAAGTTGAAAAAAACTACAGAATGAAAAGCCTTGACAGGGAAGAATGAAAATATTCTTTTATCAGTACTATTGCTTTTAGATCAGGTAAGGCATCATTTTCTAGAACAGTATTATGTTTATAAACAACTTTCTACAACAGTGGTTCTCAAAATACAGTCCCCACACCCATTGTATCAATGTTCCCTGGGAAGTTGTCAGAAGAGCAAATTCTAAGGTTATACGCAGACTTACTGAATGGAAGCCCAGGGCAAGGCCCAGCACCAGGCATTGTAACAAGCCCTCCTGAGGACTCTCATGCCTGTGGTACAAGTTTTAAGCACCCTGCTCTACAACGTCAACATACCACTTTAAAAAGCAGTGCTATTGCTTTTTAGATTAGATGGACAATGATTAAAACTCTTGGTAACAAGGTCAGAAAGGGGAGTTAAATTACTGCCAATTTAAGGCTATGGAGGTAGTGGTGGCAGGCTTAGGAGCTGGTGACAATAAAAATGTACATCCAGACACTCCACAGACTGGTCTCCTTCTGCCTCTCTGTTTTAATTCTGGATAAACTGTAAAGAGGCATCTCCCCACTGTCGCTCCCTCCCATTCCCAAAGTACCTAGAGTGCTAACAGGTCATCGAGTTCCATAAGAACATAAGAAAAACTCATCAGTTCTATGGTGCCTTGAAGCTCCGTGTAGGAACAACCTAGGATAATTCAGATAAGGCCATCACCATAGTGGAGAGTTAGGGCCTGGATAAATGTTCTACTTTATCATTCCATTCATTGCATGCAGTTATGATCAGAGTAAAATAACTACCAAGGGTGTCATTAAAGGGCAAAGGAACCACAAGTGTAGTTTGAGGTGATGTGTGATAGGCAAAGTCCTATCCAATTTGTTTGGGAATGGAGATGATTCGATTATCTACTAGAAGCTTCTGTGATAACTCCAGGTCTTTCTTAGTCCCAGGTGTCAAAGTTAACAAAATCACATGGTGACGATCCTTAAAATTTCCAACTGCTTGGTTTATAGGGCTTTTGCTGAAAAAGAGCTTCCTTTTGCTAACTCAAAGGGGATTTTGAAATATTTTTATTTATATTCTGGAAAACTTGCTTAACAACCTGGCAAAGCTTTTTTGACATTGAATATGGAATTTAAATACTTTAACAAATAGTTTAATTTTAAAGGTCTAATATTTTTTCCTTCCAATTATCATTTCACCTGAATACCTCTCTCTGTAATCCTGCTAAGGACGGCTCCACCTCTTCATACTTTAATACCACCATGAGGCTTCGCCCAAGTCTTCGTCAAGACGTAAAAGCAGTCTCCACTCTAGGAACGAAAGAAGCTTGTGAATGAATCACCTGCGTGTAATGTTCTTAGAACAGAACCAGCTTGCATCATAAACACTCCATAAGCTCAGCTATTCTTGTTCTTATTCTTAACTAACAGACAAAAGGGCTTCCAATTCATTTCCTGGGCCCAACCATAAAGTGCCTTAAACCACCAGGTACAGCAGTCCCACGGCCCTTTCAGAACCGGGAGTTATCCACGGTCAGTTCTCCCCACTTTCTTAGCAAATACTGAAGAAAACAGAGCTAAATTTTTGTTGATCCAGGACCTCCTACTGAGGTAGACCTGAACTGAGGTCACTGGCCAAAAGTCACAAAGAATTGAGCTTACTTTACACTTCCTTCTGAACTAAAAGGAAGAAGATTTTTCAGAAGTGTCAAAATACAATGTACTCCTTTGTTTCTTCAGACTATCAACCTATTATGATCTCACCGTGCTATACAAGGTTTTTCAGAAGTGTCAAAATAAATGCAGTTTGAGACAAGTAAATGAGAGAATTCATTTGCACTTTTAAAAGATAAATGCAGGTAGTTATAATGGGGGGATAGATTTTTTTCTCCTTTTTTTTTCCTTATGATAACTGGGCTTTCTATAATATGGATGATTTAAAAAAATAACAGTGATAATCCTTCTAATAGCCTTTGAATTTTAGTGTTATGCTGAAAAACACATTCTATATGCTTATGTAATAGGATTTCAAAATTTTGTTTTTTTAAAACTTGTTTAAGGCTTAGTAACCTTGTCAAAAGCTCTTTTGAATTAAGTATACAGTTGAATGTTTTGTTAAATAACTATATACTTACTATTATGTCCTTTAAATTATGATTCCACCCAAATAGCTTCTCTTTGTAATAAGCCCAAAGTTAGACATTGTTCTCCTCTGTTTCTTTACAGACTATCAACCTATTGATTCCACCTTGCTATACAAATTCTTTAACAGTTTATCTCAGTTAATCATTTACACACTGTTAATGCTTCAACCTATTCTGAAATAGGCATTTATTATTTTTCTTAATTGTTTGAAATCCTTCTATATTTACTAAACGCACATTTTCTTCTATATGCAGTAATTCAGACTTATGTTAATTAATGAAGAGGAAAGCTAAAAAATATCTATATAAAACAGACTGGCTTTGTAAAATAAAAGATGCTAAATATGTCAAACAAGGACAGTAACTGACTGGGAGAATCTTAACTCTGGCAATAAGCATGCAAGTATTTAAAAGACAAGTTATAGACACAAATAATTGGAGAAAATTAGTATGAACTATTTTGCAATGTGGAAAATTTCAACATTGAAATACTTTTACATTAAAGTCAAATGCCTTTCTTGAGTCCAAATGCCATATTCATTCTGTTTTAGATGTTGAGTAGGCATGGAGGGTAGAAACATACATAAGACATGATCATCTGGTCTTCTCTGCTTTAAGAAGCTCAGTTCTCAAAAGAGAGAAATAAACAATTATGATGCAATATGTTTGTACTTTAGCAACAAGTTTTGGAAAGTGGGAATGGGGAGCAATTTATAGAAGGCTTTGCAAAGGAGATTTCAATGTGAAACATGCAGAAAAGGCAGCTACTCTCTAAGAGGACAGAAGGGACAGTAAAGAAAAAACAGCAAAGGTTCTGGAGCAGAAAGGAGAAAGGGCAAGGCATGTGTGGGGAATATAAGCAAAATCATAAATGACCTCACAGAGCATACTAAAAAGTATGATTTTTACACAATAGGGAAATATACAACTATCAATGGTTTTAAGCAGTGGAATAATGTTAGATAGGTGTCTTCAAAAGCAGGGCTTAGCTGGAGGGTAGAGAAAATGGGAACAGAAAGGCCATTAGATATCTTCTGTAGTCATCTAGGAGACAAATTTTAAGGATCTGGATTTAGAGACCCTCAACAGAGAAAAAAAGTAAAGAAATTTGAGAAATATATAGAAGGTAAATTCCACAGGCTCGGGTATGGACTTGGGGTAGGGATGGCTTAGGAAGAATTAGGAATGATTCCTAGATTACTGGCTTGAACATTTCAATGAGCAATGGTACGGTACACTGGAGCAGGGAACACACAGGTGGGAAAAGGTCTGCAGTGGGGCTGGGGTGTCATGGGGTTTGAGATGTCTGTGGAAACCTGAGTGGTCATATCAGTAACTTCTATCTACACATCTAGAAGACAGTGATGTCATTTTGAGTTACACATTTGGGAGTCTCAGGCAACTAACAACATCTAACTAATTTCACAGAAGTACAACCATCATGTCTACAGTAAATTATATTCATTTCTTCTAGTGGCAGAAGGATGGAGCCACTGCCAGCAAATACGCCTCTTTGTCTTGGATTATATTATCCTATTTATTTATAGCTAACATCTCTTCTTCTCATTATATAATTGTTCCTTTCTAGAAAGGATAGTACCTACTTCGGTTATGATAGCATTTATCACATTATAAGTGCCCTGAACCATTTAGAATAAGTTAAGGAAAATAGTGACTCATTAACAATTTCTTACTTTAAAAAAATGTTAAGGCCTTCTATTTGGTTTCTTTTCTTTTTAGATCATAAAGTTGCATTCCTTAGAAGTTTCTTTGATGAGGCATGTTTTTTTGAATTTTTTTTTTTTTTAGCCTAACAGATGTTTGGGTAGTTAAAATTCCTCATGAGTATGGTCTCCTGTGGTCTTCACAACCTAAGTGCTACCCCAGGAATTCTCCCTTCTTGCTGTCTTCCAGTCCTGGTGGTCTATCGGCGATGCACATCACAAGAGTCCTGTTTCATTCCATACAAATTTCACACCCACACTTGCTCTTCAGCATTATAAGTATCGATAGCGCACCATGAGATATTTAATGCACGAGATATTTAATGGCTTTGTATTCTACATTCCTCCCCCACACACACCTCATACTGCTTTTGAGTGTAAGAATAATCAGAAAAGATACAAGTAAAACAATCTGCAAGATTTTAATGTTTCAAATTAAATATTTCAATCATTTGAATTTTTGTGGTCATGTTTGTATTTATACACGTGCAGCATGAAGTAAAGAGTTAGGGCTGTTATACAGATGATTTAGGGAGAAGAGCAATCTGGCTTCAGTGATCTAGATCAGAGGACGTAGGAGAAAGAACGCTAGCTTGAATTGGCTGAGTCTTGTTTCGCTTATTCACTCTAGTGTACAGTGGTCGACTCACATTTAGAAAGTACCCCAGTTTAATTCTCAGCTTTTATTCTAACTTTGCTCTTTGGAACTTCATTTGCTGTGCTCTTCTTTAACAGATAGTTAATACAACATTTTATAATCTTTCTTATTCAAACTGGGTGATCTTTCATTTGAGTTGTTCAGATTTTGAATAATCTGATTTCAAACTAACCATCAATTGCGAGCTCCTTATCAAGAAGCTCCAGGTTTTTTGATAAGAAGTTCTATAAGTAAGTTCTTGGGCACAACTTGGTATCATTTGACCAAAATTCATACATCTGAAATAGTGGTTTTATACTAATTTATATTGTTTAGTCTTTTCTACAATTCAGGGAAATTGTTCATTTTATCATTTTATCTTCTTACATTATGAAACAATATAACACTTTTTGAATCAATGTTAGATAATATAATGTTAGAAAATACTATGAACTTATTAATTTTCTTCACCCAGATTACTTCTTAGGCTTCCAAGATGTCTATAATATTTTTCATCTTTGGTCTGCAGAATCAACAATTAAGCATTACCTACTTTTAATCTTAAAGGCATTACTGCTCTTCAGGATTATTTTGTTGCTAGGCTGTTTTCATTTCTATTAATCCTATATCATATGTTAGTTCATTTGTGTTAGTGTCTTTACTGTTAGGGTCTTTTTCATTTTTCATATCAAGTGCAATCTCAGACTATCCTTTATTGGCTTAACAAAAAAATACAACCTTTCTTTTACTGTAAAATTATGACATTCAAATATACTTATCATTAGAAAAATGTCCCCTCTATTCCTGAGACTAAAGGAAGAGTAACCTTATCTTTATCATAACTTAAGCAATTAACTTATTATTACCACCCACATAGGAACACTCAGCTGAAAAGCTAATAAGTTTGACAATGCCAAGAAAAATCAAATTCTGAAATATACAAGTCTTTTTACTTTTCTCTCTAATCAGTGGTAGAAAGGAACTTTCCATGTATCCCTTGGAAGTAAATCTTACATTTTATTGACTTACAGAGGAGTAGAAAATCAGTTGCTGAGGATAAAGAAAAGGAAAAGGGAATCGGAGTAGTACAGAAAGTAAGTGAACTTAAGTATTGGTAAGTTTCTTCATATTCACATGTTCTCTGCTGGTGAATTCAAACTCTGACAGTGAGATCTTAGACCCAAGGAAAAGAAAAACACCAGATAAAAGATAACACGGTACTCCACATGGAGGCACTCCGTGGATTAGTCAAGACAGACCTGGAAGCTGGGGTAAGAAAGGCTAAAATTACTCTCTATTGCACCAAGAACTAGCCGACCAACAAACCCACCACCAGTGGCCCAGGGAGCCACCCTGGTAAAACTAGGAGAGCAATGCTCAATTTTTTTTTTAAAGTTCGCATTGATTGTGAAATATTTGAAATATTATGCTATTTTCCCTTTAGACCAGAATGAGCAAAATGGAGCAGCAGGGAATGGAAAATGATCAAATTCTAGTAAGTGGATCACAGACTTTAAAAGAAGGTAGAAAATGGAGGAACTATGGTGGATGCAATGACATTCAAGTGGAAAGAGTCCTAAACTTTCAGAATTCAGAACAGGATTCTTTAAAAGTCCACCTTCCCAGGTTCATTTACCAACTTCAGAGTTGATCATGTTAGATTCTGCTTTATGTTGACTGAACATTTCTATCATCCTGTCTCATGTGCCTGAAGAGACGACACATTAGAAAGGCCACAGTGGGGCTTGAGTCACAGGAAGATGCAGGTGCTGTGCACGTGAGACGCACACAGAAGTAGGGTGGGAACCCACAGTGGCCGCAGACACAGGCACAAGGTCTCTTTTAACCAAAGGTTAGTAATTAGATGCCCACAGACCAGATCTGGGCTACCGTTGTGTCTACTTTGAACAACCAAATGCTTTTAAATTGTCACATGCAAGAAACTGAGTATTTCACATTAAAAAATCTTCTCTGAAAACATAAGAAATTCTAATAGCATGGTCTGTCCATAGGACAGTAATTGGCCAGAGGTGAATAGTGACTATCCCTTTAGACAGCATATTCTCTGTTATTTTGCCAGGGTTTCCACCACTCCCGATTGCCTTATATCAGCCTGTTTCCTTCATGAGGGTCCCTGTCTGTCCCTGTGAGGTAACTTCCAGTTGCCCCTGGGACTTTAAAGCTTACTCAGTCAATGTCCCATTTTTCTATCAAATCTGTACCTGTGATTTTATTTATTCTGATTGGTGGAAGCAATTAATATCCTTAGCTTTATCAATGTTCTAATCTCTAAGCATCTATTTCTTTTTGTTTTCTATTAATTGGATTAGAATAGTTATTTCTTCCCAAAACGAACAGGTCCAAAATAGCCATACTTATTAACTAAACCCAACCTGACTTTGATTGGTCCGTATTTTTCTTTTCTTTGTTATGACACCGTCATCCTCACCATCACCTGCACTGAAAAACAATTCCTTCTCCCTTAACCATTTTTGCTTATTTATTCAAGTTTCATTCATTCAGGAAATATTATAGAGTGACTATATTATAAATTAATATCGTATTTAGTTAAGTATTATAGTTACCTACTGTTATCAAGCACCATTCCAGGCAATAAGGAAATAGAAATGGTCAAAACAGATTTTAAACACAAACAAAACAAAAATAAAAAAATGATCAGGTAATCATAAATGTTCATTAAAATACAATAACATTCTAGAAAAATACTGCATAGCTATTTTAGATTGGGTGGTCAGGGAAATTCGTTCTAAGCAGGAATCATTTAAGTAAAGGTATAAGTTATAAAAAGCTGCTCATGCAAACTTGAGGTAGAAGAACATTCTAGTCAAAAGGCCCCAATTCTAGGAGGTTAGTGTGGTCAAGCAACAGAAAAAATGTCCAGTGTGAGTGCAGGGTAATGGTGAGTGGGAAAGTGGCTACAGAGGAGGTTAGAGAGTTAGGTGAAAGCCAGGTTATGTAGGGTATTGTTAATCATGTTAAGAAATCTGAATTTTATTTGGAGCCATGGGGATTCTTTGGATGACTTTAAACAAGGAAGTGAGATCGTCTGATTTAGGTTTAAAAAGATCAGCCAGAAGCTCAGGAGGTCAGTTAGGTTAACACGGTGGGAGCAGTAACAAGGGACAGGACTAAAATGAAAGCAGTGAAAATGGAAATACTAGTTTAGATGGCGTTGTTGAGGTAAATCATTAGCAGAGCTGAAGAAAAAGAATACTGCCTAGATTTTCATTTTCTGCAACCAGATGAATAAGGGTACACCTTACAAAGATAGGGAAGATTGAAGGATGAGAAAGTTTAGACCATGGTAATTTTTAGAAGTATGTTCAACACACAGGCCCATGATGTCAGTTGACCAGGTAAATATGCTGATCTGGGCTGTAGGGAGCAGCCAGAGCTGGGAGTAGATATTTGACAATAATCACTGTCTAAATAGAGTTTAAAGCCATGGGAGAGGATAAGGCCACTTCAGGTAAGATCTCATAGGGGTTGTGTGCTGATAAAGAAAAGGGCCAAATATAGATCTCTGCACACTCCAACACCTAGATTAAGAGAAAAAAAGGATAATGAGCAAAGGAGATGGA
This sequence comes from Phataginus tricuspis, assembly GCA_029783875.1. Lineage (NCBI taxonomy): Eukaryota > Metazoa > Chordata > Mammalia > Pholidota > Manidae > Phataginus > Phataginus tricuspis. Next base: position 11,495,603 of record JAQQAC010008719.1, read on the forward strand.
GAAAGAGCTACCAGGCAGGTAGGAGAAAAACCAGAAGAGCAGATCTTACAGAAACCAAGAATCAAAGTGCTACAAAGAGGAGAGGCTGGACAGCTGTGTCCAAGGCTGAGTTGTCTGGATTGTTTCTCAAATGCTGAATGGCATTAACAAACATTTATTAAACATTTACTTTACAGATAATATGTCAGTTACTCTAGGGAATAGTAAGAAGAGACACATTTAGTGACCTAGAAAAGAAAGCCTCTAGATCAAAGTTTGTTTCCCTAATTATTAAGGGAAATATTTCCCTAATTAATAAAGGCCTCGACAGCATCCATTTGTCACTGAAAATCTGTGTGTGCACACTTACACATATTACTCTGCTAAGAGGTATGGAAAATTTTTTTAAAATATGATTTGGATTTGAAAGGAATCATCCAGTAATAGTCCTGGTTAGGACAGGAGGATGGTGACATAAGGTCCTTCTCTGGAGGGTTTACATGGGCTGGTGTTGGGATGGCCAACCTGGCCGACCTGATATTCACTCTGGAGGGGCTGGGGCAGGAATGACATTTGAAGGACAGTGTAGTCGTACCTCAGAGCCCAGCCTGCAGAGGCTGACTTGCTATTCATTGGTTGTGCTTGGAAGTCATTCCAAGTCTATGTAGACAATAGACAGAATAAATAATAGAAATGTTTTTAGTTAATTACAGATAGTGATATTGTCTAAGAGAATAGGGTAACTAGTTATTTTTAAATATGAAACTAAAGTTGCAAGAGTCATCTTTACCTACACTTTGAGTGATTTCTATGGAAGCATTTGAATAGCTTTTTCTTGAATGCGAAAGTCCTAAAAGATGTGTAGATGGCAGAATAATTTTGAGAGATTATTTGTGTTTCTTCTAGGTATTTTTTTCTTCTGCCCATCTCAAGCCTGGAGCCAGGCCCTTGGCATTTATTTGCCTCAGAATTTTGTACAGGTGCAAAGCACAATCTGTGAAGCTGCTTGCAGACTTATTTCATCTGGTTTATCATGAGGGCGTATGTGTTTGTGTAAGCCTGAAGTCATTGGAAAGGTTGTACAGTCTGGCAGAAAAGCAGCAGAGCTTCCAAATAGGAAGGGAAAATGTAGGCATGGACAAAGGGTGCTCAAGAGCAACCAGCAGAGCCCAGTGATGGGCCACAGAGGGACATGTAACGCTTTGTGGCAATATAAACCTTACGACCGTGGCACCACTCTGGGAATATGGAAAGGGCCCAGATAATGACTGCAGTAGAGTTTCCCATTGAAGCTCCATTCAATTAAAAATAAATATATTACTTTAGTTTGTATACTAACTCAGTCATTTCTATGTCATGAATTCTACACACAAATGTATCAAGTAGAAATCATTATTATATATAGAATATAACAGAAATCAGTGTGTATATATGTGTATATACAGAGATATACATATATATCTATGTATAAAGATGGAAGCCATCACAGTTCTATCAGACAGTATTCAGGAAGTAATAATAGAAATTTGTTTCCTTTATTATGTTTAATGGTTATTATAGTTAGTGGTATTGTCTAAGCAAGTAGGACAACCAGTTATTTTAAAATATACAACAAAGGTTGCAAGAGGAATCTTTACCTACATTTTGAGTGATTTCTATGGGAAAACATTTCAAGGGCTTTTCCTTGAATGCAAAAGTATATAAAGCTATAACGGGCCAGTACTCACGGCCAGCCAGGGTTTGCGTGGACACCCAGCCTGAAGCGTTCCCATAGCCAGCATTGGTGCTGGCTGCCACTTGGAATCTATACCATCGAAATTTCTTTAATCCATATACTGTCTCTTCAGTGAGGTCAGATTCATAGAGGTATTGAATTTTTTGATATTCAACACATTCTTCAGATTCCCATTCTCGGCACTGTTGAGCCCGAAGTTGCATAGTAATCTTATAATTCTGGAAGTAGCCAAAGATCCTGTCAGGCCTCACCCATGTCAGTGTTGCACTGGTTGACTGCACATTTGAAAAAGTGATGTTTGTGGGAACACTGGGAACTAAAAATAAAAGGGACAAAGGAAAAAAGATGAAATTACCAAACATTCTGTGAAAAGAAGAAAGACACGGCACTTACAATGATTTCCTTATTATGCACCTAGGGGTGATGTCTTACTCCAACTGCCCTTAGATAAATACCCCACATTTACAAAGCAGCACCCTAAGGTCATACCTCAGAGACCACTGGTCCAAAGGGATAGACAAAACAACTGGGATTTGTTTTATTCCCAATTTTGCTCCCAAATGGTATAAGTTGCTTACATAAAGTTACTTTGGCTTCATATATTAGCACTGGTACAAAAAAAAAACCCTGCATGCTTGTATAACGCCATGTATTTCTCTAAGTATGACAAGAATTTTTAAATACTCAGTTTCCAAGAAAGATATTCTTGTATTTAAATGTCTAAGTAGACACAGGTAGACACAAGTACATCTTATATATAGTAAATTTAGCTTGCAAAATAATTTTTAAAAAACAGGATTAATAATTTGTATAATAAGTTGATTTTTATTTTGTCTTGCATATACTTAAAATTAGCAAAACCCTTTCTAGATCATCATCCAGCACATAGATATTATCACATAGACTAAGGTATCTGTGTATCACCTTCAATCACATGATCCTACTTAGAGTTGCTTATTGGATTTCATATTAACCTCTGGTTTGCTATATGCATTCATATGTCAGGCTCTGTGCCTGGTGTTAGGGATTCAAGATACATAACTTACGCCTTGTTTTAAAAAGTAGCCATTTATTGGACAACTAATGAGCATGTTATGGTTGGAAACATGAAAGAACAATTAACTAAGTGTATGGGCACTTTCTTCAACCATGCCTTTCCCTGTATAGGTGAGAGGGCTTTGCTCAGGAGGCTGAGATAGAAGGACAACAAGGACTTGTATGAAAACTCTATGTTAACGTTCACACTTAAAATAAGAAAATAACAAATGAGTTAGAAAACTCATTAAGTCCTAAACATAGTATATTGATTCAACATTCAATACATAATGAACACCTAATTTGTACCAAGTCCTACTGTAGGTGCTGGGAATACAATAGACAAACGGGATGAAAACAGGAGAGTAATCGGGAGGCTGCTGCAAAGTTAACACAAGAAACCATGATTGGCCTGACCTAGGATCACAAGAGCAGAAATGAAAGGAAGCATTCAGATCCTGAATAGCATTTGAAGGAGAGCTGACATGATTTGCTTTTGTGCAACATGGGACAGAAAGAGACAAGTAGAGGAAGGAAAAGGAGAGGAGTAGAGGAAAAAGTTCTAAGTTCTTTGGATCAAACAAATAGAAAGGTGAAGTAGCTCTTAACCAAGACAGAGATGACTGGGGAAGGAGTAAGCTTTGGGGAGAAAGATTACAGATTGAGTTCGAGCATGTTAACTTTGAAATGCCTATCAGATACCGAGAAGGTGATATCACATAATAGAGTCTGGAATTCTGCAGAGACATCTGGACTTGAGTTAAAATTCTGAATTTCCTCTTAAATTTTTACTGAATTATCTTTAGACTTAGTGCTAATATACTTGCCTAAATCCAGAAGAGAAGAGAAAGTCGAATGGAATGGAAAATAAGAAATAGATTACTTGAAGCCAAATGATCAGATTCAGTAACTTGGTTTCAAATAATAAAATTTATCATCAAATCTTACTGCATTTAACTGAACATTAACCTTTACAGCATTACAAACAGAACACTTGATACCCTTCTTACAATACATTCCCTCTTCTATCTTTATTTACGTAGAGAAGCAATTAAAGAAAAAGTAATTTTTAAGGAAAATTTACCTTTATAGAAGAAGTTTTGGGTTGGCTAAAAAGCAGAATTTCCATAATTTATTCAAATCCCTCAGCCACTAAATTTGAACTTAAGACTACTTAAGATAAGACACACTTTCAAAATATTCCAACACAAAGCAGAGAAATATGGTTGACTTGGAGATGCAGGAAAAGTTTTAAGAGGAATGATTGCATGTGAAATGGGATTTCACTGTCTGGAAAGGTAAAGATATTAGAAAAGGGGGTAATGTGTTCTAAGTCAAATTTGACTATAGCCTACAATTCATACCGGCGATTACAAACAGAGAGACTGTGCAACAGCCTGGGGACATGCTGTGCCAGAGGGACAGACTTACAGACAGCTTCTCAGGCAATGGAAAGCCGTCTATCTGGGTGTCAGAATGAGATGTTCATATGTACATTTTATTAAGTCTGTTACCAGTGTTAACTGCACAAGAGGAAAGACACAAGTTCATAGACACTGGATTAGTTCAGAAAAGGTGAAATAAGATTGTAGCAATAGGAAAGAAGTACATTTTTAGATCTATCTGGGTGGTTGAATTCATTCAACAGGCAAAGGAAACAAAGACCACAGGATCGTATCTGAAGGAAATTTAGAGATGATTTTGTTCAACTTGTCTTTTTTAGATCTGATCTTTATGTAGGCAGATGTTCCCGAGATTTCCAGCCCCTGGATCCACACCTTTTTCCTGTTTTCCACCAAAACTGCTCTAAGTGCTGATGTGAAGGAATTTTGTGGCTGTGATCAAGAGCTCAAATTAGCCTGCATTAAAATAGGGGGAGATTATCCAGGGGGCCTGATTTTATAACACAACTACTTTAAAAGAATAGAATTTTATTTGGCTAGTTACTAAAAAGGACAATATTCAAAGCAAAAGATAGATTCAATGTACAAAAATTTCTTTGGTGCTGGCTTTGAAGAAGTAGGGGCTCACATGATAAAGAATTCAGGACATCTCTAGAAGCTAAGGGCAGCCCTTGGCTAAGAGCCAGTCAGGATATAGAGATCTCCGTCCTACCACTGTAAGAAACTGAATTTTGCCACACCAGGAGAGCTTGGAAGAGGATCTGAGCTCCACATGAGAATATAGCTTATTGACACCTTGATTTAGCTTATGAGACCCTGAATAGAGAATCCAAGCCCAGCAATGCCCAGACTTTGGACCTACAGAAGAACCATGAACTAATAAATGGGTATTGTTCTAAGCCACTAAATTTGTGACATAATAATAGAAAACTAATGCAACTTCCCTCTACAAAAAGACCAATCTCTACTCTTCTAGAGCCTGCTTAAATATACAGAGCAAAACTAAAAACAAAATCTTGAAATCATTTAACATTTATTTCCAGATAAGTCTATTAGTTTGCACAGCCCTCGATATTTTAAACCAGTATCTACCTCCCTAAAAATCCTAGCTCTACACTGAAAACCCACTTTAATAGGCTTAATCCTATTTTCATTTCCACATCTCTCCAACAACTATGCCAAAGATCTAGAAATTTCGATTCTGCATTCATATCAATAAAAGATTTAGCAATTAATCCAAAATATGTGTGTTTATTTATATATTATATAAACATAAAAATGTCAACATACTAGATTGTCTCTGAAGGTCTAGATTAATGCTTGGAACAAAATAGGCATTTAATAAATTTTTTTTGATTGTATTAATAAATGAATACAAAGATGTAACAGGGGCTTGATTTAAGTAAGTGGTCAGGCTTTCCTGATGAATTATAATTTAGTCAGAAGCTGACAGATAAGATGTAGCTTCCCAGGAGGAAAACATCAGTATGTGTTAAGACTCTGAAGCAGGAGAGAGTTTGGCACACTGGAAACACTTACAGAAGACTGCTGGGCCCACAGGAGATGGATAGGAAGCTAGGAAGTTGGAGATGTAGGCCAGAATCTGATAATGTTGAGCCTTCTAGACTAAATTCAAGAATTTTAGTTTTATCCTAAATGCAATAGAGATGCACAAGTTTTACATTGACTTTTCATTTGCATTAAAACATAGACCCTGCTCTTTCCCCACGAGAGCCAGGGAGTATGCTCGGGACATTTCCCTTTCTTTCTAGTCCATCACCACCATCCCTCCCATGTTTCAATTTCCTTTACCTAGGGTTTACTAACCAACTAGAGAAGGGAGGAAAAACGGATGCATTAGCTATATAATGAACTGGAGAAGGCAGAGGAGGCCACGCTTTCCCAATTTCAGCAGGAGGGATGACTAGATGCCCATGGCTCCATGACCAAACTTTTTTCCCTCCAGTGTTCAGATTTTAGGAAAGAAGACTTTAATTGCAAACTTTGTTACACATTAAACATTGTCAGAAGCCTACCAACTCCAAATAAGTACTGGGGAGAAGTATTGCAGAGAAGAAAATGTCTAAACAGGATAATACTTTAACCTGACAAAGAAACAAAGTGCGCGCAGGAGTTATTTTTAACCTGGCTAAAGAAGAGTAACAACAATTGCAGTTGCCATCCGTGTGACCAGCACAGGGATGGGCCTTGGACAGACACCCAGGGTCTGGCACATACGGGGGCTCAGCAAGTGCCGACTATGGGAATAAATTACAGTTCACTGAAATGTCCTTTGGTTTTCACGTAGTACATTTTGTCCACATTTTTCAATCAAATGTAGTTAGAAAGATCAACCAGAAAAAAATCTAATCTGAGGCCAAATATAGTATAACTCATAGACAGTGTTTTTAAACAAGGCTACCTCAGAGGCACTCATAAATGACCAGCAGCAACCCTCATTTATATCCACTATCTTCCCTTCTGATGAACTGTGTGTTGAACTAGACTATTTCAAGGCAATTGCCCTATTGAATTACAGATACAAAAAGGATTACGCTCATTTTAGCATGGAGAATCAGATTTCCATTCTTTAAGAATGACTAAAAACCTCAAACTTTTTCTATCCACAGCTGGTACTAATTTGAACACATCATTCCATGCTTCCTGGAGTAATCATGCAGCTTGCTTAGATTTTCTAAACATGACTGAACTGTGATGAAGCGATCAACATTCACTGCCAAGGTATTCTATAAATTACATTTTTATTCATAAATTATTCTTATCAGTGAAATACTTTCATCATAGTGGAAATTAAAGTCTGTAGAACTATAGAAGTAAAATTTGTTATAGTTTTAAATGTATGTCAGTTTTTAGTGACTATTAGATTCTACTTAGAAGATGAAAATGTGTTAAAATGTAATTATTCTCTAAACTTCTGAATATCAATTATAGCAGTTCCCAATCTCTCATGTAGGATTCCAATGGTAGTTTGTACTGACCTCTCAGTGAATTGGTTGAGTATTCTAACATGGAAGACCAAGTTTTCTTAATTCTTTATTTGACTACATATTTTTATTTTCAAGCGCAGATGTACTCTTTTTTAATCAAAACAGATGTCTGAAAATGTATATTTATAAATTATATTTATAAAACTTACAAAAGTATCAACACCATCTTTCCTAGTTAATTAAGAATAATACTGTCTCCACTAATTTTAAATAATCTATATTCCTATTAGAAACCCAAGGTACAAACATATGATCTGAGCATACACAAATAAAAGTACAGTTTACTAACCCTAACATAGTATGGATCAATGTAAAAATAGAAATTCCAGCAAAGTTGAGTGCAAAGAAAATGTCAACGTACCAGATATAAATTTTGCACTAACTTGAATTTAACAATAGCATTTATTAGACATTCACATTGAGTGATGTGGGCAAGTTGTAAGTTTTAGAGTATAAGCTCTCTTCATCCATATATGAAAAGACATTTAGCTAATAGAGACCACCCCAAATAGGTGGTGCCAAATGGAAAGGCTCAAGGGAAGGAGAAGATCTGGGAACTATAATTCAAAGAGACAACTGGAGATTAGTAGAGATGTGGAAGAAAAGATGTTTAAGTAGATTGAGTAGGCAGGGAGATACGTAAGTGGAAGCAAAATGCTTCTCAGTGAGTGGAAGTATGCTAAACTGGAGAAAAGAAAGAGTGAGGAAATAATAAGAAAAAAAGGAGAGGCCATCAAATATGGTGTTATTGAAAGGCGCTGACAAGTTTAGATGACTGCAGTAGGCAATGGAGAACAACCAACAGAGATTAACTGGTAAAGTGTGAGCTTAAAGAAAGAATGAGCCACCATATAGCTAGTTATTAGGAAAAGGTAAATTTGATAGAAAGTAATTAGATATGTACATGTAGTACAATGCAGATTACAGTGATAACACAGAATAATTAAGAAAAGCGTTAAAAGAAAGGGAAAAAGAATATCGGCAGAATGTGATGATGTATTGGGTACAGAGGAAATAGGACCAGAACAAAATGGAATGAACCCCAGAATTAGGTTAATAGATAAAATACATACTGTATACCTCCTAGAGGTAGGCTATGATTTGGCTCTGTGTTATAGCAAATAATACAAAAGAAAAAAATATTATAAATGACCATAAATAAAGACAAATTAAATGAACAAGGAAAATGCAATCATCTCTGGTAATGGGATCTAAGATGTATTTCTCCCCCAAAATCACATAAACAGGATACCATGTATTTAATGAATAATGTCCTCAACAGTTTTTCACAGTAACTATTAAATATGCTTTCTTATAATGTCTCTCAATATGAGAGGGTGGAATAATTATCAAAAATATTTTTGTAAAACTATTTCCTCAGAGACTAATTATTCACTCAGGTATACTTCCCTCTGGCAATCTGGCTTAATTCAGAGATAGACTTTGGAATAGATGGGGCAGAATTTATCAGAAACTTCTATACAAATCTGACTTTATGTGATTCTACAAAGCTGAGAATATGGATTGACACACTCTTATTAGTGTGACAAATTAAATCATCTAAAAATATTCCATTTGCATGAAAGAGAATTGAGAAAGTACCCATAAGCAGGATTAAGATATCTTAAAAATTCTTAAAGTGTCTGTCCCAATGCATGTACAGATGGGCAGTTGGGGACCCAAAACTCTATGGACCACAGCTATCATAATATTAGTTTTTAAACCAAGTATTACTGAACACATAACTTATTTATAAAAATATCTTAATAAAATTTCTAGGAAAAAATGTTTTTTTCTTTTAGAAACTACAAGGAAAGCAGGTTATATATGTTCTGCTTGAAGGCAAAATGAGTTGATATGTTTTATAAGAGTCATTAGTATGACAGCTCTATATAATGAGGCATCTCATGAGAATCTATCAAAAATGACAACTTTGATTTGAAATAGTTAATACGAAGCAATTCTTAGGGGAGTAATCATAAAGCAGAGTTAATTGTCTACTAAGAACACTCTAGTACCCAGAGACTAAACTGAACCATTGACACTGATGAAGAAATGAGAAACATACTGGTTTGTGGGGATTTGCTTGAGGGTGGATATGAACAAATGAAATGTTAGTTTCATATTTTGTAGGGCAGATAAATAGAGATGTCTTTGGAGGACAATCTTAGGTTAACAAAATATGCCAGGAAAAAACAATTTGGGATAAATATGTATCCATAAGCTTTGAAATCATGAGAGTGAATGAACATTTAAGGGATGTATTTATAATATCAGAACAGCAGATGACAAAGAATTGAGGCTCTGTTAAGTCAATAGTTGGGTAATAAAGTAACAGAGGAAAAAGATCATAAAAACTCAAGTAAGCCAAAAAATGTCTGGCACACATGATACTTAAGAAATATTTGTTTAACAAATGGGAGAATAAATGAATACATTAATGGATGGGTTCATAGATATGCACAAAAAAGTGTCACCAGTGCTGTCATCAATGTTTATTGATGAACGAGTGTCACAGTGCTGACTGTAATCAAATGCTACTTGACACCATTCCTATTTTCTAAGAACTGTGGCTGTGCAGAAAACCTTGAGAGATTAAAATATACAAAGGAGTCCTAATCTAAAGTTTGGGCAATGCTCTATAAGAGAGAAAGAAAAGTTTGGATTTTTCATGGATTCCATGAGAGAGAAAGAAAATATGAAAGGAAAGATGGAAGGAGAAAAATCAATAGAGGAGAAAAGATCAAAGGACAGATTGAGATTAAAGACTGTGAAATTAAGTACCCAACAGAAGAATCCCTAATTGCCAAAATATTTTTCAGAACAAAAATATGTACTGTTTAATGTCATGTATATACATCTTTTATGTATTTATCATAAAATGTTCAGTTAGGCTATTGTACATAAAAGGCACTTAGTGTGACTTAGAATTGTCAAAATCATGCAAAAAAAAAATTTTCAGAAGCAGCCAAAAATTTATATCAAAATATTCCAGTGCCAGCAGATGTAATGTTGGGGGGGCATGGGGAGGGCTGTACAACTCAGAGAAGACAAGTAGTGATTCTATAGCATCTCACTAAGCTGATGGACAGTGACTGTAATGGGGTTGGTGGGGGGGACCTGATGAAGGGGGTAGTTTAATAACCATAATATTGCACATGTAATTGTAGATTAATGATACCAAAATAAATTATAAAAAAAAATAATAAAATAAAAGCTCAGTCAAATCTATTTTCCAGTGCCAAAACATGTTTGGGAGATCTGTTTTGGTGATGCTAGAATAGCTTCTATCAGACTAGGGCCTCCTGCAACTGTGAACTCTAGGGAAAACAAAAATAGTTTTTTGCTTGAGGTATCAGATAATGGAATGTGGAACTGCCAGAATAGTTGAAAAGGTGGGAGCCACAAAAGTGGAGTTTGAACTTCCCTGAAATCCTTGGTTCATATTTTGATTTTACACATAGCCAAACAACACTGGGGGCGGGCAGCAGATGCAAGACTGAGTGAACATTGTAGTTGCTTCCTGACGCAGGGGAGACAGAGTTTGGCGTTTGAATCCAACCAAAGGGATTGGTAATCAGTTCAGGTCTCATATTAAAATCTCAAAAGGGCTATACATTTACTTTACTCTGTGTGCCAGGATTGAAGAATTTCCTCTGTACATAAGGGTGAAATCAAAACCACACATTCATAAAATTACCATTCAGTATCTTAATGGCCTGTTAGAATACAGTTCAACACTATTCAGAAGACAGCAGAATCCAGAGTTTCTGCAAATCATCACTAACAAATACCCAAAATAAGTGTAAAAATTACTAGGTGGGCAGGAAAATCTCTCATATTTAAGAGGGGAAAAGCATTCAATAGAAAGAGATTACAGGATAACTCAGGTGTGAAAATTAGCAGAAAATGAATTCAAAGAAGCTATTAAAATATTTATTTGACTTAATGGAAAATATGGTCATAATTAGAAAACAAATCAGAAATTTCTGAAGAGCAGTGAAAGTAATGAAATAGAACTAAATATGAATTCTAGAAATTAAAAATACAATATCTGAAATGAAAAGTCATTGAACAGATTTAACACCAGATTAAAGATGGCAGAATTCAGTCAATAAACGTATCAATAGAACTTCATCCTGAAAAATAAAGAAAAAGAAAAGGTGAAACAATTTAATAAGGCCTCAGTCACTTAAAGGATGATATCAAGAGGTACATAATTTGAGCCCCAGAAGAATAAGACAGAAGAGAGCAGAAAAATATTTTCAAAAGTAATGGTCAAAATTTTCTCAAATTTTGAAAAAATATGAACTTACCAACAAAAAGCTAAATGAACCCAGAGCAAAACAAATGCAACAAAAACCATACTCGCCATATTATCGTCAAACTGATTAAAAGATAAAGGAAAAAAATTCTCAAAAAGTACCAGAAAAAAAGAACATACTTCATACACAAGAGCCAATGATATAATGATGGCAGCTGACATCTCAGCAGAAACAATGAGTACTAGAAGACAAAGGAACAACTTCTTTAAAGCAAGAAATATTGGGCGGGTGGGAACATATTGAATCCTATATCCAGAGAAAAAAATCCTTCAAAAGCAAAGAGAATAAATCTATTTTTCAAATAAGTAAAATCTGAGAGAATTTGAAATTAGCATATCTGCACTAGAAGAAATTCTAAAGGAAGATCTTTATTTAGGGAAATGACACTAGATGAAACTCATAACTACTGGAAGAAATGAAGAACACCAAAAATCTTAGTTATATGGGAAATATTTGTGGTCCTTCCTGAATTTATTTAAATGTCTACTGGCTCAGTTAGTGAAAATAATACAATAAATTGTAGGGTTTACATGTACACAGATATAAATTACTTAAAATTTATAGATTTCAAGTGTATAACAATCAGAACAAAATATGGCAAAATACATTGAATTGTACTTTTGCAAACTTCATATATTTTAGGTGGAGTACCATACTAATTTAGGCAGGTATGATAAACTAAGGAATCATGTTGTAATCCCTTGAGGAACCACTAAAAATAGTAAGATAAAGAAAGCTAAAACTATTCAATTAACTCAAAGGAAGGCAAGAAAGAACAGAGGAACTAAAAAAGAGATAGGACAAATAAAAAATAAATAGTAAACAATAGCATTAAACTCAAATTAATAATGACTTTAAATATAAATATATTAAATGCTCCATTTAAAAGGCAGAGATTGTCAGATAACAATGAAAGCCTCAGTTATGTGCTGTGCACGAGACATGTTTTGCTGACAACCAGACACAGTTTAGATATAATGCAAATAATTCAAAAGTAAGGCTGGAAAAAGATACACAATGCAAACAGTGAACTGCAGAGTGTGTATGTATATTAATAGCAGATGAAAAACCTTTAAGACAAGAAGTGTTCCCAAAGATAAAAGAGATGGTTTATAATGGCTCAGTTAAGAAGTGTAACAATTACAGATACATACGCGTTTAATAACAAAACATCGAAGTATACATGAATTAAATATTGACAGAACTGAAAGAACTAGACAAATCCATAGTCATAGTTGGCTATTCTAAGCTTCCCTTCTCAGTAATTGATGAATAATTTAGTGAATAATTTGACAAAGCTACCAAGACATTTCAATGAGGAAAAAGAAAGCCTTTAAACAAATAGTTTTGTTAAAATTGAATACATGTATAGAAAACGAACTTTAAATCAGACCTCATACTACACACACACAAAATCTGAGATGAGTCATGGACATAAATGTAAAAGCTAAACCTATAAAATTTCCAGAATAAGACACAGAATAATATCTTCATGATCTTGAAGTACACAATTTCATAGGACACAAATACACTAATGTGAAATCAAAAATTGCTAATTTGGATTTCATCAAAATTAAAATTACCTGCTCATTCAAAGGTACCATTAAGGAAAAAGAAAGTCAAGCCATTGACTAAGAGAGAATGTTTGTTATATATGTATATCTAGTAAAAGACCTGTATCAAAAATATATAAAGAATTCCTATAACTTAATACTAAAAAGAAAAACAACTCAATAGAAAATGGGCTAAAGACTTGAACAAAACTTCCCAAAAGAAGATAGGACATCCACCCTTTGCACATTCCAATATGCTTGAACTTCTATTTCTGTAGTTTAATTAAATAACATCTGTCTGCCCAAAACAGGGGTTAAAAATCTGTTATTATTATATTGAATGCAATAATAGTGAATACAAATCATATATTACATTTATTTGAAATTTAAAATAGTAGACACTAATATTTTCTAGCTAATATTTAATAAATCTAGAAGTTAATATGAGTAATCACATAAAGTAAACATCACTGCTAATTCTTCTGGCTACAAAATTGCTATATAAATAACAGACATACATCATAATCTGTGACCAATCATGTCCCTTCTATCAAAGCCTATCACAGATTATATATGAGTGGTCAATAACTAGGTTAAAGGATTTAACATTTTTCATCATCACTTAAATGAAAATTAAGCTTACAATAAAATAGAAATTCTTTTACACCAAAGAGAATGTCTAAAATTAAAATGACTGATAACATCAAATTCTGTGGATACTGAGATGTAATTAGAACTTTCATACGTGGCTGTTGGGTGTATCTCTTAAAAAGTACAACCACATTAGAAAACTGTCTCTTTCTTGACTATGACCCAGCATTTCTACAAAAAAAAAAAAAAAAAAAAAGACATACAAAAACATCTCTAGCAGTTTCATTCACAACACTTAGTTTGGAACAACTCACAAGTTGATCATAGGAAAACAGACTCACAAATAATGGGATATTCATATGATGGAAAATGACTCAACAATAAAAAAGAGATTACTGAAACCCTCAGCCGAATGAGTTTTAGCACTATGTTGAAAGATATAGACCAGACATAAAAGTACATACAGTCAAGAACAACTGAAACTAATTTATGTTGATTGAAATCGACAGTGGTTGCCTTGGACCATGGGTGCCTGAGGGAACTTTCTGAGATAGAAGTATTCTGTGTGTTTTTAAGTGGTGATTACATGAGTGTATGCATCTGTGAAAACTCACTGAATTGTACACTTAACTTATGTGGATTTCACTGTATATAAAATAATTTCCCATAAATAAAAACATAAAAAGAAAACCTAAAAACACAAAAAGAGAAAGCTTTACCATAAAAATGTATCAATAATATTGAATACAAATTATATATTACATTTATATAGAAATTTAAAATACTAAACACTAATATTTTCTAGCTAATATTTAATAAATCTAGAAGTTAATAGAAAAAATAATCATGACCTTTATTGTATTTCCCATATTTCCACACTAAAAAAGTCTTACAAAATAGTCCAAGAATGTCATCAACTACTTTCAATTACCTTTTGGTAACTGTTTAATCTCTAGGTGTAGTTCCTAATAGTACTTCTGAGGATAGAGTTCTATCCAGCTTTAGGAAGCATGTCTTATACAGTTACCTGTAGTAACATCCTAAATGCAAAGTTGTACATTTTAATTCTAAACTTCAAAAAAATTAGATATTTCATACACAACAAACATTAATGTACTTGTGCTCAAGAAAATACAAATGGCATCTCAGTTTTAGAAAAATCCTGTGTAAAGTAAGCTTATTCAACTAGTAATTGACAGAAAATTGGGCTACTGATTTTTAATATTTATTCATATTTTAATAACTATATATTTTATTGTGATATGTATGGAATAATATTTATTTAACATTGCAAATTGTTTTTTAATATATTTATTGAAGTATAGTTGATATACAATATTATATTGGTTTCAAGTATACAATGTAGTGATTCAACAGTTATGTACATTATTAAATGCTCACCCTAATTAGTGTAGTTACTGTCAACATAGAAAGATGTTACAGAACCATTGACTATACTCTCTATGCTGTACTTTCATCCCTGTGACTAATTTATATTATGATTGAGATTTTGTGTCTCTTTATCCCATCTACCTATTACACCCACTAACCTCAACCCCTCACCCGTGGTAAACATCAGTCACTTCTCAGTGTCTGTAAGTCTATTAATATTTTGTTCATTTTGTTTGTATGTTTTGTTTTCAGATTCCACATCTAAGTGAAATCATTTGGTATTTGTCTTTCTCCACCTGGCTCATTTCATTAGCATAATACCCTCTAGGTCCATCCATATTGTGGTGAATGGCAGGAGTTCTTTATTTTTCATAGCTGAATAATATTCCATTGTATATATGTACCACATCTTCTTTTTCCATTCATCTACTAGCAGACACTTTGGTTGCTTCTATATCTTGGCTGTTGTAAATAATGCATCAATAAGCACACTTTATTGTTTTTAAAGTAATAATTCTTCAATAAGGTATACAGACACAGAATCAGTGGGTGATTTATTCAAGATTGCAGTGAATAATAGGTGGTAACAATCCAAATTACAACAATAACATTAATATGCTAAGAAATGTTACCTCTTTGAATTTTGAAAGTGTTTAATTCTATTGTGGCTGCTACTTATGCATGTTTTATATTTATAAAATAGCATCTTCTCCCCAAATTTTTGTATGCCATGAAACTTGTAATACTTGAAATTCACTAAATTATGGTTAACAATAATTTGTACAACCTTCTAGTATTCAAAGCCTTTTAAAATATTCATATTGCATTGGTTTTAAATTGAGTCTAAATTTAATGTTATAATGGAATTTTGCTATCACTAAAACTCATTTATTCCACATTTCAGAGTTTTTACACCATTAGTTAAGTATTTTTCCCTGAAGCTTCTAATCTTATAGGAACATCAGGCACATTCCCAAAGCTTTCAAGTAATGTGGTTACCAGAAAAAAAGAAGAGGGTTTTGGCATGCACACACATATGCTTAATTTACTTAAAAAGGGAAGTAAAAGAGAATAAGAAAAAAAATGGGGCAAAATGGGGGAGGAGGTTGATATGTAAAGGCTGTTATGAAAAGTATCAGCTACAGCTGCATAGGACAGGAATGGAAAATAGGGTAATAAGATACTCCCCAGTTCCTAAATAAGTCAATAAAAATGCTGCTTGGAGAACAGCTGGCATTAGCTGGACCTGGGATGAAGAAAAGTGGGTGCCTGGAGTCCACTTAATGGAAGGTAATAGAGCATCGATGGAGTCAAGAATTATGCAGAGTAACTCAAATTCATTTTTTACAAAAGGAATTACATTTAAAAGAACTTTAAAATTTAAAATTTATAATTTGATACATAAGATAATTTCATAATAGCAAACATTACACCTATGGAACTGATCTAGGATAAAACAAGTGATATGAGTCTAGGAACTTAAAAGAAATTTCCCTGAATGGCTTTAGTATATTACAGATCTTATTGTATTAAGCAATAGTATTTTTAGTAATATAGGTTAAGCACACATTTGATCATAGGAATTTAGTTTTCCTGAATTTTAAATACATATTTGGACAAAAGTATGTCTATATTTAAATCATAATTATATCTGAACAAATTAATGAGAAAATTCATATAATGGGTCTGAATTCCCCTACTTCATAATGATTCTATTTAGATACTGTGAAACAATGGGAAAAAACTATTCTAATCTGAATGATTGTAAATGATTTGTTGAATTTCTAAGGAAAAGGAGGTGTCACAATACAGTAGAAAGATTTTTGTGTCAGGAAGAGTTCTGCTGATAATTAGTATCATTTAACTTAGTAGACACTTAACTCTGTGCTTCGTTTCCCATGTTTGCAAAATGAAATGACTGAATGAGTTTATCTCTGAGATCCAATGGAGATTTAAAATTATATGATTCTAAGTTTTAAGAGCACAAGAAAAAAAATTTGTTTCATACAGTCTTCTCAGTAATCCCTAGCACAGAACTTCATATGTATTAAATAATTTAATCTAAAATAAATGGATAAAAAGGGTATCATGCATGATATTAAACATGGTGTCCAGTATTTTCACCATAAACATCTTTGCCACAAGCATTTTTGCCACATAAATAATTGTCCCTGAGGCAATTTTGCTGTGAAAGATGAAATCACAAAAAATAAAAAAGGGACATTCATGAAAAAGGAAATCATGAAACATGAAAACGAATACTCAAATTAAAATACTGTGAAATACTAAATATTTCAATGCATTCAAAATCTATAGTGTAGATTCATGGCAATACTCATGGTAATCAAGTACAATAATAGATTTACCTAAGCACCTGTCTTCAAAGCCTTTCATTCATAGCATACATTTCTGTGCTAGTTAATTTGTCTCCTCCTTTGCATCACATTTTTCTTTTTTCACTAAAATTTGTCCCTTTATCAAGAAAGGTATCAGTTTCCAAATACTGGGATACATATTTGTGACTCAGATTTTTTTCTTTTTAACTCTTTGAAATCTAGATTTTAAACCCTATCAACCAACAGGTTATTAGACCATTTGCTTGTTGTTAGTCATGATCCAGCCTCGGTCTCGGTCTCGGTCCCTCTCATTTGTTGGTTGTGGGTATTTTTTTTCTAGATATCATTAACATGTAATATTATATTAATTTATGGTATACAACATAATGATTTGATATTTGTATATACTGTGATCACCACAATAAGTCTGGTTAACATCCATCACCACACAAAGTTACAACTTTTTCTTCTTGTGATGACAACTTTAAAGATCTACTCTCTTAGCAACTTTCAAGCATACACTATTATATTATTACTATAGTCACCATGCTGTACATTACATCTGAGTTTTGTATTGCATTGTGAAAGCCTTTTTTCTACACTGTTGTTTGTTCTTGGCATATTGTCATATGTCCACTGAGAGTTCCAAAGTACTATGGGAAATGGGAAATATACATGATATATATAATATACACAATTATAATAGACATATTACAACATAATAGATATAATAAAAATTAAATATAATAAATACCAAATTTTAGATAGTATATCAAATATGCACTATATAGATATATTAGTGTGTATATATACATATATATGATGCTTACAGCAAAATTACCTAGAACCATTAAACATACCCTCATGAATGGCCTTCTGCTTTGAAGAAGACGTAGGTATATTTTCTCTATTTATCCCACTAAGTACAACAAAAATCGAGGATGTTAAATATAAAACAAATATAAGACTCAAAGGTGGAGAGAAGTCAGAGCAAGAACAAGGAACAACACAGTGGTAAGTTCCCTGGGTTTTCTTTTCGCCTCATATATCCCAGATGCCCACCACTTGGAAATGCCAACCAGCTCAGACCAAAAACGCCCTAGTGGAAGCCTACTCTCTCTAGGCAAAAGCTTCATATTATGCAGTGAGTATTACCCTGATACCAACACTAGACAAAAATCAGTGAAAAAAACCCAAACTCACAAAACAACAGACCCATGTTCCTCATGAATATAGACACAAAATTCCTTACCAAAATATTGGCAAATAGAAATCAGAAATATATAAGAAGCACACCGTGATCAAGTGGGGTTGATTCTAGAGACCAAAGGCTTGTGTTCAATATTAGAAAAACCAGTCAATGTAATCTGCTATATTATCAAGCTGAAGAAGAAATTCATATGAACATATCAATCAATACCCCAAAAAAACATTTATATAAACGTTCTTGAAATGGCAGAAGTATAAAAATGGGATAATAAATTAGTGATTGTCAGAAGGTTAAGATGAAGGAAGGTGCAAGGAGGGCGGTGGGCAGGAATTAGATGTGGCCATAGAAAGGCAACACGAGGGATTATTCTCATGGAAATATCCTCTGTTTCGACTGCATAGCTATAAATATGGTAGTTGTGATACTGTATTATAGTTTTACAAGACGTTCACATCTTGGGGGAAACTGGATAAAGGAAATACAGTATTTCTCTGTATTATTTCTTATAACTGCATGTGAATTACAACTCTCTGTAAATAAAACGTTTAAAAAGAAAACATACCCAAGAAGACCTGCCCTTCTTAACTTACCACATGACTGTCTAATGGTTTTGTGGCTGAATGTTTCTACTTATGGTGCCCAACTATGCATATTGAGTGTTTACTGCATGTCTATCGCTCTTCTAGTCTTGCATATTGACCGGATGATTCATTCATTCACTCATCTCCCATATCATATTTATTGAATAGCACCACAAGTTAGACACATTTTCAGGCACAAGATGTGAACTACCCAAGGAAAAATCCCTAACCTCACGGAGCATGTGTTGTAGTGAGGACAGATCCATAGACAATCACACAAGTAATAGAGAAAAGTAAAGCAGGAAAGGGGGATAGAAAATTCTAGCTGGGAGGAGGTTCAATCGTAGGTCAGATGCTTTTTGAAGAGGTGGCATTTGAAGATAAATTTCTAAAGATGAAATAGGAGACATATTCATAATGAAAGAAGAGAACGCTAAGTTGAAAAAGGACCTTATGAGCCACGGAAATGCCTATGAACTTTATTCTTCGTGACCGGGGAGGCTCGGTAAATGTGTAATGAACAAAGTTGTCTCCATTTAAAGAGATTGCTGCGGTATTCTAGGAGGATGCCCAAAACACAATCATTATTTTTAGAGTTGCTTATGTTGTTTCCTACTCTAAATTTATCAGAGTTCCCAATTTTCCATGATGTTATAGTCAAACTTCTGCTACAGTTATGCTAAATGCAGAGCATAGTCAGGTCTTCTTTAGTTATTCAGTCTCCTGCCTACACGCTTTTGAGTACACTAGGCACGCTTCCATCCCAGTCTGACCTCAGTGGTACATTCCTACATTCCGAAGTATGTTTTTCCTTGCTGTGTCGCGGAATTCCTACTTAGGCCCCTCTAGCTTTATTCTCACTATTTTCAGGGATAGTGAGGGTGCCTCACCACGAGCACTTTAGCATACCAATAATCTTTAGCTGTCCCTACCCCCAACCAACCTAGGACAGCTCATATAAAAAGAAGAACGTTCTTTGTGATGTACAATTGACATTTTCTCACGGCATACTGAGAACAACAAAAAAGATTTTGAAAACTTGGCCACTCATTAATCTGTATCACACATTCTAAGTAAACATCAGTATACCTGCCTATAAAATTCCAGGTTTAAGGCCATATCATCATATCCAATTGTCTAAGTTCTGCAGCTACCAGTGAGTAACACCCAATTCTTATTCCACTTCTTTATACAGCCTGCAATAAAATCTATTTCGCCTGAATTCCACATTGATTGAATCTCCAATCCATACAATTGACCAACAGACTTACGCAGATTTGTATTTAATTGCTCTGTATTTATTGGCTATGTCTTTACAATGATGGTGGAATTATTTGGACGTGAAGAACAGAAATCAGTAGTGCCATTCGGGATTCAAACTTGGGTCTTGAATCCCAAACACAGAGCCTCCAATAGTAAGCATGAAGGAAGTATATACTGGTCAAATGTCCACCATACTACACATGTAAAACATTTCTCGTCTGATATTCACTCATAAGAAAAGTATTATATTTAATACTTAAGTCTGTATGAAAGATATTTTGTAAAACACATGAATTTCAATTAGAGTAGCAGTGCTAATAACTATTTCTCTCTGATTTGTGACAGGCAACTATAATAGCTTTTGTGCTGTCAGCAATTACTGACTGATAAGTAGAATGTGTCAATTCACTGGCTTAAGAACAAATAGGGATCGCTCAATTTTCCTGCATGTTTGACTTTTCTCTCAACTGAAGAGGTGGGTAGGAGAGCAATGTTAGTGGGATGCAGACAAAGGCAAGAGTGAACTTTGGAATTAGTGCATTCATTTGCAACCCTGAGAAACACTTTTACCACCCCCTGTCAGCCTATTTAATGGTACTTAAGAATGGTATGAATTCTTATAAATGACATAAATATTTTACTTTTTAAAAGCTGGTACATGGAGATCAGTTTGTGCAGTAATCTCTGCACTGTCCAGAGAGGTCCACAAAATGGGGATCCAAAGCGCCTAAGAAAAATATTTCTTAAATAGCTCTCAGGGGCATGGTGGTCAAGGCTTTTCAGGAAAGCATGAGAGTATACATAATATTCTAGTGCACAGGACAGGGATATTTGAAAGAACTAAAGAGTGGGGGAAAAGCAGGGGAATTGAATACATTCTCTCAGAATCATACTGTATCGTTCGTTAATACATTGGCAAGCTCCATGGATTTCCAGTGGATCCCCGGAGGTGCCTGATACCTCCTCTTATTGGACAAAAAGCAGATAAATCACTGCTGAAAAGAACATTCCTACAAACCACAACTGCACATTTCACTTCCCCTCAATTAAGTTTTAGGAATCCCAGGGATGTATTTTTTTCTCTTTTGATTCTAAATTACTGAACTTGGAAGAGCTTTGAATAAATCCACACTAAAATTACCTTCCAGAGAAAGAACAAGTTTTTAAAAATCAACATTAAATCACATTTACTAAGAGTTGAAAATAACCCAAATAAGGGCATGCATTTTGAACTAATTTGAGATTCTAAAAGTTAAGTCTTGCACGTACATGGACTGGCCCTAATATTGCATTGGTACATATGATATATTTTCACACAAAAGGCTGTTAAAAGTACCAAGTTTGGAGGCCTTCATCTATATTTGCCCTAGTCCAACATGTTTGACTGTGACAGTGGAACCAGCTCAGACACTGCACACTAATCCCCTCATAAATTCGATCACCAGGATGCATACTTAACTGTGCCCAGATATGACCAAGTTTACACTGAGAAAAATACCCAACAATCCCTGGAAGGAATGTTAAGGTCAGACACTAGGCAGTGAGAGCATGAGTCAAATTTGATTTTCCTTTATGTCAAAAATAAGTACAGAGTCAGTGACTCAGAGCTGACTATACACTGTGACTAATCTTAGGCCACCATAAATTAGAAGTTTGTAGCAGCTATAAAACTGTTTCCATTCTGAACAATGAATCTCTAGTTCTCACCAGTGTCTCATCAACAAACAATTCATGTGAACCAAGATAAAAGCAAATTATTTGCCTAATGAAAATTGTAATCATAAATACAACTACCTACTAGATCTGAAACTTAATTTTAAAGATAAAAAATTATTTAAATATTTTTGAAGCAGCAGTTAACACTCATGTTTCTTTCATATGAATGACTTCCTATAATTTAAAATTTTTTTACATTTGCCTGGGAGAAAATATATATAATTTTGTCCTAATGGAAATGTGGAAATAATATATTAGAGTGGAGTAAATACCCTTCTGACAAGTTATGAATTTCTTGAGAAAACAATTTCTTTCTTTCTTCTACAAACATTTGGGAGACTAGAATGCCCAGGCTGTCTGCTAGGAATTGTGATTAAAATAAAGACAGATAAGACATGGTTCCCAAAGCAAAGAGGTTACAGTGGAATAGAATGCTATTCAAATTTCAGCACTGTATTACCCACATTATCTTGGTTAACTGAAGATTTGTGAGTCTTAATTTCCACATTTTTATTCTGCAGGTCTGGAGTAGGGCCTTAGAGATGTACATTCTGAGGCAGGGAGTCAGAAACCTAAACTTTGAGAAACATTTATCTATAGTAGTAAGTACAGTGTGTCTAATATTTACCTGATTCATTGATCCAGAAGCCCTTCCACCTCCACCCATATAGTATTTTACCCCTGAGTTGAGATCCAATCCAAATCCTTAATTAAAGGATTTTTTACCAAGACCCGCACCTTAAGTTCCTCAAGTGTATATTGTACTTTGAGTATGTTTCTCAGTTCTACTAACAGAGCTTCCTGCTTTCCTGTGACTGAGCAGTCAGTCACCCTGAGCCCCACTGGCCTCAGTGATCAGGGGGGGTCCTCTGCCTTGTTTGCAGAGCCCTGAACCTGTCCTTTACCACAGAATTCTTTTCCTGTCTTTTTTTCCGTAGTTCTCTAAAACAACCCCTGTCCAAAGATCATAACCATTTTACCTAGTGCTAGACCACCTGCCTGGATTTGAACATATTTCCTTCTTGCAGACTGCATATCAATAATCTGCTGGCCACCCACTGGGGAAAAACACCTGTCACCCCTTTCTGGACTTCTCTGACACTGTTTGCTTCACTGCTACATATCACCTGCCATTAAAGTCCCAGGGTAATCTACTAAAGGATTTCCCCAAATTTACAGAGCAATCAGTAAGAGATGCTTAAAAGTACAGATTCTTACGCTTCACCTCTTGAGGCTCTGATTCAGTGAGTCTGAGGTGAAGTTTGAGAATCTGTAGTTTATAAGCTTGGTCTTGAAAAAACACATTTAAGCTGGGCTTTTAAGAATGAATGCATCTTATGTGACAGAAGCGGAGAAGAACAATATAGTTACAGGAAGCAAAGAAATCTGATGGTGGAAAAGTGTTGGGTATGTTTAAAGAAGAGAATATAATCAGTTAGTTATTAGCCTACAGATGCTTAAGAAATGTTTTTTTGAACTGAATATATGAAATCTAATACACTGAATAAATGAAGTTTGGCCAGAGACATCAGCTATATAAAGAGATGACATGGAGGGACATAAGAATGAAAAGCTAGACAGAAGGCAGATTCTAATTGGTGATGACTTCTGGGTTACATTTTGTACACCACAAGTAAAACATCTGGGGCATTCTGGGCCATCTCTTTCAGTGGGTCTTTCCTTACCACTTCTGTGCTTCAGGCACCCAAACATGCATGTCTAATCCTTACCTGTCAGATAATAAATTTGAACTGCCAACACACAGATGCTCTAAATTGTGTGTTAGAGCCAATCCAAAGTGAATGGGTGGAAAGATAAGGCTGATGGGCAGGCTAGACAAGTGTAGGTGATAAGGCTACTCAGGGTATGACTACAGGAAGCAACAAAAGTCTGATATAAAATGGGGACAGTCAAGTTGGAGAGGAAGGGACAAACTGCAGAGCCATGGTAGAGACTCAGCTGATAGATCTGATTATGTATAGGAGAGAGAGGAGAAAGAATCACTTAAAAATATGAAGCTTGGTGCCCAATGGAGTATAAAGAACAGGCATAGAAAAGTGAGGAAGAAAATGAGAATTCATGTAGCGTAAATTCCATTTTGAATGTGCTTATGGTTGACATACCAATCAGGTCCTCAGTTGAAATTTTCTAACAATTTGAATGTATGTGTATGTGTGCGTGTGCAAGAGAGAGAAGAGGATAAAATGCAAGAGGAAGTACATTAAATTGATGGAGTGATAATGTTCAGGAGGAAAAGTGAAATTGAAACCAAAAAGAGCAGGCGGGATCTTGAAGAAGGGAAGGCAATGACATCCCAGAGAGAGGCTGTCTGGAGAGCATGAACAGATAGGTTAATTTTGAAGGAGGAGAAATCAGTATCTTTGATGGTATTAGTAAAATGAATAATATTTAAAAATATGGATCATAGTGGGGGTAAGGACGGAAAAGTGGAGAAAAATTGGGTGATGCTGATTTTGAAAGAAGAGAAGGGCTAAAAGATGTTTCCAAGATAAATGATCTGGATGTGCCAGAGGCAGACAATTATGCTCATTCCCACCTTCCCAATTAGGGAGGACTTCCAGGGAAGTGATGTTATCAGGAAGGAATCAAGTGTTCATTTATATGAACAGGCACGATATTAGAGAAGGTAGAAGGATGGAGATTATGACACAGGATGGACCATTGTTAGGAAGAGCAAGAGTTTTCTTTGTAGTCTAGAGTTTAGTGACCTGGATATTTTTATTCAAATAATATGCAAGATAAATGCTGGTCTATAGGAAGGAAATGGATGCATGGCCTGTAGCGTTTGGGTCCCCAGTTGTCCATCTACACCTTCATCGGGACAGACACTTTCAACCTCACAATGTTGTGCAGAGGGGCCAATGGGCTACACAGCTGGTGCTCAGGGGATTAAAAAAGCATGCGTTTATTTTTGAATATTTCTTTCATACCTTTCGATAAACGTTCTGTGGAGATTACAAAGGGTATTGACAAATGTATGACACAATCCACAGGTGAATCGCCAGTTTCGGGTTAGTTACCTGTTTCAGGCAGCGTACTGATGTTGCATGTGCGTTTGTCACCTTCACCAGCTGAGGTTGAAGCTCTTATTTCAAAGACATATGAAGTATCGGCCAGAAGGTTCACGAAAGTATACATCTGATCTCGGGGAGAGACTTCTGTGGTGTTCCTCTCAGCTGTTACCATATAATGCGTGATCACTCCATTGGCCTTGCTGGGTGGATCCCAGTTCACCACAGCTGACTGCCAGCTGGTCGCCATACACCACACATTCTGTACGGCACCCGGAACTTAAGAGATTAAACAAATGCCCAAAGTTAAAATCCATACACATGAAGTAGGTAAATGATTTAGTTATGATTGCTAGCATGTGTAGGAGCAGAGACAGGCCAAAACTTTAACGTATCACCCTTTCAATGGGTGCTCAGGGAGTTCTCAACATGGGTCAAACCTAAGAGCATTTGGTCTATTTTCTACGCTCTCATGTTCATCTTTACAATATTGTGAACCAGTCCTTGAGTATTCACCTGGGCCCAAGCAGCAATCGCACCAAAAACTCAGAAACAGCTGTGTAGACTTAAGCTTGGGCTGCGCTTGAAGCCTGCTTTCTTTAGCTCTTAATTAGAAAGAGACATTCTTAGTGATACTTTATATGCAAAACACAGACGTGGGTGCCTCCCTGATGTGACACATCAGGGGCCTCAGAGGACGAGGTAACGTGGAACCAATTTAGGGGTTTTCCTTGTATATTTGGATGGATTCTGTGGAAGAACCGTGAAGACCTTATCCCTCAGTACCTTTTAAAAAATCATGCCAAGAAAGATTTAAATCAGTTTTTAATTCTGTCCCAGTTTTTTCTAGAACTTCCCTAAATTTACATGGAAATAACTCAATATCTCAGAGGTCCCATAATCTTGTGAACCTGGTTGAAGAGCAATAATACCCCAGCCTGCCAGGGACTGCAGATTGGAGAGACGGGTTACTTCGCATGGAAATGTCGGGTTATCTAATGTCCTCTACTGTTAGCATAGCTTTTCATGTTAAAGAGAGGCTGCTAGAAGGAAAACTAGCATATAGTCAATTTATAGATTACAAATAAGTAGTGAAAGGAAAACAACCTGCTGTCATTATACAAAAATTATTTATTTAAGGAAAACTCAATCTTTGACTTCTTATGGTTCTCCTGGCATTAATTTTTATCTTTACAAACCCTTCTTCCTCTATAAGATAAAGGCATCAGAGCTAAAGGACAATTATTTAGGGGATATGTGGCATTTTAAATGAAAGAAAAGATCATTTTTGGTTGATTCAGGGTTCTGGCAATGAAATATTATTAATTATGTGCTTCCTTATTTTCAAAAATATGTAACAATATTTTCATAAAGTAAATTAGCAGGAAATAGTTATTTGCTTAAGTTTAGTTTAAGCCTGGATTTTGTGAACATTCACTTCACTAACTCTATGAACCTAAAAGCAATTAATTAATCAGCTGTGATTTTAACTCTTAAAAGTTGAAAATTTTCTTTTATTTAACCAATCAAGGCACAGAAACTGTGGAATAACTCTATTTTACTGATAAAAATATTTATTGGTTTATAGGGCACTCTTTACAAGATTAGCCTTGATTTTTATTAACCTGATACATGTACCAATTGCTCATATTTTTTTCTCTATCAGTTTAACATTTCTACATAGCATCATTCGATACTAATGAGCAGCATATGCATTCCCTACGGTGATGTCTACCCTTCACTAGAGGTCAGAGACTGATGTTCTAGTTCAGTTTTTCACTCATTTTTTCAGCCCTTTTAATCTGACCTGCATGAATCATGGCTCCTTCATCTGTAATATGGGAATAGAGGCAACAGTAACATTTTTTTGAGCACTTACTGTGTATTCCACAAGTCTAATAATTACCTTATATGGATCTTTTCAAATGTTTTTCACCAACCTTCTCAGTGGCCACTGCTAATGTGTGTTTCTTTTCAGTTAAGGATATAGAGGCTCAGAGGAGCCATAGGCCTTTGCCAAAGTTACACAACTCATCAGTCACAGAGCTGAGCTTCAAATGAGACGCTCTGACTTAAGAGCATGCACACTTTTATCCACTATAAAAACTATTTACCTAGCCTATCTTATAGGCATGCTGTGACAAAAAAAGGTCTCAGGTATTTGTAAATTAATGAAAGAATGATTAATTTATCAGTGAGTGGTCTCCAATATCAATTTAGAGATTCACTAAAACAAGGGAATGTATGCCCAGAGGCAGAGGCACAGAGAAGAAATTACTAGAACAGGATCTTGTGCTCATTCAGTATTACTGACTATGAAAAGTGAGAAAGAGGTACCTTTAAACATACGGTCCAGGTAAGAGAAGGAAAAGTACCTTTGTAAGCCAACATTAAATAATCATAAAAGAAAACCATCGGTATACAATAAGGTGACCTATGGCCTGTAACACAGGTAAGCTGTTTAATTAGAACGATGGTCATATCAGTCTTCATAGTCCCTCCACATGGCACAGACAGACTATGAGGAGGTAGAAGCTTACATATGACTAGAGCTCTTCAAATACAAGACATCTTCTCAAGAAAAATCATAGATACTGTTTCAGGAAATAAATAAACCTGTTAAAAGTGCCTATTGGTTCACGCCTCCCTTTTCTCCCAGCTGTCTCAGATGGTGCTAAGAATTAGATAATTTTCGCAAACATCTAGAAGGATACTTTGTTCCCAAACTAGTCTTTTATTTCACCTTCCTCAGTTCAAAGGAAAACCCTATGTAAACACATGTGCACATTGGATTGTAGATAAGACCCAGTCTAGCCTTAAAGCACTAAAATTCAACTTCCCTTTGAAAGTACTATTAAATAATGATACTTCATCATATAAACTGAGAAAGGGAAGGAAAAAGTGTTAAATATAAAATGA
This sequence comes from Phataginus tricuspis, assembly GCA_029783875.1. Lineage (NCBI taxonomy): Eukaryota > Metazoa > Chordata > Mammalia > Pholidota > Manidae > Phataginus > Phataginus tricuspis. Next base: position 11,523,681 of record JAQQAC010008719.1, read on the forward strand.
AAAATATTAGGATTAAAAAACTGTGTCTAACCTGATTCTTGGGTTGTGAATTTTACTACATTACTAAATTGATTGCCATTTCCAACTTTGGTAAAGGCAGATACGCTGATAGAATAGGTGGTGACAGGTTCCAGTCCAACAAATCTGGCTTCAGTTTGAAAACCTGAAATATTCTGAAGAGCAGAAAAAAATTCTTAGGCATAATGAATCATCAAAAATTTGTAAGTGGAAGAAAATTTTTTTACATCAAAGTTATGATTCTATGTTTAACTTATGATTTAGTAAGCATGGGTATTTTTAATTAAAATAAAACAAATATCAAACATTTTTGTGTGCCACAGGGCACGCTCAGCTAATAATACAGGATGAACTAACCCTGAACAATCTCATAATTGTCTTTTATTTTTTTAAACTATGGTTCTTACTTGGAGTTATATATTGATTACTTCCTTTAAATTTGCTAAAATTAAACTCCCCAATTTAAATCCAACTTATGAGGGCCAGTTATACTTGATTTTTCTTGACTCCATTTAAATTCACTTTTAATACCCAGTAATGTTTTATATAAATTAATTTATTCATCAGCTACTGTATGCAGAATACAGCAGTGAATAAGACAAAATATCTGCTCCCATGAAGCTTAAATTATGGATTTTTCCCAGACAACTCCTAGATTTCTAATTTTGCACAGTCTCTTAGGAAAATGAAAAAAAGCAATAAAACAGTTATCATGGTTTGCCCAAGCTTTCTTGTAGAAAAATAGCACCAGTAAGTATAAAGTTTTCCTTCACAGATAATTGTCCCAACTGAAAGAGCAGTTAGGATGAATATTATCCTTATGGAAAGAGAAGACAACTCCTATGTAGTATAATATTAAGAAAATTGCATTATACCTGGTAAAAAATGTAAACCACTTTGACTTAATTATTAAACATTTAGTAGCAGAAATTAAGCAAGCATACTAACTCCCAGGGCATTTACAGTTAGAACAGTATTTCAAATTAATCTCTTGCAATTCATTGACTCCTTTAGGGACTCACTGTATTACACTATTTCCTTTCATTCTCTCACACTTACTATGTTTAAAGCATACTGTTAAATACGCAAGAGATTGTAAAGATACATAAGACTTAGTCCCTGTCATCAAGGAATTTTTATTAATAATTAAATCTACAAACAACTGCTTACTGAGAAAAAAATTAAACACAAAGCAGGTAAATTTTGATTTTCATTAGTAAGGGTTACGCCCAAAGAAATGACTCAGTGCAACAGAGTGTAATGAAAAGTGTGAGGGGAGCTTATTGGATAGTGGACAGATTTACACAAGGGTAAGCTGTAAGAGGGAGACATGAGTGAGGAATATTTCCAAACATGTTTGGACAGAAATGCACTGATAATTTTTTGTGTTAAATGTGAGTGGCCTGAGTGGCCAGTGGGCCTGGGTCTGAGTGATCTCCGGGCGGGCCACGTGCATTGGCTGGGATGGCAGGGGCATTTGGAATGGTTCTGAAATCATTCTGCCTCTTCAAACTCACTTACAATTTGAAAGGAAAAAAATAGAAACTGATAATCACGACAGAGAGGTAGATGAAAACATAGAAAGGAAAATAACCCACTTGGAGAGAAAGCTCAACAGAGGGAGAAAGGCAGATAAAATAAACTCAATGTCAAGAAGGAAAAAAGATGGCATGAGGGTACATGGGGAAGGACTTGAAAGAAACTAAGAAAGCTAATGGAGAAGAAAATAGATGTAAAAAGAATAACTAAACATAGTAAGTCTTAAAGGGAAATGACTCCCTCTACACCAAAAATGATATATTTAATACTTTATGGTATAAAAGTTATATGTTTGCTACCAGTGGAATTTTAATTGTAGCATTTCTATGAGAAAACAATGTCTAAACATTATCTTAGTAAATAAAACGTAATGCATATAATAGTGGGGACTTATCTTAATAAAGCAAATGCATATAATAGTAGGGAGAATGTTTACTGCAGAATTTATCTTAGAATAAACTTGTTCTCACATTCAGATGAAGGCGCACTGCTCTTTCATGCTTAGCGCTGTTACAGTGCTGGGTGGATTTTTTGTTCTCTTTACACAATGTACAGTAACAATAGCTAACACATTTCTAAATGCTTGATATAGATGTCCCCTTATAATCCTCACTTTTCATGTATGGATCTTCAAAATTCCTGCTTTGCACTTGAAGAAACTGAGTCATGAGAGATTAAGCAATGATCCTAATGCAGCCCAGCAAGACTCAAAGGCAGGGTTCTCACCAGGTAGTTTGATGTTCCTTAATTTACCACCATGACAACAGTGTCATTGATGGTCGAAATCACCGTTCAGAGGAGAAAAGATCACACATCCACTTCTACACTCTAATACACATGCATGATTATCCTAGCAATGTGGCTGCATTAAGAAGATGATTCCTTTTTCCCTTTTGATAGCGATTTCCCAGTGACCCATATAGACAAAGCAAATGAAAGACGGCAAAATGTTAAGATTAGACTGGGGACAGATATTAGAGGGTGGAGACTTAGCATCATTAATGTAATTTCACAGTTCAGGGAAACAAATTCCAAATTATATTATGGAGTAATATAATTCAAATTCTACTCAGCCAATCAGATTTTAAAGTAGTATCTTGATTTCCAGGAAGAAAGTCTATGATGATCTTAAACATGGCTTTTGATTTTTACTATTCGCTTTGTAAGCCACACATTATAAAAATGATTTGCTATCCGTCCTAAAGCATAAGCCAGAGAAGAGTGGGACAATGTTTACTGCAGAGGTTTTACACTCTTCTTGTTGCAACTAAATAAGCATTCCATACTTCATTTGCCTTAGGAAAAAAAGAGTTTCTTAAATAAATAAATGCCAGTTAATTATAACATTTTGACAATTAAGGGCTAGAAATCATACAAATATATTTGAGACCCTTGGTTACATTAGTTCTTTGGCTATTTTTCATTAATTCTGCAACCTAAAAATGGAGGAAGGAAAGGGTGTTTAGCAGAACTAATTAGCACTGAAAGGAAAAGAATAATGATATATATTAAAAGACCAATTAGTGTGAGATTATATGCTATCAGGGAAAATTACTAGAAGTCCAGTATAAATATTTTTCTGAAAAGGCTAAAAGCGTTTACTTGGTATTTCTCTTAACAACAAATATAAATATATTGCATTTAACATAATAATAGGTTTTCAATAGTTTGAAAAAATTTACTATATACTTCCCAGCATTAACAAAATGGTGCAATTATTTCTTAACTTGTGGATAGCTAGAAGTTACAAATTCTCAGTAAATCGTTCTATGAGGTATTCAGCTTCCACGACTGACAAATATTTACTGTTTTCCACAAACATCCTTAATTGGACACAAAAGGTTTTGTAAAAAAGGTGGTCCTTGTTTAATTTAAAGTGGTCCATTTTCCCCCTCTATGTCAAAAGGTTGTAATTCAATTTCTGAATTTTTGAAATAAACATATACTGTTATAACCAACCTACCTTATAAAATACAGTATCATTTTCATGGTCATGAATTTTAAAACTATATACTTTAACAATACCGCCTGGAACAGGACTCGGCCTCCATTTCAGCCACACAAAGTCTGAAGTATAGTTGATTAAAGTCAAATTTTGAGGAGGAGCTAAAGGCACTGCAGGAAAACACATTATAAAACTTATATTCATAACATTTTTACCATAAAAAAATCGTGACTCTTAGCTTCCTGAAGACCCTGGCTAAGAAAACTTTCTAAAATGATCATGCTTTAATTCCTGAAACAAATAGCATAAGTAATTCTGTTTGTCTGCTTGGAACTTGATAGTTCCAAAGTAGCTTTAAACCAACACTTCATTTTGGAGCTTGAATTAAAAAAAAAAATGTTCAGCAAAGTAGATGAATAACAAGCTTGTTACCAACAGACAATCAAATATCCTTCCATTTTCCCTGCTGTTCCTTAAAAAGAGCAAGTGCTGCAACACTAAAATCAGTGAAGCATCGCTTCTGGCTTACCTGACTCATCTGTGTAAAAGAAAAGAGCACTGGAAGGACCGAGGCCTTTGAAAGTTCTTGCAGCGGCAAAAAAACTATATAGTGTAAATGGTGAAAGTTCTTCCAGTATTACATAGTTATCAGAAGTAATAAAAGAGTGATTTTCATTTGGTCCTTGCAAAGTTAAATCATAACTTATTATTGCACCATTTGGCTTTACTGGGGGATCCCATGATAAGAGAACGGAGGTAGAGGAAAGGTTTTTAAAAGTGTTGATTATTGGTGAAGTTTCTGGGACTATAAAAGAAAAAAAGAATATTAAATGAAACACAAGGGAATTAACATTAAAAAGAAGAGGCTTTAACAACAAAGGGACTTCATTTTTATTAGCAGATGATTATTTAATTCAAGCAATTTAGAGGTTGTTGTGTTTATTGAAAGGCTAATTACCTGAGAACAAACAGAATCGATACAAGTTTAAGAATAATGTTTTCTATCATAAAACAATGTAGATAAGAGAACACCAACAATCGGATTAATAGGCAATAATGGGATCCAGCCTACCATCTTCTTCAGTTTTGATGTGTAGGTGGGCAGTATAGGTATCAGAGAATCCCTTTTCTGTCGATGGAGTGATTTTTAATATGTAATCAGTGTATTTTTCCAGATTATCAAAATATATGCTTCTTTCATATGTAACTAAAGGTGGTCTCTCATGGCGAGGAGTCTGCTGTAAGCTTAGAGAAACATAGTAGAAGACTAGACCATTTGGTTGAGATGGTGGGCCCCAGCTTACATTTACTGCAGTTGACGAAATGGACTTGTAAGTCAGGTTTCCAACAAGCCCTTCAGGAACTAGGATAGGTAATGTGCAAAATACAAAAATTATTAGTCACCCTACATAACATTTAATTAAGTTCACAAACTGTCGATAATTGCTCAAACAGCATCTATTATATCTTCTGGTCTTACCTTATTTAAATGCAGATGTTGTAAACATATTATAAAATGTCTTCTAAATTATTACATTAAAAAACATTCAAAATAAACTCTGTCATCTTTAATACATGTGAGAATTGTTTCATATAGTATTCTTTTGTCTTTCCTACAACATAGAGATTATACATATATACACATGTATGTGTGTATATGCATACTCACATACTTAAATATTTTGATAATTTTTATAATCCAAATAATATTTTTAGTTTCTTTATTCTAAAGCTCATCCTTGTCATACATATAGATCTGGGACCTCTAAACTGGAACAGTGCACAGGAAATGTTTAGTATTCATGCCGTGTAATGACTGATAAAGTGTAGAGGCTGGTGAAAATCTTGGGGGAGATCTGCATTTATAGGATGCATGAAATGATTCTGACTGCTCATAACACCAAAGCACTTTGGTGAAAGACTCTGAAACATTATTTCCACATATTTCATCATAGTTCATTCTGCTGATCAATGTGTAAACTATGTAGAAGATTGTTCCAACAAGAAGGAAAGCATACTTATAATGTCTGTCAATTTATAATCTTTAGACAATAAACATAGACTTTTACTCTCAGCAGAAGTTTAGGTCCATAACATTTCTCAACGAAAGACTAGTCTTTGAAAAAATAAATGAACCACAGAAACAACCACAAGAAGACAGAGGCAGTGACCCTGGCATCACTGTACATTTGAAGCTGAATCCTAAAAAACATAAGCAATTTCCATGATTATAGTTTTCTGAAAACTCAGCACAAAGAGAATTCTGCTGAAGCCAAATACAAGAAACTTCTGGGGTTAAAAAAAAAGACCTTCTTGGTATATTAGTCACAGATACAATAAGAACAAACATGTTGAATAGAGTTCTAGGTGGATTTGAAGAATGAGAAGGAAACAAATAGCTCAAGAAAAAAAAAAACATAGTTCTTTAAATGAATGGATAAGTATATTAAGTATTGGAAAATCCGTCCATGCATGCAGCAGTATTTTTTCATGCCCATAATGGAATGGCTGTGACATCTTTTGAAGCAATAAAAGTGACAGAATTTTCATCAATCAATGGTAACAGTTGTCATGAATAGAAAAGGCTGTTATTATTGTAGTGGTTTTATGGCTACACGAGATGCATTTTCAAACTTCTATGACTAGTTAAATGTACCTAAGTAAAATATAGATTTTACTACCAATACCTACAAATAGAAAAAGATTCTGAAATTATTATAAAATTTAAATTGATCCCATGAAAGATTAATACATGCTTTTTGTTTACATACGGTCTTGATCTGTGTATACTTGAACTACATCACTGCTTTTATTCCCATTTCCAACTGAGGTACTTGCTGTTACCCAAAATGTATAGTAGCTGAATATTGCCAGTTTATCTATTACTGCAGATACGGTCAGATTGTCAGACTCACTGGTTACTTCATGGAGTGTAAAATTCTGAAAAATAAACATATTGTTTTAATCATTCAGAATATAGTTTTTGAATACATGAGCATTTCAAAAGAATTATTATCGGTGAATTGGCTGTCTCTTATTATTTTAATATGTTAATTTGTAAGGAAAATCAACACAGAACAATTGCAGTAATTAAACTGGAAATATGTTTGTACTAAAAGAGGAATAGGTGGTAGCAGTTTTTATTATAAAAGCAGCATACATAGTAGAAGAGAGTAGAAGCTAGGAGCTTAGTAATGGAGAAAGTCCTACCCACTGAAAACGCTGCAGCTCTGTTCCTCAGGGTCAGTCCTCGTGGAACACTGAAGTATGTTTCGAAACAGTGATTACAGATTTTTAAACATTTGGGAATATTATAAAAATTAAAAATTTTTTCCTATTAATGATGAAGGAATTATGAAAGTGTTCACCTCTGTCCCTGAGCTGAAATGGTTATTATTCATTTGTAATGGGTCCTTTTTTTTCTACAGTCATGGGGAGAATTGGGGAGGTAGTGGGATGCATTCTTTTATATGCATAGTAAGAGAAATTTTAATATTCCTTTGTCTGACTTCTAGTTACATTTTTCCCAAGGCATTTTTTGATGATTAGGGAATTTATGCAATCATATCCTTCTGACCAAATTTTAAATACAAAACACACCAAGAAAATTAATTCTAAAATAAAGGAAAATAGACTTGAAAAATCATGTAGGCAATTAGTATGAATAACTTTATAATAAAGTCCACTACACTGAGAAATGTGAATCATTCCAATTCACACACAACTTTTAGAGTCCTAGAGACTACATTCAATTCTGGCAGGGTAGCCCTGAATAAATCGTCTAATCTAAAAACTTCTCCTTCCTCAACTACAAAATAGGAATAATTGTTTCCACTTCACAGAGAGTTTTTTGAGGGTTAGATGATATGAAGTACATAAAACAATTAACACCACAAATGGCGCACAATTAAAAAAATAAATGGTAATTAGTACATTTAAATGAATAGCATAAGATAAGATAATCAATTTGACTAAAATTTATAGTGAAGGATAGTTCTGCAGTGTATCAAAAATTAAATTCAGCACATTTTTATGGATCTTTTGTTAGAATTTCGGGTGGGGGAATAGTGAGTGTAAGAAAAGATCTACTTCAATTTTGGGTAACTTGTTTAGGAACAGACAAGTTAAGACAAGATAATCTCACACAAAATATGACCTGTGAATTTAAATATTCTATAACACCTCTACTTTATACATGGAATACTGGCTTATATAAGCTATCTCTTAAAAATATTAACATAGTTATTCAGCCATAAAAAAGAAGGAAATCTTGTCATTTGTGGCAACATGGATGGACCTTGAGGACATTATGTGTTGAATGAAAAAAGTCAGACAAAGAAAGACGAGTATCACATGATGTCACTTATCTGCAGACTCTAAAGCAAACAAAACAACAAGAATGTGAACTCATAGACGCAGAGAACAGACTGGTAGTTGTAGGAGGTAGGTGGTCGGAAGGTGGGGCAAAGTGGGTGAAGGTGCTCAAAAGGAACAGAACGCTAGTTATAAATTAAATAAGTCATGGGGATGTAATGAAAAAATATATTAATGTAGCTTTATGGAGCAAATTTTAATTTTTTTTGTTACAGAATTTATTCCGACTATCTATGGCCTTGATGACTATTAATGAATTATTTTGAGTCACCCAGAAGTCATTCCTGATGAGTGTGTGACTTAGCATGCTGATGAGTGTGACTTAGCATGCTTAGCCATGTAACATATATGAAATTAGATCAATTATCTATGTGATTTTTTTTTATTCATCCATTTATTTGGGGGAAAAAAGTCTTTCAGCTCAAATTACCTAATTAAGGCTTACTACATTGTGTGTATAAATGCAGTCAGAAGTTATTTAGTGACAGCTTTCCAAATTCGATTAATCAACCAGTTCTCACTTAGCACTTTTTTAATACAGTAAGACACTATATCAGGCACACTGAGAAGATATGATATAAATGGGTAAAAATTAAAATGTACGAGGGTTAATGTAGTGTATACAAAACCCAGTGTGCGGCACTGAATGAGGAGCCCGGTGGGCGGCCAAACAGTCACAGAGATGGACTTCCCCAAGGTTAGAAGGAAGATCACTTCATTACAAACTCAAGTGCTCCAAAATTGTGACTGAAAATAATGATGGGCTATTATAATAACTTTATGTTCTTTTAATTAAAATGTTTATTGGGCACTAAGTCTATGTGTGATACAGTACCAGAGGACTTGAGGGGACGGAAAGATAAGGTCACAGGGCCCTTCCCTTCAGTTGTTTGCTATGGCAGAACGGAGCTAAGACAGGTAGCAGGTACCAGAAATACAAGACAGGAGGGAATATGAAGTACCACGCATGAGTTACTCTATGAAGTTTATGGGAAGGAGGAAGTGCAAGATAACAGCTACATACTTATTCTGCTATATAATTTTTTACTTTGAGGATTTCATCTGGTCTACCAATCCAAAATAGGAAATTAGGTAGTGAAGATTTTGATGCTATATTTAACATTGACTTTAGAAATAAATTAAAGCACAGATGTAACTCGAGCAATATGAGAAATATTTTAACATCATGAGCCTGTGCCCTCTTGCAGCTATCACACTTGGAAGCATTCTTTGTTTTACTTAATAAAATATTACATTTTCTAAAATAGAGAATTGAAAATGGAATTGAATTATATATCCAGGTTTGAACAGTAAGTTCATAAGATCATGTTGAAGCCACAGAGATGTTTACACTTAATTATTTAGGTGTGGACAAAGAGAACCAAACCAGAATTATGTATAAGTCAAAAAGTAAATTCTACTGAGGAAAACCTTTACCTAGATGCAAAACTACTGACACCACTTTGCAATATTTTTGTTAAATCCATGAAAGAAGAAAAATCTGCACTTCAAATGGCCTCTTGAACATAATGACACATTGTTAAATGTGTAAATAGCATTGTGGTAAAAAATAGTAAATTGCATACAAATTCCATTTCTCTACTACAAGTAGAGCCCAACAAAAAGAAATATCAAAAAATGCTTTATGTACAGAGTAGAGAAAAAGAAAAAAGGGCCCCCCTTTTTCCTTCTGCTCTTAAGGTACTTGTTTTAAAAAAATCTACATTTATAACTACATTAATATCTGTATATTTGTGTCCTGTGTATACCAGTTTTCTTTTTGGTGGGAAGTTTTAAATAGTCGTAATTGTACAACTCCACTATTCAAGGGCTTTGAGCAGAATGTAAAAACTGAGCCAACATTGTGACTTTATCTCACTGCTGGGCTGTCCTGAGAAGATGGCAAAGTCCTGCTTTCTGACCCTCTTCACCACCCTGAACTGCCCTATAGACACACGAAAGCAAGTCAGGCCCCAGTCTCTGAGACTGCCGCTCACAAGAACCACCCCTCATGCTTAAGTTTGGGTTGTCAGTCCCAAAAGGATAAGGCAACTCGAAATTACTGAGGCTTATCTCTATTTAGCTTCCACTCAAAAGGATACAAAGAAAAGGAATGGCCACAGACCTGATCAAGATGCAGTCAACAGTTTCTACAGGTAAGACACATACTCTGTAAATTGTAGTATTTCTTCTAAATTACTATTTTCCAAATTATATTCTAACTGTTCCCATTCCTGATTCAATCACAACCACTCCAATTTTAACCTTTCCATATATTAGAGTTCTATGAAATATTTCATTTGGAGAAATGAAGGAATTCTATTGAATAATTAAAAATGTTTTTCTAAATGAAGTGCATTTAGCTATTTCCCTAACTACCATCATTCGTATCGCAGCAAGTACCCATTTTCAAACTGTACAGCCCTACGACCTTGCCCACTTCAAGCTAAACGATCATATTCCTAGTGGTTTCATTACATGTGACATTAAATAATAATAATAGTAATAATGATAACCGCTCTTGCTAACAGTTGAAAACATTTTTTAAATGGAAGGAAACGCACAAACACATCCAAATATGAAAGCTATTTATATTGTACAGAAATTTAAAAGGAAAAACTTTTTAGATGAGAAATAATTGAGGGTAAATTAAACCATTGACTTCAGAACACTTCTTGGAGGAATGGACTTAAGGGCCACATTTATATACAGAATTTTAAATGTATGGCAGCTTCATTGTAATACATTTGAAGCTGATATAGAAATATGTGTGTCCACATGCATAGATAGGTAAAAAATGTATCTGACATCTCTCCACCACATTTTCTACATCAATGGGAGTAGTTTTGTAAATGTCTAATGCATAATTATTAATGTAAGATAAATGTTTTTCTCCATGCCAAGTCTGTATCAATATCAAAAGAACTGAAGGCTGAGAAAACTAGGAGACTACTCATGTCTTACCTGCATGAAAGTACCTGAACTATTGCTATAATAAACTGAATAATACTGTATAATCCCATTAGGTCTTGAAGGAGGCATCCAAAAGAGAATTATTGACGAAGAACTGAGATTTGCATAATGAACATCTTTGGGGGAATCACTTGGTGCTGTAAAACAAACAATGGAACAAAAAAACTGTACTTGTGGTCCAAAAAATGTCTGAAATATTCCAAATTTTACCTGCCTTTGGTAAGTGATAATAATTGTTTTACAAACAAAAACACTTTAATTGGGAATAATATCTAACTAGAAGTTGGCAGTGAAATCCATAAGGCTCATGGAGCTATCTCTGTAACACTTTTATAGCAATACCCAAGTGGGGACAGATGGACTTCATACTCACAAAATACTGTCCTGGCTCTAAAACCTGCCTACTGCCCTAGATTTGAAAACAACATTATAACAAGCTTCTAATATAGAACATATAATATGAAATTCTAAAATGGAATAAAACGGGACAAAAGAAGAGAGCTGACTTCATGCATTTAATTTTCATTTAACAAACACATAAAATGCTTATGAATGTCAAGTTCTGTGCTGAGTTCATTTACAAATACAAATGCATTTATTGTCATAAGGACCCTGTGAAATAGGTACTGTATTGTTCCTGTAATACAGATGGGAAATTGAAACCCAGAGATTAATTAACTTTCTCAATATCACACACCTACCAAGTGATCAAAAAGCAGGTTTGCATCTAAGCAATGTAAGATATTGGGCAAAATAATACATTTTAGTACTTAACACTTATTTTTTTCTGAGTAGGATATCCTTTCACTCAGCCTTCACCTGTAAGAACTTACCTCCCTCCGGTGTTCGAAAGTTAATGATATTGCTTCTCATCTTCCCATCACCAAATCTGGTGCTAGCTGTTACATAAGCACTATATTCAACATTATAGTCCAAATCTGAAGACTCTAATGATGTTTCAGTTACATTAATAGTTTTTAATGAAGATCTATTCCTGGGGGAAGAAAAGAGAGTATTTGTCCAATGGACTATTAAACATTACATATACACTGAGTACAAGTACATGCCTACTAAAAATAAACAATTATGCACAAAAATCTATTTATCCAGACCTATAAAGATGCCACTTATCCTGAAATGCTGAGAAGAGTGAAATTCACAATAATTCAATAAATAAACTTTTGTTTTCAAGCATATTCAGTAATTCAACCAAGTGCTAATAAGATGTTCATATTAGAGCTTCCCTGGACTGATCTCAGTGGGTCTCTAGGAATACTGTATATTCAAAGTAAATACAGCATTCCTTTCCATCCCAATGGTTTAGATGTTCAAATGTATTGGCAAAATCTTATTTATACCATTTATCAAACAAATTCATATTTCATACATTGCACAAAATTAATATTTCCTTTAGGTCAATTCAAATAAATAAATAGTAAATATCTGAATAGTATTACCTTAAATAGTGAGCCTATTGGTCATCCCTTGTTTATTTAATTAGAAATGAGATTGAAAATAATGTATGTGTAACGTCAGGAAAGACAAAAGCAGAGCTCACATCTCTCAACCAATTAAAATCTTAAAAGTATTTTCAAATGTCATTCCAGAAAAGAAAGCAAGTCAAATAAATATTGAGGAAAATCTTTCCAAGTAAGGACTGAAGTCCCAAGAGTGAAAAAGAGCTTAAAGAACAAAACGTTGTTAGGTATTATAGCACCACAATTATTTTATTTTAGTCATTAGTTCAGTTTCCACAGTTTTGAATTAGGTATAAATTAGAATCTAAGGAATGAATGTAAATATAGAGTGGCTCTAAAATCTGTATTTAAAAAAGAAATTTAGATTTTAAGAGCAATAAAATCAAGTGTTCAAGAATTTAAATAAGGAAATATGACCAACCTCACAGGAGAAGTATATATCTCATGCAATCTCATTTTTCTTCTCCTTTAGAAATACAAGGCATCAAAGAAACAGATGGATATTCCCTCTGAATATAAAATGCTCTTTACCAGTGTAATACTCAAATTATCGAGTCATTAAGAGGAATAATGGATTTCAGGTGAATTACAGGTATCTATAAAGTATACACTTCAGCCATGATTTTACCATTACAAAAGTGTCAATTCACTCCAAATGTAAGTATGGTTATCTGAAAAACAGTCGGAAAGTTTACCGTGGTGAGAAAAATGTGGATTTAGAGTATGCAATTGGAGACAGGCTGGATTAGCCAGGCTATTTAGCAATTTGAAACAGTTTCCTCAGACATCCTTTTTCAGAAGCAGCAGGGAGAGCTTTCTTTGACTTTAGTGAGACCACAGGAGAGGGGCTTTTAAAACTTAATGCTGTGGCTATTACTCTCAGAGAAAGATGCCATGTCATAGAAACTTTCCCCAATTCTATATTGTTGTTATTGCTCACAGATCATCAGAACACTACAATAGAGCTAATCCAGTCAGATATTTCAAGCTATAAAATTAGTGGAAGTAATCTAATTGCATTATATCTATTTCAGAAATTCCTATTCAAGCATATTTTTCAAATGCTATCTACTGCCCTGAATCACTACCTTTTTGTCCTGATATTCACATAAAATATTGCAGATATGTATCTGCTTACAAGAAGAAAAGCCCCTTTTTATGTTCCATCGATAATGCAGAATTAAGGCAATTTCCTGGAAAATGCAGATCTAAATAAATTTTGTTTCACATATCCAGATATTCAGTAAAAAGAAGATAGTCTTTATAAATTACCTGAAAAACAAAATCCAGTCATTCACCTAACTTAGCATATATATAGTTTCTGCATCTACCCTGATTTACTTCCAGAGACAAAATAGAGCTAGCAAAAAATTTTCAGATACTAATAGGTCTTGACCATTTGAGGTTTGTCTGTTTTTCTTTTGGAGTTTAGAACTGTTGCTGATATGTTAATAACTAAGGTGCAAAAATAGCTGAACATAAAATAAACTTCAGTTTAAACGTCAACTTTGAATAGAAGTTTAGAATATATCTTAGGTACATAATAGAGAGTTTGTCATATAACTGAGAACAAAGACAGAAAAACAGAAGTGATGCTGTCTCTGGATCTGACTCATCCTTGATCTTATGCTCCTGTGAGATTGGAGGAAATACACATAAAGCTCTGGGAGGAGGCCTGAGGTCTCAGCTCCCTGATGAATGATCTCAGAGCCATCTCTCCCTCCTCAGAGGCAGTTACTCCCTCCCATGCATGAGAACCCTGCTTTGGCACTGACATTATCAGTTGTAACTTTGGGCTCTAGTTGGCTTAGTTTCAAAACTCTGTTTGGTTCTTATTAGTTTAAAATATGATAATACGATTATGTGTTCCATTACAGTATTTTATTTTCCTTTATAAAAGTATATAATCTTTCATATCTAGAATTATATTTGCATAAGTAAATAATGATGATATAGGTCTTTTTTTTATAGTTGCCTAATCTGGATGTATCATAATTACTCAGACATTTTTTATAAATTATGGTTTGTCTCTCTCTTCATTTTTCCTTTGGTTATTACTAGCAATAATGCAGTAGTAAACAGAATTAAAGGTGGAAATAGAATGCAATGCATTCATTTTAGGAGACTTCAACACACCACTTACTCTAAAAGACAGGTCAACAAGAAATAAGTAAGGAGACAGAGGCACTGAACAACACATTAGAACGAATGGACCTAATGGACATCTGCAGAACACTTAACCCAAAAGAAGCAGGATACACATTCTTCTCAAGTGTACATGGAACATTTTCCAGAATAGACCACATACTAGGCCACAAAAAGAGCCTCAGTAAATTAAAAAAGATTGAAATTGTCCAACCAACTTCTCAGATCACAAAGGTATGAAACTAGAAATAAATTATGCCAAGAAAACAAAAAGGCCCACAATCACATGGAGGCTTAATAACATGCTCCTAAATAATCAAGGGATCAATGACCAAATTAAAACAGAGATCAAGCAATATATGGAGACAAATGAAAACAACAGCTCAACTCCCCAACTTCTGTGGGACACAGTGACAGCAGTTCTAAGAGGAAAATATATAGCAATACAGGCCTATCTCAGGAAATAAAAACAATCCCAAATGAACAGTCTGAACTCACAATTAATGAAACTAGAAAAAAAAAGAAAAATGAGGCCCAAAGTCAGTAGAAGGAGGGAAATAATAAAGATCAGAGAAGAAATAAATAAAATTGAGAAGAATAAAACAATAGAAAGAATTAATGAAACCAAGAGCTGATTCTTTGAGAAAACAAAAAAATAGATAAGCCCCTAGCCAGACTCATCAAGAAAAAAAAGAGTGTATACACACAAACAGAATCAGAAATGGGAAATGAAAAATCACTACAGACACCAAAGAAATACAAAGAATTATTAGAGAATACTATAAAAAACCATATGCTAACAAACTGGATAACTTAGAAGAAATGGAAAACGTCCTAGAAAAATATAACCTTCCAAGACTGACACAGGAAGAAACAGAAAATCCAGACAGTCCAATTACCAGCAGTGAAATTGAATAGGTAATCAAAAAACTACCCAAGAACAAAACCCCTGGACCAGATGACTTCACTGCTGAATTTTATCAGATATTTAGAGAAGACCTAATACCCATCCTCCTTAAAGTTATCCAAAAAGCAGAAGAGGAGGGAATACTTTCAAACTCATTCTATGAAGCCAGCATCACTCTAATACCAAAACTGGGTGGAAACCACAAAAAAATAAAATTAAAGACCAATATCCCTGATGAACATAGATGCAAAAATACTCAACAAAATATTAGAAAACCAAATTCAAAAATGCATCAAAAAGATCATCCATCATGATCAAGTGGGATTCATCCCAGAGATACAAGGATGGTCCAGTATTCGAAAATCCATCAACATCATCCACTACATCAAAAAGAAGGACAAAACTCACATGATTATCTTGGTAGATGCTGAAAAAGCATTTGACAAAATTCAACATCCATTCATGATAAAAACTCTCAACAAATGGGTATAGAGGGCAAGTACCTCAACATAATAAATTCTATATATGACAAACTCACAGCCAACATTATACTTAACAGCAAGAAACTGAAAGCATTCCTTTAAGATTGGGAACAAGACAAGGATGCCCACTCTCCCACTTTTATTCAACATAGTTCTGGAGGTCCTAGCCATAGCAATCAGACAACATAAAGAAATAAAAGACATCCAGATTGGTAAGGAAGAATTTAAACTGTCACTGTTTGCAGGTGACATGATATTGTACATAACAAACCCTAAAGAATCCAATGCAAAACTATTAGAACTAATATCTGAATTCAGCAAATTTGCAGGATACAAAATCAATAGACAGAAATCTGTGGCATTCCTATATACTAATGATGAACTAGCAGAAAGAGAAATCAAGCAAACATTAAACATTTACAATTTATAATTTGCATCTAAAAGAATAATATACCTAGGTATAAACCTAACCAAGGAGGTGAAAGACCTATACTCTGAAAACTACAAGACATTCTTGAGAGAAATTAAAGCAGGCACCAATAAATGGCAACACATCCCATGCTCATGGATAGGAAGAATTAATATTGTCAAAATGGCCATCCTGCCTAAAGCAATCTACAGATTCAATGCAATTCTTATCAAAATACCAACAGCATTCTTCAATGAACTAGAGCAAATAGTTCTAAAATTCATATGCAACCACAAAAGACCCCAAATAGCCAAAGAAATTCTGATATGGAAGAAGAAAGTGGAGGGATTATGCTCCCCAACTTCCAGCCCTATTACAAAGCCACAGTAATCAAAAAAATTTGGTACTGGCACAAGAACAGACACATAGATCAATGGAACAGAATAGAGAGCCCAGATATAAACCCACAACTATATGGCTAATTAATATACAATAAAAAAGCCACAGATATACAATGGGGAAATGACAGCCTCTTCAACAATTGGTGTTGGCAAAACGGGACAGCTACATGTAAGAGAATGAAACTAGACTACTGTCTAACTCCATACACAAAAATAAACTCAAAATGGATCAATGCGCTGAATGTAAGCCATGAAACCATAAAGCTCTTAGAAGAAAACATAGGAAATAAATATCTTGAATATAAACATGAACAACTTTTTCCTGAACACATCTCCTCAGGCAAGCAAAACAAAAGCAAAAATGAACAAATGTGAATACCTCAAACTAAAAAGCTTCTGTACAGCAAAGGACACCATCATCAGAATAAAAAGGCATCCTACAATATGGGAGAATATATTCATAAATGACTTCTCCAATAAGGGGTTAACAGCCAAAATATATAGAGTTCACACACCTAAACACCCAAAAAGAAATAACCCAATTTAAAAATGGGCAGAGGATCTAAACAGACACTCTTCAAAAGAAGAAATTCAGATGGCCAACAGGCACATGAAAAGACACTCCACATTGCAAATCACCAGGGAAATGCAAATTAAAATCACAGTGAGATATCACCTCACACTAGTTAGGGTGGCCAACCTCCAAAAGACAAGCAACAACAAACGCTGGTGAGGATGCAGAGGAAGAGGAACCCTCCTACACTGCTGCTGGGAATGTAAATTAGTTCAACCATTGTGGAAAGCAACACGGAGGTTCCTCAAAAAAACTAAAAACAGAAATACCATTTGACCCAGGAATTCCACTCCTAGGAATTTACCCAGAATCACAGACTCAAAGAGACATGCACCACGATGTTTACTGCAGCACTATTTACAATAGCCAGGACATGGAAGCAACCTATCAATAGATGAATGGATAAAGAAGAGGTGGTAAATATACACAATGGAATATTATTAACCATAAGAAGAAAAAAAATCCTACCATTTGCAACAACATAGATGGAGCTAGAGGGTATTATGCTCAGTGAAATAAGCCAGGCAGAAACAGACAAGTACCAAGTGATTTCTGTCATCTGTGGAGTATAAGAACAAAGCAAAAACTGAAACAACAAAACAGCAGCAGACTCACAGAACCCAAGAATGGACTAACAGTTACCAATGGGAAAGGGACTGGGGAAGATGGGTGGTAAGGGAGGGATAAGGGGGAAAAAGGGCTATTACGATTAACACAGATAATGTAGGGGCAGCATGGGGAAGGCAGTATAGCACAGAGAAGACAAGAAGTGACTCTATAGCATCTTACTACACTGATGGACAGTGACTGCAATGGTGTGTGTGTGGGGACTTGATAAAAGGGGGAAATGTAGTAATCACAATGTTCCTCATGTGAAACCCTCATAACATTGTATATCGATATCTTAATAAAAAAATAAAAAAATAATGCTGTAGTAATCTTTCTTACACAAGTATCTTCTTATAATGGCACTTTTTATATTTTCAGGTTAAATTCCCAGTAGTTCACCAATAAATGGAAATACATCCCATGTTCATGGATAGGAATAATTAATATTGCCAAAATGGTCATCCTGCCTAAAGCAATCTACAGATTCAATGCAATCCCTATCAAAATACCAACAGCATTCTTCAATGAACTAGAACAAATAGCTTTAAAATTCTTATGGAACCACAAAAGACCCCAAATAGCCAAAGAAATCCTGAGAAGGAAGAACAAACCTGGGGGTATTATCCTCCCTAACTTCAAGCTCTACTACAAAGTCACAGTAATCAAAACAATTTGGTACTGGCACAAGAACAGACACATAAATCAATGGAACAGAACACAGAGCCCAAATATAAACCCACACATATATGTCTAATTTATATATGATAAAGGAGCCATGGATATATAATGGGGAAATGACAGCCTCTTCAACAACTGGTGTTGGTAAAACTGGACAGCTACATGTAAAGGAATGAAACTGGATTATTGTCTAACTCCATACACAAAAGTAAACTTGAAATGGATCAAACACCTGAATATAAGTCATGAAACCATAAAGCTCTTAGAAGAAAACATAGGCAAATATCTCTTGAATATAAACATGAACAACTTTTTCCTGAACACATCTCCTTGGGCAAGGGAAACAAAAGCAAAAATGAACAAGTGGGACTATATCAAACTAAAAAGCTTCTGTACAGCAAAAGACTGTACAAAACAAAAAAGCATCCTACAATATGGGAGAATATATTCATAAGTGACTTCCCTGATAAGAGGTTAACAGCCAAAATATATAAAGATATCACATGCCTCAACACCCAAGAAGTAAATAACCCAATTAAAAAATAGGCAGAGGATCTGAACAGACACTTCTCCAAAGAAGAAATTCAAATGTCCAACAAGCATATGAAAAGATGCTTCACATCGCTAATTATCATGGAAATGCAAATTAACCATAATGAGGTATCACCTCACACAGTTAGGATGGCCAACCTCCAAAAGACAAGCAACAACAAACGCTGGTAAGGATGTCTGGAGGAAGAGGTACGTACCCTCCTACACTGCTGGTGGGAATGTAAATTAGTTCAACCATTGTGGAAAGCAATATGGAGGTTCCTCAAAAAACTAAAAATAGAAATACCATTTGACCTAGGAGTTTCACTCCTAGGTATTTACTTGAAG
The DNA here is from genome assembly GCA_029783875.1 of Phataginus tricuspis. Taxonomy (NCBI): domain Eukaryota; kingdom Metazoa; phylum Chordata; class Mammalia; order Pholidota; family Manidae; genus Phataginus; species Phataginus tricuspis. The sequence continues at coordinate 11,543,092 of JAQQAC010008719.1, forward strand.
AAAACAATATCCTTGATTCAAAAAGACATATGCACCCATGTGATTATCACAGCACTATTTATAATAGCCAGCATATGGACACAGCCTAAGTGTCCATCAATAGATGAATGGAAAAATAAGAGGTGGTACATGTACAGAATGGAATATTATTCAGTTATAAAAGGAAAACAAATCCTAGCATTTGCAACAACATGGATGGAGCTAGAGGGTATTATGCTCAGTGAAATGAGCCAGGTGGAGAAAGACAAATACCAAATGATTTCACTCATTTGTAGAATATAACAATAAAGCAAAACTGAAGGAACAAAACAGCAGCTGACAGACCCCAAGAAGGGACAAGCGGTTACCAAAGGGAAAGGGTTGAGGAGGGTGGGTGGGGAAGAAGAAGGGGATTAAGGGGCATGGTAAGTAGCCATCACAATATAGGTAGGTCATGGGGAAGGCAGTATAGCATGGAGAAGACAAGTAATGACTCTGTAGCATCTTACTGTGCTGATGGACAGTGATTTCAGTGGGTGGGTTGGTATTTGATAATATGGGTGAATGTTGAAACCACAATGTTGTTCATGTGAAACCTTCATAAGATTGTATATAAATGATACCTTAATGGAAAAAAATTCCCTGTAGTTTATTATTGATTCAAGTGGTTTGAATTTTTTTAATTTTAATGATTACTGTTCCAGAATAATTTCTGTCCAAAATTATAAATTATTATAGAGTCACAACAATTTGCATATGCATTTTGGCAAACTCTCACAACTAGTCTGGATATTAATCTTCTTAACTTCTGCAAGTTTGACAAACCAACTATTTAATTTACACATCCCTAACCAGATTGATAGAAAATCTTCTTATATGTTTAGTGGTGATTTGTAGTCCATTCTTTGAATAACTTATTCAAACATTTTCTTTTCCATATATTATTTTAGTCTTTTAAATGGAGAACAATAGATGTCAGGGTTAGGGAGGCATTGTTCTTTTAGACAGTGCTCTAATCAAGGAAGGATAAATACCTTCCCTACCCTCTCTGAATTTAGAGATATATATCAACAAAATTTACGGAGCATCTATATTATGTAAGAACTTTGTTAGACATAACTATAAGAATCAGCCCCATTGTTAAAACAGACAAAGCAGTAAATAATTATAAAACAAATTCAATCAATAACAATGTGATCTCAGTAAGAACAAATAACCTTTTCCTCCAGTGGCTAAAAGCAAAGAAAAGAGAGATAACAAATTTAAATCAGTAAAAATGATTATATCAGTAAAATGTGAGTATTGGTCACAATTAGAAAAGAAGGATAAAGCATAACCCCAAAAGATGCAGGAAATGGTTTACTAGAAAGCTAGTGTGTAGGGTCTGAGAGTAGAACAGGGAGTTAAATGAGGTTGGGAGAGGAAGCAAAGAGGCCTCCAGGGCAAAGGAGATCTAACCCTTACATATCCAAAACTATAAACTGTGCAGAAATGGAAGGAATATAAATGCCAATAATACTTAATGTCTAAAGAAGATAACTTTCAACATCCAACAAAACCCCCAATTGATGTAAATTTTCAAACTGAAAAAAAAATTCGGTGCAATCATTTTAGTAATTTAATTCTAGAAAATTATTAGAACATTTTAAAAGTGTTTTTGAATTTGAGAAATCAAAATAATTTGAATGATCTTGAAAATTATTCTAAATAAATGTCAAATGCAGTTTGTCTATCTGTCCACACTCATTGGTAACACCAAGAAAATGTCTTGGGATGGGACTAATGGAGTATTTAAGATGAAGTTATTTCTAATTAATTTATAATGTTTTTCAAAAGACAGACCACATCTGACTTTTTGGTATAAAGGAAACTCTATAGCGTAAGAGCAGTTTCTTTGTTCTGCGTTCCCACTTTTTTGCTCATCTCTTATTACATCAAGGCCATGCTAAGCAACAATTGCCTACAAAGGAATCCTGAATACCAAAGCGACATGAGAAGACACTATTTCCCCATTTTCCTAAGCTTGAACACAAATGGTTTTCTGCATAAGGTTTGAGATCCTGTAAAAGTCATGGTCTCAATTTTAATCTTCATCAATTGATATTTTCTTCCATTGTGGGTCATCTAACCTGATGATACACTATCTTTGTCTGTTCCTAGGAATTTACTTTCAAAACTTTAATCTGCAAATATGTAAATGTTCTAGATATTTCACTTGCTAAATACCACTTCCAAAAGTAATTTCAACACTCATTTGCCTGACTCTGTCAAATCATTCTCTTCATCACATGAACCAGCAATTTTCACTAATTTTCCCTTTATAAGAAAACTGCTCTTTTTTGTTGCACCTTACTCTAGAATAATACTCTGCAAAGCTGAGTAGCATCAATTGCTAATGGTGATGTATTAAACACCCCCAAACTAGCAAGGCATAAGAAGCTGTACATTCCACGATCCTAAAGCTTACCTAGAAGGTCAGAGGAAGTCTGAGTCAGAGTACAGTATTCACTCGTTGTTGCTATTGTTCTTACCGTCATCGTTTGATTGGCTGGTTGCTTTGGCTTGCTTTTGTTTCGTCTGTTTGCATTTAGCAGAAAAGACATAAGATTAGAGGAAAAAGTTGCTAAAAAGAATGAGGGTGAAGCTGTGGAAGCATACACTTACAAACCATGGTCTTGGAGCAGACAAAGAATTAGGATCCAGAAGACAGAAGAAGGGATTCTGCTGGAGCTGGAGGAGAAAGGTTTCATCACCTGAGAGTGGACACAATCCCTCAGGCCAGAATAAGAAGTTTGGATTTTATTCTAAGATTAGTGGAAAGCCCTTGGAGTGTTTTCTCCAGGAGTATGATCTGTGGGTGCATGTTTAAAAACTTTTTTAATCCCATACAACACTGAGAGGCATAATACCCTCTCCCTCCTCTACCCCTCATTCTGGCCTCAAGAATCCCTGTGTCTGGCTTGTTCACCTTTCCAGCTTTGTCTCTTCTTGCTTTCCTCCTGTGCATTATACTCAAGATACAGGGAGGGCAAGTCTATTACTATTAACCACACCTGCTGAAATTATTTCAGTTTCTACATCCTAGATATTCCAGCTACATGTGCCAATAAATTCCCATTTTTGCTTATGCCAATTTAGGTTGGGTCTAGTCACTTACGACTAAAAGAATCTTACTAATGCCTATTCCTACTCTTTCTGCAGTTGGTCACATGCCTTGATCCTGATTATGTCCACCATTCACATCACTCTTCCCTGAAGAAGCTCTACTTTGTTGATATATTACTTAAATTGTGAACATCAGTAATCCAACTGGTTCACCCATGAAACAGAATAAATATTCTCTCATAATGAATACAGTATGTCAGCTAATTCAGACCAATATCAAGTCAGGATTTTTTTTTTGGTAGAAATATCCCATATGTGTTGATGTAATAATCTTAATTTCTTATAACTCTGTAAGTCTTTATCACAAAAGTTTTTATCAAACAAAGACTTCCCTAATTCTATAAGTGTACAGCTGAGTTTTTAGAACAAAGATGAATTACAAACGTTATTCCTAACAATGCACAAAAAGCATGATTTGCAAGTCAGACAGATCTTACTGTATGAAGAAGTAATGTATGCATTTCTGGCTCTGTGATCTTCTAGCTCTGTAACCTTAAGTAACTCCTTAACTTTATCAAGACTCAGTTTCCAAAACTATAAAATGGGGATAATATTCTTCTCTTTATGGTATTGTGAAAGACAAATAAGAAAATATAAGTAAGAAAGAGAACATATTTGTCTTCAAATGCTACTACAACCAGCTCTCTTGAGCCCTTTTCTTTAGATCCCCAAGATATTCTGCTCCCCAAGTCTATAATGCAAAGAAATCACAATCTCTCCCAGCTCTGTGTTTTTTGAAAATAAAATAAAAAGACCCCAAATTAAAGGTGTAAAAAGATCCATGCAGGCAAAATAAATGACTAAAATGATTGTATTAAAGCAAGCTGTGGTGGGAACTGTGGTAGACTGCAGAGCAAATGCTCCATCTAAAGACAGCCTCTATTCAATTCCAGCAAATTTTTATCATGGGGAATATGGCAAAAATATTCATATTTTTAAAGGAAACAAAGAACCTGAAGTTTTACTAGATATTCACTTATTTTTAAATGTTGACAACTCTGTTTTGAATTTAACGGTTTGCAGGTCCAGCAAAGCATGGATAGCCACAGGTCACCTGTTTGTGACTTGGCATGCAGCTTTCACCCAAGGCATGCATAGAAATGACTGGCCAGACAGAGTTTTTTTTAACATACCACCAGAAACCTCAAGTTAAATAATCAACAAAGACAAATACCATGATTTCACTTATGTGTGAAATCAAAAAAAAAAAATAAATAAAAAGACAAATAAAACAGACTCACAGACACTAAGAAGTAACTGGTGGTTACCAAGGGGACAGGTTGGGGGCAGGTGGGTAAAAAAGGTGAAAGGGATAAAGAGGCACAAAATCTCAGTCATAATGTAAATTAGACATGAGGATAAAGCATAGCATAGAGAATATAGTCAGTAATTCTATAACATCAGTCTATGTTGGCAATAGTAATTGCACTAGTTGGGGGGAGCATTTAATAATGTAGTTAACTATCCAATCATTATGTTGTATACTTGAAACCAATATAATATTGTATATCAATACTTCAATAAAATATAAAACAAATTAAATTTTAAAACTGTAATATAAATAATATGAAAATCTATGTAACATATAACATACATTTATTTAGTTATTTATATTACAACCTAGAATAATACTTAAACATTGAGTGCCCAGCACAGTAAGTTGAATAAATAAAATAACCAGTATTAGAAATAACTCAGTGAAACTTCAGATTTTCACCAAAAAAACGATCCAAATAGCTTTCAGAAAGCAACTGAACTCAGTAAATCACTGGTAATTAATAATAACCATATTAGACAATACTTTTACTTAGCAGCACTGAATATTAGAAGACACTGAATTATATCTCTCAAAGTAAAATGACAATTTCAAACACAGCATTCTCAGTTCAGCCAAAGCTATAGTCACCTGTGAGCAAACAGAAATATTTTCAGACATAAACAAAGAGAAAAATCTTATTGGAAAAAAATTTTTAGTTAAATGACACCCTAGTTGGAAACTATAATAGCTCTGGACTAGTCTGTACCTACTAATATAAGCAATAATTGAAAAACAAATATTTTTAGAAAGATATTAAGAAATTTATAAATATGCACTATATGTGAGACAAATAGAAAATTTTGTAAAGAAAATAACAGGTGGAGTAGCTAAAAAATAAATTAAATAATATTGAATATAATATATGAATTATCAAATGAACATATTTTGTATATTAAATAAAATGCACAGTTATTTCAAACACTCATGACACATGTTTTGGACAAATATATCAAAGTAGTCTCAATTCATTTTAAAAATAAAAATTTATAGGAAGTATTTTCTGCTTATAATGCCACATAATATAAACAAGCATAGGTTATGTGTAGTTAATGTACTTAACAATAAATATATGCTATTCCTGTCCTATTTCTGGTTTTGGACTGTGAAATAAGAAAAATATCTTTCTTTCCTGTTATCTGTATATCATCTATATCATCTACATCTGTATGTATGCCAGGTGGTATATGTGTGCATGTATGCATTTATATCTGCAAATACACAGTAAATGCATTCAGATCATAAAATCTTGTAGAAGAAACTGATATATTACACTTTGCATCAGAAGAGACATGCAAAAGGTGTTGGAAAATAATCCACAAAGGCTTCAGCTTCATTATTTATAACTACAGTAATGGCATATGCTCGGCCTCTGTATAAATTTGCATAGCTTGTGGAAATCAGTATCCTATTTTTTGTTCCCCCAACAGAAAGTGATAAAAGAAGATAAATATAAATGAAGTCTTAAACATGATCAAGAGTGCCCTTATAGTTAACCACCCCCTCTATCGGTGTTTATAACTCTTATCATCCCAGTCTGGCTCCAGTATTCCATTTCTACAATGCTACTTATCAACTTCTTGACACAGTCCATTCATGCTGCCTTCAAGCCTTCATGTACAGTAGTTCCCTCTCATCCATGGAAAAATGTTCCAAGACCCCTAGCAGATGCTTGAAACCACAGATAGTACCAAACCCTATATACACTGGTTTTTCCTATACATACATGCATACTTATGATAAAGTTTAATTTATAAATTAGGCACAATAAGAGATTAACAACAATACCTATAGTAAAATAGAACAATTATAACAATTTAGTGTAATAAAAGTTATGTGCATGTGCTCTCTCTCAAATATCTTACTGTATCATATTCACTCTTCTTTTGATGACATGAGATGGTGAAATGCCTACATGATAAAGTGAAGTGAGGTGAATGGTGCAGGCCTTGTGATGTAGTGTCAGGCTACCACTGACCTGAGTATAGCTCAAAGGGAGGATCATTCTGTTCTCCAGACCATGGTTGACTGTGGGCAACTGAAACTATGGAAAGCGAAACTGTAGATAAGGGAGGACTATTGCTCTGTATTCCCACTGAGATGTTCTTCTGGTTTATCAATCTATCTTTACCACCTTCATTTCAAAAATGAAGATAAAGTCAAGAAATTTTAAATGGCACCCTTCTCATTCTGATTATTGATTCACATCATACACTCAAGCCATTAGGTAATTTTAATACAGTGAAAATCTTTTAGAAAACTGAAGAAACAGGACTTAGGCATACTTTCTAGCATACAGAGGCCATTCCCAAAGGTATGCTTTTATGTTACAGGGGAAATTATTTGAGCAGTGATTTTAATAGAAAGCCACATTAGAATTGTTTTGACTTCCTAATATATTGCTCAGCAAGTATTTTTAAATTATTTTACATGGGCATATTTTATATCCAATTAGTCTATAATCATTTTAAGGTCCTATATATATTTTTTTCCCCACAGAGTATAATAAACATTTGTCAGACTGACTGATTCACAATTACTTCTCATAATTACTACCAAGAAAATGTATATAAACTAGAATTTTCAGCATTACTTTCATTCTAAAGTCTTTTAGCTACACCTTATAGGGCATTCACTTAGAAGTTTGATTAAAAATAACTGTTCAATTTTACTGACAATATAGAAACAAATTGTTAAACAAACCCAAGTTAAATTCAACTACAGATGGTCCACAACTTCAGATGATTTAGCTTATGATTTTTTGACTTTACAATGATGTGAAAGTGATGCACCTTCAGTAGAAACCTTCAGATTTTGAATTACGGACTTGTCCCAGCAATATTCGGTATGACGCTCTCTCATGATGCAAGGCGGCTCCCAGTCGCCACATTATCATGAGAATAAATAAGTTACACACTTACAATCATTCTGTACCTATATGACTATTCTGTTTTTCAGTTTCAATACAGTATTCAATAAATTACATGAGATAGTCAACATTTTACTATAAAATGTTTTGTGCTTAGATAATTTTCACCTAACTCTAGGCTAATGTAAGTATTCTGAGTATGTTTAAGGTAGGCTAAGCTTAGCTGTCATGTTTAATTAAGAACATTAAATGCATTTTCAACTTCCAATATTTTGAACTTATGATAGGGTTATTAGGACATAACCCTATCATAAGTCAAGGAAGATCTGTTTAAAGTAAATTAAACTTATTTCAGCTTACTAGAATATCGCACCTCAACCTACAGCGTATTAAAAAAAAATGAGATTACTGTGCTCTAAGAGAAAGTTATTTATTTAATGGTGGTTGCCCTACCAGTGTACATCTGGACAGGTGATAAAAGTTATTTCACAATGCAAACTCCAGATCATTCTAAAATGCAGCAGACTAAAGCAGATTTCTGCGCACATCATGGACAAATCAACGTGACTCACATAGCAGTGGTCATAAAGTGATTGACATTCATTCTAATGAGCTATTTTGTAAAGAAATAAGCATGGCAAAGAAAGAAATCACCCAGTATAACACATATAATAGGCAGCTTGCATTTTGTAGACATTACTAAAAATAGCAAATATCCAAGGATGTTGTTTTTAAAAGAGTTTGGTAATTATTTGGACAACCGATATAGTGGAAACAGAGAATTACAAGAGAAATAGGGACCCCCAAAACAGAAATTCTGCTAATTGCAGCCACCATTTTAAGACAACCGCACAGATAATTGCGTGTGGGAGCCAATATTCAAACCCATGTCCCCAAAAGTGCCCAAGTACCAATTTAACAAACAATATGATATTAAAGCCTTTTATAAGAACTCTTTCTGTATCCTCTGAACTAATCCCTGGGATTCCTAGGTTTCTAGAGTTAATATATTAAGAAATAATTTCTCTGGCTTGAATACATTTTTAAATATCTTCAAAGTTTTAATACATTTGTGTATCTTTAAAAATCTTTATTTTCATACCAAACAAAGAAAGATTCACATATTCATTCCAATAGCTTTCCCCAGGCTTAGCCATTCAATAAGTTCCATCCACACTCAGCTACCTGGATGGTTATTGAAAGCTTTTTAAGTGATCAAGCCAGGTAAAGTGGTCACTTACCCCACAGTCAGATTCCAGGTGTGTCTTTCACAAGGATACCTTACTCAAAACAGACTGTGGGGCGGCTGCAATTGAACCTTGCCTTGGAATGATGATACGGGTGAAGTTAGCACAGTTTCGTGACTATGTTCACTTCAGGATCACGTATATTGCAGTGGAACTTTCTGAATGGGGAGGCCGAGGTACTGTCTGCTCAGTTAAAATAAATAACTACACAATATTTTCTGCACTGCCCTATACTGTAGGCAGGCATGCAAGAGTAAAATAACATGTCTGTAGACTCTTCCTGACAGACTGTACAGCAGCCCTGGCTCAAGTATTTCTCCCCCTGCAGGAGTGTTAAGATTGTAGGCTAGTTCTTTGTTCTTTTAGCTACTTGATGGTTTTGATGAATTTGCTATGATCCAGGGGGTGCCAGAGTCAGCCTTTGGCTAGAATTATGTTTCAACAGTCTTGAAATGAGGTCCCTGACTCCGTCTGGTACAGTCAGGGAATGTGAATTCAACCATGATATTCTTTTGTATGTCTCTTAGTATCCACTGCTCAAAAGGGGGATTCCCAACTAAAAATTCATAGCAAAGCACTCCACGGCTCCAGAGACCCACTTTCTCATCATGCATCTCAGGAGCAGAGTCCCGAGCGCCACAGAGGCTGGTTCTCCTGGAGGGCGAGGCATGTACCAACCACCTCAAGTCTGCAATCTGAAGCTTTCCAGCTGGTCCAAGGGGCAAGTTCTCTCTGTCTCAGTGCCTCTGAATAACTCTTTCTGAATGACAGTGTGAAGGGCTTACTCCTTCTGCTCAGGAAGGAGAGAAAAATGACTAGTCACTTAGAAAGTGTCTGTCCTCAGTATGTTACCATGCCCAGCAAACTAACTGCTCCTCTAGCAGATCCCTCAGAGCTAGGGAAAGGTGTGGACCAGGGGAAGGTGGATGCAGAGAAAACAGTCAAGAGCATCTAGCTCCTTGAGGGTTGAGGTAGACATGCTAAATTAAGAGCAAAAACACTAGAACAGGCCTGAGGTTGAATCAAAAATGAAACAGGGAGAAGGACCTTGGTCGGTCCTTTTCACCAGAATGATTCCCCAAAACCAGGGGTGATGAGCCACAATACCATAGACATGAGATTCCCTCACCCCCTTTATAGTGGGCTTCCCTTTACCTAGAATCCATCTTAGGAAGTGAGATGGAAAGGGATACCCTAGAAAGAGCAGGGAAAAAGCACTAGTGGGGAGCTGAACTTTGCACCATCATCACTGTACTGAGGAGAGACTGGACAATGTGAGGCTAGAAACCCCAGCCAGGAAAATCACGATTCTCTTTCACTGATTTGTCTCGTTTTCTTTTCTTTTTTTTTTTTTTTTTGTAACTCAGTAAAGCGATGTCACAAATCTTGGAGCCATCACCATTGAATCAAAAATCTAGATGTTGCCACTGATACATTTTTTTTTTTTAATTTCCACCACCAATCCATCACCAAGCCCTGTCAGCTCTCTTTCCTGAGTGTAGCAAAAAGCTGCTATTTCTCTCCTCCACTGCTGGTATCATCTACTGCCAGACTCCTAAAATACCTCCTACCTACTATCCCCACCCCACCATTCATTCTCCAAGGTATCCAAAGTGCTTGGAATTCTCTAATAATTCCCATAATACTGGAAGTGAAACACCAAAGCCTTGGCTCGGCTCCTGACCTTTGTGCGCCTCTCCCCTCTCAGTATAACGCTCAGTCTCTAACCCCAGCAACACCGACTTCCTCTCTGGTCTTCCAAATGACAAGTTAGGCTTCACAGAAGCTATGGAGTCGATGTTCTTTCTCCCTGGAAAATCCCACCCTGCAGATATTCACACAATAAGCTCCTTCTTGTCAGATTGCAACTAAGTGCCACTTGTTTAAAAAGGATTTCCCCAATCATCCCAACAAAAGTAGCCCTCTTTCCCCTGACTTCCCCTCATTTGTTTCTGTTTGTGGGTATATAATCCAGTTATCCCTTTAGAATGTAAACTCCTTGAGGGCAGGGGTCATATGTGTGTCTTGTTCACAGGTATCTAGGTATTCTTTCAATATTATTGAATGTAGGAATGAAACAATGAATAAATGAGTGAACAGGGTAATAGAGGGAAATGGTCACCTTCTACCCACTACTCCTCTTCCCACCAAGGTTTCCATGTCACTCCCAATTTTGCGGTAAGAAGGTAAATGACTAGGAATCAGGCCACAAAGAAAACAGGAGGTATGCTTTTAAAAAGCAGTATGCAAAGGGTTTAAAGAGAGATTGGAGAAAGAAAATCTTGTAGGAAGAAGAGTAAATTTCTTTAAAACATCATAGTTTCTCAATGCTGTACCTTCCATGTCAGGAATATAAAAGTAAGAAATGTTTATATTTTACCAAACACTGTGTAAATTGTATTTTTTGAGCTGAAATATTTAAAATCCACTAGGAAATATATTGCATAACTGGTGAATCCTTTTAAGAGGATGTACATTAGAGCAAAGTTAAGATTTTTATCTACTGAGTTTTCATGAGCAATGCAGCCATGTAGTTAACCTACAAATGTACTATTGGACTTCATCTTTTTCACAACTGACCCATAAATAGGTAATCAAGATAAAGGTGGTCAGGAAAAAAGAAATACAGTGTTTATATTTCAATGGAAAATTGACCTTAAATGACATCTCTGAAGAAATATCTTTTAATTAAATTTTAGTTAAAATTATTCTGCTCAAGTAAACTTAAAAAGAGAGTGACAGAGAATATTTGTGTAAAACTGAAAGACTTTAAAGTTATATTCTTGTATTCATAAAAGTTACTCAGTGAATGACTTTCAGGAGAAGAAATTTAGTATAGTTACACATAATATACAATTGTAGCACATTACATTATGTTATTTGACTATTCTTGGACCTCTACATAGTATGGGAAAAACTTGTTTCTTAATAAAAGCACATTAACTAGCCTATTAATAATCAGGTTCCTAATGTAGCATCACATTCTAAAATAAAAAAGCTACATTCCTGTTATGTTGCAGATTAATACTTGTTCTCAGAACTATTTCCAAAAAGAAAAAAAAATCTTACCAGACATAAACTGTGTAATAGAGGATAATTCCATTTGGCTCCAGCGGTGGTTGCCATGACAACTTCACCGTGACACCAGACAACTGTTCCACAGAGAAGTCGTGGGGGGGAGAATCAGGAGCTAGAAAGTTAAGGTATAGGATAATTCATTTTATTAAACATATATGAGAAAAGGATAAAAGGGAAATGTACAAAGTATTTATTATAAACATTCTGGTAAATGAATCAGGTAAAGGCCCTTTCTCCGTGAGCACAGGAGACTAAGTGATTACTTTCAAAATGAGATGAGAAAAGATTTTGCATGGTGGTGTTAGAACATCTGTTTCTGTGATTCAATGGAAAAAAATATTTCATGAGAAAAAAGAACAAGGGACATGTCACAGTGATTCACCTACTGTTCAAGGACATTTTGGTAATTTATCATCCTCTAGTTAAAGTAAAACTATTGGGGTGAATGAATATAATATACAGTTAAAAGAGCTCCCCAAACAATAAAAAGAGGTGGGAAAAAATCAGACATCCAAGAAGTGGGAAAGTGATAAGCATAAAATTGGGACAGCAGTTAAAAACTGACCTCACAAATAAAAACTACATTCCTCAATTTCAGTTGTGTCATTAAATTGTAAAATAATATCAGAATCTGTTCACTGAGTCTTCAGAATTGAATGGTTTGCAAAGGAAACAACGCAGCACATAAATAAAAATATAGTCTGCTTCTAATTAGGGTCTGCTTCTAATTCTACTCTAATAGTACAAGAATTCAAATACCTTTCCTATTCTGCATTGAATAAGCACTAAAAAAATTACTGCAAAATAGTTAGCCAAGTTTAGGTAAAAGATTTAAATTGGCATTTTTCAGCAGCTGTATAACAGCATAGAATATCTTAGGATATTAGCATATAATTCTTCATATATAAAAGCATATAAATTACTAAAACATTGTTCTTTGTTATAGTTATACAAGGAAACTTAACTCATATAGCTAACAGATATTTGGAGAATTTGTTCAGCTCTTTGAACAATATTAATTGATAAATTAATATGTGTGGACATCACTTTTTCCAATAATTTGGAGAAAAATGCTACCTGAATTATTTAAATTTCCTTTTTATCTTCTGAATAATCTCAGCTATAGTTGTGTGTGTATACATGCATGTGTGTGTGTTTTCATTACTTTGATAACGATAATTTTCAAAAAATTTATTGACCAGAGAAAAGGTTTATGAGATAAGCTCTTAGAAATAATGGTGACAGCTGTATTTATATTTTCGTTTGGTATTCCCACTGGTACTACAATAAAAACGCTATCAAATATTGATCATCACAAGAATCCATATATCATTTGGAGATGTCTCTTTCCCAAGATATGAATTACTTCTGAGAACTCTCATTTGTCAAAATGAGAGCCTAGGAAAAATGTTTTTTCTAACATCTTTGTAATGTTTAATTTTTGTTTATTCCTGGAGAAAAGGATTTCAATCAAAGGTAGCACCGATTTAGAACATAAAATGTTGTAACTAAGCATTTCTATTCTATAATATGCTTTAAGGCTTTAATGTAGAATGTCAGACAATTCTGGTTTTTTTATATTTAATCTTCAGGGTATGCTTGGGTATTTTCTTTTTTATGTAAAAATTTTTATTGCTAAGCACATATAATTAACATGCTTATCTAAACAAAATACTACATATCTACTATAGCAGACTAAGTTTTAATCACTTTGGCATTTGGTATTATTATTGGTATTATAAGATTGGAATAAATAGATTCAATATCTGCCGCAGTCTATCTGTTTCATCAGGACAGAGCAGACGAGAAGGGTATTCTTCAGGTCCTCACTCTCGGTGCCTCACATGATCTTCCCGATCTCACACCCTCCCTCTTTCCTCATCTGCTTTCAGGTCACAGCTTAGATATAATTTCCCCAGCTACACTTTCTCTAATACCTCAGAGTAGCTAAAATCTCTTTTGTTCCAGTGAATACTTTTGGGAAACACTTACACCAGTAATAAAATTATAAAAAGTATTTGTCTACGCACTTGTCAAATTTAGATCACTTCTACTAAGCTGCAAACTCCATGAGGGCATGGTGTCCTAGTAACCAATAAAACAGTTTCTCAGGCCTTTATCCATTCTTCATTTGCTGTGATTTTTCAACAAAGGAGTCTTATTCTTCATTCTGTTCCTCAGCAATTACATCAGTCACTTGGCCAAGGACTTGGAAGTTTACCATGACTGTATTTTTAACAGCCCAGGTTAACTCAGATGCCTGGTTTAATTTGAAACTATTGACTTAATGGTAAAAACTTCTGCCTGTTCAAAACATATGTTCACTCTTGGTCCAGTTTCCTTTGTAAATAAATGGTTACTATATCAAGAAAGGAATTGCTAAGATGATTTAATACATCTTTCTTAGACATTATCTAAGATAGAAAGGAGAGCTAAGCTTTTCCCCTAGCCTTTAACCATTGTCCCATTGGGAAGGATTCATTTATTAGGTTAATGTTCAGGGTGATAGCAAGAAGAATCTATGAAAAAATGAAAATTTGGACACATAGTTTTGATGGTGAAACAGGCATAGTAAGTTGAGTCTATCACTAAGGAACACTAACCCTGAGAAGACTTACAAACTGGGGCAGCCCAGAGCACCTACCAGGATGCTTTGGTGAAGTAATTTGGTGGAAGGCAAAATAGGGAGGAACCTGAAATAGAAGGACTCTGAATACTTTATTATTTTGAGTAAAATAAGAACAATGCAGAAAAAAGTCTTCTTTCTAGAAGTGTATAATGCACATTCTGTCCAGTGAATGACTAATATCTGGACACTCACAGGGTGCAACCCAGCACGAAGATGGGGAACCTTGAAAGAAAGGGGGAAAAGATGCTCTAACAGCACTTACCATACATCCAGGTCCACCCTTCATGGCAAAAGGACTTCTTTTCACAAAAAAAAGGGTCTCAAAAGATAAATGTATAAAACATAAAATGCAAATCCAAATCCCAAAAATATCCCTCAAAAGTAATTTTCTTAGTATGATATATGCTTATAACATGGTGATGTACCAGTATAAAGTAGTCTCAGTAGTAAAGTTGATTTTATTCATGTTAGGAAAAGGTATGTTTAAATATTCAATATAAAGGCTATTAACATTCAGGAATAACATTTTGGAAAATAATGTAGAGAAACCTGGAAAACAGTTTGAAGTCATCAGCAACCTAATCCAATACAATAAAAATGTTACACATTGACATAACAGAATCTACTACAAAGATTATGTAAATGTCTATTTTCATGAATGTTGTAATTGAAAAAATTAGTCATAACATACAGTAGTTGATGCTGAAGCCATTCAAACCAAAATTTTACCCTTAAAAATTCCCATGAAAAGAAATTACTGATTTTTTACAGAGTACAGATGACTTCAGAATTTTTTTTTAAAAGACTTAAACCTAATTGTATTGAATGTAAATCTGACTTTGTTAGCTTCTTGTGAAATCTTGGCATAATGCCAGCATGGTAAACAACTGACTCCTGAGGCTAGGGGCATTTTCATGTTATATCTGCCTTCTAGAGACATGTTATCTGAGATGTGATGGATTCAAGGTATACTGTATTTACCATCTTCTTCTGTCAGTACACTTATGGGTGCACTCCGCACTCCCTCCCCTTGGAGTGTACTAGCAGACACCTCAACCATATATTGGGTATATTTCTTCAGTCCTAAACAGAAATAAAATAGGTAAGTTAAGACTTAAAAAATACTGTTGAGTGATATGCAAGATAAACTATGAAATGGCTCTTACTCTTCCAAAATAAAAATGAAATGAAAATATAGCTCTTTTTTATAGTAAGGCCTATTATAAAGACAAATGATATAGGATAATGTGGAAAAGGATTGATCTAGACTATCCTTTCAAGTGGCCTGAAATAAAATCTTAGCTTATTTAACCACAAAGCCAGAATGGTCATATTGTGTATAAAACTAATCACACTCACCTTTCACAATATAACAAGTTAACATTTGTTGGCCATGCTGTCAACATAAATGTAAATACCTAACACTAGGCTTATTTTACCTTTAATGTTCTGGGTCAGATAGGTCGTATTTATAGCTCTTTCCTCATTTTCATTACTTCTCTTGAGATAAATTGTATATTTTTCTATGATTCCATTGGGACTACTTGGGGGAAGGAATGATAGCTCAATCTCTCCAGAAGAAATATTTTTGTAAGTAATATTTTCTGGTGCACTATCAGGCACTGGAAAAAAAAGCAAAAATACATATGCACAAAACAATTCCATACTATAAATCTATCCTGAAAAAAAAAACCTATTCTGCTGAAATTTCCTCAAGTGCACTAACATGTATACATATGAACATTCACCAGATAAACATCCTGTATGTAGTAAGGTGTAGGTAAATTATACAGTTAAAACTATAAGAAAAATTTCATCTCAAAAGAGAATTTACACTGCGATCCTACAGAAAATGCTTATACGTTATGTTTTTATTGGAATATTTGGGATGGCATAAGCTTTCTTGCATTGCAGAACATACAGATACAAAAAAGAAGATTGAAAACACCTAAAAATTGATTCTGTCTTTCATTAATAATAATAATAATATATAAAAGGTTATTAATCAGTTTTAGTTGACAAGATCTATTGACAAGGCAAGGAACTTTCCTAAATATAATGTTGCATATTATGACCTGGTAGCAAAACAGACTCATAAAGATAGAAGATATCATTAAATAAAAATTAGTTTTATGTGTCTACTAACATTCTTAATGTACTGAATGTAAGGGTTATAAAATAGTTCTCTGCATATATTCAAATGCTAATACTACATGTGGGATTCTAATTCGGGTGGAATATTGGAGTGGATACCCTAAACTGAATGGCTATCTTTATTAAGATAATTAAAACTCTTCATGAAATTAAAACAAATTTTTCTTTTAAGGAATTGCAGAGTTGACAATAAAGATAGAAAACTATGGTGCCAGAAAACAAAACCATAAAATTAAAAAAAAAATGTTTTTTTTAAGTAAAAACAGATATCTTGAGATGGAAGCTGATATAAAGTCAGCTTTGCCTTGGAAGGTACTAGTCGGTCCTGTGACTTTGAAATTCTGTGTTAACAGCTTTGCGGAGTATAAGATAAAGAGAAAGTCTTTGGGGGCCAGAAGGAGGAGGGTAAGGGATATCCCTGCCTAAAGAGCTGGAACCCCAAAGGAATGCAATCTCAACCACATTGAGCCACTACATTAGAAACTCTAGGGGGCACCTCAAATTCTTCTGCAAGGTGCCACAGAAGTCAGAGTGAGTGGTAACTCCTGGACGTGTGCACTGTGGTATGTTCTCTCTCAGGCAAAGGAGAATGAGAAGTAAACCCACCAGGCAAAAGAGGACAGAGAGGAAACTTTTATTTTCTAGGCATTTTGGATGGAGAAGTGAAAAAGAAAGGAAACGTATGTCGTTTTGGAACTGCAAGACTATCCCTATGAACCTATGTGGCCCACATGCATGCTACTTGTAGAGTCTGAAAAAACTGCTATTCCAGAATTTAATTTAAAATAATTATAGTCCTGAGCTGCTATTGCGCAAAAGCAATTAGCAAAAGCAAACATAAATTCTCTCAGAAGAAACTCAAGTTCAACTCAGGCCACATAAATTTACCACAGATGAAATTTCAAGGAATATGAGCTCACTGATAAAAAAACCCAAAACACACAAGGAAACCAGGCACCAAAAGTTAAAGTCAGCAAAGGAAAGGAAAAGATCACACACACACACTGAGCAGACTTCAAAAGACTTCAGATATTGAAATTATCAAAATATAGAAACATGAAAGTTTAATATATTTCACAAAATCAAATAGATTTGAAAGTATCTAAAAAATTATTTCAAAATTTTTAGATAACAAACAATGCAAATAACCAAGCAGCTTTGGAAGAGAACCAGATAGGCCTTCTGGAATAGAAGAGATTCTCTTGGTGTATAAAAGAACAAGTAATAGTTAGAGAGATATTTAATGAAAAGGATGATAGTATTTAAAAAAAAATCAAGACTGTAGTTCAGAGAATAAAATATGGAAAATATAAAATGGCAATTAAGAGACATAGAGGCTATATTGAGGGGGTCTAAGATAACAGTGAAAATGAAGAATTTTTTGAAGGGTTAATGGCTGAGACTTTTCAAAATTGTTGAAAGATACCAAACTTCAGATTGAGGAATCTCAACAAATTCTAAGCAGGAATTATTAAAAATCATATTTAGACACATCATTGTTTAAGTACAAATGCCAAAGAGATCTTAACAGCTCCATCAAAATGACAGATCATCTACATAGACAGATGTCAAAGGACAGACAACTGACCTCAACTGAAACACAACTGGAATTCTATTCCAGAAATACTAACAAGAACAAAATAAAAACACATTCACACAACCACAGAGAGAATACCATCAGTATACTTCAATAAATGAAATTGTAAACATATGCTTTAGGCAGAAAAATATTTACTGGAGATGAAAGACCACAGTTGCCAAGATAATGTTTAACAATTGGCTCCACAGAATAATAACAATAATGACTAATTTGGGGAGATGAACAATACAAACTAAGAGTGTGAACATTTTTGCCATTAGAGAGTCCTAAGAGTCTTCCCTTTCAAAAGAGCGAATTGGACCTTTTTTATTGGTGTTCTAACACAATGGAATATAAAAATTGCTAGTAATAAATTTAGTAAAGAGAAAAAAATTCAGAAACCTTGGAAGTGTACTGTAGTCCCCCCAACCCCAACTGTTACCTGTTAGTGTGTCACATGTCAGGCAGACTTCATAGGGAAAAATGACATAAGAAAGTTGGTATTTCTAAAACTTTGGAAAGGACTGTAATTTGTTACATAGTTTGATGTAGTAGAAATGTAATCCTACTATCCCCTCCCAAACATTCAAAATCTTCTCTAATGCCTTCCCAAGCCAACCCATTACACTGAGAAAAATCCTCAGCAACTACTCTGAATGCTTTCTCAAACCCTCTGGCTCTATGTAAAATCGTGGACTTGCTGAGAACACCACATTTCAGTCCTCTTGGGTAACAGGCAGTTGTTCGTCTTTCTCCTATAAGCCCTATAACCATAGGACCTGGGAGTCAGTAGTTGTATTTATTGCTCTTCTTTGCAATATCCAGATCTTTTCTCATTCTTCCTTCCTGAAGAGCTCTGTGTGCTATACCTCCTTAAAATGGTCATCCAGTGATACTGTAACTTCTTCAACCATCTTAAAAATGATATCACCTGGATGACTGACTTCCTCTCTACCACTCTTACAAATATCAACATCAATGCAAATGATCTGTCTGGTTCCCTGGATTCTGATTCTTTTATCTCCATAATTCCAATCATCTTTCCCTCTATTTCACTTTAACCACGAGCTTTCATGGCAACACCCCCAACCTTGTCATTATCAATAACGGCCAGTATTCCTTTCTTTGGTGACCACCTCCTACCTTTTCAGTTTACTGAAATTTGTACCACTAATCCAACAATTCTCTGACCCTCATGAAATCTGCACCGACGATCATCGCCCCCCCACCCTTTGTCCTCATCTTCCTTCTTACTTGGGTCAATCACTAAAATACCTTCCAGCGATCTCTATCAACTCCTTTTCCTATCTTACTTTGTGGCAAAATTCAAATTGGTTTAAGATGAACTCAGGGCTGGTCCACATCTGCAGTGTAACAGCTGAAAATGTCTGAACTAAACACAACTCCGTGCTGACTAGCCTCATTTAAATTTATAACCTCAAATTTCAAATGAATCTTTTCACCAACCAACAGCCTATATATATATATATTTTTTTTTTAGTCAATTCAGTCTCCCACTCAGTTAATGTATGTTTTCACCATCTTCTCTTTCCATAAATATCCAGGATCACCTCCCCTTCCTTATCAAAGCTGATAAACTTGTTTCTCATTTCATTGAGGAAATAAACACTCAGACATTATATTTCTACCACTAGTTTTCCTTTAACTGACTTCCATCCTTCCATCTTTCCAAATCCTAGCCCACTACCTGTGCATGAGATTCCATTCCATCAATCTAGTAAAAGACTTCAGACTTGAAGTACTCTCTCTGTTGTTGGTTTTTCTCTCTTTGCTAAATTATTTCTACACTGTATATATATACAAACACACACATTATATAGAGTAAGTTTTCCCTGAATTCCAAACTTGCATATCCAATTGCCTTGATAACCAGCACTTGGATATTTCAAACATGTTCAAAACATAAACCATGAATTTCCTCCAAACTGATACCTTCCCCTGACTTCCCTCAGTAAATGTCACCAGCATTCACCCAGATCAAAAGCCTAGTAGTTGTGATTTTTCTTTTTACTCCTAAATCCAACATATTCAGCTGCAATCTTCTACAATTGCAAATTACATCATGTTCTTGTCTCATAATTCTTCAATATCTACCCATTAAAGTTAGACTCCAAACTTCTTAAAATGGTACCCAAGAATCCTCACAGTCCAGCTCTGCCTGTCTCTCCTCATCTGCTAATTCCCTCCCAATAACTCATACTGCTCGAATGACAGAAATGGTCTGCTCTTCTTCAACCACATAAAGTGTCTTCCCACTTCAGAAACTTGGCAATTGCAATTTTTTCTTCTAGAATACTTTTCTTCCTTATCTTCATCTAATTTAATCCCGTGCATTATTAATACCTTTGGGTAAATATCACCTCCTCTGAGAGGCCTTTTCCCAGCCTTTATCTCAAATAGCCTGCTCACTAATCTATCATTCTCTTTTCTTTCCCTGAAATTATTTTCTTCATGGAATTTACCACTACCAAAAGTCATTTGTATTATTTGTTAACTGTTTATTCTGTGAAAGTTCTAGAACATTAAGTTCCATGAACACAGGAATTTTGTCTGATTTATGGCTGTATCCAGAACAGGTAGCTCAAGATGTGGAAGCCATAAAAATCTGTGCAGTGAATTAATAAATAGGTTCAACAGGCTGGAGAATAGATTAAAACCAAGAGAAAAACTCACAGCTGAGGAAAATATGATTGAATTAAATAGGTCTTTAATTGCAAGGATAAAAGGAATTAGTAATGCTATGCTTGAATTTCATAACTCAGTATAATTTCTGATTTTGAAAAATTCTCATTGGAATTTGCGAAGTTGTCCCTCTGGACTTGCCTTCCTACCCCCAGCAGCCGGATATAAATTTGCATCCCTGACCCCAGTCTGCAAACCTCTGCATTTTTATTCATTTATCCTTAACGGATAAGCAACGCTGGGTCTTCAGGGAAAATCTAGCAAGGGAAAGAACCAAGACAGACATGATGATGTCCTGATTTGGTAGAGCGATGAGGCACTAGGAGGTTTCTGAAAGAGCGCAATGTTTCCAATTGTAGATGTATTAGATAAAATAGATAACTTAAGAATAAAAAGTAATGATTATAATCAGAATATGCTGAATCTATTTA
Source organism: Phataginus tricuspis (assembly GCA_029783875.1). Taxonomy (NCBI): domain Eukaryota; kingdom Metazoa; phylum Chordata; class Mammalia; order Pholidota; family Manidae; genus Phataginus; species Phataginus tricuspis. The sequence continues at coordinate 11,564,241 of JAQQAC010008719.1, forward strand.
AAAACTAAAAATAACAAATAATTTAGTTCATGATGATACTAATGGAGGAAGTGAGAAGTTACTCTGAGTATGCCAAAGAATTGTTGTTGGCATACAGAGTTTTACTAATATGTAGAGAAGTTAAGAAATGCTATTCATTAATATAAATAAATTTATAGAGTTCTACCCAAAACTTTGGTCAATATCTAAGTTACTATCCACTAGCGGTTGTTGCCCCAAACCAGGTGTATTCAAAGCATTTGGTTAAAGGCTTACTGTAAAGAACATTTATTTTAAGAAGGAAAGAGAATATATAGATCATCAAAAGGTAATTTTTATGAGAACTTAAAGTTCTTTATGTGATCACTGAACCCTAAATATGAGAAAATATAATCCTGTTTGTTTGTCAACTGCACATTCTATATTTAACACACACACAGACACTCCCTCACCCAACACACACACAGTGAGATCAATTGTATTGATCTTTCCTGCTTGAACACAAGAGTATTTTACTTTGAAACACTGGTAAACTCTGATTCCCTGATCAAGATAAAGCATTTGATAAATAATTCACTAGTATTTGTAATTAGCAGCATTCACACATTCCTGAGCACACCCCTCAATTTCTCATGAAACAATATTGAAAAACAGTCTCTTTTTTTTTATAATTAGAGGACATATCTATTGTATTTAATAAGAATATACTGAGCCTTGGGAATAGTCTTTCTTGAGCACATCCTGCTTCAAATAGCACCTTGAGACTCTACTTAAAATTCTAGCCTTCTCCAGTACAGAGGTTCCTCAAAAAACTAAAAATAGAAATACTGAAGAATTTCACCACTTCTAGGAATTTACCCAAAGAAAGCAAAATCCCTGATCTGAAAAGATATATGCACCCCTGTGTTTATTGCTGCATTATTTACAATAGCCAAGATATGGAAGCAATGAAAATTTCCATCATATCATTCAGCCATAAAGAAGAAAGAAATCTTGCTGTTTGCAACAACATGGATGGACCTACATAATACCTACAGGGTGTTATGCTTAGTGAAATAAGCCAGGTGGAGAAAGAGAAATACCATGTGATTTTATTTATATGTGGAATCTAAAAACAAAACAAAACAAAACGAACAAAACAGCAGTAGACTCATAGACACTGAGAAGTAACTGCTGGTTACCATGGGGGAGAAGTTAAGGTGGGTGGGTGGGCGGTGTGGATGAGGGGAATAAAGGGGCACAGAAATTCTCCATCATAATATAAGTTGGTCACAAGGATGGTAGTACAGCATGGAGAATATAGCCAGGATTCTGTAACATCTTCCTATGTTGACAGGTAGTAACTGCACTAGTGGGTGTGAGGATTTAATAATATGGGGAACTGTTGGACACCATGTTGTATATTTGAAAACAATATACAATTGTGTATCAATGATACTTCAGCAAAAAAAATTCTAGCTTCCTCTCTGCAAAAAGAACTAAAGCTTGTGGCTCAACAGTAGCAAACGTGATCTAGGAAAAGTCACTAATGTCAATTCCATAGTCCACTTGCTTCCAGTTGGAGAACACACCAGTCTTGGGAGTACCCCAACTTAGGACAGAGAGACCGAAACTAGCAGGGCATTGAACCCTATGCCCTACTGTAGGTTTCTTTTGCTTTTGGAGAATCTAGTGTCAAGATGACTCAAATATACCCACCCAAAAGCGTGAGCTAGTGAGCCCCAGGATAAACGGTTCCCTTATCTCTTTTTCTCACTAGCTCAGGGGCCTTGAGACAGCTGTCAGGAAGCTTACCTTCAAGTCCCAATATTGCTTGTCATCTACTCTTTTTGAGTCATTTCCATTACTCAAATACCCCTAGATAGCCTTGTCTATAAAACAAAGGTTCTATGTGTTTCGTAAGATACTTTCCAAAACTAAAATTCTCATTTTAAACTACAGTTCAAGTTAAATTTCTTATATCCACTTAAGGTTTATTATCCCTGCCTTAGAATTAAGTTCATACAACAGATAATGAAACAAAAATTAAATTCACTTTTTCAAAAACTAAGTGAAAGCATGCATGTAGTAATTAGCAAACAAAGAGATTGTTTTATAGGTAATCATTAAAATAAGATGTCTTGATGCTGGGAACACTTAAATAGTGAAGTGCTTGATGAGCGTTCATGAATATGGTGATGGTTTAATATCGCAACAGGATCTCTGAAAGTTCTTACTTTCCTTCCTCATGCTGTGCAGAACCCAAACAGCAAAATATCGCTCTGTGAACAGAAAGAGCCTAGATATATTTTATAATTTACCAGTTTCACCAATGACTTCCAAAACAGCACGTATAGTGAACGAAAATGGGCTTTACAGTCTGATGGATATGGTTCCAGTTCCAGCTCCATCACTTACCAGCTGGGTGACCTTAAGCAATTAAACACCCACCAATCAATTTGAACTTTAGGATAGAGGAAATTCACTTTCTTCTATAGTGCTATGTTCCCAGTAGGGCTTGGCATATTGTAAATATTTGTTGAAAGGATGAACTTCTCACAGCTCAGTGTTTCATTAGTCAAAGAAGATAATAATGCCTTAATGCTTTATTCTAGAACTAAAAAGACAGTTTATTGAAAGCCAACAGCAGAGCCCATGGCAATTTGCAGGTGTTTAAAATATGTTTATTTCTTTCCTTGACCCAGCATAAAATAAAACTAGGTCTCATAAAGAGTAGATATTTCCCCCAAAATACATATTTTAAGTAGAATATCTATAAAAGCAATGAAACATGCCAATATATAGTTTAATACCAATTAGATTTATGTGAAGGGATAACTTCTGGTGATATAAAATGCTGCTTTCATTACTGTCTTATTCTTGCAATTACAACCATTGCTGTCCTCTATGGACACTCTTGTATCATCTCGTTTCATTAAGTGCTGTGACCATGGACAGGGCCTCACCTACAGCATCTCTTTGAGCCATATGAAATTGCTGATATTTGGCCATTTATGACAGATAGGAATAGCAATTCCATATGGTTCAGCCAATAGTTAGGCAATACATTTTTTTAATGTAGGTATAAAAACAGTACCTTTACATTTAGTTCTTAATTCTCAGCATCCATTATAGAGTTGGCCTAAGAGTGATGCTCCCAACATGTTTATAAACATAATATAAATAATAAGTTAAGATCATTAGCCAAAATGTCTTGCCTCATGCTATTTGCTCTTGCATCACTGAAACAGAAACACAAGTGACCCCTTGTTTATGTAATATCCTTCAGCTGGGTTATCGCCTCACTGCCCACCCAAAAACCCCTATAATGTACATTCCACCTGACTCCTTAAGGCCCAGGTCAATGCCACCTGCTCCATAAGGCTCCCCTAGACATGCCTTTCCGAGCTCCCACCCCACACCTCTATCTATCCACATACCTCATTAGAGTATAGGAATCTATTCTTAGGAGTGTGTCTCTGCTTTCACCTAATTAGAAGGCAGATAATTGTTCAACCCCAAATGTATAGGTCCACTGGAAGAATATTTGGTTTCTCAACATCTTTCATTTTAAAAATTCACTGATTTTTATTTTGGAGTCTCCTTATATGTAAATCAGACTTTAAAAATTTGCACATCAAGCCTTTTTCCCCACACTTTACCAGAAAAAGCAAGTAAATCCCTGGATTATACGAAGAAGGATAATGAGATATTTTAGGTTATATAAAATATAAACAATATGGAACAGTTTCCTTCATTACTGTGTATTACGAAACAAACAACTAAAAACTTACCAGTCTCAGAAGTCCTTACAGAGAGTAAAGAAGATAACTGATTGCCATGACCCAGTCTGGTATATGACCTTACAGAAATGTTATAGAGGGTATAAGGTTTCAAGTCCCTTAAAATGATGTTTGTTGTTGAGGTGTTCTTCATAAATAAGGTGTTTACATTTTTATAGAGAACTTCATAAGCAACAATAACCCCATTGGGTTTCTTGGGTGGTGACCACTTCAAATTTATTTCACTTGCATTAACGTCAACAACTTCCACATCCTGAGGTGATGATTCCGGTTCTGGGAGAAGAAAATAAAATGTTAAGCACGTGCATTTTTTCATGCTTATTTCTTCAGGCTCTAAAGGCAGAGTGAGGTGGTTGGCTGTAAGCATGGAACACCACTTGCTTCTTTTGACGAAAACTGCACCTGATATTCTTACCATCTTCTGGAGTTCTCACAAAGATGTCATTTTCTTCAGACAAAGGACTTTCTCCAACATGGGTGGAGGCAGCCACTCTCATTTTATATTTTGTGTATTTCTTTAACCCTATAATGACAATAGGTAATTTATTTAAAATCCATAATACACCATTCCTAGATTGGTGTCATTTGACATAGAATAAGGAAAATAATTTATTTGGGAGACTGGTTCTCCAAGTCAGTTTTGTTCCCAACCTCCCAAAACTCCTTGGGTTGAGGGGCTGTCCATGTGGATGATGTGTTTTTAGTTTTTCCCTAAAATACCGAGGCAGTAATCTGAGGCTGAAAAATAATGTTGGCACATTGTAAGGAATATATAGTTGACTTGGCACCAACACCCTGTCAGCTGAATGACCTCAGCTGATTTCCACAGTCATTCATTCAAGCATCCAATACTTCCAGTCCTGGTATTTCAATGTTCCAGATATAAAATTCCCTGGGTTAAGTATATTCCTATGACCTTGTGATCTGATGATCTTATTTCTTGGCTGATAGATATAAAGAAAAAATGCATTTAATCAAGCTGTTTCTGCACATATTTTTTAAGATCTCCATGGCAGCCCACCAAAATCAGGAATGACGCAGAATACGTCCTGCACGTGTAAGGTATAGAGAGAGATGCATGTTTATAACAGAATGGGAAAGTTAAAGAAAGGGTGCGTCCTACCTGTGATGAGAAAGCTGTTGTCTGAAGTAGTCATCTGGAATGCTCTGTTTGCACCCAGTTCCACTGCATAGATTGTGTAATGAGTTATCTTTCCATTGGGGTATTCTGGAGGGTCCCAATATAGCAAAATAGATGAGGAACTTATATTTTTATAGTTTATAGTTTGAATGGAGCTTGGCACTTGAAAAGGAGAATGAACAATGAATATGAATGTAAAGAAAAAATATGACAATGTGCAAGAGCAATATTATCAGGTAATTGTTTTAAAGGAAATACATTCTTACCTTGCTCACGTGTCCTCACACTAAGAACCGCTGGTGGTCCTTCCCCCATGATGGTGAAAGCAGATACACTAATCATGTGCTCCGTGAAAGGTACAAGTCCCCTGATAACGTGAGACAGCTGTTCAGCAGGGAGGTCAGGGATATACTGATTCCTTGTTGTTCCTATTGGAAATCAGTTTATAAAAAGGTGTTTGACTTCACAATTAAAATTATTTTTGCTCACACAGTGAAATCTTAAACTTGATTTCACATTATGTGTTAATCTCTTCATGTGCTCTTTTATATGAAAGGCAGATGTCCAATTAATAATAAATATGCTGAATACCCCCCAACTGTATCTCTAAACATGTTTGTGCTCGTAATACAGTTTTGCTACTTACTATATACTATCCTGGAACATGAGCTTCGTGTTTTGGAAAAAATGTAACTTTCTAAAAGGGACTGTCTAGGAATTTTTCTGAAAAGACAGATTAGGTAATAATATCAAATCAAATTGTTATAAATCAATGCGAGGTTGTAACGGGAAAGTTATAGAAATTAGACCTTTATTTGGACTCAGAATTCACCATATCTTTATTAAACCCAATAATGCTTTAAAGCACGCATGCTTGGATAACTGACACATAAATGTATCTGAACAGAGATTTCAAATAGTGTTAGATTTTTGAAATGCATTAATTTGTTAGATTTTTTAATTTTTACCTTAAAGTTTATTTTCTATTTATTAGGTCATGCTCCTGACAATGTTAATTGACAATTAGGACAAACATAAAGCATTTAAGGAAATACCTAAACCAGAAATTGTGGGCCTCTTTATTGTTACTGTCGGCCCCAATCTTCTTTGTACAAAATAAACAGTAAGTGAAATAAACATGTATTGATTGTAATGTGATATTTCTGACTAATTTTACTATTAATAAAAAAAAAAAAACACTTGCAATGTAGAATGGGACAAATACCAAGTCAGAGAAAAGGCAATGAAACAAGAAGCATTCTTCTCCTTTGGCATTTTAGAAAAACCAGAGAGATAATTTCCATCTGTGTCATCTAACCAAGCATTTTTAATTTGCTATATATGGCATTCTCCTTATAGAAACAATAAGATCCACTGACCCTGAAAAGCAAGTGTGTACACTAATAACATCATGTCATTTGGATCATGTACACCTGTTTATCACTCGAGTTGTAACTTTCTGACCTATTTACCTTTAGTGACATTTGAAAACCTATTAGTCAAAGCTGCAGAGAGTGTGAGGCCTGTAAATGATGTGAAGATATGTTAATCCCTTCCCATCACACCTGCTTTGGCAACTGGAATAACTGATTGTCTATGCAGCTTGGCCCACAGACTCTAGGGTGCTACGTTCTCTAGAAGGAAGGTCAGATGGGTTAGCAGGGGCTGGCTCCTGCCTGTGTGGCATTTCCATTTGCTGCATGAGTTATCCGAACAGTCAGAGGAGAAAAAAATCTGACTCCTGCCCAAGAACCATTAATAATTTGGTTGAACTCTAAGCTAAGGCATATATCTGTGCCAGCTAATACTGGTGGCTTAAATATACTTCATAGAACATTAAAATTGTACCTACCAACTGCTGAATGCTGGTCTTCCGCTCCATTCCATGCAGGAAAGTTATTATGATTATTGTACATAACTGAAGCAAGGGAGTACAGGTCAGAAGACATCTCTGCTGAGCCCTCAAATATTCCTGCCATTGACTCTATGTTCACTGTTTCTGGAACTATGGGGTTGTTTATATACTGTAAGTCAAAGTAGATATTTACAAAGCTTAAAACCATTGTACTTAATAATAGTTAATAAGCTAATAAACACTCCAAGATTTCACTATGAAGGTACTAAAACCCTACATCATTGTAACATATTGTGATCACTAATGTATCATATCGTAAGAGATCAATATTGTATTATGGGAAGAAGTAAATATTTTGTTTCTAACTTGTTCTTTATTGTAAAATTAGACATCCTCATGCAAAGGTGTCATGACTGAAATATTTTAACTGTTCACCCTAAGAAAGGTAAACGTTCTGGGCTTTATTAAAATGTGTTATGCTTCACTATCTGTGTGTCTTCATTTGTACACCAGGTGTGAGAGATGTGCATGCCTGCTTGATACATGTCAAAATAGTAGTTTATGTATGAACGTGAAGTGACAAACATGAACAAAACCAAATGGCATAGTTATCAATCAGGGTTCGCGGCAGACCTACCCAAGCCTTAGGACCAAAGGCATATTTTAAATAACTGTGAGAGTTCCTGGATCTCATGACTTATGTCATGTATGTCAAGTTCACCACAGTGGCAGATATTGAAATGAAAATACCAGAAGCAGATCATGGAAAAATGCAGAAGTTTTTGTTGGTGTCTTGCCAATGAGTTTCAGCCCTGGACAAGTTCACTATGGATTCAATGAGACCAAAAAAATGACAGTGAATTGTTCTTGGGGTGAAAGAGTTACACCCAATGTTATTCCCACAGTGGCAGGTCAGTCACTAGAACCCCATTCACTCAGAGCCAGTCTGCATGCAGCAAGCCAGTCTCTGCCTCAGGGTCTTTATAGAGTCAATAACAACGTATTGCCCACACATGTTTAGTGAGCTAGCCAGCCAGAGGCAGGTGAGAATCCTGGCCATGGGAACCTTCAGTTTCTCCACAGTTGGGATGACAAGACAGCTCTGTCCCTTCTCCCTCCCCATACACCATAACTGATAGAATGAGAAAAGGGTTTTTGGGCCAAATACTATTAGGTAGTATTTTTTGTAGATTGTCAACCTTGGAAATAAGGGTACACATTAATCAAAGAAAACAACCAAAAGCAATATGTGGACTTCAGATTTTAATTAGTACATTTGACTAATGTAGGCTTTGGAGATAATCAGGGAAACTTGAATACAGTCTAGGTATTAGATGATACCAAGACAGTATTAGTCATTTTGTTAGTTGTGGAAATGGAAGTATTGAATTAACTAAAATGTCCATGATTTTTAGAGACTTGTACTTAGGCATATGAGAGCAAAAATGATGTGAAGTCTGTAATTTAGTTTGAAATCTATCAGAAGCAGCAGCAAAAACGGGAGATAGCTGAGGCACAAATGGCCAAATCTGATAATCATTGAATGCAGGGGATGGGTAAGTGGGTGCTCATTATATATTTTCTTTTTTAATATACCTATTCACAATTTTCCAAACTTAAATACTTTTGGAATAAAAGAAAACACTGAAAGAATTACTCTTTTTTGAGTCAATTCCTTTTCAAGTTCTGCTTCAAAACTCACTGCCAAAACCCTTTTGTTTAAAAATAAAAAGTCATTCTATTCCTTCTCAATTCCATGGTCGGTCTCATACCTTCAGAACTTATAATTATTTCATAATGTAGGTTTTACTGTTTATACATTTTGGTAAATAGTCTTTTAATTATCTTAATAGGTTTTGGGGTTCTTACTCCTAGAGCCAAAAGTAGGTTGTTTTATTTTTATTAGGATAAAGCATTTGGTATTTTAAAAAAACAGTAGATGCTCAGGAAAAATCTCAAGAAGGCCAGAAATTTTAAGACAGTTTATTTAATTATCTACAAAGATATGTCACTTAATGTCAACTTTTCTCAAAGAGGAAAGAATGAAGAAAAGATCCAAGGAAATCTCTAGCCCTCCACATATTTATAAAATAAAATTATCTAAATCTTGTTACATATTTAGCCAGAAAAATATTCTGATGAAAGGCAGGGGTACACCTCTAAGATCTTCTCTAAAAGGCTTGTGATGAAGAACATGGACAGGGAACCTTCTACTAGACAAGTGAAAGGTCTTCCGGCAACCAGCAGTTCCCTTCAGCCCTGCCTCCTCCAGGAAATCACGGAGGGTATGAATCACAACCACATAATTCGGAGATGCTATGGTATTCTAGTCAATAGTTTATGCCTGAGCCACACAGCTGTTTTCACTATCAATCGGCTGCTCTTTGAGACTCTACTGTGCACAAAGCACTATAGAAGGTATGAGGAAGTAGTACAAAGAATTTCCCTAGGACCTATGACTTTTTATTAAATCTCTCAATATTTTTTCCCCATGTCAGATAAGTTATTGAGAATTAAACCATAGCATCCCATCAATTAACTAAGTTATGCATCTCTGTTGACAAATGGCTATTTCAAGGTAAGAGCTGACCTGAATAATTTTGACTATCTGAACTTCTCCAAAATTCTGATCATCCAGAAAGACCCTCCTAACTAGGATAATGATTTAAAGACTGGTTTCATAGCAGCGCAGAACGTTACTATCACCAAGAGTGCCATGTCATGAATATTTCACATACTTTGTCTCCTAAAGAGGCATTATATATTAGATTTTTCAAAGGATAAAAAAATGAATCATTTTAAGAGCAGAAGTAATGGCAAGTAATCAGAACTTAAGAGAGTAATGGGGAGGGACTGTGAAAGCAGTGTGGAAATGAGGGAAATAGAAGGGAAAAAGGGCTAATGTAAATCCCAAGTCTTGGACTCATCTAGCTAGTTCAGGGTTCTCAACCTCACCACTATTGACATTCTTTATTAGATAATTTTGTAGTAGGGAGCTGTCTTGGCTGTTGTAGCAAGTTTAACAGCATCCCTGTCCCTTCCCAGGAGAAGCAGCCTCCCAGTTGTGACAATAAAAAATGTTTCCAGAGATTACCAAATGTCTCCTGCAGAGCAACACTGCCCCTGGTCGAGAACAACCGAGTCAAGGACTGCCACCATTCATCAACATGAAAGTCCTCTCGTATGCTACCCAGGAATCTTTGGAATTTATGTGAAAGAATTAGAAGTATTCACAGTTAAATTCCTAATCCACCTGAATAAACCAACCTGATTCTACATGTAATAGTCTTCATTATAGCTAATGTGATTTTATTTTATTTTTTTTAAAAACCCCTCAATTGTATCTCACTTTAGACTCACTGGAAGTCTGCTGAATTAAATGAACAAACAAATTTGGCTTATTCTTTAAAAAAGGTCTGTATTTTAGTATAGACTACAACATGATTTATGCTGTTATCAAGCAAGGGTAAAAAAGAAAAGTTAGCAATTAACATATGTTTGGAAACCTCCTGATGGATACTGTATCATTCTGCACATTACCTATGTGAGGAGTCCTTAAGGTTTGATTCTGTTTGTGTTCCTAATGCTCAGTAAACTTGCTTCAAGCATTAGTAAACTACTCTCACATCCTGTCCTCAGCCTCATTTGGCAGCAACTGGCCAAGCATTTAGCTGGCTTTCTTCTCAAGCCCACCAGTGACAAACACTGACAGTCTTGAGAAATGTCTTTCTGGTATGAGAGTGAGGAGTTAGATTACTTAACTAGGTACATACTCACCGTCTCCCTTTGTTCTCAACTCATACTTATTTACTTCTCTAGGCTAAACAATATACCCAAATCTGTGAAGATTATTCTAATAGATGTGTGAAATATAAAATAACAGTCTGGAACAGTGTGGTAACAGCCTCTCAGGCAGTCTCCCTACTGTCTCTACCTCCTGGTGTTCATGCATTTCTATACCCTCCTTTTGGGTGGGAGTTGTGATGTGCATCTAGCCAATAGAATAAGGCATAGGTGATGGGATGTCATGCTCTTGGTTACATTACATTATATAGACTTTCCTTGCTGGCATGATGAAGTAAGTGGCAATGCTGGAAAAGTCCTTGTGGCAGGACACTGGGAGACCTATGTGAGCTAGAGCTAAGGCAGTGTCCAGCCAAACAACTAGCAAGAAAGTAGAACCCTCAGTCAGAAGGAAGTTCAATCTGCTAAAAATATGAGTTAGCCCAGGAGTGGATACTTCTCCAGTTGAGTCTCCAGATGAGAACACAACATAGTCAGCGACTCGACTACAATGTTATGAGACCCTTGTCAGAGAACTCATTTGACCTGTCTGGACTCCTGATCCATAGAAAGTGTGCGATAATAAATAAATGAGTTGTTTTAAGCTTGTGGCAAGTTGTTGAATAACAGTTAAGTCCGTGACAAATTGTTATACAACAATGGAAAACTAATGTAGTAAAATAACAATAGTATGGGAGAAAGATTATGAATCCTGAGCTGGGGTGGGTACCCAGGGATGAACTATAGATGTATAAAGGTCACGCTTTGGTGGTAGAAATAATCGGCCTTAATATTGAGTGGCTATTGAATTCTAAGTATAACCAAAGTCAGAGGGAACCCCAAGGTTTCAAGCCTTCATGACAGAGCAAATAACAGTGCCATTAACCAAAAAGAGAAGCATCAGGCATATGAAAATCCACAAAAGCTTCCAAATACTTAGTCAATGTTAGTCAATGACCTTCAGGTCAGAGATTTGTGATGTGCCCCGTCCATGGGTTTGAGAAATGCTACACCTGTTATTTGAGACATAGGCTTCAAGCCAGCCTCTCTCCGGGCCTTGTTCTAAGTCACTGAAATGATTCATTGCCTGGACGGACTTTCTTCTTGTGTTCCTGTAGGAACCTTCACAGGGTCCCAGGATCTCTGTCTAGTGTCTCTTCCTCATGCCAACTTCACTTCCTCCTCCCAGTCATGAGCCAGGCCCTCTTATCCCAAGAAGGATGTTTGTTTTACTTTATGGGGGAAATGGGTTTAGATCTGATAAACCCTGACAGAACCTCTCTAGAAATGGCTCTTATTAGGAATACAGAGTGTCAGAAGGATCCGCGTGGAAAGCAAGGCAAAAGCGTCCCGCCGTCAGAGAGCAGGGGCTGAAGCTGCGAGATTGTCCAAAGGAGGTGTGATGAGATGGCTGGAAACAGAGCGCAGCAATACTTTTGAAGGGAAGGAGTTAGAAAACTGTGAGAAAGAGAGCCAGCGTTTTAATTTTCTTCACTTTTCATTGTATGAGGCCAAAATTTTGCAGAGTCATGGTATATGAAAGTGGAGGAAATAAGAGTGTCGAAAGCAGAGAGCAGTTTCAGAGGGATGGATTTTGGAGGAGACAAGGAAGAAGAGGACAGCTGAAAATACATAGCCACCCTATCTGACACGGCGGTCACTGTGACTTCTAACAAGATTTCAAGGATTTAAAGCATTCTTGGGACAAGAGTGTGGAGGCTATACTTTAAGAAGCTAAAGAGTGAATGGAAGGAGAGAGTCCTTTTCTGTCCCAAGGTCAAGGAAAAGGATAATAAATGAATACACCACACCAGAGTTTTAGCTATTGTCTCCTTTACTTCTCGCCCTGTAAAGTGGGATGTTAAGTCCCATTTCAAAAATGAGGGCACCAATCTAGTGACCACAATGCTGCTCATGTGATTGCATATTAATGATACCATAATAAAAAAAAAAAGAGGGCACCAAGCCTCCTCAAGCAGACTTGTCCAAGGTCACAGAGCTAGAAAAGGGCAGGGCCATGGCTAGGACCCAGTCCATTTAGATATAGAGCCTCTGCTTTATCTGTCTTGCCACATCAACCACCTGAACAGTGAACCCAAACACCAGTCACATAGGGCAGCAGAAATATCAACAATGGGCCTGATCCAAGGAAGAGAGATACTATCACAATAATTAAGAGAAGCTTAATGTCTCCTTTAATTGGAAAAGATAAGGAAACTTAATACTGAGCATCAACTAGGGTGACAGGGCCGATGCCATGATTAATCATCACAACCGGGCACAATTACTCAGCACAGCGTGAACCACAGGCCAGGTACAGTTCTAGGCTCTCTCCACACATTAACCCGCTACATTACTGTTGCTTTGTTATAGAGATGCCTATAATCCTTGACTTTGAGAAGAGGAGGGTGAAGTTCACAGAGGTCAGGCCAACTTTCCCCAGGTTAGATAATCTGAAACAGCAAAACCCCAGGGTTTAAACCCAGGTGCTCTGTCCTGCAGGTCCACCCTCTTCATCTCTCCCACACAGCTTCGGGGGTGAACAGGGTGTAAACCTAGATTTACATGGCCCCAAAGCTCATGTTCTATGCTGTCACAAGGACTGCAGGCCTTGTAGACAGAGGCAGATTTGGAAAGAAGCCTTCTTATCTTCAAGAGAGAAACAGGTTTGCCTGGCCATCCAGTTGATGTCATAAGCAGACATAGGAGGCCTGTCAGGTTGTCCTAAAAAAGCTCAGGATCTACTTTAAGACCTTCTCAGCAGGAGCAAAGAGTTAAGGTTTTGTCCTTTGCCTCAGTTGTCAACTAGAATATCAGAGAAAGAAAGCTTAGCTCACAGCTTTTGCACATATAAAAACAAGAAACATTGGATTAAAGTTTAACCCTGGACTGGAGATGGTGAACAACTTGGGAGTAATAAGTCCTGGGTGGCCAGAGGGCATCGAGCACATAGTAATGTCAACTCTCAGGTAAGGATCAGAGTGAGGAAGGCTGGGACTAGAAATAGAGTGGAGAAATACATGTGCGGGAAAACAGCAGTACAGCCAGAAGAAACTGTGATTCTGGAACAGAACAGTGGAAGCCAATCACTGAATAAGCCCTAGGTGGTACCTCCAAGGCCCAGAGATCATGGTACTCACTGTCCTAAGTATGTATATTTTGTGTGTGCCTCCAGAGCGGCCAGTATCTAGATCTGACTGGTCCGGTAGCTTGTAGGGCTTTCACAGGTGAATAGCAGGCTGGGTGAGGAGAACGGAGACAGTGACGGGAAATCAGTGTTCCCTATACTTCCTAACAGAACGGGAAGAAAATAACACTTCTTTGTACAAAGAAGCAAACACATTGTCCTCCTATTTTATATCTATGAAATAGGTTAATTTCTTTTATTTAGTCATTCGATTTCTTTAATCAAATGTCTACTGTTTGATTCTTTCTTTAGCTAAGGCAGTTCTGAGAAATTTAGTTTCCAAAGACTGAACAGGACAAATCCTCTGTCAACAATGGCTGCTAAATCACTGCGCTTTTCATTGGCAATTGTTCCAAACTTCAAGCACAGCCTAGGAGTATTTAAATCATAACAGGACTTTCCGAACAATTCATTCACTGGGTTACCGTAATAATAAGCACTCCTAGAAGTACCTTTAGTCCTGTATAATTGCTCAATTAACATTTTTCATGTGCTAAAAAAAGAATAATGGCACTTAACTAACCATACGTGTTCTAAAATGAAATCTGACCTACCTAGGTCATCAACATGGCCCAAGTTTACTTCCCTTTGCACTATGATGCTCGCCAAATATTTTATGTTTGAGTGAACTAGCAAATCTTCCAAGTGACCAGGGCTAGAACAAAGTAGAAAGGCCTCACCAAGATGTGATATGAAAGCTCAATACCTCATCTTTTCCTGTGAGCAAAGTGTTTTCCACAATGACTCCTGTCTCTGACACGAGCGCTTTCACTCGATACTGGTTAATGATTCCATTGGGCTGTCCTGGTTTCTTCCAAGTAATTCTTATGTGTGTAGCTTCGACTTCCTCAAGTTGTAAATCAGATACTGCACCTGGAACTAAAAAGAAAAGAACAGAGGGGGTAATTTGAAAGTACATTTTCAAATTAAAAAAAATTCCCGAAATTCTTAGCTCATGATTTAAGATCTGTAAGAAATTCCATTAGAAAATAGACAAAGCCAATATACTAATTTACTAACAATTAAATATGGACTGCACTATAAACTGTAAATAAAAATTAGGTCCCTGCTTTTATTCAATATAGTACTGGAGGTTCTAGCCATGGCAGACAACACAAAGAAATAAAAGGCATCCAGATTGGTAAGAAAGAAATCCAACTGTCACTGTTTGCAGATGACATGATATTGTACCGAAAAAAACCCTAAAGAATCCACTCTAAAACTACTAGAACTAATATCTTAATTCAGCAAAGTTGCAGGATACAAAATTAATAAACAGATATCTGTTGCATTCTTATACACAAATGATGAACTAGCAGAAAGAGAAATCAGGAAAATAATTCCATTCACAATTGCATCTAAAAGAATGAAATAACTAGGAATAAACCTAACCAAAGAAGTGAAAGACCTATACCCTGAAAACTACAAGACACTCTTAAGAGAAATTAAAGAGGACACTAATAAATGGAAATTCATCCCATGCTCTTGGGAAGGAAGAATTAATATTGTCAAAATGGCCATCCTGCCTAAAGCAATCTACAGATTCAATGCAATCCCTATCAAAATCCCAACAGTATTCTTCAATGAACTGGAACAAATAGTTCTAAAATTCATATGGAACCACAAAAGACCCTGAATAGTCAAAGGAATCCTGAGAAGGAAGAATAAAGCAGGGGGATCTCGCTTCCCAACTTCAAGATCTACTACAAAGCCACAGTAATCAAAACAATTTGGTACTGGCACAAGAACAGACGCATAGACCAGTAGAACAGAATAGAGTCCATTATTAACCCAAGCATATATGGTCAATTAATATAGGATAAAGGAGCCATGGATATACAATGGGGAAATGACAGCCTCTTCAACAGCTGGTGTTGGCAAAACTGGACAGCTACATGTAAGAGAATGAAACTGGATTATTGTCTAACTACATACACAAAAGTAAACTCGAAATGGACCAAAGACCTGAATGTAAGTGATGAAACCATAAAACTCTTAGAAGAAAACATAGGCAAAACTCTCTTGAATATAAACATGAGCAACTTTTTCATGAACATATCTCCCAGGCAAGGGAAACAAAAGCAAAAATGAACAAGTGGGACTATATAAAATTAAAAACTTCTGTACAGCAAAGGACACCATCAGTGGAACAAAAAGGCATCCTACAGTATGGGAGGATATATTCATAAATGACATATCCAGTAAGGGGTTGATATCCAAAATATATAGAGCTCATGTGCCTCAACAAACAAAAAGCAAAGAATCTGATTAAAAAATGGGCAGAGGATCTGAACAGACACTTTTCCAAAGAAGAAATTCAGATGGCCAATAGGCACATGAAAAGATGCTCCACACCGCTAATCATCAGAGAAATGCAAATTAAAACCACAGTGAGATATCACCTCGCACTAGTTAGGATGGCTAACATTCAAAAGACAAGCAACAACAAATGTTGGTGAGGATGTGGAGAAAGGGGAACCCTCCTACACTGCTGGTGGGAATGTAAATCAGTTTAACCATTGTGGAAAGCCATATGAGGTTCCTCAGAAAACTAAAAATAGAAATACCATTTGACCCAGGAATTCCAGTCCTAGGAATTTACCATAAGAGTGCAGGATCCCGGTTTCAAAAAGACATGCACCCCTATGTTTATTGCAGCACTATTTACAATAGCCAAGAAATGGAGGCAACCTAAGTGTCCATCAGTAGATAAATGGATAAAGAAGATGTGGTACATATATACAGTGGAATATTATTCAGCCATAAGAAGAAAACAAATCCTACCATTTGCAACAACATGGATGCAGCTAGAGGGTATTTTGCTCAGTGAAATAAGCCAGGTGGAGAAAGATAAGTACCAAATGATTTCACTCATCTGTGGAGTATAAGAACAAAGCAAAAACTGAAGGAATAAAACAGCAGCAGACTCACAGAACAGAAGAATAGACTAACAATTACCAAAGGGAAAGGGACTGGGGAGGGTGCATGGGAAGGGAGGGATAAGGATAATAAGGGGCATTACGATTAGCACACATAACATGGGGCATGGGGAAGGCAGTATAGCACAGAGAAGACAAGTAGTGACTCTATAGCATCTTACTACGCTGATGGACAGTGACTGCAATGGGGTATGTGGTGGGGACTTGATAATGGGGGGAATCTAGTAACCACAATGTGGCTCATGTGACTGTATATTAATGATACCAAAATTAAAAAAAAATGTAATAGGGTAACATGGAATAATTTCCCCAAATCAAGTGTTATAACAATTGTTTGAAACAAATTCTTTAATAAAAATGACTTCCCAGAGAAAGCTAATACAGATAATTAATGCCCAGTAGAAACCTTGAAGGCTTTATAGAACTTACAACATATCAAAAAATAGGATCTAGAAGACTTTGAATGCAACTACTTGAAAGGTAGTTGGTAAATTAAATCAGGCCGTCTTTTAACCTATTACATGAGGTTATTTTAAGATTTATTTTTGTCTGCTTATTTTACAAATTAATTATGAGTCTCCAGTTTCAGGTGCCCTTACACTCTGCGGTAGTGAAGACACACAGGGACAAACGAACAACTGTTTCTAGGCATAGTACCAAGTACTTAAATAAATGCTTGTTACAAAGTCAAAAAGGGAGACATCTAGGAAACCTCCCAGGCCACAGGGTAATGGATCCAAGATAAACATACCCTGGGCTTTTGCCCACTTTTTCTTTATATCACACTCATTGTGTGATTATTAATAGCCAATTCACCCTCTACTCTCAGTTTCCTTATCTATAAAATGAGTGTAATTATGTCATTCTTCCTACTATGCAAGATGACTCGAATGATCAAATGGTTCGAGAAAATTTATAAAATGTTGGTTCAAGACAGAAAAAAAATGTGACATAAAAATGTCCCTTATGATAAGGATGTGGTAAACATTAAATTCATTTCCATAAGCTGAGCTATTTCACATTAGTGTAAGCTTAGCAAATTCCAATTAGAATAGAAACACACTAGGCACATAATATAAAATGGAGCAGGATCCTATTCCCTTTTAAGATAACAGAAAAGAACCGAAAATTACTATCACAACTCCTGTAAATATTATTTATATTAGTGAAAGTAATTATGCTTAAGTTTAATATGTAGCAAATCATATGGAGTTTTCATCTAATAGATTGAGTTGTTTTCCTTTGTCTCTATGAAGCAACCATTAAAATGCCCCCTAGATATTGTAACTATATCAATATTTCTAAAATGTTTTTGCATAGTTAATAGCTAGGTGCATGAGTAAGCTGCTTTGGCCTAAAAGCTCTATTTGATTACTGCAGACAAGATTCTAGTGTCCAGCATGGGTAAACCCTCGGCTCAAAACTGGGAGATAAGTGCAGTGATACACCTCTAATTTGCTAATTCTTTGAATCTCCTCTTCTAAAAGCATTTCAGTATATCTTTCTGTAGAAGGACAACTCTAGATTTTATCTCACCATAGTTCTAATCTGAAGGAAAAAGAGTTTGACCTTGAAGGGTGGACGAAGAGCTCTAGACTAGGACTCCATGGTCATCAACTTGAGCATTCATCATTCAACAGACTGAGCCCTCATCAGATGGTCTCTGTTCTGAGCACTTGAGGATAGAGGAAGAAATAAGCTAGACGAATGCCTTTGCACAGATCACCTCTTGTACAAGTTTTATTTCATTAACGTGTATTCTTCCTAGAGCTTAGGTTTCGATCATCATATTTACCAGTACACATTTTTCAAGGGCAGAGGAACTGCCCAATGAACAGTGAAAATGACCCAGCCATTTAAACAGCAAACATTCTGCCTTTCTTTTACATTTTATTTTAAAGTCACTACATAGATGAAGCTTTAGCCAGTATTGTATAACATAAATCATAGACAAGCTCTGACATTTTTTTTGTTTAATTTGAACTCACGTAGAATCTCAACTGAAGATGCCCATTTAATGACTACACTGATCACATTAATCAGGCATCAAAACCCTGCCTACTAGAAAATAAGTGAAATGTTCAGTTCCATTTGATATGACACATTAATGTATAAGAAGACTCCAAAAACCACCCAGTACAGAAGGAAAAAAATACATGCATGAGTCTCTTATTTAGTTAGCCAAACCTAACAATAGTAGCAGACTAGTTCTAATTTATACTATCTTTTTCAGTATAACTTAATAAGTATTGCCCCGGACACTAATGCCTCAAATTATGTCAAGTAAAGATTAAGTGGTTCTATATTACCCTAAAAATGTCCCCCCAAACCTTTGTAAGAATGTAAACCTATCTCTTTTTTTCTAATAAAAGAAAAACAAGCTTAGGGAATGAAGGAAATGGAGTAGACAACCTTGTATCTTGTCGTTAGAGAGATACTTGATCTGTTACACCACAAATTCTTATGGGGAAACCAGAGAAGTATGGATTAGATCAAACTCCTTTAATATTGATACCAAATTAACTAAAGAAAATCAAGCACACAAGGTAATTATTCATGGCTCAGAATCAATTTGGAAGGTGCTGTCCACAGGGACAACTAGTCTAAGAATCATTCTCAAGTCAATACGTCTATAAATTTTACTAAAAAATGGGAAACGGAGTAGACATATGGTTGATAAATAATATTCCAAATTATTTGACACTTTTAAATGAAAAACTATTAGAAAAAATAAAATGGAGAAAAATAGCACTGGGGTAAAAAAAATACATTAAAGTAATTTTTGCCATCATCTAGCAAATCAAGCGTCCCATTAGAAGTGCATTTTAGGAAAAATCTATTTAAAAAAAGTTATTGAGAATCCTGAGAAACACAGAGTTGACAGTCTGTCAGTGACTTCCCCATAAAAGATTTTATTATGTGCAGAAAGTCACAAGTTAAAGTCACTGAAGACAAAAGTCTTCACTTCCATAGTCTATATGTGGGGGAGTAAACATGGTTTTCAACACCTTGTTTGCTTTTAAGAAATGATGCTAACCGCCTGATATTTGACACTAGTGACAGAAAAGTTATTAGGGGATGTTGAAGCAACAAAGTTTACTTAAGATTTAACTCCCATATGAGTAGTAAGAAAATGCCATTGCCTGTGTTATATTCTACAGCATGATTCTTGGAATGGACAACTCTGTGACATTTTATAACATTGGAGATTGTTAAGCTATCAAGTTTTTTCCAAAATCATCTCTTCTTCATGCCTCTGTAAAAACTTGCTCAGTAGAATATTAAGGAATATGTCAGCACCTTGTGAAATATGTACAAGAACTGCTGTAACAACATAATGTTGATTCTTTTTGATGATCAAAGTAGACTACAGATCATAATATGCTCAGTGTTAATAAAATCATATCCATTATAATGCAATAGCACATATTATTTTCTGTAAGAGATCAACTCAACATATTTCTATGAATATCTGGAGATTTGTTAGAACCCCAGTTGTTCCAAAATATATTAATTTAAAAACTGGTGCTAATGAATTTTTCAATAGACTATAGTGTACTTTTAAATACAGAGAAGAAAATAAGTTGAGTAATCTTAATTAGAATACAAAGAGCCCTGTTATATTAATAAATGAAAAAGAACAGCCTACAATTAAGATATCAATTTTAGTTGAAACTCTAGGTTCTAATGAGTTACTAGATTGCTCTCATATAGTTTCAAGATTTCTTTATTACAATTTTTAATGAGTGGGACCAGGATTAATTCCTGTTAGAAGTATAAAGCTACATTCACTGCACTTGACAGAGCATTTCAGTGAAGCTCTTTCTAAGGCTTGAACTGCGCCCTGAGAACTCCATGGAGGAAGGCTGGAATGCAGAGGTAAAATCCGTGCTGTCCCTGCCCCTACTGGAGCACACCTGTGGCCAATGGGACTGCTGGAGAGCCACTTGGATGTGATTTATATGGTGAGTTGCTCATGAAGGTAGTAAGATAAAAGCCAGGATAAACTGCTTATTATAAAAGGAAAATAGAGTCATCTATTCAAAATAATTTGGTGTGAAAAATAACCCATAAGCCATATAGTGAACAATGTCCTTAAATTCCACTTACTATTTTGTGAATTAAAAATGCAGAAACAAAGAAAGGGAAATGACTGTTTAAATTATATCTGAAATAAACAACATGACATCATACGTGGCAATGTATTATTTCCCTATTTTTGTCAAATGATATAGGCCAAGAATGATGACAAAAAAACAATGATCGTAAACTGTTGATTAGAAGCAGCAAAATTGGCTTGATTTGAAAGAAGACAAAATTTCTTAATTTATTTAATTGTATAAGAATAGAAATTACTGATTCAAGATGGCAGCGTGAGACGTATGTGGGAGAACTCCTCCCAAAACCACAAATAGTACAAAAATATAGTTAATTAATACAACTAAGACTAAAACAGCAACAAGAAAGAAGGCTGAACCAGACTGCATACAGACCTCACGAACAGTGCAGACCTCATGAAACAGGGTAACATAGGAAAGCCTTAATCCATAGGGACCAAGGCCCTTCCCCCACCCCAGCTTACCGGTGGGAGAAAGAGAAATGGAGCAGGGAGGGGGTGAAGCTTGGGATTGCTGAACGCCTAGCCCTAGAGATCTGCTTTGTGAGTGGAAGCCTATATTGAGTGGTGCTCTGGACGTTGGGGAGCTCGGACAGGCAGAGTGCTTGGGAGACTGACATTCTGGCCATTTGTGGAGGGGGGGGGATCCACATCCGGCCACTCTGTGTCAGAGGAGGGGCAGGTGGTCTGAGAGGCCTCCTAGCAGAGAGAGGGCTGCTGAAGGGGCAGGGTTTGCACGGAGCTTGCTGCATGTGAGAAGGGAGAGCTGGACAAGGTTGCCTGGGTGCACCCTGCCCAGCTGGTTGGGAACTTTGGGGAGCCTCAGGTGCTCAATCCCTGTGGCTGGCTGCTCAGCTCCAAGGCCCTCCACTGTGATACGCAGCCTGCTGAGCCTTTCTACTGGCCTGCAGGCACCTGCTCACAAACCAGCAGTCACTGTGCTGGCATCAGGCCAGCCAAAGGGAGGCCCCGCCTACAACAGCAAGAGACACAAAGCACAGAAGATTACCAGTGTGTGCTTGGCCCACTGGCTCTGAAACTGGAGACAGGCACCGCAGATGGGAATCAGGAAACAGATATTTCCTCCCCCCAGGAAACAGCTCCGCTCCCCTACGACCCGCAGCCTCACTCTAGGAGATGAGCAGCTCCAGAGACTGGAGTTTCTGCACACCAGTGGGCAACACAGAAATATGAAACATCAAAAGAACATGGTTCAGACCAAAATCACACAAACCCCAGAAAAGGGCCAAATAATCAAGTGAGAATCATCCCAGGGATACAAGGATGGTACAACATTCGAAAACTCTCCACAAAATGTGTATACAGGTCAAGTACCTCAACATAATAAAGGCCATATATGACAAACCCACAGCCAACATTATACTTAACAGCGAGAAACTGAAAGCTTTTCCTTTAAGATCAGGAGCAAGACAAGGATGCCCACTCTCCCCTCTTTTATTCAACATAGTTCTGGAGGTCCTAGCCATGGCAATCAGGTAATACAAAGAAATAAAAGGTATCCAGATTGTCAGGAGGAAGTCAAACTCTCCCTGTTTGCATATGACATGATATTGTACATAAAAAGACCCTAAAGAATCCACTCCAAAACTACTAGATCTAATATCTGAATTCAGCAAAGTTGCAGGATATAAATTTAAACACAGAAATCTGTTGCACTCCTATACACTAATGGTGAACTAGCAGAAAGAGAAATCAGGAAAACAGTTCCATTCACAATAGCATCAAAAAGAATAAAATACCTAGGAATAAACTTAACCAAGGAAGTGAAAGACCTATACCCTGAAAACTTCAAGACACTTTTAAGAGAAATTAAAGAGGACACTAATAAATGGAAATTCATCCCATGCTCCTGGAAAGGAAGAATTAATATGGTCAAAATGGCCATCCTGCCTAAAGCAATCTACAGAGTCAATGCAATCCCTATCAAAATACCAACAACATTCTTCAATGAACTAGACCAAATAGTTCTAAAATTCATATGAAATGACAAACGACCCAAATAGCCAAAACTATCCTGAGAAGGAAGAATAAAGCAGGGGGTATTATGCTCCCTGACTTCAAGCTCTACTACAAAGCCACAATAATCAAGACAATTTGGTAATGGCACAAGAAAAGACCCATTGACCAGTGGAACAGAATAGAGAGCCCACATATAAACTGAAACATATATAGTCAATTAATATAGGATAAAGGAGCCATGGATATACAATGGGGAAATAACAGCCTTTTCAATAGCTGGTGTTGGCAAAACTGGACAGCTACATGTAAGAAAATGAAACTGGACTACTGTCTAACCCCATACACAAAAGTAAACTCAACATGGATGAAAGACCTGAATTAAGTCATGAAACCATAAATCTCTTAGAAAAAAACACAGTCAAAAATCTGTTGGACATAAACATGAGCAACTTCTTCATGAACATATCTCCTCGGGCAAGGGAAACAAAAAGAAAAATGAACAAGTGGAACTATATCAAACTAAAAAGCTTCTGTAAAGCAAAGGACACCATCAGTAGAACAAAAAGACATCCTACAGCATGGGAGAATGTATTCATAAATGACATATCTGATAAAGGGTTGAAATCCAAAATATATAAAGAGCTCATGTGCCTCAACAAACAAAAAGCAAATAATCCAATTAAAAAATGGGCAAAGGAGTGGAACAGACACTTCTCCAAAGAAGAAATTCAGATGGCCAATAGGCACATGAAAAGATGCTCCACACCGCTAATCATCAGAGAAATGCAAATTAAAACCACAATGAGATATCACCTCACACTAGTTAGGATGGCTAACATCCAAAAGACAAGCAACAACAAATGTTGGCGAGGATGTGGAGAAAGGGGAACCCTCCTACACTGCTGGTGGGAATGTAAATCAGTTTAACCATTGTGGAAAGCAGTATGAGGTTCCTCAAAAAACTAAAAATAGAAATACCATTTGATCCAGGAATTTCACTCCTAGGTATTTACCCTAAGAATGCAGCAGCCCAGTTTCAAAAAGACAGATGCACCCCTATGTTTATCGCAGCACTATTTCCAATAGCCAAGAAATGGAAGCAACCTAAGTGTCCATCAGTAGATAAATGGATAAGGAAGATGTGGTACATATACACAATGGAATATTATTCAGCCATAAGAAGAAAACAAATCTTACCATTTGCAACAACATGGATGCAGGGAGAGGGCATTATGCTCAGTGAAATAAGCCAGGCAGAGAAAGAAAAGTATCAAATGATTTCACTCATCTGTGGAGTGGAAGAACAAAGCAAAAACTGAAGGAACAAAACAGCAGCAGACTCACAGAACCCAAGAATGGACTAACAGTTACCAAAGGGAAAGGGACTGGGGAGGATGGGTGGGAAGGGAGAGATAAGGGTGGAAAAGGGGCATTACGAGTAGCACACATAATGTAGCAGTGAGGGGGACATGGGAAAGGCAGTATTTACAGAGAAGACAGGTAGTGATTCTATAGCATCTTACTATGCTGATGGACAGTGACTATACTGGGATGTGTGGGGGAGGACTTGATAATAGGGGGTCTAGTAACCATAATGTTGTTCAAGTGATTGTACATTAATGATACCAAAATTAAAAAAACAGAAAAGAAAAAAAAGAATAGAAATTACTTGGTCAATTGAGTTGGTTGATAAAATGCTACTGAATCTGAAGTCAAGGACTCAAGTCTGCTGAGAGCGGGTTGCTCTGCTGTGTTTGATAGCCATCCATAAATCCATCTAGCTTTCTTGGAAATACTTAAGAGCAGTTTTTAGGTGAAGATGGCGTCAGGGGAAATTTAAGGTCAATGGAGAAGACATACAAAGCTTAAAGACTGATAGAAACACAATGGAAATGTTTAATATGAAAAAAATGAGAACATTTTTCTTGTAAATATTCATCTCTTTCTTAATATGTGTATCGAAACTATATACAATCAGCATTTTCATTCAAAATTGATATAAAATATAATATTTGCATTCTTTCAAAAGCAAAATATTATCAACGGTTTATTTGTTCTCTGAAAGGGAGAAGTGAAAAATTCCCGAATAGTTGCTGCCCTCTAATGGTCAAGTGCTTGAGTGATCTGTCTGATGAACGTACGCCCAACCTTTAGTTGTATGTGTGTATGTGTGCGCACATGCACACCCATGTGTATTTAATATACAAGTTACTGCATGTTAGCTCTCACTCATAAAACCTGAGAACTTTTCAAGTATAAATGTGGGGTTAAAAAATTATTATATTCGTCTCAATAATTATAATCCCTAAATAGAAAAGAAGACATTTAGCAGTTTTGTGTTGTGAAGCGATATGGTAATATTTTTTAAACACTACATATAGCTTTCCTAAAACTGTGATGTTTAATACATGCAAATAAAAAAGTCTCTTTGGGGGAAATATTATTTTCATAATTTCAGTATATGCTGGTAATTTGTATTGTGCACCATCCAGTAATCTTCACTTGCTTAAAATACCCTTTTAATTATAAACGTATTTTGTTATAGCCATTGGGGATATATGGATTTCTCTGAACATTATTCTGTGAGAAAAATATATTTTACATTAAGTGCGTGTTAAGCACTGTTAAATGTGCTTGCTTACTTTAAGACGTCCCGAGGTTTCACCAATATTCACTGTGAATCACACTTGCATCGTGAACCTCTAACAGGCTGCACCTGTGATGTAGTGTTTCTAACCTTCATTTTGGTGCCTCTTAGTATAAGGTATGCTGTGGGTTTAATGTTCTGAGGAGCCCATGTTCAGAATATATTAGGTAATAATCTGATAATATTGAAATATCACATATCCGTAAATACCAGCAAAATGGCTTCTAACACAATGTTTAACCAGTGCAATAAAATTCACAAGAAGAGCAAAAATATTAACACAATAAGAAAATGTTCTTACCTTCTGGGGAAGTGAATACTGAAATATTTGATTTGGGCCCAATCCCTGCACTGGTTTCAGCAGCCACATATACATTATACATTGTAAATGGTGTCAAGTTAGTGAATGTGAACTTAAGGTCTTTTGTGCTGTTATCCAAAATCTGGCCTGCAAAAGGCAGAAGATACCATGGATTATTTTCTCATCAGGCATGTAATCATTCTCACATTTAAGTACAGAGCCAAGGATAACAGTTAAGGTGTAAACCTATGCATGAGTGTTTGTTATTGCAATTTTAAAAATGAATATATTTTAAACACTTAACTTAGTCCATTGATATCAATTTAATTAAAGCAATGAAAAGAACATGAAAATTTTCTAGGTTAAAAATAACCTGTGAAATCATAAAGCCCTGTCAAAACCATGTTATTTTTGACATATTTAAAAGGAAAACATTAGATTTTACCATATAAAAACAGTATTTTATACTGAAATTAAGTCAAAATGCTAACTATTCTCATTATCTACTATGAAAACATACATTTAGAAAATATGCCTAGTTTAGTTTCTGAGCAAAATGACTTACATAGTCCATCAGCAATATTCTTTAAGTCTTCAGCTTAAGCTCTGAAGAGTTCTTTCGCTCTAGCTGACACCTGGCTCTCCCTTAAGAACACTGCTCTTTCTCGCGACCACCCTGGATGGTGGCAGTCCCCATTTCCCCACAGTCCTCAGGCAGCTCGCCTTCAGGGGTGGTGTGTGGCGTCCTTGCTCCCCACACCAGTCCAGCCCCTCCTCACAGAAGCTCACAGCTTTCAGTTGGGTGCTGTCAGTGACATCCACGAGCCTTGCTGGTGCAGTCGCCTTCTAAGCCCAGGGACACTCACCTCATTCTGGATGCTTTAGCTCCTGCCTCAGTGTCACTTTCTTCAATGCTCCCATCTTAATTTGTAGTGATCTCTAGGGATAATCCTTAAACACCTGAAGCTCTCTATAAATAATCTAGTCCTCTACCCTATCTCAGCCAATCCCTCATGGTAGTACCTTAGATATCACTATTACCAATAACTGCAAATCTCTCTTATCTCAATTTCATTCAACTCTCCCTGGCCATTCTTTCCTTTCTCCCGTTTAGTTACTCTAGAAGCCTGAGCCAACCATTCTTTAAGCTCCCTGGAACCTCCAAGCTCTTGATCTTCCATCTCTTTTAATTTGTTTGGTCCCTCACCCCTGGGGGTGGCCTCAGGGTCACTCTCAGTTACAGTCACTGTCTTGCACAAGACTTCAGTTCCCTTGCACTTCCCTTATTGAAGGGAGCAGGAGAGAAACACAAATCCACTCTGACTGATTTCACTTTATTCATTACCAGACCTCAAATGAGCCCTACGTGGTACCTAGCCCCTTCCTCAGCTTCCATAGTCCAATCATCCTCTACTTTCCTAGATGATTGTTTTACACTTTCTCTTTCTTCCTCAGACTTCAAATACTTGCTGCTTCACTTGTTGAGGGTCTTGCTTCTCATTACACTGGAAAAATTAAATCAATCAGAAAAGTTCTGCCATAGACTCCCACCAGCACAATTACTTCCTTACCAGCATCTGCACCCTTATATAAAACCTTACAGCCTGTTATAGCAACAAAATGAAAAGGCAACCTACTGATTAGGAGAAGGTATTTGTGAATCATATATCTGATTAGGAGTTAATATCCAAAATACATAAAGAACTTATACCAATCAATAACATAAAAACAAACAATTCAACTTAAAAGTGAGCAGATCTGAGTAGACATTTCTCCAGAGAAGATATACAGATGACCAAAAGGCACATGAAAAGATGATCCACATCACTAATCATCAAACTGAAAATCAAAATCACAAAGAAATAACACTTTACATCTGTCAGAATGGCTATTTTCAGAGACAAGAAACAGTAAGTGCTGGCAAGGATGTGGAAAAAAGGGAACCATGTGTGCTATTTATGGTAATGTAAATTCAATGCAACTGCTACAGAAAACAGAAAAGAGAAAATAAAACTACTGTATGATATAGCAATTCCTTCTGGGTAGCTATCCAAAGAAAATGAAAATACTAATTCAAAAAGATATGTGTACATTTATGTTCAATGCATTATTTATAATAGCCAAGATATGGAAATTACCTAAGCATCCATTTATAGATAAATGGATAAAAATAGATTAAAAAATATGGATATATTTGTGTGTGTGTGTACACATATACAATGGAATACTATTCAGCCATAAAAAGACTGAAATCTTGTCATTTGTGACAACATGGATGCACTTTGAGGGTATTATGCTATTTGAAATAAACTTTGTTCATGGAATCATAGGATCTCATATTGGGAAAGAATTTTAGAGTTTACTTAATTTCAATGATACAGTATTTGAATCCCTCAAAAATATCTAACATGTGGATGTCCAGGTCCTCTTTGTTCACAAAGATGGAGAATTAACTACATTATACAGTTGTCCATATTATTTTTAGAGAGCTCTAATTGGGTTCCATGTTCTAAGCAGAAATCTGATTTAATATAACCAAAGTCCATTGTTTGTCAGGAATATATTTACAATCAGAGTAAGTCAAGGTCCTCCTCTTAAAATATTTGAACACATATATCTCCTCTAACACTTCTCTTCTTGAGCGGTTATACCTTATTCTTTCAGCTCTTCCTCATGAAATATGGAACATGGACAATATTTTAACATCCTTATACTTTTTTATGGTTTTAAACAAAAAGCTCAAAAAGCCTCACTTTCCTTATTACCTTTCTATTATTTGATTCATACAGGGTCTTTGATACTTTTAAAAAATTTAATACTAGTAGCATACTTTATATAATTCTTACTCCAAAAGACAAATACAAAACTTATTAAGACTTACCTGATGGTCCAGATAATTCAACCCTGTAACTGAATTTCCCTGTTAATACAGTGGGTGGGTCCCATGAAATTGAAAAAGATTTCCCTGTAATGTTGCCTGCTATACAGTTTTGTGGTGGTCCTTCAGGCACTAAAATGATTGCCAAAAAAAATAATAATAATAATAGATATACATTTAAAATAAAAAAGCACCTTATTAAACACACATAATAAGCATAAAAAATCTGAGAGAAAATAAAATAGCACACTAACAACAAAGGGTTTTTTAACTGAAAAAAAAGAAAAAATGTAACAGAAGAATGTGAATAAGACATGCCAGATGATCAGATGAACTTATTTGCAATAATTACTAAAACTAACAACAATAAAACGAACAACAGTTTTATTTAATGCTGTATATGATTTCACAGGGTGTTTCATAATATATAGTTCATTGTACAGTTACACTGTCCTGAAATGCTTACACATATACACACACTGTGTTCAACAAGGCCTGAGTATATGGCTTGATAAACACTCTCCCTCTGGTTGACCCAGAAGGGCAGGGACATAACCTTCAGAATCTATTGGCAACGACCTTTACTTTTTGTATCAATATTTGTATTTGGTTATGAGAAGAAATTTACAACCTACAGTGAGCAGATTCTAATGTACCATTGGTAACATATAAAAAATAATAATGATATTTTTAAAGTCTTTTTCACAGATGTATTTCTATATTTTGTGTTCTTTTAATCAAAATGAAATATTTCAAGCATTTTTCTCCAAAGTTCTTGTCTACTAATTCCATTTTGTGTGACCCTCATGAAATGTTTCATTTTTTTTACTGCATAAAAAGTAAGGTATATGGAAGGAGGAAATGGTATGATTCAAAAATGGTCATTTAAAACAAGAAAAACACTTCAAACTTACATGTTATGAAATGATAGAAGCTGACAGCAATGTTATCAGAAAAAAATTCTATGCTGTAATGAAATTATCTGACCAGTAATAATTTCCAAACCTCAAAAGTTACCAATTACAATTGAATGTGTGATAGCATATATTTAGTATGGTATTATGTCAGGATCTACATAAGTTTACATATACATAATACTGTAATACCCTAATACCACAGTAAAATACATAAATGCTACTTAGAAATATGTACCCTCGGAATTTAGTAGTAATAACATCGAGGTATACTCATTTAATAGTAGCACCACCACCGTAAGGAATACAGTCTCATTTTTCACATGAGGAAACTATAGTGCAAAGAGGATACAAGTAGGTATATTCTTATCTACTGTTTTTATGATACTGAAATGTAAATCACACGATATTTCTACCATGCAGGTGTTACCTCCACATTTGGCAATAGCAATATCAGTGAGAGAAAAGTACAGATGATTATAGAAGATGAAGCAGGACAGAGATGATTATAAAAAATTGCTGAGATCACAGAATGATAGAAGCTGATCTTAGGACCCTGGGTATTAGTTCAAGTGTCCTTTTCTTTCAAATCTCCTGTCTCCTTTTAGATGCTTACATTATAAAAGAGTATGAAATTGAGGATGCCTAGATGGGATGCTTCTTGTGTTATTAGGGGAAAAAGATATTGAAAAGGAAGGAAGATTTTAACAAAATGAACTACATGAAAAAATGAAAGATTATTCTATAAGTGATTTAACTTCTTTTCTACAAAAAACAAATGAAACCATACCTGATTCTGGAGTTCTGACAATCGTGCTATCAATATAACCTGCTTCAGTTGTAACAGCAGAAACTTCAAAAAGGTATGTCGTATAAGGCCTCAGATGCGTCACCACAAAACTGATAGGCTCTTTCCACACAGAGCCCATCTCACTCTGCGCCCGCATGCTCCATGAGTACGTGGTACGCGATGGAGGCGTAACTCTACCCAGGGCTGGAGAAGGGCTCGTTGTACTCCATAAAAAAGATTCATTATTCTCCTTGAAGTGAAATAAATATCAGTGGAAAAATAATGTGGTATCTCTTTGTGACCATGAGAAGTATCTAATTCATTCTTTTTCCTTTATACTATAAATATTTTTCTTAAATTTGTGTGTATGTGCGTGATTGGCTAAGTTTTTTAACAGCTTAAGTTATCCATTCAAGTTATATACAAATTTGCTAGATTTTAATTAAACCCATTTTATGTGTACAGTTTTAGAACAGAATATATTTGTTGCATTCTTTATACCTTAATCTTACAAATAGGATTTCAAGAGGTTTAGAATAAAGGTAAAACTACAACAAAATCATTGATAAGAAATTTTAAAATTCATGTTAGAAGTTCAAGAACCAAAGAGATAAAATATTTTCCCTGTTGTGAAATTTCAAGCATAGGTCACTTTCTTACTGTTATTATCATTTTGTTTTCTCATAAGCACTCAAAACCTAAGGTCTTAGCACATATGTTATATATGTGTATGTGTTTGTGTGTGTATTAGAAATATATCCTAATTTTAAAAAGGCTTTGAGATTTCCATAACTTAAAGTATTTAAAACAAAAATAATTTAGTTTGACAATTTCTCCATCAATGAAATCACAAAGATAACCAGAATTGTTTTTAGAAAAGCATTATTAAGTATTTCCAGGGATTTCCCATCAATGACTAGAGCAATAAATAATTCTTCACCAAAGATATGCACAGGAAAAACAATCTACTTCTACAAACTTAACCTGCACTGTTCCCGTCCCCTCCTGTCACATATTATCTTTTCTCCAGGGGTATCATACACTTCCTACTTCAGGGCTTTATAAAGTATCCTCTGCCCATAATGTCTCCCTCTCACAATCTCCACCTATCCTTACTCCAAGATCTATCACAAACGCTACTCTTTCCAGGCTCCCTAAGGGATTTTGGCATCTCACTCCAATTCTCAAACCCTTCCCCTATTCTACTGTGAAGATAGCCAATTGTATAACATACTATGACTTAATACTATAAGTAATCAAATAACCAATAACCACTCTGTTTAAAAAACCAAGTGAGACACCAGTATCCAAGATAAAACTTTACATAAAATTTTTGAGACACAGGTGTCCCATGATACTTACATTGCATTCCAGCAATTTCCCAGACAAAAGGTCCTCTACTCTGATTGAGACATCTTTCACTACTACCCCACTCCTGGCATGTTTGACACTAATCTTGAAGCTGGTAATTTTGCCATTTGGTTGCCGAGGTAAATACCATATCAGGTTTACAGCTGAATAGTTAAAGACCTCGACTGTGAGATTCACCACTTTTCCTGGCGCTGGGAAAATGAGAGGGATGAAAAGGGAGGAAAAAGCACTGTTATAAACTGAGAATGGCATTTATACAGCTTGAGGTTATTACATTTCCCATCTTATATGAAATTAAATGTACAATACATTGAAAAAAATCCACTTGAGTGAAACTTTTTGAAATATATTTAATTAACTTTGCCTGAAATGCAGATCTGGAAATTGGTCCCACAGAGTTGTATTTAACAGGCAAATAAACTTTATTTCAGGATTATTTGGCTAATACATCCAATGATGATCTACTACAAATAAGTCTGAAAAAATATTCAATCAATAAATGTTTATGAATATACACATTTAAATAATGAATCTCTTCCTAATTGGAAATATTCAGATTCATTAGGCGATGAAGAAATGGCAACTTGAAACAATTATCTAACAATCTGTACCAAAAAGCACATTTCTGGAATGTAAATAAATACCTAATATCTAAAATAAAGTGGATACCACCCAATTGGTTGTATTTAATATATTTTGAGATTCACACACCCTCAAATCAACTTTTGCTGGAATTCATGATGCTTTTTCTACCAGTTATTAATATTCTGCATAATAATCTGCATGCTGTTTTAGTCAGGATGAGACAAACATGAGGCCAGAATGGAGGAAAATTATACCCATTAATTTCAAGGTGAATTATGTAAAACTGACTACAGAGAGTAAATAACCAAGATCTTTTAGATTACAGGGCAAACATGAGAAGTCACTATTAAAAGAAATCAAAGCAAAACCAAATGTTTGGGGTAAAACAATGCAAGGGATAACAAAGGTATCGTGTATGAAGATACCAAATAACCAGAGTTTAGGTGTACATTGTAGAGAAGGATGCCAAAATATGATCTGTAAATGAAAGTCATGTGAAATATAAACCTAAGAAAGTTAGGTCTTGAGAAAGAGGGCTGTATGTGAATAATGTAAGTTAAACTGTAGAAACTAAGAAATTAAAGGACAGCTTCATCTTAATGGGAAAGAATTAAATAAAGCAATTTGAGAGAATGATTAATGATTAATACTGGATGAAAGAATGGATGAATTTTTTTTCTCCAAGGGAAACTCATCAATGTAATTAATTAAAGTTTAAGAAGACAATGGCAGTATAATAATTCTCTGACACTAAATATTTAACACTTGAATTTCTTTTGGGTGGTTAAAACATAGCAAAGCA
This sequence comes from Phataginus tricuspis, assembly GCA_029783875.1. NCBI lineage: Eukaryota > Metazoa > Chordata > Mammalia > Pholidota > Manidae > Phataginus > Phataginus tricuspis. The sequence continues at coordinate 11,597,292 of JAQQAC010008719.1, forward strand.
AAAGGAAAACATTTGCTAAATATATGATGCTATGGAATTATAAGAATTAAACTTCTACCATGAACTTTTTTTAAATTGAATATATTTGACATATGATGTGTAAATTTCAGGGTATGTGTTAATTTGATACATTTACACATGTATTACTGTTGCTATCTGAGCAATATTTAGCACTTCTAGCATATCACATAGTTGTCTATATTCATTACCCCGTGCACCAGACCTCTAGGGTTTACTCACTACCTGTTACAAGTTTATACCCTTAAACAACATCAGCATTATTTCCCAAACCCCACCCCCAGCTAACTGCCGTTTTAATCTCTTCAAGAGTCTTAATCATCCTTTTGAATTTCTTATTTGTGTAAACTATACAAATTTTTTATAAGTGTGCCAAATATATATATATATATATAAAGCTGACACATTTCTAAATGGGCCTTAACAACAGTCAGAGGGGACTGCTCAAGTACAGAGAAATTTAAATTTATAAGGTAACCAAACATTTACTAAATTCCAAAGCATGATTTCAAAATGTTAAGAAAAGTAGACCAAAAAAATTAAATAGACAGAAATTAAGTTTGTTAGACAACATTTAGCAAAAAGAGGGTATTTTTTTATTAACTTGCTTTAAATTATTTTTGTCTCAGTAAAATGTGTTTGTGTGTGTTTTTCTTTTGTGACTTTCTAGTGTCTGAAGGCTAATTCTGGCTCTTGTCTGTAATAAGCAGATCTTTCCCTGTTTTAAATATTCTAGTTTCTACGTCTGGATTTTTATGTACCAAAATCCCATTATCTCTTGATTTTTATACAGTGAATTTATCCATCTTGACCCAAGTAAAGATCCAATACTAGAATAGGAAAAAAAAGTTCTGTTAGTAAAGTCATTTAATCTCTCAGATAAGTGTCTTCCAATACTTTGAGTACGTATCTAGGCTAGTGACATGTATAAATATATGTGTTCATATATGATAGTACCTGCAGCTTTGCAAACTGTAACCTATACAAAGCATTCATTCGTTAAGCCATAAAGAAACTTCATAAATACAGAAAACTTCTAAAAGCATTTTCCTGCATTTCCAAGAATCCATCAAGTTGGAAATGGAGGTGCAAGAGGGATTGCTAATATTTTAAAGCCAAATATATTCTACATTTACCTGAAATAACGTGCATAGTAAGTTACAGGTATACTCATTAACTTGAGTATTTTTATCTATGGGGAAAGAAATTATGTCTGATTTAACAGTAATTAATGCAGTTTATTTATTCCACAGAAATATTCCTTAAATGTGGGTTCCATGAAGCATAACTAATAAAAGGAGTATTTGGGAAAAAAATTGGAGATCACTACTCTAATTAAATTTAGGTTTACATTACATTTGTATCTCTTTACATCTACAAAAAGGAATGGAAAGATAAATATTATGGAATTATGCAATTTACCCAAGATACACAAGTGAGAAACAGTGAGACTTTGTTCCAGGATTATTTTTACTACATGTTAGAGTTTCTCTACTTTCTCTCAATCATAATTTTCCGAGAATTAATATCTCTAAGAATTATACCAGTTAGCAAAAGTATGAAATATATAAACTTCAAAAAACTGTCAGATTGAAACAATCTGCATGCAGCATGCTTCATCAGAAGCCATATCAAAATGAGGGTTAAAAAAAAAGACAAAATTATTTGCTATGTCATTTAAAAACTATTCCAATTAATTTCCCTAAAACCGAAATGTAAGGAATAAATATTTCTTTATGTCCTAGTGAATATTTAATTTTAAAATGATAATTTTCCCACTTAATTTTTTATTGTGCTAATAATCTGAAAGTCAGTATGTTTGAAATCAACAAGAGTAATTAGACCTCATGAATCATTAATTTATAATTTTACAGAAACTACAGACTTTCTTTTAATTCCTATGGAATAAAGCATGTATTCATATGCTTCTCCAGATGGAGTCTCAAATAGGAACTGGGCCATAAAGTTTGCAACAAGTTTTTTAACACTGACCATCACACCATCCTCTCTGGATACACAGGGTCTGTTTCAATTTATTCCTTTGGCAGTGAACCACTGGGAGATTTTTACCTTTTAAATATCTAAGACATTTATAATTGCACAAAATTATAAAAATTATAGCTGTTCTCAACAATCTGACATATTACTTAGTAACTCAGTAATTTATTTTATCCCACTAGAATGTAAATACCAGAGAAAATACTTGTTGTTGAATGGAGATTCCATTATTTATTTACCCATTTTTCTATTTATTGTTTCTCACTTTTGTTATTATAAATAAATAGCAGAATTATCAAATAAGTAAAACACCTCCAATAATTTATTTTTATCACACAGCTTATGTTCTACAAGGTAATATTATACAATAAAAAATAAGCAAACAAATGTGTAATTATGTCAGACTGTTCTAATGAAGAAAAATGATTTTTTGGGAAAAACAGATGGACAGGAGGAAATAGGGGCTATTTTAGAAAGTGTAGCCAGAAAAGAAACATGAGATTTTAATTAGAAGAGAGAGTCCTAAGAATATTTAGTGAAAGAGCATTCTTTTGAGGGGGAACAGCAAGTGCAAAGGTCCTGAGATGGAAGATCAGTGTGGCTGGATTAGATGGAGGGAGGGGCGAATAGTAAGAGATCAAGTCAGAGAGGAGAAAGAGCATGGAGCACGAGGCCGTGGAAGGACTTGGGGTCTTATTCTGAATGCGATACAAGCCATGTTGGGAAGAAAGAAGTTACAGTCTGGCTTGTATTCCAAGGGATGTAACTTGTGGAGAGAGTCACATGTAGGTGGGTAAATGGGAGCAGGACAACACATATGGAGACTTTCAATTGTATAGGCAGGAAATGATGATGGATTAGTGATGAGCAACAGGGGTGAGATTCAGATGTGTTTTGATACGGTGCCATCACAACCACAGATGGATGCGAGTGTATTGTGTGAGAGAGGAGTCAAGATAACATCAAGATTTTCTCTCCACTGGAAGAATTTAGGTGTTCTGAATTGGCTTGGTAATTACTACACATTATGGAATAATATAATGACCATTAAAATCTGTACTTCCAAAATTCTAATGTCATAAAAATGCTTATGATTTAATGTTAACATCAAAAGACAGTCTATACACTTGCATAAAAGACACACAGATACTTTGATTAATATATAGTCACATACATATATTCACGGGGAAAAAAAAAGACCAGCCAGAAATGCCCCAAAATAGTAACAGGGTCTTTTATATAACAGGACCATGGATACGACATTGTGTGCTTTAGATTTTTGTTTTGCTCAAAGTTTTCTAAGATAACACTTAACTTCTTTTATAATCAGAAAGAATATATACTTCACTGAATAAATTAACTCTCCAAGAAGACTCTAAAACTAACTGAATGGCCATGCTGTTGAATTTTTATGCGTGTTAGCATCAGATTTTGTTTGTATTCTTGTTTATTTTAAATGACAATGACTCATAACTAAGTTAATTAGGAATAAACTGTTTTGGAAAATTACCACTTTCTGCAGTTTGGAAGAGAAATGGGTCACTAAACACTCCAATGCCAGCACTGTTTTCAGCAGCAACCTAGAATAAATCAAATGAATTATGTTCAAGCTTTTTATTTTCTATGCAAACAGAATCTGAAATGATAAAACCTTGATTTGTCTACATTTTAAGAGATAAAGACACTCTTCCCTCTAATTCCTACAATACACCCAAAGTGGAAGGCAAATATGGAGTTATTCCATATTTCCATTTCCCCTGAGGGTATTATTTACAGCATGGTTTGATTTGACAGGTTTTTCAGATTCCTAAAGGAGAAATTAATAATCAAGTTTCATAGCCTATTGATAGTAGCATTAACAGTATTATAGGCAACTTCCATTAACCAGTAGATCTCCTAGGTTTTACACATCTCATTTTATCAAACGTGAGGTATTGTCAAAACATCTTATAAATGAGAAAAACTGATCAAGAGAGGTCAAGTAACTTGCCCAAAGTCACACAGCAATAAGTAGTAGGACCAGAATTAAGTTGAAATGTTTCTTCTGAAGCACAGGCTCTCTCCACCATGTTCACTCTATGCAGGACACTAGGATTATTTCTGTAACAACACCATATATCTGCTCTCTGGCTTTAGAGTTTACAGTCTAATCAGGCAAATAGATACTCAAACAATTTCAAAAACAAGTAGACCTAATTAAGTAATTCTAGAATTTAAAAGATGGAAAAATTATTTTTGACTTGGTTGTCTAGTCATATTGACTAAATAGGCAAAGAAATTGTTGCAAATGAGATCATTACTCCTAAACTCTTCCAAATGCTGTAACTGGAGCCAGACAACCTTGGTATAAACAGCAACTCTACCAATTTCCAGGTGAGTAGCTTTGGGAATCTACTTAATGTTCTAATCCGCATGTTCCTTTTCTTTAAAATGGGAATTATAATAATGCATCTATGTCATACAATTCTTCTGAGGACTAAATGAAATAACACATGTAAAATGCTTAACAGGATTTTCCCCATATCATGTAGATTTGATATCTACATCTAAAGATATCATATGTACAATCCCAAATACCCTTTGGAATTCTGCAATGGCTAACATTTATTTGAATTGCATAAAGGTCACAACTATGATTTATAAAGTGTGGAATGAGAATAATAATAAGGGTCTCCCAATAGGCCTGGAATAAAAGAATTCAAAGGAGTAACAATACAAACTCCACAAAAATAGATCTAAGCAGAAGTAGGTTGGCTAAATCACCTGTCAGCAACAGTTTCTTATATTACATTAAAATTTAATCCTTATGCATTACCTTCAATTTTAACATATCAGTTCATCTGAGTATGTGCTTACTAATAGAAAATATCTGTACTATGTCATTTTTCAGAGGTCAGAGCATATTTTAACATATCAGTTAATCTGAGTATGTGCTTACTAAAAGAAAATATCTGTACTATGTAATTTTTCAGATGTCAGAAGACGATTTCTTACTCTTTAACATGTTTCTGCAATGAAATGGCCACCACAAATCTTTGATGTGGGGCTCTGCATTGTTAAAAGTTTGTTTTTTACTTTTCTTATTTGGGGAAGTCTCAATATTGTTATGTGCTCTCCAGTTCTTACATTGTGTTCTTTGATTCCACAAATAGGCATGCTGCCAATAAGGAAACTCAGGAGGTAAAATCTCTTTACCATCATTTCTTACCATCTAGAGGGCCATCTCAGTTATTTTTGATCACATATTTACATACCTTTTATGAACTTCTTTCTCTATATCCAGTTATTTTCAAAGCTTAAGAACATATTGATGTATAGAGAGGAACAAGAAGATATTTTTTTTTACTATCCCCTGAAATTACCATATACATATCTTACTTGTAAATAGCCTAACTGATTTAGATGTGCCTTTTTTATATACTCTTCTTTAATTTTTAAATAAGATGTTAAACTTTGCATATTTAACATTGTAAAGGACTAAACATTTTTATAAACACAAAACATATAGTAAATGTTCAGGAATTTTTTAATGGAACTGAATTGAATTCATTGTGTTTCACAAATTGTCTCATTAGAAACGTTCATAACATTATCCAAAATTTTGATAACAGACATGTAAATACAACAGGATTAAGAGAAAAATAACAAAGCTGACTTTAAGTTTATGGAAAGCAGAATATTTTCCCTTATAAAGCCTAAATTACTTAACTTGATTTATTCTTTGACAAAGTTACTAAACTAATACTCTCTAAACTTGATAAATTATATAAATATACAAAAAAAAGAAAAGCGATTACAATATTTGTTCGGGTTTTAATAACCCAGATGGGCACTGAGACCGCGACTCCGATGAACATTTTTTAGGCACTTACAGGGTCCACCATGAAGGCCTGATCAGGTGGAGCAAAGCTCCATTACTTTTAAAATGGATGAAGTATTTTAATACTAAGAAACTACTAGCCAAACAATTACCTTGATTTCATAGGTTGTTCCAGGATTAAGATTAGTTAGAAGAACTTCCAGACTGTCTGGCTTTGTTCTGACTTGTGTATATACTGTTTGCATCCACGGACAAACTTCCTTATATTTCACAGTGTAGGATATAATCCTTCCATTTGGATTAGGTGGTGTATTCCAAGAGAGAAGAATCCCAGCAGATCCAACTCTTTCTCCTGCTAAGAAGACTGGAGGCCCTGGTTCTATGTTTTTTTAAAAAAATGTTGAAACATCAAAGAACTATTGTATTTTCAGTCCTAGGTAAAACTGTTGTATTTACACAAATGTAGACTTTTGAAATTCACAAAGACTAATGGTGTCTTAAATGTGTTTATGCTCCCTAGAATTTTGCTACCAAAAGAAAAAAAAATTAAATCGTTTGGGGAATACCAAAAACATTCTTTTATAAGAATGTAAAAAATGGAATGTTACTAAATACTACATGCCAAATACATTTTTGATGCCAGATCTTTTTTTAAAGGAACTTCCTTGTGCAAGGCTTACACTCAGAAACTAAGAAAACAGTCTTACAAAATGAGTAATTGTTCCTGAGCGAGTGTAGCGAGTTTATTTTCATGGCTCTGTATTATTTAAATATTATCATTAACAGTTTCTCTGATTCACTTCACAAAAAAGTATAGAGTAATTATCCTTCTCTGGAAGTAAAGGAAGTTAAAAAACAGTAGAACACAGGTGCTAAACAGATCACTTTCTTAAGTTTCCATTTTGCTTTAATAACTAAAGAGCTTTCAGGCCTATAATGCATATATTGCTAATATAAGTATTTCCACCCAATAAATTTATACTGGCTCCAAATACTTCATTAAAAAGGCTAATTGAAAACATACTTGTTACATTCATTGTGACTGTTCTGCTGACAGGTGAGCTGTATGTTGTAGCAGAAATAGAAGCAATGGTTACATTGTACTTAGTACCAGGAACAGCATTGGAAACATCAACCTGAAACACCAAAAACAATTCATACAGTAAAATTCCTTCTGGAAAGCAAGAAAGCCAAAATAATACATCTCTCACAATCAAATAAATAAATAATCACTTCACTATATAATTCTGCACTATTTAAAATATCTGAAGGTGCATATTATTATAAAATATAAATTTGTTCTATCACATATTTAACAAATAACATAATAAAAACTTAGAAAACATACTGCATTATCAAAGACTGTATCAGTATTTCTATCTAGCTCACTGTCATAAGAAACAACATTTAAGAGTCTTAAGAAATCTACAGTCCATTGCTTATCCCTGGTTTTTAAGAATGTATATGAAATACCTGTGTCTCTGAAGTTCCAATAAAAAGCAAAAGAAAAGTGATAAGAAAATCCATCATTATTACATTTTTCAGGCAGTGGAATCACACTGATGGCTCTAGAGAGAAATGTTGCCTGCATTAATGATTTAAAGTCAGATCCTCCTGGCAAGCACACAATTAATGAGCCTGGATTACTCAATAGCTCTGCCCTTTCTTTGTTAAACTATTCATGAACCCTTGGATGGCTGCTGTAGGTTCAGGGCAGACTTAAAAAAAGAAAAAGGCATAGATGTTGCTGAGGTAACAGTCAACGGACACTGAAACTTACACTCATCAGTTTGGCTTGTTTTTGTCTCCATCATAGGCATTTAAAAACTCTAAAAGGAGTAAGTTTTCATGGTGGATGAGTTTCATAAAGAACTTTCCTATTAGGACAAAATATAAATACAAGTTGACTCACTAAATAGGATAATGAAAACTATACCTGATATTCTCCACGTCCAAGATCTTTGATAGTAACAAAGCAGCTGTCAGGAACAAGATCCACATGAGACCTTCCCACAAGGCCAGCGGGCAGGCTCCAGTGCAGAGAAAAGGTATATGCAGAAATATTGAAGGCTTGACGTTTCATGGGTTTTTCTGGTTCTGATATTGAAAAATAGAGGTTTGAAATAGTTATTCTCCTAAAACTTCAAAGAACATATGAAAATCAGTAAGCTGTCAAGTTTCAAAATAATCACATTGTTAGAAAGCATTAAGTCCTTTAAATTATCTCTAGCCATACATCGATGTTAGGCATGTGATTCTTTAACAATGGCCAGTTTTAAGTATAATGATCAGAAATAATGCATCAATTTGTGTATCTGTTTCTGGGCTATTCCTTACCTACTAAAATTTGTTGGTTGACAAGATTGTTGTTTAAAGCTTATGCTTTAATTGAAAAATTGCATCATTTTAAAGCAAAGTACAAACTATTTATCCAATTACCTAGATATTTATCAAACAGAAGACAATTGGAAAAAAAAGCCAAAATTGTCACATTTTTTTTAAAGGGTGAGCATGTCTGATGAATATTCAGCCAAGCATTTCTTTAAAAGAAAAGCTAACTTTTTACATAGTTTTGAAGTAATAAATACAAATTGTCCTGGCCATTTCAACCATATTTTTCTACCTTTGCTTCCACTGTTTCCAAAGTTTTGTTTATGCTGCCTGTACCTCCTTGAAGGAAGTTTTCTACATAAACTACTTCTGATTGGTTGTCAAAGAGTCAGGTTTTCACTCTGCCTTATCTTTAGTGCAGATTCCAGACAACAATATAGGGGGAGGAAGAGATATTATGAAACCAAGCATGTGTAAAACACACGTGATACAGACCCAATCTAATACTATTTCCAAAAGGAAGGAGTCTGGAATTAATCACTGAACTCCTCTTAGCATTTTAAAACCCGCTCTACCAAGATGATTTAAAAAAAATAAAATGTACATTTCTTTAAAAAAAACTGTTAGGGTACATTGCATAAAATAGAAATCAACATTAACAGGTTAATTTCTTATTTCTGGTGTGGAGGGAGGGGGAATACTTTTGGAATAATGTTTTTTCTTTATCTCTGAAAAGTTCCTGTAAGGCTTTTAATGCTTCCCTAGTACCCCAAACTGATATCGATCAATTTATTTCCACCATGACATTCTCAGAAACAAACATTCTCTTGGCATCATCTCCCAATTGTTCATCTAAAGCACTGTAGTTTTATAATAATTCCTTAGAAATATTGTAAACCCAACGTAAAAGATTAGAGAAATACCCAGTGTGTGATGAGCAGAATTCCTTTGTCGGGCATAGCTGCTGGCATTTTTCCTGGATCGTTCGGCACTAATCTATGTCCTCTGTTTTCTCAAGCTTGACTGAAAAGAGATTGATTCTCCTCACCAGCCCACATTAAAATAGACAAAAATCTAACATGACAAAAGTCCCACTAACTACTACTCCACTTATTAATTTATGTGAGGGCTAATACTATTTCTTCAGGGGTGGTAAAAAGTAACCAATATCTGTGAATTCTTAGGCAAGAAACTAGAAAAAGAAATGGATGAGACTGGTGGGAAAAGGAAAACATGTAGGTCTGCTTACTGGGATGGTGGTGACATAGGATGCAGTTTCCTAGGCCGTGGTTTAAGATTACACAGTGAAGGACTCTTGGCTAAGAAACAGGCATGTCTCACCAAGAAGAGGAAGAATATCTTTCTTTGGAAATTTGCCCATCTGATCAAAAGGGAAGGCCTGGTAGCTTCAAGACAGTTTGGTAAAGACCTTTCAGAGCAGACTGGATAGAAGCCCTGGAAATGGACAGAATTTAGAGTAACTGAGAAAAGCTAGCCTGAGTTTCTAGGATTAAGAAGAAAGTAGAACAGCCTAATGATCATGTATAATAGAGATTTTAGATTTTTTCCCCTAAATGCAATGGAAAACACGGAAGAATTTTAATCAGGAAAGAAATATGACTTGTTTTTTTTTAAAGACTACCCTGTAATGGTATATGAATGATATATGATTTGAAAAGAGGCAAAAATGACAGTGAGAAGCCAATTGGTAGGATATTGTGGTCATCTGGGCAGAGAGGAGGGCGATGTGCCCTCAGAAAAAGGTAGTAGAGATTAATCAATGCTTAAGTCATTGTGGAAGAGTGAGGATTCCAGTATATGAGCTAGAAGATTCATTTAACTGAAAATAAAATCCATAATAAATACACGATTTGCACTCCATGGAATTTAACCTCTCAAAAACTGGGAAAATATGAAGCAAAAATAGCACTCTCAGCCTAATTATTACTAACCAATAAAAATCAGATTGAAGGTGGATGTGTTTGAACTTTTAAGAGAAAAAAAATATCATGATGTATTCAATTTAATTAAGCCCAGCAAACGGAATTCTAGGCTTAGTTAGATATTTTTCTAGGCCAGAATTTTCCAAAAGTTAATCCTCAGAATCCTAAACTCTTAGAGCTTAATGGATGTTAGGTGATTAAGCCACTTTTTCTAATAGCTCCTTTTTTATGTTAGTGTTCTTTATTGTAGGAATCTCAGAGCCTTAAATATGCTTAAGTTTTGTGATTTTCTAAAGTAGCAGCATCCAAGCAAAAGTATAGTATGAGCCACATTTAAAAAGTAGGGTGAAAAAATTAGTGAGAATGTTTGATATCTTGATCTAGACAATGTTTACATGAATATATACACGTCAAAATACATCAAGCTGCACACTAAGATCTTTGCACTTTATCCCATGTACCTCAATACAGATTTTTACAATAAAAATTAATTAAAAAATAAAAACATAAAAAAATATACAATTACTTTTAATAGTATATTTAACTTAATATATTGAAAGATCATTTCACGTATAATCTATTGCGATAACCACTTTCCTTTTCATGGGAAATCTTTGAAATCCCATGTGTCCTTCCCCCTTACAGAACATCTGAATTTGGACTAGCCACATTTCAACACTCAGTAGTCAAATGCTGCAAATAATACATAGTGGACAGTGCAGCTCTAAAGCATCTCTCAAATTTGCCCCTTGGCATTTCAGGATATATACCTAAAATGCATTTGGAGAAGCTGAGAAAAAGCAGAACTATGATCCCATGACCAGTGTCAATAAAGGAAAACAGCTCAAAAGAACAGTACAATATGCAGTACAAACGTGAATTTGTAAAATATCTAAAGAATGTGTATACCTGCAACAACTCTGATCAGTGTGCCAGATCCTGTCACATCGCCTGGCACTCTCTGTACCGTGATGTTATATATTCCACCAGGAGTCAGATTTGTGACTGTGTGCTCAGTCATCATTTCCCAAATGAGATATTCTTTGACAAATGTTCTGTTTGATATATAAATCTTGTAATGAGTGAAGTTGGTCTCTGTTGGATTCCACATTAATTTTGCAGAAGTATTCACAGCTTTTAATGTTAAACCACATATCCTAGATGGTTCTATTGAAAAGGTAAGTTGTATATAAATAAAAATTGCATATATGCATGTAAAAATAAAGCAAACAGGATTAATATCTTGTAATAATCCTTGAATTTATTCATGTATAACATCTTACATGTTCAGCATTGCAAATGGAGAAATAGGACATTATATATGAGTTTTAATTTAAGTGGCACTCTAATATCCTCCCTAGTTCCCAAATATCTTTTCTCCATCAATCATAAATCACGTCCAGTAGTCTTTCCTTTAGATTTGTGCCTCCTGAGTTCTCAGAACCAGACGTACCGTTATACAAAATAATCACAGGCGTGTGCTAGCAGCCACCTAGCAGTTAGCTGGATGCTGGATGAAGATGAAACAGAACAAATAAATGAGGAGGAGGTGAGAGCCAGACGCAAGGGTACTTTCAAAAGTGGTTCTTCTGGTTACATTAGAATTCTTAGCATTCCTGTATCACTGCATTTTCATCGGGTTCTCAATGGAAGCAGTGCTGTCTCTTACATTTCATCTGGTCTCCACGGAGGGAGAAACCTCACAGACTTTCACAATAATGCTGATAACAAATACCATCACTCCACCCCACCCCAAAACACTATGAAACTGATTTATAATGAATGTACAAACATCAGAGAGGAGAAGATAGAAGTTCTCTGTTTATCAAACCCCTACCTCAGTAGAAAATAAATTGTGTTTAGATCATTAGGGTAAATTATACATAACATCTGTGTGTATACATATACACACATACAACTATTTTTTAAATCTCTATGTAGTTCCCAATACATTTAGGTATACAAATATTACTTAAGTTCACCTATTTTTTGAGAGTTCTCTTAATCGTATTTTTACGATCATCATTATTCCTTTACTATCAGGCTTTATGTTTTAAAATAACTTCATTTATGCCGAGCCAAGATACTTTGAGTTCCTCTAACACTATCAGTCAAAAATCTATTCACGATACACCCTTACTTGTCATCACTTTTTCCATTACAGATGTACTGTGATCTTTGCCTCTAACTGTCTCCACATGAAGCACGTAGTCCACACCTGGGGTCAGAGTCTTTTCTTTGGCCTTGTTGCCATAAACGATTATTTTAAATAGCTTCTCCTTTTTAGATGTCATACAGTAGGATATCTAGAAAAAGAAAGGCAAATTTATGGTTTTCATGGCTTAAAAAGAATTTACTTAGCACCAACTCTGTATTGGTCACATTCACATTAATTAATACCCCAAGGTAGGGGTGTGGTCCTTCCTATCTTCACTAAGGAATAGTCTGGGGCTAGTTGAGAATGAGCAAGTTAGTGAAGTTCACATAATAATGAGTATAGTGGACTGAAGTACATGCACTAAAAGGCCAATAGTCTCAAAGTGTTTTTAAATGTCACTTAAAGATAAATTCAATTTAAAATATATATGTATGTATATATGTATATTCTGATTTATATGTGTATATGTATATAATAGATATACTACATATTGAGTGAGACTTATCCTGTTGGTTATCTGAAAGCAATAAATATTAGGTAAGATTGCATATTTGCTCTCCCAACTCCATGTGAGCAGAAGGCTGGAGGAGAAGAAAGCAAGAATCACTGGAGTCCCGTTTCCAGCCTAGTGGAGAACCCCATGGCTCTCCCTGGCTCCCTAAGTCATGGGGAATAGGGTGCCTCTCCCCCCATCCACACCACAGCTAAATAAGGAGGACCCAATGTGTTTTACGACATAAAGTGAAGGTACTAGAAATAATGACACCTCTCAGGAGGACATGTACTTAGGCAGCAAACTTCCTGTTCATGTACCTGGTTGATCAGAGAAAAGGGAAACTGGTGAGAAAGAGCTGAATGAAGACATGAGCCATGGAGTAATCCGCACTCCCATCTTTGCCCTGACAAGATGCCAGAATCTCCTGTGTGTCAAGGGTGAGCAAAGAGTGATCAGGCTTGGACCATCTTACCAGTATCCCATCCAAGAAGGCTGGCCTCTGTGCAAAAATACCCTTGCAGCAAAAAGCAGTGGAATATAATGCCATAGGAAAGAGCTGAGAGGAGCTGGATGAAGTTGGGCCAGAGCTGGGTTTGTCATGTCAAGGAAGTGGGCAGTGGGAATAACACCCAGGGTTCTCCAGAGAACTCACACATGTGTCTCCGGAGAGAGCAGTATTCAAAGTACTGTTAAATAAATGTCATTCAGTGTTAGTTAGGGGAGGAGAGAAAAATAGCAAGAGGGAAAACAACAGAAACAGATAACTGGAATAGAAAGACACTCCAATTTTTTGTTAAATGAGTGAATGATAACGTCACACTCTATGCCAGCATATCTCTTATCATAACCTGGGTGAATCAATTATTCATTAAAGTTTTAAGAAATGGCATTGACTTTAGAAATGTTCAGTGCAGTAACCTAATAGTTCCAATACCTTGGAGATTTGTTTATTATTAAAAGCACCTTAAAACAATCTTTATTCTTCTTTACTCCACATTTCATATTTGTAAAATAGGAAGAAAAAGATGTATCTAAATGAAAGTAATCTGATTAATCTTATAAATTATTTAAACCTTATTATGATTTTAAAAATAATTGTTATGCAGTAGGAGTCAAACAAGATTCCTAGGCAGACATGTTTATCACTCTCTTGTGGGAAGAGTACTTTGCTGCTGAAGGAAGATAATCATGAGGTCTAGAAGCATATCATTGCTTATTGATTTATAAGGTGTCATTGACAGTTACCCTGCTTGTCTGGCATATGGAGAGACAGGAGGAGTGAGGAGAATGCTGAGAAGTTCTGGTATGAAAAAGGACGGTAGGAGAGAGTTCCATGTGATAGCAGAATGTAGTCTTAATGGAGTGCTAAATTCAGACATGTGAAGAGTCATATCAAGGCACTAATGAAAGAAAAGAAATTGTAGGGATCTAAAATTGCAAAACATATTTGTAATTTTTCAAAAGACAATTTGAAAACTAGAGGTTTGTTTCCCCAAGTATATGGACTACAAATGTCTAATAGAAACCAACTGAAGAAAAGCAATTAATGTTTTATTCCTACTTTTAAAGCATGGTTTGAAGAACTGGAATGATTAATTTTAAATGATTAGGAAAATGATCCCAATTATGCAAGTACACTTTGCTAAGCAACCAGGACACTGTTGCTTAATTGATTAAAATTTAATAAATAATCTCATCTGTTGAGAAAGACTAGGATAACCATTAATGATATACTATAGCTAATAAAAATAAAATTGGAATCCTAAAAAGTAACAACATGATTTCTTAAAATAAGTTTCACTTAATAACAGATCCATAATATCAGCCTCTGAAAAAAATGTGTTCACATAAAAATAGTAAAAATTAATTCTAGGATTATATATTTTATCTGACAATAAATAATTTTATGGTCTTGCTTAACCTCAAGGAAAGTTCATTACTTTTGGTATTTACCATGAAATATGAGAATTAGGACAGACAGACAAGGGGAAAAATGTGGATCTTTTACACTTAACATTAAAAATACTTAGAATTTTTACTAAAGAATACCTACACTGGATATAGGAATGAATTAAATCATTCTAGAAGGGATCAAATTTGTCATGAATGATTTATTATTCAAGAAGCCACTATCATTGAATGACATTTACAAGTGACAAATAGAATGCTCACTCCTGACTTTGTGAACCTGTTAGTGAAGAATATCCTCTCCTCTTCTCCATGAGCCTGAATCTTACCTGTTACTAAAAGTTCATCTCAAGTTGCACACTTACCTGGCAACTATATTCACTACTGCTATATTGCCTCTATAGTCATCCTAATTATATATGGAAACACTACTATGTAGAGCTTTGTTATTCATTATATATTAATTGAGCATCTATTACAGGGCAAGCATTATTCTATGTATTAGGTATACTGTTGTAAAAAAGATAGAAAAGGCTTCTGGTTGCAGGGCAGTTACATTCTAGTAGTGGCACCTGACAACAAGCAACTCAATAAATAAATGGGATAACGCAGCTACATCATAGAGCGAATGGAAAGAGAGGTTTTATTTAGATTAGGTAATCAAGGAAGGAGATGAGAACATGATATTCTAAGAACTCAATGACAGGAAAAAAATCAACAAATGGGAAAGCAAGATATCTATGCCAAATGAATGGGAAGAGAAAAACCTTAAAGTGGGGATGTTTTTGGCATGCTAAGGGAATAGAAAGACAGCCAAATACAGTCGCAACGCAGTAACTGAACAGGCAGGTTAGTCAGATAAAGGTCCAGTCACAGACCATGGCAAGTAACTTGGATTTTATTCGAAGAGCAATGGAAATCTACGGGATGGTATTGAACAAGTGACAGACATTATGTTTTTTTAACAGTGTCTCTCTCTCCATCTCTCACTTTCATGCTCTGGCTCTTTTGAAAAAGTAGACTAATGAAATTAAGAACGGAAACAGAGACAGTTAGGAGGTAAGAGTGTGTCATCATGCATCACCTAGGTTGCTGGTCTCCATAAAAAATGATAGTGACTAGTACAAGAGTGGTCCAGTGGAGATGGAGAGAAGTAGACACATTGGGATCTGTTTGAGAGGTAGAAGTGATAGAGCTCGCTGGTGGACGGAAGGAAGTTGGCTTTCAAAAAGAAAAGAAAGATTGGATGAGCAGAAGTAGACAGACAGAAAGGAAATAATCTTTGGATTCTCAACAACCGTAAAATATCTGATTACAGTTCTTTCCAACACCCAGTTAAATTATTTACCTTGGTCTCCATGAAGCACTCTTGTATTCATATAATAATTTTTTTCTGTATTGCTTAAACACTTGCAGGTTATTTTCTGCTTATAATTAAAATTACCATCTCCTACCACGTGAAAGTGTGGAAAAGTCATTTGCTCCCATGGAGTACCAAGCAACAGTGCTGTCTCTGGAAGCTTACTCTGTCTGCAAACAGTACAATGTAAGACTGAGGGCGTGTATAATGTTTCTGCACATGATGCCAGGTTACATTACCAACAACAAAAAAAACACAAAAATGTACACATTTACCTTACAAATAACAGCAGACACAGTTGAAAAGTGGCTTCTCTGTATAACTTACTCTCCTGCTCTTCTCTCTGGGCTAAATTCCCCTCTAAACTAAACCTCTAGGATGAAATTGGAAGAGAGCCTGTGGTGCATCACTCAGCTCTAACTTCTGGAATCTTCCTTCTGGCTGTTCCTGTCCGCACTGTTCTCCAGCACTATCATTCCTTATACACACTTCTGTACTACATAAGCACATGTCTATCTCCAGCGAAAACCAAACTCTTCTAAAGTCAAATATCAGCTTCTACTCAGATGTGGGAACCTCCCATGACAAGTTTGTACTTTTGATGCAGTAGAGAAATTACCTTTAAGTAAAATCTTATGTTAAAGGAGTATAATTTCTAAAACCATAACAATAATTTCTAAAACCATTAATGTAAAAGCAGGAGAAAAGCAAGAGTGAAATAAAGACATCAATAAACATCAGGGTTGTGCCTCTGCTCTTTACCTGAAACTCTTCAAAGCCTCCTTGTAGGAGTTGCCAAGACAAATATATCATGTTCTCTTCCTGTCCAAAAATCAGCAAATCTGATGGTGGGTCTGGATCTAGGGCAATGATATAAAACAAAGAAGGATATCTTATATCTTACATGCACAAGCAACATTTCTACTGCTGTTACCTCTATTAGACTGATTACTTGGACTGTCACATTATGCAAGAACACTAATTATGAAAGGGGATTCCTAGGTTTATTCAGTCAGCTTTAGTAGTGTTAATCTTGTGCAAGCTGTTTACCCTGAGTTTCAGTCTCCCCATCTCTACAATGGAAGGGAAGAAAGAATTTTCTAGAAAGGCTCTTCCCACAGTAAAATGATATGAACTATGGATTTTAACATCTTTTTTCTCATAGAAGAACTCAGAATGAAGTTATTAGAATTGGGATTTTAACTTACAATTTTATGCATTGTAAAAAATGGATACGTTATTTCCCTTCCTTCACTTCACAAACTCCTTTTCCCTTTAATCATTTTATGTGAGAAGATTCTGTAAACTTATTTTTCGAATGTGTCTGTTTCTAATTTATATTTCAAACTGAATGTTGCATTGCTTTGTATAATTAGAAGAAATGTAATATTAGCATTTTAATAGGAAATTTCATTGCCAAAATTCAAATTTTGCATGAGATTTTTTTGTCCCTACTTACATATTGATTTAAGTTTGTTAGAATTCATCTCAGTGGTAGATTTAACCTGAGTCACTGATTCACAATCCTTTTTATTCTATTTTTCCGTGATGCATATTCCTTTCAAACTGGAAATAATTTATTATTCTTCCGTATTCCCATAACATATTTTAGCCTTATTTTGTACATTTATTAATATTCCATCTACTTCCAAGTGGGGTGGAGGTAGCTTACAGAGAAAGGGAGATCCACGAAGACCAAAAGTTACTAATATACAGTAGAAGACAAAAGTCAAATTGTGAAGTAGGAAAGGTGAAATAAAAAAAAAGTTACCCACTTTATCTGGGAAAACACAGTCAAAGCCACAGCATCATGAAATTGGAAAGTATTATTAAATCTAGGAAGAATCAGTAGTCCTTCCTACAACACAGTGGCCTTTTTATCGAAGCATAGTGGTTACAAGACAAAAGTTGATACCAGGGAAATATAGGTTCAAATCTCTGTCATCTTTATGTGCTCCTGAAATTCTCTAAGCCTTAGTTTCTTCATTTGTGAAAACTTTAAAAAACCCACACCTCACTGTCATTGATAGAATAAAGACTGTTATTCAGAATTAGTGACATAAAGCACAGAGAGCTTAGCAAAGTGCCTGACAAAGTACCCAGAGTGATGACAGTGATGACCACAGTGATGATGACAGTGACCACGGTGATGATGGTGACTATGGTGATGGCAGTGACCATGGTGATGATGACAGTGATCATGGTGATGATGACGGTGACCACAGTGATGACAGTGACCACGGTGATGACGATGGTGACCATGGTGATGATGGTGACCACAGTGATGACAGTGAACACGGTGATGATGACAGTGATCATGGTGATGATGATGGTGACCATGGTGATGATAGTGACAATGGTGATGATGGTGACCACGGTGATGATGACGGTGACCACAGTGATGACAGTGACTACAGTGATGAACACGGTGATGATGATGGTGACCATGATGGTGACTCAGCAGCATGAAGCTTTCATAATATAAAATAACTAGCTCTCATTTTAAAAAATGAGACTATTTCTCATCTATTTCTGATGTTTCTTAGGATGGCCTTTATGAGGCAGCAGGGCATCGTGCCACTTTCAGAGTCAGACACCTGGGTTACAAATCTTACCCTCAGTAATGAGTTGCAGGTCCCTCTAGCCTTTGCCTGCATTCTAGCGACTCGGGGGGTTGCTGCGGTGCCTTTTGCACCTAGTACCATGCTTGTATACTAAACTCAAATAAGACAAATACCATATGACTGCATTGATTTGATGAGCCTACTGCTACATTTTCCAATGCTTTCCTTGTCCACACTGCACATTCTGAGATGAGGCCTGCTCTCACCCTGGTAGGACAGTGCTGAACACAGGCTCTGGTGCCTGGACCCCTGAGAAAGCGCTCTTCCGAGCAGCTGTGTGTGTTCCCGGCAGACGTACCAGTGAGCCCAAGGTCACCAAAGGCAAATGGAACCCAAATGACGCAATGAAAAAGACAGTGTCATCCATTTTTTTCATATTCGAAGGTTTTCCATGAAATGTTGATACGAAATGCTGGAAAAAGTATTGAGTATTTCTTGATGATAATACTTTAGGATTTAGAGGACTTTACACTTTCCCAGGAAGTCCTTGCATTTGATTTTAGTAATAAGATTTTGTACTTAGACAGGAATAATTACTCTCATTTTCTAAATGAGAACTTAATAGTTTTGCCCAAGGTCACATAACTAAAGAGTGACAGAGGCAGGGCCAGAACTCAGGCGTTCTCTGTGTAAATGCAGTACTCCCCACAAGCATGTCATAAACCCCATCAATATTCATTCATTTTTTATTTGATATTGGCTTTAAAACAACTATTTCCCTAATTTTTCTCATGAAAAATTAAATATAAAATGAACTTACAAGTGCTAACCATGAGGACAGTAGGATGGCTTCTCTTTAGTCCCTTGGTGGTTACAACACTAATTAAAAAGTCAGTCCCTGGAGAGAGGCTAGTAAATGTGAATGTCCTATACATTATAAAAAAAAAATCACATATAAAAACATTTAGCTCAAACATTTGGAAAGCTCCATCTTCTTGCAGTATCTGCAAAAAGAATTTCATATATAAGACTTGTTTTTTTATTGTCTTTCACAGAAACAATTTGCTATGCTTAAGTACAAATGCGTCATCAAAAATCATAGCTTCCTACTTCAAGAAATTTCATTTAAGTCAAAAATTATACATTATACCTACAAGTATAATAATATCCTGAATTAATTCATTATTATTTATTGCAGAAATAATTTTTTACTGAACTTAAGACAGTATTCTGTGTTATTCTAATAACACTGTAGTCCAAAAAAATTGTTTTGCAAAGTTTTTCTCATTTCTGGTTAGATTAAACCACCAACATAGTTTTATAAAAAATATATATATAATGTTAATCTTGTTTTTTGTAACTTGGCATAACTTCTTTTCAATATTTTCGTATCTTTGTGTGGAAGGCAGGATTTCCTCTTTCATTACATTTTCACTGGATATTGAAATAATGTATCCATCCAGAAGACTTCCAGCTGAAGACCAGCTAACAGTTACTGAATTGGAGTTTCTGCTATGGTTCACAAATTCAACTGCACTTGGGGCTATATCATTTAAAACATACACATAAAATAATGTTTCCCACAGCCCAAAGAACCTCCTTTAAAACAGCCCTGAATTACTATCAGGATTTATTTGACTTTCTGCAAACTCTGAAGGTAACCAAGACATTTTTCTGTTATTGTTCCGGGTACATATGAGAAGTTAAAAGAGAGGGGAAAAAAACAGCAAGAATCATTTTCAACTATAAAATGAATCTGATATGTATCCCAGCAGTATCGTACTCATATTTCCCTTGCCTGGAAAATGTAGGAAGAGATTACCTCCTGGTCTAGTGCAATCACTAAAGGAGAGCAGAACAGGCAACCCCAAAATATGCTTTTTTGGCATAAGGATTATTTGGGGCTGGTTATTTTTAAGAAAGAACAGATGCAGGAGAATTTCTGAAAACCCAGTAAAAGTTACCCTCTTATACAAGATACTGAGTAAGGGAAATCTCCATTTGGAAGGCTGTCTCCCTCTCTGTGCTAAGGAGAGAAGTGTGACTAAATCTCTCCAAACTCCATGGAGAAGGCAAGACCTACATCTACCTCACATCCTTACCCTGGTTTCCCATGCTTTTCCTAGCAGCTTCCTCAAAATGCCCTCCCTCACGCCCCACCCACTATCTTCTTTAGATTTAACTCTGGATAATATTTAAGGTGCTGGCTTGGGCCATTTCTGGGAGTATTTGCTTTTCCTGGGCATCTCCCATGTTATTAAAGTTCTGTTTGTTTTTCTCCTGCTAGTCGGTCCTTTTTTATAGGGAGGTGTCAAGCAAGAATCTAGAAAGATAGAGGGAAAATTATTTTTCTTCCCCACATCACCAACCTCAGAAACGTTTAATGATTTTTTTAGGACTCATTCTAATTAAATACAAATCAGTGACAAGGCTAATCAGCAGGGAAGTTAATTGAAATTTAAATGGGAAAGCTCCCCTTCTTTCTTGAGGAAGAAAGTTAAATGAAGTAGTGCATAATATATATATTGTTTCCTCTCTAAAATTCTTCCGTGTATCAGAAAGGAACAAAATTGCCAAGATATTCTGTCTCAATTCCATTATTTGTTATTACAGTAAAAGAACACCAAACATGACCAGTTTCTAAATATATAAATCATATTTCCAAAGCATCACTGTCAAGAATAATTAGTTACTATAGTCGAATAGTTGACAATTTTACTTAACCTAGATATGAAAACTTCTACATTTTGCATACATCCTTCCCAATCAGCCTTCATTTTGTATGACTGCCATGGGATAAATCACCATCTGCCACTGGGAGTAAATTGGTAATGCTGAGAAAAGGGGGCCTCGGTATCTGCTTAAATGAATAAGGGAGAAATCAAATCACAAATGGAAGCTTTGGCCAGATCCCAGGCAATTAGGCACTCTATTCTCTAGCCATACATACACAAAAGAGGTTTTGCTAACACAGATAAGGGGAAACAGAAAGAGAGGCACTGACAGTCTGCCCATAAAGAAAATCTGGGAAGAATGAACTATTTACTAAACCCCAAAGAAAACCAAATAGATATTTGAACATGGAATAATATGTAAAGTGTGTACTCAGGCTGTACCTGTCTGTATTTCTTTTATGTTTGGAGTACTGTCTTTAAAACCTTCTTTTTCCATGAGAATTGAAAAGGTGTACATTGTGGCAGGATACAGCTTAGAGAAGGTTGCCACTTCTTGAACGACCTTCTGGACCTATCAATCCAATAGAATAAATTAGGAAGTGTTCATGTAAGAAATGCTGCACAGTCAAACGTAAGCAAAAAAAAAAAGCTGTTTAGTTTCACTACTATGCAACATAAGAATGCAGTAATATTGGACTCAGCATGAAAGATTCCATCTTAATTCCCCCAAGAGTCCCTTATAACGCACCAGGAAAGTAGCCACACAGTTTAGGCATGTGATTTCATAATGGCGAAAATTCCCATCAGCTCGACCCCAGAGAACTTCTATGGAAGAGTCTGTAATTTTGCCCTCATGGATATTTAATGGTGCTTCCAGACCTACCCAAAACACACAACACATTAAAATTTTCCTTGAATGTTTTCTAACTGGATTTTTCTCTTAATTCTTTCATTTAGAGAGGGAAAAAAGCACAATGTGTAAAAAGAACATTAATGTTTATTAATCATCTCTACTTCCTAATGAAAAATAGTAATTTATACATACAATGACAGTTTATCAAATATGATAATCAGTTGCAATACTCAGTCATTGTAAATGCCACTATATGCAGCTAATGTTATGTTGTCACAAACACTACACAGGAAAAAATTCAGGGGAGCAAATGTACAATATTCAAAGGAGGAAAAAGAGAGTAAAGCTTTCTGAAGCTATAAGCCTAAGCTGAAAAAAAAAAGATAAATAGGAAATCTATACAAAGAAGTAAAAGAATCCTCTTTGTGTCAAATATTGACTGAAGCTAAAAACAAATTATATCTGATGAGCTTTAATAGTTATTTTTCCCATTTTAAAGATTCCCATCTAGCACAAGGGAAAATAATTATTTCAGGAAAACTGAAAAAAATGGCAGCTTTAGACTCTCATCTCAAATATTAATACATTTTGCTGACTGATATTGAAATATTGACATAGATGATCCAGTGCCAATTATTTTTAAAAATAAGAAACTATCAAAATAAATGTTGCCTGTATTTATAAGAGAGGCATACAAACACAAAAAGCATATAAAACTTCAAGAAAAATAAAATATAAACATATACGGAGCTGATTATAAATATGTTAAAATACCTATTAGAATAATGTAATTTGTGACATCAATTTGGAAGTATTTTATGGAAAACCTGATTTAAACAGCAATAGGAGATTACAGTTTGAGAGAAGACACAAGGTGGTGTTATGATAAATGTGAAGATTTGAGACTGAAAGAGCAAATCATAAAGAACCTGGACACGTTATGGTCAGAATTATAATGTTTTTAGGATGCCATGTGATTTTTGTATGGCATTTATTACGGTGTGCCAGTCATTCCTTTGTCTACTGGATGAATAAATTTCATCAATAAATTAGATAAATTTCATATATCCCAAAAATTAAAAACTAATATTTGTAGAATTTTTTGAGTGGTTTAAAAAGGTAAATAAAAATCAATATGAATCTCAAAATCTATGTATTGGTATAAACAAATATACATTAACGTTAAATATTCAAAGAGGTAAGGAAAGTATGTACTAGTTGTTTCCTGACATATCGCAACATGGGAAGAACAAATACATACTTAGTTATGTATTTTGAGAGACACTATAAGGGCCCCTGGGCTCAAAAATATATCATCCAATTCTCACACCCTGCCTAAAATGACTTGTATTCCTCGATCTTTGATTAAGTCATTGAAAGTTCTGATTAATGTGCAGGAATGTTTTTTAAGTGGATAGATTTTTTTAATTCACGGTTTCTCAGTTTTACATAGAATTGCTCTATCTGTATGCTTGGGCAATGAAAGATCAGGTTTAGTAGTGAGGTAGGTGCAATTATTTTAAGAGATCTCTAGAAACACTTGCCTTAAAGTGAATGTAGCCTACTAATTTTAAATGGAACACAAAATCAAGAAAAAGCTCATCAAGTCCTAAAATACTTACACCTTTTTACTGTAGGCACATAATACATATGACTTAATATAGTCCCACTGATGATGGAAACAAAGAAATTATATTCTGTGCCTGGGGTTAAATTGCCAACAGTTATTTTACTGTCATGTTTTAAAGGCACAGTTACATTTGGCCCTCCTTCAATTGTGATAAATAGGCCATCAAACACTCCAATATCAGGCGTTTGAACAAATAAGACCACTGAGGTACTATTATTTTCATAAGGGATAACAATTTGGGCTGGTTTGGGCTCTGAAAGATAAAAAGAGAGATTTACAATTAGTAAGGGTATTTTTTTCCAAGCATGCTTCTCCATATTTTGTCTAGCAATTCCTAGAATTTGTGAAAATATTAATGCCTATGCATTAAACTTATGTTTACTCTGTCAGCATTAGACAGACATTCTGACAAACTGCATGTACATACATATTGGAAGTACCTAATTAACTTTTTCTGATATGCCACAGTCTCAAAAAACATAAGAATCTGAGATTTTCCAGTTTTTTTACCTTTTTATCTATTTATTAAGCAAATATTATTGAGAATCTATATACTAGAAAGAATGCCCAAATAAAGCAAATAAGGTCCCTGCTTTCAAAGAGTTCCCAGTTTCGGGAAAGAGATGCCTAAATCATCAACTACAATCACAAATGGAGAGAGTGCAACTGGTGACATGAACACAAAGCTGTTGGGAACAGAAGAGGGAATTATCAGTTCTAACAGAGATCACTGGAGAACGCATTCCAGAGTTCATGCTTCATCCAAGTCTTAAAGGATAGCATGAGTTTACTAGAAACAGTGTTTGGTGGAGAGAGGCAGTAAGGTGGGGATTACAGACAAAGAGAAAAGCATGAGCCGGGCATGGAAACCAAAAAGGGCTTCATCATGCATGTAGGGACCCCAACGTCTTCCTACTCTTTCCTAGCAGGGCAGGTTACTAGTCACTTGTCTTTGGCGACTAGTTATTGTTACCAGTCTTTGGAAAGTTACTTCATGACCCTATGTGCCTTGGTTTCCTTATCTCTAAAATGAGAAGGACATACTTCTTCTTTCCAGACCCACTGTTTGACTAAATGAGAAATTATATTTATACACAAATTGCTTAGGGCAGTTCCAGGCACAGGGCTGGCATTCAGGGAGGTTAAAGCATGGGGTGTGTTTGAGGAACAAGGACCAGGTGTGGAAGGCCACATCTGAGGCTAGACGCTGTCGGCAAGAGGGCTTGCATGCCATGCTCTGAAGGTCAGACTTTATCCTGTAGGCACAGGGATTTTGAGCAGACATTTTGTTTCATTTTTAGGAACACAGTTCTGGCAACAGTTTGGAAAGATTTGTTTACATTTTGTGCTCTCTCTGACCTCTATTAAACAGCTTTATTGTCCCACAAACTTCTACTGTGCTATTTAAAGAAGATTTGAAATTTTAGATAATTTCTATTCACATTATTTTGTCCTCAGGTCAATTCAAATCTATCAGTGGATTACTGAGATAACCCCCAGTATGTCCTTAGGTTTGTCTTTCTGCCAAATAGAGATCTTCTAAAATACACGTTCTGTGAAATTATTTTTTCCTCCAGAGAACAATTAGCAGACTTTCCTTTTCAGTTTTACTTGTGGCATCTGGTTTGAGGCAATGTAGCTTGTTTTAAGTCATTGATAAATATTTGATAGTGTGATTCTGCCGTTTTACCCAGAGGCAGTTCTGTGTAAAAGGATTAAATGCACACCTGACATTAGCATTCTAGAACATAAAATCTGTGCAATATCTCCATCAATTCATTCAGCTGTAGCATATAACTCTCTTGCCCTTTCCATTCTTGGTGGCTATGAGGAAATGTTCAATATACTGACTATAACAAATTCCCCATGGAGTACTATTGGGTTTCAAAGCACTTTTACCATGTTTTTCCTTTTCCAGCTATATTAACTTTTCTTTTTCTGTCATCACTAACATTTTTTGTGGGTTTCCTCTTCAAAAAAGCTCTCTTTGGCTACAAAGCTTTTACAGTAAGTATGGCTTTTCCAGGGCTAATGTGACACCTCGCAAGTGTCCAATCCACCTGATTCTGTGGGCAATGACCTGTGAAAACTTCTCAGTGTGCCATGGACAGATATTAAAAGTTCGTGGATTGGACATAAGCGACCAGTGAGGTCATGGAAACAATTCACTTCTATGTTCTTGGGTGCTGAAGACCTTTTCTAAGGAGAGACAATGCTTAAGCACTGTCTAATTTAGGTTCTAAAAGTGTATTGAGTGACTGACATTCTCTACTGTGGGTAAATGTGGGGGTTTCCATCAGTTCCACGGATTCAGGGAAATGGGACAAATGGTGCTTGTTCATTTTACACAACATGTTAAAACAGATGTTCTAGAAAGCTGTAGAATAAAACAAAGTTCTTCCTTCTCTTCAAAACTATATCCTGAACCTCTGGAAACTCAAGTGGGAGCAGATTTCACTTAAAAAAAAATGAATGAAACGTATTGCCGCATTCTGGAGACTTTGCATGGGTCTCCGTCTCTGTAACTGTGACCTCTATCCTTACCTATTTTCCAGAAAATAATTTTTCAAAAGAAAATGGTAGCAGTGAGAACTGTATATGGTTTTTTCAGAATGAGATAAACTGAACTAGGCCAAATTCAAAGACTTTTACTATAGGCAAGGTAGAATGAGGTCTCAAAGGTACCCAGACTATCTCAAAATTCATGCTCCCATACTGAAAGGAAAAAACAAGAAACTCAAACACCAGCTCTCCTAAACTCTCCTTCCTTCAAGCAAACTGGGTACAGTTAATTCTTCTCACAAAGAGAGGCTGCATAGGCGGCTGCAACACCCTCACCTCCCTCTACAGAGGCTGCATAGACGGCTGCAGCAGTTTCACCTCCCTCTGCGGAGGCTGCATAGACAGATGCAACAGCCTCACCACCCTCTGCAGAGGCTGCATAGATGGCTGCAGCTGCTTCACCTCCCTCTGCGGAGGCTGCATAGACAGATGCAACAGCCTCACCTCCCTCTGCGGAGGCTGCATAGATGGCTGCAGCTGCTTCACCTCCCTCTGCGGAGGCTGCATAGACAGCTGCAGCAGTTTCACCTCCCTCTGCGGAGGTTGCATAGACGGCTGCAACACCCTCACCTCCCTCTGCGGAGGCTGCATAGATGGCTGTAGCAGTTTCACCTCCCTCTGCGGAGGCTGCATAGATGGCTGTAGCAGTTTCACCTCCCTCTGCGGAGGCTGCATAGACACCTGCAGCAGCCTCACCTCCCTCTGCGGAGGCTGCATAGACGGTTGCAGCAGTTTCACCTCCCTCTGCGGAGGCTGCATAGACGGCTGCAGCAGTTTCACCTCACTCTGCGGAGGCTGCATAGATGGCTACAGCAGCCTCACCTCCCTCTGCAGAGGCTGCATAGACAGCTGCAACGGCTTCACCTACCTTTGTGGATGGCCACATTTCCTCAGCGACACTCATCACGCTTGCTTGGTTTCTGAGCCCTTAAATTACATTAACTCCACAGAGATAAGATTTTCACCATTCCCACTTTAGACAGAGAGAAACTAAGGACCGAAAAGGCTCAATGACTTCCCAAAGGATGTAAAGTGATCATAATGGAGCTGGAATCCCAACCCAGGAAAGCCAGTTCCACGGTCTGTACTCATAAGCTCTGCCTGCTCCCGAAGGGCACTTTTTATGGTTCAGGTCTAAAATAACTGAAGATCAAGTTTAGCTAGCTATTGTCAGGATAATTAACAGAGAGAGAGAGAGAAAGAGACAAAGAGATACATTTCAAAGGTGAAAAGGAATAAACATGTATATTTTTCTTTTCTGCTCTGCTACATTTCTGTAAAAACTCATAAAAAGGGAAATGACTGTGTTTGGGTATCTCAAAGTGTATATAAGAGAGGGAAATAGGATATGGTAAATAATAATTATCAACAAATATCTGTTGAAAGAATGCATGGAAAGAATTGATTTCTATCTATGCACCTTGGGATAGGGTAATTCTTATTTTTTCATGTTGAGACAAATAAATATGATGACTGATAAATAATCTGGTGGTGCCAACTGTGATTATCAATCGTAAGAACTAAATGGAGAGGGCAAATGATTGTAAGAAATAGTGGAATCCAGAAGGAAAGAAACTAGCCACCAGGAACACCTAATGGTTGTTACAAACATTTGATGGCTTTCCACATGAACTGGGAGTAGATTTGCCCTGTGATGCTCTGGGGAACAGACATGGCCCCATAATAGAGGGAAATTACAGGAATGCACTCAAAATGACAGAGGCACTATGTTAGGAATTGCATATCAGATGAGGCATTGCCAAGAAGTTCTCTGTTCTAATTTTAAATCCCAAAGTTCTTCCTAGGGTTACATATGTTAGTTAATACATGTTTCAGCATTCATGTTGGATAACAGTTTCATGAACAAATACTTGCATTACACAGAATTCAAGAACTTGGAGATATAAAGCTGCATAAAATTTCAAAAATCTCACTATCTAGAAATAGAGGCAGCAATTTTATATTTTAGATAGCAGATGGATTGAAATATGCTGAGTTCCCTGGAGTCAAAGAAGAATGGGACTGAAGAGATGGACATCATCTTAAAAATGGATTCAATGATTTAAATCTTCAGAGAGAAAATTCAGGCACAAACACAGTATGGGGACACCCTAAGTTCATATGCTAATAATTCATAGATCTAAGACCACAGCTCATTCCCATCTATACATTATAGCACTTTTGTTCTGCCAATAATTATTTCTTGGGCTGCTTTGTAGGCATAAAATATTTCTTTTGGCAAAGCTCTTTCTTTGTTGTTTCCTTTTTCAAAACTGTTTCCCATGATAATTATCTTTAGATAGATTCTTTTCAGAAATATAAGTATGGAAGTTCCATACATGAATTAGTTTTAGTCTTCAGAGGACAAAACAGAAAGATTCAATGCTGGTTGAGTATGGATACTGCTGGGAGTAATTTTTTGGGCTAATTCATTGTTTCCAGCAGGCTGCCCTTATTGTTAGACAAAAGGCCTATGAGTTCTAATGACCTTTGCTTCCTCAGAGTCACCACTATCCGCCCAAATTCTCAAGTCAAAACCCTACATTTCTCCCTTTATTCATCACAAGCACTCGAGCTTCAAAGCCTAGACTTCCGATTCCCACAATGTAAAGAATGTCTACAGTTCCCATCTGCACTTTCCATCCTTGTCCACAATAATCCTCCTAGATTCTGTAACACCCTCTTACCCAGTTTCCCTACTTCCATCCTTGCCCTCTTCCAAATAATTTTTTGCACAGAGCCAGAGGGAAATTTTTGTAGTATAGGTCACATTTTCTCTCTCCTACATAGAACCCTCAATGGCTTCCTGCTGCCCCCAGAACAAAGCCAAAAGCATAGCCTACAAGCTCTATGTGGTCTAATCCCTGAAAACCTCTCCAATACCATTTCCTACACCGCTGCCCCTCTTCGTTAGACATTGCATATTCTGGCCTCTGTGTTCCCTGACTTATCTTTATGCTAGCTCTTTATACCTGGAGGACCCTTCTTCCATCTTATTCCATTCCTGCTATGTCTCATCCTTTAGGTTCCATTCAACTGTAACTCCCATTATAGCCTTCTACAGTAGAACCTTCCATCCCTCTTCAATTACTCTCAGCACATTACTTTGCTTTTTATCCTTCTAATGTTTACCATAATTTATACACATCTATCAATATAATTTCATTTATTTGCTACTTCTTTTTTCCTTTGCTTTCTCCTTCCATAATAGATTTTCAATGATTACTTATTGAGTGAATTAATATTACTTGAGAAAGAACATAAACATAATTTTTTGGTCTGATACAAAACCTTTTATAAACTGTCAATTCTTTTGTTTCAGTGTGCTACAGCATGCCCTTGTTGATACAATAATAATTATAAACATTTATACAGTGATATGTCAGGCACTGTTCTACATCTTTACATTTATTAAATCAGTTATTCTCAGGACAACTCATGAAATACATACTATGATTGTCTCCCATACTGTCTAAATGTGGAAATTGAGGCATAAACAGGTTGATTACATTGTCCAGGGTCACTCAAATAGTCGAACCCAGATCTAAGCCTAGGTAGTGTGGCTTCAGGACCAAATTCTCAATCATAAGTAATGTTGCCTTAATAAAAGCCTGGAGCATTTTCAGGATAAAAGGAATGCAAATTCTTCCAGGTCCTAAGATTATCATTAGATAAGCACATCAAGAATCTACTTTAAAAAGGTAAAACCTGCTATGAGAAGGACCTAAAGGGTAATAACTCACAATACCCCCAAATGAGCAACTATTTGAAGAGAATGAATAGTATTTGATTCTTACTTAGAGTTTGCTGAATAGTTACCAGCTTGCTCAGGTTTCCATTCATCACTGTTGCCATTCCAATGTCATAAGTCATTCCAGGGGTTAAATTATCGATCTTGTATCTGTTAGCGTCCTTTACAAACAGCTCCATGACTTCTCTTGCATCTGTTATAGATTTGATTTGAATGTAGACCTCGTGGCCATTTTGCGGGAGTTCCCACTGAAGGACCATACTGTCCTCTCCCACATCTTCAGGTTTAGCAAAAACTTTCTGGGGAGGATTAATACCTGAAAGAAACAGAAAATAAATTTACATATCTTTATTATTAGCAATACTCATGTCATTGAGTAAAATTATCTCAGTCCAATATGAATTCATGTTTGAAGTAAATTTAACAAATTCTTTTGTCACTGTGTTGTGGAAAGGACTCAATTTTGGAGAAAAACATGTCTTGCTATTACTATACAAGATTTGCCTAAACCCAAGCATTACACATAAAAGGAAAATTGAAATGTGCTTAGCAAATTCTTCAGACTTTAAGAGTTCCATCAGAGTAATGTTTCCATTACTGATATTTTTCATTCTTTTATCAAATGCTCATGGGCACCTACAATGTACCAGGCACTCACCTAGACAGGTAGAGAATCAACAAAAAATAACAAAGGTCTCTGCCTCTGGACTTTATACTCAAATAGGTGGAAATAGACAAGAAACAATGTATATAACAATGGGTGCAAACAGACAATAAACAATACATATAATACATATCTATGCTATATAGTACTGTAGATATGATAGTGCTGAGGAAAAATGAAAAGGTTAGGGAGATCACATGTATGGTGGTTGTAGGAAGAATTCAGAGTGCTAAATATGGAATACAGGGCAGGTGTCTTTGAAAAGATGGTATTTTGAGCAAAGCACTTATGGGAGGTGAGCAAGTTAGACATACATGCATATATCTGGAAGAAGAGTATTTCAGGCAGGAAAAAAAAAACAGCTAAAGTAAAAGCTCGATGGTGGGAGTTTACCTGGAATGTTCAAACACAGAAAGCAAACCAGAGTGAGAGGAGGAGAAAGCAGTGGGTCAGGGACTAATGAAGAACCAGATCCTGCTATCTAGGCTTATTGTGAATAAATCAGGTAGCGACTATAGGCTTATATGCAGAGGCATGAGCTTCCTAAATTTTAAAGAATCACTTGGGCTGTTATGTTAATAACCAAATATAGAGACAGCAAAGGTAGAAACAGGAGAGCAAGCCCAGTGATCTTGGCAAGACAGAGTGGCAGTCTGGGTGACGACAGCCCTAGGGCAGGGAGGGACACGTATTGGGATTCTGGGTTCAGTTCAAAGAGAACCAACAGGGCGTCTTGACAGACGGGGTACAGATTGTGAGAGACACGGAAGAGCCAAGGACTCCTTCAAGGTTTCTGAGCCGACCACCTAGGGAATGAAATGGCCATGAACTGATGTGGAGAGGGTTATGAGCAAAGCATATTTGGGTAGAAACATCTGTAGTTCAGTTTTGGACATTTTGACTTTAAGGTGTGCCTTAAATAGCTCAACGAGACGTACAGAGTGGCAGTACCAGTCTGAAGTTCAGGAAAAAGGTCTGGGCTAGAGATAGAAACTTTGGAGTCACTAACATATAGATGTTTTTAAAATTTTTGGCACTTCTGTTTATCCTAAAAATAGTTGCAACTTTAAATTATAGTGCTTTCCTAATTTCTGAAAGGCATGACACTTATTTAGAAATTGAGAGGAAGCCATCAGGTTGTGCTCGCCATTCATGTAGAACATCACCAGAGAGCTGTCTTGCTAGTCTATTGTAATAACTAAGGAAAATACTTTGGCTTATCTCCTTACACAATTTATTTGAATATCAAGCCTTGGATTTTTACCACTACACAACTCTCTGGAAATTGTAAAGCCTTCCTTTTAATCTTTATAGGTTTGTCCTGTATTATATGCTTCCCCTGAATATTGAATAGTTCTGAAGCACAATGATCAATCGTCAGTTCATGTTACTAAGGGTAATTATGTAATTTCAAACTGTTCGGAAGTTTCGCTTTAAATAATCTTTAATAATTCTCTATTTTCATAATTACACTGCTCCCAGAAACTATGATTTTGTTTCTAATTTGCTGTGAATTCACTTCTTTATCCACACAATTAAACACCATACTTTAAGTTCTCAGGAAAATATCATTTTGGGTCAGACCTATAATCTGTTCATCCTATACCTTAACTTCACAAAATTGTAGCTAACTTGATTTTAGGTGTTGAAATTAATTATTTATGTAAAATTATCAGAAAAATGCCAGAATAATCCAGTTAGAAAAACCATCCTCGAGAGTCCGGGGTGAAACAACTTCAGATCTCTGTTCAGATTTTTTATATACTTGCAAAACTTATAAACATTTACATCAGTTGGAGAACTTAGGTGAAATCTACTGAGTGCCACACATAATTTGAGATTCAGTAAATGTCGAGATTTAGCGACTTGTGCTAGCACGACAGAATTTTCTGTGCAGACACGTGAGTTTTTATAGGAGAAGAGTCTATAAGTAAAATATATTTTTAATATGTGTGAAGGCTTTCCATCTTCTATGCCTAGCTTACATTTTCTAGACTTTCTACATGCCCCCCTATACTCTAGCTGGGCCAACCTACTTGAATTGTTTTATGTTCAAATGTCAGTCTCTTCTAAAACCCTTCTCTGGCTTTCCCAGGTATGGCTACATAGATGCGTCTTCTCTGGTCCTCTCTGCCTACGCACAGGATGTTAGCTGTACTAACAGTTTACAGCCTCCTCTGCCTGCCCTCTCCCCCTGGCCACCTCCTATGATTCAGCACATCGTTATTCCACAGGAAGACTTCTGGGTTAATTGATCCCTCTCTATGGTCCCACAGGACCCAGAGTATAACTCCTATAGCAGCAATTATAATACAGAATTATCAGTGTTTTTTAACTTATTTCCCTCACTCCATTAGTGTGTAAGCCCTCTGATGTCAGAGACTAGGTCTCATTCACCTTTGCAACTCTAGTACCTATTACAGTTTCTGATACTGGAAAATAACTTACTGTGTGATTAATGAAGGGAAAAAATTATATTGCCTCACCCTTAGGAGATTAAAAGAGCACTGGATTACTAAATCCTAGACATGCACTGCCAGCTTATAGTTAATAAATGGAGCAAATGACCCACAAATTAATGTGCAGGCACACATGTACCTTTCTCCTATCCCTCTATTAAATAAATACATGCCATGGGAGGTTTTAATTTGACTTCAAAATTAATGGATCTGTGAAAACGCCTCCTAGTCTGCCTGTCAGTTGAAAAGGAAAGCATCTTAAACGTAGGAGTCAACCAAGCATTTACGAATGGAAGGATGCTTTGTCTGAGCTCAGGGAACAGAAAATATCTGCTCTCTAGTATCCAACTGGCAAAATATTTTTGATTAGGAGTTGCAATGCTGAATACATGTATGTGAAGCATTATAATAATAATCATAAAAGCAGTATAGTAAATATTAAATGTTATCATGTATTATTGTTACTATTTTCCTACAATCCCAAGTATTCCCAGTAAGTGTGAGAAGTTGAATTAATCTATGGCTGTGCATTTGCAGATTTTCCACCTCTCCTACCTCAGCTGTAGTGTGTTTAAATTCTAGCTGGTTTGATTTCATTGGAAATTTCAATCAGAGAACTTTGCATATAGGCATATTAAATACACATAAACACACAATATACACATTGCCCAAATAGGGATATTGCCTAAATATGCATAGTTAAATATTGTTTCATACAATGGTGTTTTACCTTTTCAAAAATGATTGACATATACAGGGGGTAAATAAAATGCTTAGTTAAAAAATAGATTATTTTAATGATTATGTTCTAGACAAGGATTCAAAAACTGCTCTGTGCATGTGGAGCTGAGTAGAGATTAGAAATGCATTTGCCAAAATGCCTGGGGTGAGACTACCCCCTAGAGGTCAACTCACCACACTGCATGAGAAAGAAAAGAACGGAGTTAAAACCTATTCAAGAGTCCACCCAAAGACTGCGGCGTGAGTAGGGTGGCGGAAATCTCCTCCCAAAACCATATATATTTTGAAAATACAGCAAATACAATTATTCCTAAAAGAACGGCCAGAAGATACAGTACACCAGACAAGCTACATCTGTGAGAACCCAGCATCTCATGGAAAAGGGTAAGGTATGGAGCCATGATCCGGCAGGACCCAAGCACTCCCCCCACCACCGCTCACCTGACAGGAGGAAGATAATCAGAGTGGGGAGGGAGTAGAAGCACAGGACTGCTAAATAACCAGCCCTAGTAATCTGCCCCAGGAGCACAGACACATTGCATGGTGCTCTGGAGATTAGAGGAATGGAAAAGCAAAATCTGAGACTAAGACAGGTTTCCACAGTTGGCTGCCCTAAGACAAAATAAAAGAAAGCAATTTAAAAGTCTTAAAGGGACAAGGGTTTAACAGGTGGACAAAACCATCTTGGCACACTCAACCCAGAAGACTGGAAACTTTAAGGAACTTCTGGAGCCCTATCCCCCTAGGTGGCAACACAGCTCCAAGGCCCCTCACAGTGATAAGCAGCCTGCCATTCCTTCTTCCCTGTCAGCACCTGCGAGCAAGCTGGCTGTCCCTGCCATTGCTGCAGACCAGCCAGAGAGCAGCCCTACCTACAGCAACTACACAGCTTAACACAGAGACTTCTCCCTGGGAGCTGCTAACTGGCCCAGACTTGGAGGCTGCTCCCTGCACGCGGTTGACTGGCTCAAACAGTGGACATGGTGCAGAGTCCAGAAGGCATGAAGGGGCTTTGTTCTCACGGCAGTGAACACTAGTGCCACTCACTAGTGACCACCTCCAGCACCCTGGCCATCCCAAAGGCTGCCCCACCCATGGCAGCCTAGGGTATTAACCCAGAGGCTGCTCCCTGTGTGTGGTTAAACGGCACAGACAGAGGAGATAGCCAAGGCAACCGCAAGCAGGAAGGGACTTTGTTCTCCCAGCTGACACATGTGCCACTCACCAGCAACCACTCCCATTGCCCTGAAAAGGCAGAAGAACTTTGTTCAATCCCAAATCCCACAAACACCAGAAAGAGGGCTTGGTGAGACTGAAATCACCAATCTTCTTGAAAAATAATTCAAAATAAAAGTCATAAGCATGCTGACAGAGCTACGGAGTAATATTCAAAAGCTAAGGGATGTATTCAGGAGGGAGATAAAAGAAATGAAACAAACAATGGAAGGATTTAAGAGCAGACTGGATGAGGTGGAAGAGACTGTTAATGGAATAGAAATCATAGAACAGGAACACAGAGAAGCTGAGGCACAGAGAGAAAAAAGGATCTCTAGAAATGAAAGAACATTAAGAGAACTGTGTGATCAATCCAAACGAAACAATATTTTCATTATAGGGGTACCAGAGAGAGAAAAAAGGGATAGAAAGTGTCATTGAAGAAATAATTGCTGAAAACTTTCCCAATCTGGAGAAGGAAATAATCTCTTAGGCCATGGAAGTCCACAGATCTCCCAACACAAGGGACCCAAGGAGGACAATACCAAGACATATAATAATTAAAATGGCAAATATAAAAGACAAGGACAGAGTATTAAAAGGAGCCAGAGAGAGAAAAAAGATCACCTGCAAAGGAAAACCCATCAGGCTATCATCAGACATCTCAGCAGAAACCTTACAGGCCAGAGGGAATGGCATGATATATTCAATGCAATGAAACAGGAGGGCCTCGAACCAAGAATACTGTATCCAGCAAGACTATCATTTAAATTTGAAGGAGAGATTAAACAAGTCCCAGATAAGCAAAATTTGAGAGAATTTACCTACCACAAACCATCTCTACAGTGTATTTTAAAGGGACTGCTCTAGATGGAAGTATGCCTTATGCTAAACAGAAAATAAAACCATAGCAAAGGAAGGAGACCAACTAAATACTAACTTTATGAAAAATAAAATCAGCTATCCACAAAGTCAAGGGAAACACAAAGAGTACAGAATAAAACAACTAACATATAAAGGAGGAGGAAGAAAAAGAAGGGAGAGAAATAAAGATTCATCAGATGATGTTTATAATAGCATAATAAGTGAGTTAAGTTGCACAGTTAGATAGTAAAGAAGCTGCCCCTGAACCTTTGGCAACCACAAATCCAAAGCCTGCAATGGTAATAAATACATATCTATCAATAATCACCCTAAATGTAAATGGACTGAATGCACCAATCAAAACACACTAAGTTACATAATGGATAAAAAAGCAAGACCCATCTATAACACTCACCTCAAACTCAAAGACATACACAGACTAAAAGTGAAGGGTTGGAAAAAGATGTTTCATGCAAACAACAAGGAGAAAAAAGCAGGTGTTGCAGTACTTGGATCAGACAAAATAGACTTCAAAACAAAGAAAGTCTCAAGAGACAAAGAAGGACATTACATAAAGATAAAGACGTCAGTCCAACAAGAAGACATAACCATTATAATTATCTATGCACCCAACACAGAATCACCTACATATGTGAAACAAATACTAACAGAATTAAAGGGGGAAATAGAATGCAATGCATTAATTTTAGGAGACTTTAACACATCACTCACTCCAAAGGACAGATCAACCAGAGAGAAAGTAAGTAAGGACACAGAGGCACTGAACAACACATTAGAACAAATGGACCTAATGGACATCTACAGAACTCTACCCAAAAGAAGCAGGATACACATTCTTCTCAAGTGCACATGGAACATTTTTCAGAATAGACCACATACTAGGCCACAAAAAGAGCCTCAGTAAGTTCAAAAAGATTGAAATCATACCAACCAACTTCTCAGATCACAAAGGTACAAAACTAGAAATGAATTGTACTAAGAAAACAAAAAGGTCCACAAACACATGGAGGCTTAACAACATGCTCCTAAATAATCAATGGATCAATGACCAAATTAAAACAGAGATCAAGTAATATATGGAGACAAATGAAAACACAATGCCCCAACTTCTGTGGGACCCAGTGAAGGCAATTCTCAGAGGAAAGTATGTATCAATCTAGGCCTATTTAAAGAAGGAAGAATAATCCCAAAGGATAGTCTAAATTCACAATTATTGAAATTGGAAAAATAGAAGAATAAATGAGGCCCAAAGTCAGTATAGAGATATAATAAAGATCAGAGAATAAATAAATAAAATTGATAAGAATGAAACAACAGAAAATATTAATGAAACCAAAAGCTGGTTCTTTGAGAAAATAAACAAAGTAGATAAACCCTAGCCAGACTTATTAAGAATAAAAGAGAATCTACCCATGTAAACAGAATCAGATGTGAGAAAGAAAAAATTATTACGGATACCACAGAAATAGAAAGAATTCTTAGAGAATACTATGAAAAACTATATGCTTACAAACTGGATAACCTAGAAGATATGGACAACCTTCTAGAAAAATACAACCTTCCAAAACTGACCAAGGAAGAAACAGAAAATCTAAACAAACCAATTACCAGCAATGAAATTGAATCAGTAATCAAAAAACTAACCAAGAACAAAACCCAGGAACAGATGGATTCACCACTGAATTTTATCAGACATTTAGAGAAGATATAATGCCCATTTTCCTTAAAGTTTTACAAAAAATAGAAGAGGAAGGAATACTTCCAAACTCATTCTATGAAGCCAGCATCACTCTAATACCAAAACCAGGCAAAGACACTACAAAAAAAGAAAACTACCAACCAATATCCCTGATGGACATAGATGCAAAAATAACCAACAAAATATTAGAAAACTGAATTCAAAAATACATCAAGAGGATCATCCATCATGATCAAGTGGGATTCATCCTAGGGATGCAAGGATGGTACAGCATTCGAAAATCCATCAACATCATCCATTACATCAACAAAAAGAAGGACAAAACCCACACGATCATCTCCATAGACGCTGAAAAAGCATTTGACAAAATTCAACATCCATTCATGATAAAAACTCTCAACAAAATGGGCATAGAGGGCAAGTACCTCAACATAATAAAGGCCATATATGACAGTCCCACAGCCAATATCATACTTAACAGTGAGAAGCTAAAAGCTTTTCCACTAAGATCAGGAAAAAGACAAGGATTCCCACTCTCCCCACCTCTATTCAATGTAGTACTGGATGTCCTAGCCACAGCAGTCAGACAACAGAAAGAAATAAAAGGCATCCAGATTGGCAAGGAAGAATTTAAACTGTCACTGTTTGCAGATGACATAATATTTTACATAAAAACCCTACTAAAGAATACACCAAAACTACTAGAACTAATATCCAAATTCAGCAAAGTTGCAGAATATAAAATTAATAAACAAAAATCTGTTGCATTCCTATACACAAACGATGAATGAGCAGAAAGAGAAATCAGGAAAACAATTCCATTCACAACTGCATCAAAAATAATAAAATACCTAGGAATAAACATAACCAAGGAAGTGAAAGACCTATACCCTGAAAACCACACGACACTCTTAAGAGAAATTAAAGAGGACACTAAAAATTGGAAATTCATCCCATGCTCTTGGGTAGGAAGAATTACTATTGTCAAAATGGTCATACTGACTAAAGCAGTCTACAGATTCAATGCAATCCCTATCAAAATACTGAAAGCATTCTTAAATGAACTGAAACAAATAGTTCTAAAATTCATATGAAACCACAAAAGACCCCAAATAGGTAAAGCAATCCTGAGAAGGAAGAATAAAGCAGGGGGCATCACACTTCCCAACTTCAAGCTCTACTACAAAGCCACAGTAATCAAGAAAATTTGGTACTGGCACAAGAACAGACTCATAGACCAATGGAACGTAATAGAGAGTCCAGATATTAACCCACATATATACAGTCAATTGATATACGATAAAGGAGCCATGGATATACAATGGGGAAATGACAGCCTCTTCAACAGCTGGTGTTGGCAAAACTGGACAGCTACATGTAAGAGAATGAAACTGAATTATTGTCTAACTCTGTACACAAAAGTAAACTCAAAATGGATCAAAGACCTAAATGTAAGTCATGAAACCATAAAACTCTTAGAAGAAAACATAAACAAAACTCTCTTGAATATAGACATGAGCAACTTCTTCATGAAAATATCTACCTGGGCAAGGGAAACAAAAGCAAAAATGAACAAGTGGGACTATATCAAACTAAAAAGCTTCTGTACAGCAAAGGACACCATCAGTAGAACAAAAAGGCATCCTACAGTATGGGAGAATATATTCATAAATGACATATGTAATAAGGGGTTGACAGCCAAAATATATAAAGAACTCATGCACCTCAACAAACAAAAAGCAAAGAATCTGATTAAAAAATGGGCAGAGGGCTGAAAAGACACTTTTCCAAAGAAGAAATTCAGATGGCCAACAGATGCAGATGAAATTCAGATGAAAAGATGCTCCACATCGCTAATTATCAGAGAAATGCAAATTAAAACCACAATGAAATATCACCTCACACTAGTTAGGATGGCCAACATCCAGAAGACAAACAACAACAAATGTTGGCGAGGATGTGGAGAAAGGGGAACCCTCCTACACTGCTTGTGGGAATGTAAATTAGTTCAACCACTGTGGAAAGTAATATGAAGGTTCCTCAAAAAACTAAAAATAGAAATACCATTTGACCTAGGAATTTACCCTAAGAATGCAGGAGCCCAGTTTGAAAAAGACATATGCACCCCTATGTTTATCCCAGCACTATTTACAATAGCCAAGAAAAGGAAGCAACCTAACTGTCCATCAGTAGATGAATGGATAAAGAAGATATGGTACATATACACAATGGAATATTTCGGTCATAAGAAGAAAACAAATCCTACCATTTGCAACAACATGGATGCAGCTAGAGGGTATTATGCTCAGTGAAATAAGCCAGGCGGAGAAAGACAAGTACCAAATGATTTTGCTCATCTGTGGAGTATAAGAACAAAGCAAAAACTGAAGGAACAAAACAGCAGCAGACTCACAGAACCCAAGAATGGACTAACAGTTACTAAAGGGATAGGGACTGGGGAGGGTGGGTTGGAAGGGAGAGATAAGGGGAATAAGGGGCATTACGATTAGCACACATAATGTAGGAGGGGGGCATGGGGAAGGCAGTATAACACAGAGAAGACAAATAGTGACTCTACAGCATCTTACTACGCTGATGGACAGTGACTCTAATGGGGTATGTGGTAGAGACTTGATAATGGGGGGAATCTGGTAACCACAATGTTGCTCATCTGGGTGAACTAATCTTCCATTCTATAATAATCTAATTTCCCAGCCAAGCTATGATAAGGAAGATGTCTTCTAGGAACTCTGATAAGAACAACACGGATGTTTAAAGAGTTCATGTAAATCTAAGTGAATTTAGAATCCATGCTTAAAATTATGATTCAACATTCAAACAATTATTTAACAGTAACTGTACCTATGAAAGATCAATT
Organism: Phataginus tricuspis; assembly: GCA_029783875.1. NCBI lineage: Eukaryota > Metazoa > Chordata > Mammalia > Pholidota > Manidae > Phataginus > Phataginus tricuspis. The sequence goes on from JAQQAC010008719.1 coordinate 11,637,900, forward strand.
TAACTAAGTTTCAGCAAAATAAAATTTCAAAATATGAAGTTTCTATTTCTGATTGGAAATACATTTACCTGTAATGGCTGAAATAGGTTTCTCAAAGCAGCTTAAAGTCCCTCTCTCTGCCACACTGAATAGATATATCAGATAATGATGGAACGATCTGAGATCTCCAATTGTCACTGATGTGTTGAGTTTTTCGACAGACACCTCTTCTGACCTATTGTTTTCAACATCCAAAATAGTCACAAGATAATGGTAAAAATATAGAGTGTCTGGAGGATCCCAGTGTAAAAATATTTCTGATGGGGTGACATGAGTAACTGTGACATTCTGGGCTGATAACGGACCTAGGAGATTAGAGAAAAATCAGAGAAATACATTATATTCATGACATTGTTTGGCAGAGTAATCTCTCGTTTCTCAGTACTTCCAAAATACTCTAATTTGGAGAGAAAAGGAAAAGTGGATTGGAGATCCTGGCTCTTGCAGTTTATATCTCCAATCCCAGAGTAAATTACGTATTATCTCTGAGCTTCAGTTTTTCTTGATTGTAAAATGGAATTACAGTAGTAGTTGTTCTTGTAAAATTATTATGAAGATTGAATGCGATAAGGAATGTCAAGCACTTGGCAAAGTGTTAGATGCACACGGTCATTTAATCATTATTTTTAATACAAGTAACACCAAAATGGCACTTCTGGCATTCCGTGGTCACCTATTATATGTCTTTCCCCTCTTCTGTCTTGTCAGACTAGAGAGCAGGGATCCTATCATTTACTCTTCATTCCCATCACCACCAGAACTCAGTAATCATCCCCTTGCAGGAATATTTCCCCATTCTAAACCTTTTCACCCAGTTCCAGTGATATTCCTAACTAATCCTACCAGATTGATTTCTTAAACAGCACCTTGCCTCAAGCCCATAACTGTCCAACACTCTCCCAACATACATATATGAGCACACACATTCTTCTTAATTCTTTCTTAGAAGAAATAGCTCAAGAGTTAAAATAAGACCATCTGGGTTCCTGTGTGCCTAACAAATCATGCTACTCCAGTCAGTTTAACCTTTCTGAAGCTCAGTTTTCTCATTTCTATACAGCTATTCCCAGGGCTGGGGTGAGGACTGAGTGAGATGACTGATGCACTGAAAGTGATTTGTAAAGGATAAAGCAAGTGTTAGAAACCACAGCCCATTGCTTCTAAAGTCAACCATCTGAGATCAATGCCCCTGACACTCCCAGATCTGGCCCCACTAGCCACTCATATTGATTTTACCCTGATGTCTGAGGAAATCTCCAGTCAATCTGTACTATTCCTTTCCCACAAAGTCCTAGCTCCACACTTTGCTCATCATGTGTTTTTCTTTCTTCAAGTTTGAGTCTAAGACTCTCCTTTCCATAAGTCTTCCCCTGTTGCCTGTCCTCTGAATCCTAGAAAGCATTTATTAAATGCACCACAATTGGGAATTTAGGTTATTATATTGTGCTATATAGTTTGTTTGCTTTTACTTTTATTTCTTCTGAGTTCTCTCCATCATAAGCCTCTTAACATCGGAACACATGTCTATGTCCTGCTCTTAGCACAGATCAAAAATTAAGTTCAATGAAAATGTGTTGATTATCTACTGTGGACTGCGTACCGGCCTGGTTGGAGCTATAAGACAAATAAGATACAGTTCCTGCACTCCTGGGATTATAGATCAATAGCAAAGCCAAAGAATAAACAGATTCACTGTAATTTAAAATGGTTAAAGATACAGGCATGCCCAGAGATATGAGAAAATTCCAGACCCTCAGGAAATAGCTGCTAAGGATCATATTAAATATTTGAAAAATAATACTTTCAGATGTTTTGTAACTTACGTGTTTCAACAGTGAATATTGGACTTAATGTAGTTTTTGCCTCCCATTTATTCATTGCAAACAGTAAAAACCTATAAATATGGCCAGGAGACAATTGCTTAATTGTTTTTTCTGTAGTATTTGGAGGCATGCTTTCAAAATGCTGTTCTTCTGTATAATCTGAATAATACTTAATGATAATTTTATATCCCAGTTTCAGCCATTTATTCAAGTCATTCCAACCATTCAAATTATTCCAACTAAATACAACTTCAGTTGTTCCAACATCCTTTATATAGATCAAAAGGCTTTCTTGCAGAGAAGGTGCTAAAAAAAAAGTAAAAGAACTATTTTAATTGGAAATTTTAATTCCATCTTTAAAATAATAAGAGTGAGATGCACAAATATAAGGATACTAATAAAAATTATTACATTCATATTTGCAAATATATGGCACTGGAACATAACAGAAAAATCTTGTAAAGAAATAGTTTGATCCAGTTGCATTTTGCTGCAAAATGTAGCAACCTGTTTCCTTGTTGGGTAGAAAAGAAATGATGTCATTTTTCTTAAGGTCAAAAGATGATCCATCTGTCCATGTGAGATGACCTTCGTTCTGTAAAATATGTACAAATTAAGCCAATACAAAGAAAAAGTGTCATATCTTCAACTATGTGTATTTGAAGATTTTTATTAGTCACACCTGTACTGTTACACTTTCTAAGATTGTTAAATCATCAACCAGTTTAATTTCCTTATATAGATTTTCTTCACGATAAAGATTCTGAGGTGGAGACAGAGTTCAGTTTGATTTATTCGTTAGCCATGTCTTCAGGCAAATTTCTAAATCTCATATTAAACCTCTATTTTCTAATCTGCAAAATGGATATAATAATAGAACCTACATCTTAAGTTGTGAGGATTAAAGAGCGAGTGCATATGAGGGGCTCAACACAATGCTAGACATGGACCCACATATTCTAGTTATTTATTTGAAGTCATCAGTCATCTGCATCAGGGGAGGCTGCAGAAACCTTTATGATGAGGGATGTCACTGGTGACTATCACAGTCCTCAAGTCTCACACATAATGAATATATGTCTAGATATTCCTGTGGCTACCCTTCTTGAAAGGAGTAGTTGGAAAAGTATAAACTTTAACAAAGACACACCCATAAGGCATTTACTATCTATTCCTGGACAGCTGCTAACCTCTTAGAAACTAAATTTTCCCACTGTACAGTAGAGATCATCATAACTACTGTGCATGCTTGTCAACCATGAACATATATGAGAGTATGTATTCCAAGCACCAGGCACTTAGCCCCTCAAAACATTAATTCTTATAAAGATGATGCATGTCATAAAAACAAACACTATGTCTGTATTGTGACTGTTCTGCCATGCCAGGACCACGCACAGCACCAAGCTAGTAACACAGATGAGGACTGGAGACCTGCTACCACCAGACAATCTAGAGAGATTTTAAAACAATGCATTGCAGTTCCACCTCCCAGAATGGAGGGACGTTGTTTCCTCAAAGAGGATTGCATGGCACTTCATCGTACTGCTGTATTGTACATATGGTGCTGCAGTTTTGAAACCAGAGTCTCAGAAGCAGTATGTCTAAGTGGTCAGGGCATGAGTGTGGGTCAGACAGATGCAGGTTCAAGGCCTGGCGTGGAGATTTATTAGTAACGTGACCCAGGATCTTTCTGAGCTCCTGTATCTGTACAATGAGAACAATGACAGTGCCTACCTCAAAAGGTTGTTCTAAGAATTAAATGAGAGTTACCTATGTAACCCTCCTGAAGTGGAATATAGGGACTATTAATCTTCCATTCACTGTGTCCTGCTGAGTGCCAGGCCCTGACTGGAAGCTGGAAAGCAATGGTAGAAAAGACCCAGCATTGACCCTAGAGGCCTGAAAACAAACACACCCATTAAGCATGAGTAAAAGGGCTGATTACTTTCTCAACGTGCCATAGGGATTATAACCCAGCAGGGGACCTTGATGCCAACCTCCAGAAATCAGCTTAATACAGGGTCATAGAGGACAGTGTTTAAGAGCGGATCTGACGCATGGCCACATAGTCAAGTTAACCTCCCTGTCCCACTTCCTCATATGTCGTATAAGCAAAGCACAAAGATGATGCCCAGTATTTAAGACATGATAGGACTCAGCTATTACTATACAGGATATTTTTTAGATTGATATTTCATTTACTTCCCAAGCTATTTTTAATTATCTTGAAAGCAGAGAGTGTATCCTAGACACCTTTGAATAATTCACAGCAACCACAAGGATGCCTTGGAAATCCTCACTTTGGTTATCATGACCATACTACCCGAACCTTATAACGGATACCAGCAACCAAAGTATTGGAAGAGTACATTCTAACTTAAGCAGTTTATAACAATCATGTTAACAGCAGGAAACAGCTATATATGCACAAACTGGCCTACTGGAAAGAGACTGGCATGGAGGAAGGGGGGCTTCTGAGATGTCTGAGATCTGTGGTTTGAGGAATATTTAACAGAACTTCATTCACTGCCTTTTAATAAAAGATAAAGGAACCTCAGTAAGAGAATGATGAAAATGCCATCGAAGCTTGTCAATAGTTTTCTGAAGCTTATGCAAAGATCCATGGCAAAAATGGTATTGGACTGATGGTATGTGCCTTGGGTCATCACAGATCAGGCTATCGAACAGAGAAAAGATTTAGTTTTTGAAAGGCAAGAAGTAAGTGTACATAGACTGTCAATAAGAAAATGCAGACACAACAGAGATAATTGTGTTAGGGCTTGGGTTTTCCTGCAAAATGAAATTTCATGATAGTTCATAATGATAGGGATGTTGGAGAAAAATGTCACACACACACCTCATTTCCCTGGCATTGAGAGAATCATCAGATCTTTCTATATCTCTTTTAGGAAATGGAATTTCATAACCCTGGATGTGTGGAGTAAAAGGAATAAAATGGAGAAAATTTTGGTGTTTTCAGGCTCGCATTACTGCATTATTCAGAGGTGAGAAACAGGGTATGAGGAGCAGTTTTGTTGAAAAGGAGAAGACAAGACAGTTGGAGCAATGTTGAAGAGCCTACGGAATATTCCAGAATGAGAATCAGAAGAGAAGTAGATAAGATGTCTAGAGCTCATAAGAGGAAAGTGGGCTAGAAAAATATTTGAGAAGTGGACTGCAGGGTAAGTAAGTGAAGAAATGGATAAGATCACCAAAGTTAAAGCAAAATCAGACAAAGAAATAGATGTCTACAAAAGAGACTGAAGAGGGTAGGGTAGGGGTGAATAGGCAGAGTAGAGGATACTTAGGGTAATAAAAATATCGTGTGTGATACCATAATGATGGATATGTGTCACTATAATTTGTTCAAAGCCATAGAATGTACAACACCAGGAGTTAACCGTAATATAAACTATGACCTTGGGGTGATTATAATGTGTCAATATAGGTTCCCTGGTTGTAACAAATGTAACACTCAAATAGGGGATGTTAACAATGGGGTAGGTTATGTTTGTGTGGAGGCAGGGGGTGTATGGGAAATCTCTGTACCTTCCCCTTAATATTGCTGTGAACCTAATACTGCTGTAAAGGAGAGAGAGAGAGAGAGAGAGAGAGGCAGTGGGTGGAGTAAGGGGATTGACACAGAGAAACAGAAAAAGGAACAGTGTCTGACTTATAAGAAGTACAGAATAAAAATTTATTGAATGATGGAAGAAATAAATGAAGAAAGAACAAAAGAAAGGAAGGAAGGAGGGAGGGAGGATCAAGAAATAGATAAAATAGCTTTATAATGATATATGCATGCCTTTATATTTACTTACCTTCAAATCATTAAGACCAGTCCATGTTTTTATTTGATTCTTTGACCTGAGAAGTGAAAATATGAATTTTTTTTCCTCTTCATTTTTTATATCCACAAGGTATGCAAAACTTAAGGGTAACTTACAACGTTGCTGGGCCATATTCCATGGCACACTGTCTTTGCTAATTCTGTAACAGCTATTTTTTAATGCTACCCATCCCTGTGCACATGAACCTACCAAAAGAAAGATGCTTTGTTAAAGATGAATTCAGGAATATAACATTTCATAATTAAATTTCTTAACATCTACAGAACCTAATTATGAAAACTCTTAGTATTAATTGTGCATTTCCCTATATTTCTCCCAAACAAATAAAAATGCCAAGGCTGTTATTATTCACGTAGTAAATGAATCACAACCAATTAAAATAGTTTTAAGTAGCTGTAAAAATTAATTATGCAGAATTTTTGTCCAATTGTAACTTAATTAAAACTAAACCAGAGATGCTTTTCTTTCTAAGCTACTTTCGGTTGCCCTTCTTTTCCCTTACTCTTGTACTGGTAGAGAACTGTTATTTCCAGTTTCTTTTTATTTTAGAAAACTAGATAATAATGCTTGTTAAGAGTACTGCACCCTGCCCTTTGTCTTGAGATGGGTTCACCTTTCAGAAAAAAACAAAAAACAAAAACTGGAACAGCTGCTTAGTCTTTTTCTCAAAAATGCACATCACAGGGAAACGGAGGAAAATATCAGCCTTTTCAGAGTAGTTATTGACTTTAACTCTTGTTTATACTTCATCAGTGCCTGACATATTAAGAAGCCATGCAAAGGCTCTTTTGAAGAAACTGTTGTCATTTTTTCTCTGGGATAGGAGGCTAATGGGGAGAGGGGATGATTGAGTTACCTCATTATCTTTCCCTTACTATTCAATTGTTTCTCTACTTCACTTGTAAACATATTGTGGCTCACTAATTATTCCTAAAAGGATTATCAAAATGGAACCCTTAGCCCATCACAAAGAGCTCATTAGCTATCTATGACTCTGTCCTTTTCTATCACAATGTGGGGAAAGAAAGTGAATCTAGGAAGACACAAAGAATTGAGCACAATTCCTTTCCCCTTGTAGTATCCCAAATTCTGGTCAGATGTGATTAGGGATGGGTAATGGAAGCTTTAAATAGGAAGAAAGACTGATATTTTTGTATTAAATTTTAACGGCTCTTTTATGAAAATAAGACAATCATTGACACTTAAAGTCACCTAAAAAGCTATGGAATCTATATGAACCATTGCCAGAGTTAAAGAAAAGAGAACCCACTTAATTCAGTTTAAAAGACGTGGTTAAAGGAAAACAAAGTTGGTTCTTACCTTTACCCTCGTAAATCCCACATATTCAATAAATCAGTCAAATACAGAATGACAGAAAAATGGAACTATGCTAATTCATTTACAAGCAGTTTACAGTGGTTAATACTTGGATCACTTTAAAAAAATAATACATCTGCCAAGTTATCTACAAATATATTAATAATGAAACAAATATCTACATACCTGTTTCCACTTGAATATCCAGTCTCTGAAAAATATTTATAAAATCCAAATGCAACTGTTTAAATTCAAACATAAAAGTATGTAAGGTTTCAGGTTTTAAATTATCCCACTCATAAACCATGACGTTATCATGCATAATTCGTGAAGAATTATTGAGAGATATTGACACTGAAATGTCATTGGAAGACAGCACACTCCAGTTAAAAGAAACACTCGTACTGGTTGCTGTTATTTTGACATTGCTAGTTGAGAATCCACCTAAAAAAATCAGGGACGATAATTAGTGGGATTCAAGTGAAACTGAATGAAACCAGAGGATAATTGAATTACAAAAGCTTCATCACCACAGTAAAACATATTAGCTACTATCAAATCTTTTCTAGACTATGTGGGAGTTTCTGGTAACCTACTCAGAATGAATGAATTCAATTACAAATCCACATTATAATTTTTAAAAATAATCTGGGCTACATGTAGCAGCCCCATTAAGCCCATCTATTCATATTAGTGTACAGCCAATGTCAACACTGAAAATCTTATTCTTACCTTACTTTAAAATTTCTTTTAAACTTTGAAATTTATATTACATTTAAAAAAATGAAACACTACCATAATGATATGATTTTGGACTACCATAATATGCCTGTTAAACACTGTAAAATTCAAATTATCTGGTAATACAAAGTTTTCCCTGTTATAATTAGGTAATATAGTTAAATAACACATACATATTACTTACGGGTTTTAAAGGACTTTTCACTTAAAATTTGTCCATATTTTATAGACTGTATAATGATGTGATAGTCTTCATTTTCCTCTAGTGTTACTACTGATTTCGGAAGCTCTTGTGGGTCTGCGAGGATGCTCTTAACATTCTATAAATAAGTAGATTCATCTGCTTGAGAAATTGTTATTAACCTGTGTCAGGTACACTAATTTAAGGTTTGACTTTTGTACATCTCCTTCATAAGAAGCAGTTTTTCAATGTGGAATGTAAACATGTACATGAAATTTTGATTCTTACATAAAATGATACTACTTTTTAGATAATTACTCTCTGGGTAGTATATAAATTCTAAAAATGGAAATACATAATCATTCCTATGAAAACATTACATATTCATTTGATCAACTACTTATTGAAGATATTTCATCAAATGCTAACATTTTAAGTATTAGTAAAAGAAGAGTACAAAGTTCTAATAAATGCACAGCAAAAGAAAAGGGGCAACAAAATAGTCAATCTATGGAATGGGAGAAAATATTCATAAACCACACATCTGATAAGGGATTAATATCTAAAATATATGAGGAATTCATACAATTCTATGTAACTCAATACAAAACAAAACAAAAAAACTCCACACCGAACAATCCAATTTAAAAAGGGGCAAAAGACCTAAACAGACATTTTTGCAAAGAAGATATTTAGATAGCCCACAGGTACATTAAAAGATGCCCAACATCACTAATTATGAACTGAAAATCAAAACCACAATGAAATACCACCTCATACTTTTCAAATGCTTGCAAGGAAGTGGAAGAAACAGAGCCCTTGAACACTGTTGGTGGGAATGTAAATTGGTGCAGCCACTGTGGAAACCGTATGGAGGGTCCTCAAAAAATTATACTATATGACCCAGTAATTTCACTTACAGGAATACATAGGAAGGAAACAAAATTGCTATCTGAAAGAGATACCTCCACTTCCATGCTCATTGCACCATTATTTACAATAACCAAGATATAGAAACAACCTAAACATCCATCAATACATGAATGTGTAAAGAAATATGGTTATGTTTTTGTATACACACACACACAGGAATACTATTCAGCCATAATAAAGGAATTCCTGCCCTTTGCAACAACACAGATGGACCTTCAGGCTAAGTGAAGTCAAACAGAGAAAGACAAATACTGATCTCACTTACATGTGGAATGTAAAAAAAAAAATCCAAGTGCAGAGAAACAGAAATCAGATTGATAACTGCCAGGGAAAGGGGGTTGGAGATGGGGAAATTGGATGAAGATAGTCAAAAGATACAAACTTCCAGTTATAAGATAAACAAGTTCTAGGGATGTAATGTATAATTGCTGCACATCTGAAACTTGCTAAAAGAGTAGATCTCACAAGTTCTCATCACAAAGAGGAAAAAATATTTGGATCTATGTGAGGTGATGGATGTTAACTAAACTTGCTGTAATAATCATTTTGCAACATATACACATATCAAATCATTATGTTATACACCTGTAACTTACACAGTGTTATATGTCAATTATATCTCAATAAAACGGGGAAAAAGAAATCCCAATAACTATTACGTTTCTATTTATGATGTAATATTTAGTTACAATAAATTTGCATGTTTACTTTTTATCAAAGCCAAAAAAGATGCCTTACTTTTTGAGCAAAATTATTAACAAGTTGGTATTTTAAAAAATAAAATTCAGGACTTTCTCCCTTAGGAAATTCATCCCATTCAATAAAAACTGCTATTGTTTGTTTATTCATTGGGCTATAATGGAAGCTTTCTGAGATCTGAAATGGAAAGAAAAGTAATTGTAAAAATATAATAGAAATACATTCTTGGTTATTATTTTATAAGCAAATTTACAAAAACTAAACCTAAAATATGCCAAATCATAACTGAAAAATATTTCAGCAATATTAATATCACATGAATTAAATAGCATCCTTTGGACACTCTATTTGTAAACATAATCATGAAAATCACTTAAGAAAGCAAGTAAAATAAGAGCAAGGATGCTTGAGATCCATGTTTCTCAAACTAGGAAACATCATGTTCCTGGGGAAAGGAGCAAGGAGGACATCAGGGTTGCAGGAAAAACAGCACCCCCTCATAGCATGTCGATTGTGTATATTGGTGACAAGGGCCACAAAACTGAATTATTTTGCAGAGATACCCTTGATAACACACTTGCAAAGAAAATAAGTTTGAATACAGATGTTTGACTCTGAGTCATTTTAGAGTCTTTAACTCTCAGGAGAATGATATATTTATCAAAGTCCCTACCAAAAACAACTTAAAAGACCTTACTCTACCATATCTCTTCCCACCGACTGTCTCCAATACAATTTGTTAGCTGTGAAATAGATGTCATCTGTATGCCCTTAAGCAACAACTAGCAAAGAAAGGTTTTTCTTCAGTACTAAACCTAATATTTAGTGCTATTGCTCTTCATCATACTTCTCGTTTTCCAAAACAGATAGACCCAATGCAATAGCATCCTGCCCATTAACTAATTACCCCAAAAAGGCCATGTTTAAAAATGTCTTACCTTAACATATTGTAACCAGAATAGTAGAATAATTGATTTCTCCATCTGGAAAGCAAAGTATATTCAGTTCAATTAAACATGTATATTTTTAGCTTCAAAACTAAACTGTTGGACATAATTTAGTGGAGTGTGTGTGTGTATCACTTTAATGTTAAGACTTAAATTTAGGCTGCTCATCTACCTGAATGTTAAGACACTAATAAATAGGTGCTGCATAATATTCACCACCTAATAAAATTGGAAATATCAGTGCTTTCCAACAAAGAACAAATACAGTTGACCCTTGGACAATGCAAGGGTTAGGGGCTCTGTACCCCACCCCATGTCAAAACAGTGTATAATTTTTGAATCTTGACTACCAATAGCCTACTGTTGATGTTACCAATAATACAGTCAATTAACATATATTTTGCTTGCTACACAAATTATATACTGGATTCTTAATGTAAGCTAGAGAAAATGTTTTTACAAATTGCAGCAAATTTCCAAAAAATTTTCTAATATAATTGTTGAAAAAATCCACATATAAGTGGACGGCACAATTCAAACCATGTTGTTCAGGGTTCAGTTGTAATTTGCTTCTAGAAGCTGCTGTGATTAAATATAAAGAAGGTGTTAAAAATAAAATGAATTATAAGGCAATTACACAAAATTAAATGTATTGTGTGAAACTATTTAACCTTAATTGATGCAAATCTAGAACACCTACTTCACTGGAAGTAATTCCTCACAGTTAAAAATTACACCATCAAGATGAAAAATATTTCAAAATATTGTTAATGAAATTGAAATTTAATGGGAATAACATTCAAGAGGTTTTTTTGACTCAATTTATTTTGGAAATGCATTCATCTAAAAAGCTGTGTAACTTTGACTAGGAACCTAGAGTCCCTGGGAATCTAAGAACGTTTATATTCAACCTCAGATATATTTTAAAAATTAACATCCCTGCATTGTACAGATATTATACTTATATATATTGTATTATACTATACATACATATTTCTAAAACTGAAAAAATACCACTTAAACAGCTCCCCAAGACCAATGATAAAGCTGTCTAAAGCCCAATCTAAAACAAGTTTCTTCCTAGAAAGTTCTCTTTAGTTCTTATTAAACAGGTGTTCGCCTCGGATAAAATGCAACGCATTGAAAAAGAAATACTTAATCATTCACTCCACAGACTCCGCAAAAGTGCGAAGCTTTAACCTTGTTCGTTTTTCTCAGCGATCCGATGTAAGTGCCCTATCCTAGGGGTTATGGTATTAATTCGCCCCCAACTCTAATTGCCAACTAGCATTCGGCAGGCTTGTGCGCTACCAGAATGCCAAGGCGCCCAGATCGTCCCCGGCTGCCGGTTCTTCAGTCCGAGTCCCAGTCAGTTCAGTTCTGCGATTCAGAGTTTGCTCCCCGAGCGGAGAAAGAGCAGCGGGGCGGAGGCGCCCCGTGTCAGGAACAGTCCAAAGGAGCCAACTTCTGGCGGACGGAGAGGACGCAGTTTCAAGGAAGGGACCGGGGACGGAGGGATGGTGAGGCTGGCGGGGAAGGGCGGCAAGAGCCGAGCTCTGGAAGTGCAGGGGGGTCACAGCGGGGGAGCCTGCGCGCGGGCTGCCCTGGCCCCAGTCCCCGACGCGCCGGCCCGACCCCCGGGCAGCTCTGCGCGCGGCCTCGCAGCCCCTCGCAGCCCACCTCGCCGCCGGCCTCCGGCTCCGCTCCGCTCCCGCTCCGCCGCGCGCTCTCCCGGGTTGGGTTCAGTGAGCAGAGGTCTCCATGGAAACGGTAAGCAGGGCGCGGACAGGAGTGGGAGGCCAGCTCCAAGGCCCTGCTGTGCGAAGGAGATTTACACCCTACAAGCAGAAAGGGAGGAAGGGCAGGGCGATGAGGAGAGCTGAGGGGGAAACATCGCCCTGTTAGGAAAAGAAAGCTGTGAAAACCCCGGGGGGCACAGGTTTGGGTTCAGTTCATCCGAGAGGTGTGTATGAGGTCCATTCTTTCACTATCAACATCATGTGTGGTTTGTTTACTTGCTGTTTTTTTGTATTTGACAGTGAGCCCTTCCTCCTTCCTGAGATGTCCTGACATCCTCACCTGGTTCTTTCAACTTCTTAGTCCACTTCATCCTCTGACATCTCCAACCTAAAAATGGACTTGACCTACGGTGCCTTCCTTCAGGCAGGGTTATTTCATTCACTTTTATGATTTCAACCATATTCGAGACTCCCAATCACTCTCTCTTGGATCTGGTTTCCCTCCAGGGCTGCAGTGCAATATATACCACCCTGCCCTGGCCATCTTCACCTGCATGTCCCTAACGGGCAACTCAAAACCATATTTCCTAAGCTAAATTCATGATTTTCCCTCTCGCAGCCCTTCCTGACTAGAAGGTCAGCCAACCAAACAAAAAGAAATACCAACTCTGCATCCTCAGATCCTTTCCCTCACCACCTTTTAAAGCCACTTTGTTGTCAAAAATCCTTTCGGTTCTATTTCTAAAACATCTCTCCACTCCCACACCCATGGGCTTAATTGACAACCTAAATTACCTCTCCCTCAGGAAACTATGTGCCATACTAAGAGTTGAAACCTCAGCTCAGATTCTTTGGCTCCATTGACTTAGCTGAGCATCTCAAAAATGGCCAAGCATACTCAGATTATGGTCAGCAGAAAGGCTGCAGCCTGCTTAGTAGAGTATGAATGCGTGGCAGAGTGACAAGTATTGCTGGTTGACAGCGACGACTGCCAGTGAACTCATACTTGGACTACGTCTGCTTGTCTGACATTACCAGTCTCTCCTACACACTGTCAGCTAGTGCGATCTTTCTGAAATAAACATGTGATCACACCTGAGATGCTTATTAGAAGTCTGTTCTGATTCTTAGTTGCTTACAATGTACCTCCGGCCAAATTCATTTTTAGCTTCACCTCTCTAGTCTCCTCCTTGGCACCTAACTTAAATCCTCAAATGAAGTAATAGGCCATAAATATTTGCACCTCTATTTTCCTGTAGAACTTTATTTATGCTGTAGTACAAAAATTTACTTTTTATCTGTTTATATCCTTAGCCTGATTAGGAACTCCACGATGGCATGGAATATGTCTCAACTTAAGCACTTAATTTTTTTTCAATTTCATAATATACATGTATTGATTACCAATTATTACTATTATTATTTTATTCCTTATTAAGGTATCATTGATATAAAATCTTATGAATGTTTCACATGAGCAGCACTGTGGTTACTACATTCACCCATATTATCAAGTCCCCCCCGCCCCCAACCATCGCAGTCAGTGTCCATCAGCATAGTGAGATGCTATGGGGTCATTACTTGTCTTCTCCTTAAGCGCTAAATTTTTGTTGTTTTAATTCCTAAGGATCCTACATATCTTTAGCCTTTGAAAGTGGAAAGTGTCAAGGTAATATATCACAAAATGATTTCACTGTCCATGAATTAGATTTTAGGCTTTGGGAGATATGATCAGATTAAAAATTTGTCAATGGTAACCAAGCTTATTATGGAAATCACTTTGCAATATATACATATATCAGATTATTATGCTATATACTTTAAATTTATAGAATGTTTTATGTCAATTATATCTCAGTAAAATGGGAAAAAAATCAAGATTCTGGTTACAAAATTAGTTAATTAAAAACCATCAAGTGAGTTGAATAAAGTATATATATTTCAATATGGCTTTTGTAATACATTTGCTCTGTAAAAAATGGCGTTTAATGTAAGCAGCAATTATAACACTACCATTTCTGTAGTTTATATCTATCTACTATGTCAGTAAACTTGGTAGCAAGTTAATTGATAGGTTTCCTTAAAAAGCTCTCCTTCCTGTAGAGATATCATCTGAAGTCCATCTGAAATCCTAACCTATTTAAGGCCTTGTTCCTGACTTACCCTTTTATTTGGCCAGGGAACCTACCTATAGAGAAATAAAGTGTAATATTCAGGAAAATTTGGGGTCCTTTCGTCTGAAAGAAGGGAAAGTGCACATTTAGTATTACTTCAAGCCATTTATTTTGGAGGGGTATAATTTTTCAGGTGAAGAAACACAGATGAAAGCCATTTAGGCAATAATGGAAATCACTGTGTCTTGTAACATGAATTCCCTATTAAGAAATACGTTGTTTAGGGTTTATTTGTGTATGTTATGAAAGGAAACCCATGTCTTCACTGGAAATTGGGTGGACATAGCTACATGACCACATCCCTGTTGGAAATGTGATGGGTACACAAGCAAGTACAATACCATCCCTTCCTCACCTTTATATTCCAGTCATTTATTCACTCAAAAGACTGAGTGTCCGCTATGTGTCAAGAACGGTGCTAAGCACTAAGGATCTACCAACAAATGTGATTAGTCGTTTCTGGAGTTTAAATTCTACTGAGAGAGTCGCTGTGTGTTGTGTATTCTGATTCTGTGCACTCCTCTTTGTTCCTGTTGCTATTACCTAAATCCAGGACCTCTTTCCCTCTCATCTAATCTCTTGGGCTCCTGAACCCAGTTCCATATGGGTTCCCCCATACCATCACCAAGCAGTGCTAGAGACAGCAGCTGTCCTCCAACCCAATTCTGACACTGTCTACCTGGAGAGAGCATCAGATTTCCCAGGCTCAGTCCTACCCACGTGCACACTTCAGATGCCACTCACGTGCCCGGGTTATAACCTGGGCTTCTGACTGACTGGCCAGGGATTGGGAATTCTAACAATGGGTTTGACTAATTTGCTACAGCAGCTCACAGAACTCAAGAAATCCATTTATTCACCTGATTACCTGTTTGCTATAAAAGAATACAACTCAGAAACAGCCGGATGGAAGAGATGCATAGGGCAAGGTATGTGTGAAGGGGCACATAGCTTTCATGCCCTCTTGGAGCACATCATTCTCCCTAAATCTATACTTGCTCACCAACATGGAAGCTCTCCAAACCCAGTCCTTTGGGGATTTTATGAAGGTTTCATTTCATAGCCATGATTAATTAAATCATTGGCCATCGGCAATTGACTTCATCTCCAGCCCCTCTGGAGGCCAGGGGGGAGGGACTGAAAGTCTCAAACCTCTAATCACATGGTCTCTCTGGCCACCAGGCCCCATCCTTAGAATAGGTCCAGAGGTAACCTCATTAACATAACAAAAAGAAACCTTTCTAATTCTCATCACTCAGGAAATTCAGTGGTTTTAGGTCCTCTGTGCCAGAAACAGGGAAGAAGACCAAATACATATTTCTTATTATAAATCACAGTACTTATAAATCACACCTAGATACCTGGTCTCCCTTCATCCCTTCTGAATAGATTGATATAAAACAAGTCTTCTATCTCTAGTTTTTCCCCTACTCAAATCCATTTTCAACTGTCTTCAGATTAATCTTCCTTCTGATTATGTTCCTTTCCCCCTCACAGTGTCTCCAATGGCTCATTCTCCTAATGCTTTATCTACCCACTGAAACCCTCCAGCACCATTTTCAGTTCTCCTATATTTTCAGTCCACTGTTTTCCCCCTTAATAATTTACTCCTATTCACCTTTTTCATGTCACTTTTTCTGGGTACCCCTAACAAGGATCACAGGACCCCTTTCTCTCTGTTTCTGTGGATGGCTCATTGGATTCTATTTTTTATAGAGTTATCTGTGAACATCTTAGTATCCCTGCCAGGTAAGAATCCCCCTGAAGGTAAGCCTTATGCCCTATGGGTCTTCATATTACTCATATTACAAGGGCCAATCATGATATCTTACATCATAAGCACTCACCACATATTTTTTAATAAATACTTGTTGAAGGAATTTTATGTAACTCTACCATCAACCTTTTCTAGGTGACACTTGGGACTTACCACACGGTAAGATTTTTAAATGCTTTTGGAAACAGCAACTATAAATTTTAAGGTGAGTCATGTTGCTGGAAAAACTAATGCATGAGTTACAATATTACTGTAGGACCTGCCTCTGCTTTGATATCCTAGAATTTTTTTCAGAATTCTTTGCAATGTACATGAGAATCTTTCTTTCTTAATGCTTTACCCTTTAGAGTAGCAAGATACATCACACACCAGTGTGGAGAAGTGTACTGTTTTAAGATTAAAATGGAACAGTGCTTCAAGAGTAAAGATCGATGTAAAATCATTCTTCCTTAAATCTTCTACCTGAACAAATGACTGGCACTCTCTTTGTCTTTCCTTGTCTCATGTTTCCTGTTCTTACAGTTCTTTTTTAATGTCCTCTTTGAAAGAAGATATTTTATTCTAAATTTTCCTACAAAAATAATACTTTCATAAGCTGATACATAATCAAAGTGAGCCATATTTCTATCACTATCTAATGGAAAACCATAATTGCTATAGAATTCCTAAGCTTTTTGGCTGGCATGAGTTGTATGAGAAAGAAAATAAAAGATGGATTACCAACATTTTTTTCATTATGTTTGGTTTCTTAAAAGCAATGCCAAAAAGATTGCTTCATTTTTTTTAGTTCTGCAACCAGCACTGGTGTTTGCAACAATGTTAAATTTCCTAAAAATCTGTGGGATTATCTTTTTAACATATTCATTCATACAATGTGAAAAGCAGTCAATGCAACAGAACTTTTAGGATATGGTTCAATCATCCAAATTAATCCAAATGAACTTGTGTTGTGAAAATATTGTATTTAATAAAATGTTATTGGCTGCATTTCAGAATCCAAGATTAAAATTTGCATTTATCTAAATCCACTGGCATGAACTAAAACACAAACATCATGTTGAGAATTGGAGCTAAACAAAAAAGATCTTCATTTCTGAGATGGGGGTGGTTGTGAAGTAATTCAGTAGTCCATTAAGTTTATGGCTCTCTGGCTAGATTTGTTAACAAGCATGCCATGACAGGTGGGAATTCATTTATAAATAAGATTATCAGCACATTTAATATATTTAATAAACTCAGTTCAGTAACCTTTTACTGGGTAACTGATGATCGAAGTGTCTTAGATGGGTGCACGGGAAAGGTGAGACAACAAAACCCTGACTTACTTGCAAAGGCTTTATCCCCAGAGGGGAAGATCCAATCCTTGTACCTTGAAAAGTCAGAGAAAAAAAATTAAAGACCAACATAAAAATATGCTTCCTTAAATCTTCTAGTCTAGATAAATTAGTGGTACTGTTTTGTCTCTCTTCATAGGAGAGCTGAGGCTGGCAGAGCTCTGTGGGCTCACAGGGATGGCCGTGACCCTGGTAGGTCCAAGCATCACACTCTGACGCCTACTGCTGGCACGATTCCACGCTGACACCTAAGGTTCCCGTGCCTGGGCCTTCACACCCTGTGCAATCCCCTCCCTCTGAGGTTCGGTGGACCTGTGGAAATGATGAGATCAGCACTTCCACGATCGTGTGATTTATATGACTTCATTGTAGCAGAATGAAACAGGGATTCTCCTGGTGGCTTTGAACGGGTCAGCTGCTGTGATGTTGAGTGTTGCCTCCAGGAGCCGAGGGTGTGCCCCGCCCACAGCCATCAAGAAAACAGAGATCTCAGTCCTACAATTGTAAAGACCTTAATGCTGTCTACAACCTCAATCAGCCTGGAAAAACAAGACTCCAAGCCTCAGATGTGGTCGCAGTCCCAGCCAACAGCTTAATTTCAGTTTAGCGAGATCCTGCATAGAT
This sequence comes from Phataginus tricuspis, assembly GCA_029783875.1. Taxonomy (NCBI): domain Eukaryota; kingdom Metazoa; phylum Chordata; class Mammalia; order Pholidota; family Manidae; genus Phataginus; species Phataginus tricuspis. The sequence goes on from JAQQAC010008719.1 coordinate 11,656,082, forward strand.
TAGCTAACCCCTGTCCAGACTCCTGACTCACAGAAACTGTCAGAAAGTCAATGTTTTGTTTTCAAGCCACAACTGCGGTCATTTGTTTCACAGCAATAGAAAATACACAATCATGATCAATATGATTCGTTGGGAGATAAGAAAGCCTTTACTTGTCTTTTCTTCACCGATAAGAAAATCACTGGATATTCTGAACTCGCACTCAGAGATACAGGTTCTCTCCTCTTTGCTGACAAACGCAATAAAGGTAGTTTGATCAAGGTTGCAGGGGCCACATGCAAAGTTGCAGGGGCCGAAGTTGCATCCGGGATGGAGAAACTGGATGCAGGGGGAAAGAATGAAGCTGTCATGGCAAGAGAAACAGAAATTAATGCATTTAAGTCCTGGCACATCATTCTCTTGCTCATCTCACAGTTTGGTTGTGTTAAATTCCCAAATTTTGTGAAGGATGTCCTTTGGAGTGGCGCTCACTCTATAGCTCCTCCCCAAAGTTAATAAGTACCAATAAGACCAGACAGTCTACTTCCAGAGTGTGTTCTCATAACCATTAATCACATAAAGAGCTCTACCTTACCCACTGATTAAATAAACTCCTCTTATTTGATATTATTTAGAGCATCTGCAGTTAGATCAAGGAAATGAATATAACTACAAAATGTAGGTACTATGTTTAGCATAAAGTCTAATACGTTTACATCCTAAGGACTTTTTCTAAAGAAATCATTTTCTAAATGTTGATTTGAATCCACTATTCTCAACATTGAATAATTCTCATATATATGGTTGAGCATTTGTTACCCTGTAGTCAGTTTATGTCCTAAAGACTTTTTTGCAAAATTTTATGGAGCTTTTGTATAGTGTTGATATTTCAATCTCAGAGTTTGTACTGTTCTAAAGTAAAACAATGATAAGACTTTGAGTGCAAAAAGTGTACTATGTGAACTACAAAATATATTGTTCTTGTCCAGGCAAGAAAAGAGCACAAAAATAAAAGTTCACCACAAATTAGAAAAAGGTATAGTGCTCTATTTCACTATGTGTGCCACTTAATCATGCAGCATACACATATTATGTTAGCTAAAATCAAGGTGCCAGATATGGCCAATTATTGACAATGATAGACAGAACCATTGTTCCTTTTTAAATTTTTTCTAATTCCTTAGTGAATAAAACAATTATGAAGTTGGAAAAATTTATAAGCCATGGGTTTATTTTTTAAATACAAACAAACATCATTCTCTTAAAATATGGGCCACAAACTCCACATGACTATATAATATCATAACAGCCTCGTTGGCTTGAGCAAGCCAGTTTACTCTCCTATTAAATGTTACAAAACCTGTTTGGTATTATTCAAAATGGCTAATCTTAAAGAAAAATACAAAGAATGAATATAATTGTTCCTTTTTACTTAGGTAGTAAAATTTATACCTTGGTATAATTTTGATTTTTAAATCCATCTGCCAAAATTTCTGTCTCTCTGAAGATCCTACTCTCTCTTTAAAAATAAAACAGGACAAACAGTACAGAAAAAAAACATATTTTTTTCAGATTCTAAAAGAAACACTTCTTGAGGAAAAATTGGAAAATGTGTACAAGTACAAAGAAGATAAAATTCATTCATCACCTCAACAGCCCAAGATAGCCAGTGTCGAACATATCATGTGTCTTCCCAAGATAGTTTCTGTACAATATACACATATCATTTTTAGCAAGATTGGAATAATATTGTTTCATTCATGGTTTTTTTGTACAAAACATTTTGTGTCGATAAAGAATCCTTGAAAATACTATGGTTTTGAATTATGTATAATAATGCATATTATAAATATCACAAAATTTACATAATGATAACCAAACTATAGAATTGTGAAGTATTTCCAAGTTTTACCATAAAAAATATTTAAATGGGTCTTCAAGTTTAAAATGGAAATGATGTATCACTACCACTCCCTAACGTATCCCTAATATTTCTCTCAACATTGAAGAAACATAAAAATATAAAAATGAAACAAAAAAATTCACAGATTAAAATGTTCTAATAGACCAAAACTTATTTAGAAAGAAAATCTGTTGTTCATAACAAATAAAAGTCTGCCAGGAAAGGGAAAAGAGAGAGCATGTATCTCTCCCATTTCCAATTCCTCAACTCAGTTTTGGTATCTGAACATACCATAAACTAGTCAGTGACCCCATTATTATGAAACTGCATCTTTCAATAGGAGGGAGCTAAACTTTCTCTTATTCCAACTACCTCCCTGGTCTTTCTATATGTCCTCAGAGAGAGTAGTTCCTAGGATACAGCAGATCCTGGCAGCTTTCCTATGTATTTTATGAGTGGTCATTACAAGAAAGAATCAAGAAAAACAAACACAAAAGCAGTAGCTGTGAATGAAGGAAGTTGTAGTTTTTCATGAATTTTGACAATTCCAGATATCAGAGAAGCATGAAAGGGTGTAGAAGAAAGCTGCTATCTCTGGAGAGTTGAGAAATATTCAGAAATACTGGCTAGAATATGGGAAGTCAAGTAGGAATTGACTTTATCATCCTGCCTGTAGCTGGAGATACGAAAATAAAAATCTCACACTTCCTCAAATGTTAATAAAGGATAACCAAGGCAAGCCATGTAATCTAATAATTAATAAACAGCAAAAGGGAAATGAAAAAAAGTCAAGAGACCTATGGAAAAATACTGTACAGCAAAGGAAAGAGAATATCATCCTAAAAAACAGGGAAAGAAGAGACCCGTGTAGGCACTCTGATGCAGAATTTAGGGCAAAAAAGCATCAGGAAAGTGTTTGGTTTCCTCAAAAGTATGCAAAACACATGATTTATATAAAATTATAGAAAAATATTGAGAGGAAAGAACAGTCTTGTATGAACAGACAACAGCATGGGTTTAAAAAAACATCATATAAAAGGGAATCAAACAAGAAATAAATACAAGGAAACTAAAAATGCATTTGCAGAATTACAATCTACACTGCTAGAAACAGAGTAAGTATGAATAACTATTATGGAGCTATAATGGAAGAAAACTTGAAAACCTCTTCAATTATGCAGAACAAAAAGGAAAATAGATGATGAAATAGAAAAAAAGGCATAGGTATGAAAGAAAACAAAATATACATAATATTACTGAATATAAAACATGATTAAAATGAAAGCTTATCAAATAAATACACACCTGGTACCAGGAGAAATACCTTTTATACATTTAAACAAGAATATGTGAAGATTGGAAGTTTTTAAAACTTCCATAAGAATGTCAATGAATAGAGAACCACACCTCCACACATTTTCACATTATTGAATTCAAAACTTGAAGGGAAATTTCAATAAGCAATCATTTAAAGAAAAAGGAAGAGAAATATACCTATAATGGAACCAAATATTAACTAGACCCACACTTTTCCTTTGCAACATGACATGTCCAAACATAGTCTACAGTTTTGAAAGCGAACTATGACCTCAAATTTTTATACTCAGCTATTATATATATGAGATCTTTCAAAAAACTCTTGGAAGTGTTTCACCTGCATTAATCCATTAGCCTTACACTAATCCTACAAGAAATTTGAGAGCTATAAAATACAAAATTGTTAAATTTACTTAGAGTCACACAGAAAAAGATGTGAAAATTTGAACTTTCACCTATTTCTTCTGAGACCCTGAGACTTTAGCTATCATGTTACACTGTGAGTAACACCTTACAAAATATACAATATATCTACTTTCTGGAGAAAAATTATTTGAAGATATAAACCAAGCAACCAAGAAATAAAGCAAACATAAAAATTCAGTAATGGAAACATTAGGATTGGCAGTAAGAATTACGGTTAGTTCACATATATAACTCTGGGTTGCAAAATTGAATTTATTTTTCTGTGTTTATATTTACATGCATGAATAGCTTTTCATAGAAAATTTAGACAGATATAATTTAATTTTGAGAAAAAATAAATATGATTGAGAAGACAGAAAACTTAAATTCCATACTCTTTAGTTTTCTTTACTTTTTGATCCATCTCAAGGTTTCTGTAATCTCTGCATTTTCTGATAATAGATAACAGTTTCAATAATGTAGTAATATAATTCTGACTTTAGGCAAAACTTCAAACTTTCTAGTTAGCAGTTGTGAGTGAAAAACTCACAACTCCACCCTCTCCACCCTTACAAAGATGCAGTGTAGAGGCAAGATTTGAAGCACTCCAGCCATTCGTAAGACTTAATTAGAAAAAAAGAAAGAAATCTAAGGCTGGAAACAAGATGGCAACTAACCTTTGTGCAAATGAGCAAAAGAGCCTCCTCATGGCATGTATATTAGGAAAGGACACAAAGTCTAGTGGATAAATTAGCAAATGCCTCCCCTTTCTTACCTCCTGAGTTACTAGGGGCTCTTCCCTCTGAGAAGTTGCATCCCAAAGATGGGTGTTTGACTTGGCAAAAGGCCAGTGCCTTCACGGAAAAGAAAAGCTCTCCTTTCTGTGGGCAGAAGTCGCTTCTTGTGAGGATACCTGCCCTGGCTTGAGGAACCTGAGCCAGACTTCAGCAGTCCCTCGCCCCTTAGGTGAGCACATTTATAGGGACCCAACTGCACGACCTTTCACGGCAACCCTGTCTATGAAAATTCACAAGTGTGAATCCTGGCCCACCTTGGGAAGCAAGCCCTCTGGTCACAGTCATACTTATCCTATATCTTGAAACCTTCTGAATCTATATGTTGTATCCACAAGTGTTCTCAATAGGTTAATTTTAAGAAACTGTTTAGATATCTGGATTTCAATAGAGTTATTTTTCTGTGTAATGCGAACATTAATCTTGAAACATTGGATGACAATTAATTGCCTACAAAAAGCTCAGAAATCTTTTTTCAACCCCTATCAAGAGCCTCTATTCTGTTTGTAGGCATTGGAACCTTGAGGTGCTGTGTCCGTCTCTTCTCAGCTTAATTGAACGGAATAGATTAGTAATTTATTCAGATTCATCTTTTAAAGCTAACTTAATAAGAGGCTTTGTTTTAATTTTAAAAAACAGAATCAAATATCCCAGTATATATTAATTATAATGTAATATTAAAGGTGGAGACATGTGAGTAAAGTTTGCAAAATTATTTGTCCTAATAGGGCACTCAGATATTCCCAGTAAGGAAATGGACAAAGGAAAAACTGACAAAAGAAGAGAAAAGAATATAAAAAGACTTGAATTCAGAGGCACCCTCAGACATGTGTACTAATAGGAATCGACCTTTTTTGCTTATTGTATCAATGAAGACTTTTCTGTTACTATCTAGTGTTGATGTTGATAAAGAATAAAAGAAACACTCTGATAAACATCTTGGGGGAGGAAAAAGTTGACTTAGCAGTTTTGAAAGACAGATTCGGCATTACATTCTTCAGCCTGGTGATGCCATTTGATCCTTCCATTCCACTTCATGCATAAGGATTTATAACAGGGAAAATGAGAAACAAATTTAATATCCATTAGTTGACTGGTTAAAGTGTGACATTCACTTAATGAAATACTACATAGCATATAAAATTTCTACTACAAAAAACTTTTAAGAATATATAAAAATTCTTAAAGAAATTGAGAATTATAAAACGCTCAATGTAATCAGGAGAGGCAGGAAGAAAAGACAAAAATAAACAAAATGATAATAGAAAATTTTTATGTGGATGTTTTGTATTATTTTCCTCCTATAAACAGTCCATAAGAGTTTCTTTTGTCACTCTTCTCCTTTCCAGCAGAACACAGTAAAAACTCACAGTTTTTATTGATTTAATAAGTTAATATTCATAATGTAAATTTCTGGGCCTATCAGAAAGTATGTACACCACACAGACAAACACTCACTAAATTTGACAGCTGTCACTTACCGAGGTGGCGAAGACTCGGCGAGGAACTGCTTTAAGGAAAGGAGGCAGGAGAGGAACAAAAGCAAACACAAGCCACAAGGAGAAGCGCAGGCGCCAGCTCACATAAAACCCGGATCTATCTGGAAAGGCCAAATGGCACCACCGCATCTTGGAATAGTCTGAGGATGAGTGACAGCGAGCAATTTACCTGCCGGCTTCTGGGCCTGTCGTTCTTTGCTCAGAGTTCACCTCACACGTTATTACTTCCTCCAATTTTTCCAGACTGTATTACCCAGTACGTAAGGGTATTCTTGGGGGGAATGGTGCTTCTTCTGGATCTGAAGTGGTAGGAGAAGCCAGAATCCCTACGGCAGGCGTAGCGGAGGGATAGAGCCCTTCCTCCGCAGAGCACTGAGAGGTCAGAGCGAGGCAAAGCGGCCAATGGCGCAGCCTGCTTGCTGCGCACGCGCTGTGCTGCTCAGGCCCAGCAGCCTCAGGCGGCCGGGTGGAGAAAGTACCACGAAGATGGAGCAGGCCTAGCGCCGCCAGCTGCAGAAACGTGAGTGTGTGTCTGGGTGAATCTGGGCATGACTACATCAGGAGGGGTGTATATACTGAGACCAATTTATCACCTGCTCATCACCTTTCAAACCACTTTCAATGGTCTGAATGTTACGCATTTTGAAATCCTAACCTCCGAAGTATTAGGTACTAGGAGGAGGTGGGGCCTTTGGGAGATGAGTAGAACATAATGCTGGAGACCTTGTGAATGGGATTAGTGCCCTTAAATGAAGAGACCCAGAGAGTCCCTTGCCCCTCCTGTCAAGTGCGAGCACACAGCAGGAAGACAGTGCCCCTGAATCAGGACACAGGAGCTCACTGGACATTGCACCTGCTGGCTCCTTGATCTTGGACTTCCCAGTCTCCAGAGCTCTAAGAAGTAAATGTTTGTTATTTATAAGCTGTCCACTTAAGAAAAATAAAAGTATAATCAAACTTCTGGTTGGTTACCAACCTGATAGGTGAGATATTGCATTTTAGTGTAGATTGAATTTGAAATGCTTTTATTAAAATTATGTTCAATTACCTTTTCATTGTTAAAGTGTCCACTAGTATTCTTTTCTTTGAATTATCAGTAAGAGTTGTTGGCCTATTTACCTATTGAGTTAATAGTTTCCTTTTGTGATTTTTTTTAGGAATGCTTCATATGTAGGACGATTACTCTTTCTCAGTGATTCGTTGTAAATATTTTGCTTTAGTATTATATATTTTCTTCAACTCCATGACATTTTTTGTTTTGCATAATTTTTCTGTTTTCAGTTTTCTTGCTTAAAGTTATAAATATTTATTTTGGACTTCTGGATATTGAGTCAGAGTTAGAATGGCCTTCTACCTTCTAAGGTTATAGAATTTCTCCCATCTTTTTGATATGAATATTTACATCTCTGATTCATTTAGAATTTATCTTCATGTCAATGGATGTATGAATAATCCAAATTTATTTGTCCAAGTTCCGATCCAGTTGTCTCAATACCATTTATGGAAACTCTATTTGTACATCTCTGCTGATTTATCAAATACTACCCAGAAAGTTTTGGGCTCTTCTAAACTTTCCCATAGGTGTTTTATTTATTTAATGCCTACTTTCTCACTAGCCTATAAGTTGCTTGTGGGTGAGCTCTGTGTCTGCTCTGTTTTGCCTGCGGCCTCAGAGCTGAGAATAGCATCTGGTACATAGCAGGTGCTCGACATGTATCTGTTGTATTTGAGAATGTTTATGAATATCTAGGCTAATGTTTCCCTTTTTTGCACAAGTAGGCTTAAAGATGAGTTAATATTTTTAATTTAATAACAAATATTACACAGAGCATGAAATAAAGAAATAGGTGGTAGACAATATATCATATTATGTGCCAGTTTCTCTTAAGCAGCATGTTAATTCTTCTTAACCAAAACTTGATTCAATCTATGTGTTAGCAGGAGTCAAAGACTACTGAAAAAAAATTTTATTTTTGGTATCCTTAATGTACAATCACTTGAACAACATTATGGTTACTAGTCCCCCTATTATCTTATCAACCCCCCCCCCCACATACCACATTACAGTCACTGTCCACCAGTGTAGTAAGATGCTATAGAATCACTATTTGTCTTCTCTGTAAATACTGCCTTTCCCATGTCCTCCCACTGCTACATTATGAGTGCTAATCGTAATGCCCCTTTTCCCCCCTTATCCCTCCCTTCCCACCCATCCTACCCAGTTCCTTTCCTTTTGGTAACTGTTAGTCCATTCTTGGGTTCTGTGAGTCTGCTGCTGTTTTGTTCTTTCAGTTTTTTTTTCTTTGCTCTTATGCTCCACATATGAGTGAAATCATTTGATACTTGTCTTTTTCGGCTTGGCTTATTACACTAAGCTCCATCCATGTTGTTGCAAATGGTAGGATTGGTTTTCTTCTTATGGCTGAATAATATTCCATTGTGCATATGTACCACTTCTTCTTTATCCATTCACCTACTGATGGACACTTAGGTTGCTTCCATTTCTTGGCTATTGTAAATAGTACTGCGATAAACATAGGGGTGCATCTATCTTTTTGAAACTGGGCTGCTACATTCTTTGGGTAAATTCCTAGGAGTGGGATTCCTGGGTCAAATGGTATTTCTATTTTAAGTTTTTGAGGAACCTCCATACTGCTTTCCACAGTGGTTCAACTAATTTGCATACCCACCAGCAGTGTAGGAGGTTCCCCTTTCTCCACATCCTCACCAACATTTGTTGTTGTTTCTCTTTTGGATGTTAGCCATCCTAACTGGGGTGAGGTGATATCTCATTGTGGTTTTAATCTGCATTTCTCTGATGATTAGTGATGTGGAGCATCTTTTCATGTGCCTGTTGGCCATCTGAATTTCTTCTTTGGAGAACTGTCTGTTCAGCTCCTGTGCCCATTTTTTAATTGGCTTATTTGCTTTTTGTTTGTTGAGGTGTATGAGCTCTTTATATATTTTGGATGTCAACCCCTTATCGGACGTCATTTATGAATATATTCTCCCATACTGTAGGAAGTCTTTTTGTTCTACTGATGTTGTCCTTTGCTGTACAGAAGCTTTTCAGCTTGATATAGTCCCACTTGTTCATTTTTGCTTTTGTTTCCCTTGCCCAGGGAGATATGTTCATGAAGAAGTTGCTCATGTTTATGTCCAAAAGATTTTTGCCTATGTTTTTCTAAGAGTTTTATGGTTTCATGGCTTACATTCAGGTCTTTGATCCATTTTGAGTTTACTTTTGTGTATGGGGTTATACAGTAATCCAGTTTCATTCTCTTACATGTAGCTGTCTAGTTTTGCCAACACCAGGTGTTGAAGAGGCTGTCACTTCCCCATTGTATATCCATGGCTCCTTTACCTTATATTAATTGACCATGTATGCTTGGGTTTATATCTGGGCTCTCTATTCTGTTCCACTGGTCTATGAGTCTGTTCTTGTGCCAGTACCAAATTGTCTTGATTACTGTGGCTTTGTAGTAGAGCTTGAAGTCAGGGAGCATAATTCCCCCTGTTTGATTCCTCCTTCTCAGTATAGCTTTGGTTATTCAGGGTCTTTTGTGGTTCCATATGAATTTTAGAACTATTTTCTCCACTTCGTTGAAGAATGCTGTCAGTATTTTGATAGAGATTACACTGAATCTGTAGATTGCTTTTGGCAGGATGGCCATTTTGACAATATTAATTCTTCCGAACCATGAGCATGGGATGAATTTCCATTTATTAGTGTCCTCTTTAATTTCTCTTAAGTGTGTCTTGTAGTTTTCAGGGTATAGATCTTTCACTTCCTTGGGTAGGTTTATTCCTAGGTATTTTATTCTTTTTGATGAGATTGTGAATGGAATTGTTTTCCTGATTTCTCTTTCTGCTAGTTAGCCGTTAGTGTATAGAAATGCAACAGATTTCTGTGTATTAATTTTGTATCCCGCAACTTTGCTGAATTCAGATATTGGATCTAGTAGTTTTGGAGTGGATTCCTTAGGGTTTTTTATGGACAATATCATGTCATCTGCAAACAGGGGCAGTTTGACTTCTTCCTTGACAATCTGGATGCCATTTATTTCTTTGTGTTTTCTGATTGCCATGGCTAGGACCTCCAGTTGAATAAAAGAGGGGAGAGTGGGCATCTTTGTTTTGTTCCCGATCTTAAAGGAAAAGCTTTCAGCTTCTTGCTGTTAAGTATAATGTCAGCTGTGGGTTTGTCTTATATGGCCTTTAGTATGTTGAGGTACATGCCCTCTATACCCATTTTGTTGAGAGTTTTTATCATGAATGGATGTTGAATTTTGACAAATGCTTTTTCAGCATCTATGGAGATGATCATGTGGTTTTTGTCCTCCTTTTATTGATGTAGTGGATGATGTTGATGGATTTTCGAATGTTGTACCATCCTTGCATCCCTGGGATGAATCCCACTTGAACGTGATGGATGATCTTTTTGATGTATTTTTTTTTCAGTTTGCTAACATTTTGTTGAGTATTTTTGCATCTATGTTCATCAGGGATATTTGTCTGTAATTTTCTTTTTTGGTGGTGTCTTTGCCTGGTTTTGATGTTAGAATGATGTTGGTATCATAGAATGAGTTTGGGAGTATTCCCTCCTCTTCTACTTTTTGGAAAACTTTAATGAGGATGGGTATTAAGTCTTCACTAAATGTTTGATAAAATTCAGCTGTGAAACCATCTGGTCCAGGAGTTTTGTTCTTAGGTAGTTTTTTGATTTCTAATCAAATTTCTTTGCTGGTAATTGGTCTATTCAGATTTTCTGCTTCTTTCTGGGTCAGCCTTGGAAGGTTGTATTTTTCTAGAAAATTGTCCATTTCTTCTATGTTATCAAGTTTGTTGCCATATAATTTTTCATATTATTCTCTCATAATTCTTTGTATTTCTGTGGTGTCTGTAGTGATTTTTCGTTTCTCATTTCTGATTCTTTTTATGTGTGTAGACTCTTCTTTTTTCTTGATAAGTCTGGCTAGGGGATTATCTATTTTATTTTCTTGAATCTCCTGCTTTCATTGATTCTTTCTATTGTTTTATTCTTCTCAATTTTATTTATTTCTGCTTTAATCTTTGTTATGTCCCTCTTTCTACTGACTTTGGGCCTCATTTGTTCTTCCTTTTCTAGTTTCATTAATTGTGAGTTTAGACTGTTCATTTGGGATAGTTCTTCTTTCCTGAGGTAGGCCTGTATTGCAATATATTTCCCTCTTAGCATGGCCGTCACTGCGTCGCACAGATTTTGTGGTGTTGAATTATTGTTGTCATTTGTCTTTATATATTGTTTGAACTCTGTTTTTATTTGTTCATTGATCCATTGATTATTTAAGAGCATGTTATTAAGCCTCCATGTGTTTATGGGCTTTTTTGTTTTCTTTGTGTAATTTATTTCTAGTTTCATACCTTTGTGATCTGAGAAGCTGGGGGGTACAATTTCAATCTTTTTGAATTTTCAGAGGTTCTTTTTGTGGCCTAGTATATGATCTACTATTCTTGAAAATGTTCCATGTGCACTTGAGAAGAATGTGTATCCTGTTGCTTTAGGATGGAGTGTTCTGTAGATGTCCGTTAGGTCCATCTGTTCTAATATGTTCAGTGCCTCTGTCTCTTTACTTATTTTCTGTCTGGTTGATCTGTCCTTTGGAGTGAGTGGTGTGTTGAAGTCACACCTAAAATGAATGCATTGCATTCTATTTCCCCCTTTAATTCTGTTAGTATTTGTTTCCCATATGTAGGTGATCCTGTGTTGGGTGCATAGATATTTATAATAGTTATATCCTCTTGTTGGACTGACCCTTTTATCATTTTGTAATGTCCTTCTTTGTCTCTTGTGACTTTCTTTGTTTTGAAGTCTGTTTTGTCAGATACAAGTACTGCAACTCCTGCTTTTCTCTCCCTATTAGTTGCATGAAATATCTTTTACCACCCCTTTACTTTCAATCTGTGTATATCTTTTGGTTTGAAGTGAGTCTCTTGTAGGCAGCATATAGATAGGTCTTGTTTTTTTATCTATTCAGTAATTTATGTCTTTTGATTGGTACATTCATACCATTTACATTTAGGGTGATTATCGATAGGTATGTACTTACTGCCATTGCAGGCTTTAGATTCATGGTTACTGCAGGTTCAAGGGTAATTCCCTTACTATCTAACAGTCCAATTTAAATCACTTCATATTCTATTACAAACACAACCTAAAGGTTCCTTTTTGTTTTTCCTCCTTTTCTTCCTCCTCCATTCTTTGTATGTTATGAATCATATTCTGTACTCTTTGTCTCTCCCTTGGGTGACATCTATTTAGCCTTAAGAATACTTCCATCTATAGGAGTCCCTCCAAAATGCCCTGTAGAGGTGGTTTGTGGAGGTAAATTCTCTCAGCTTTTGCTTATCTGAAAATTGTTTAATCCGTCCTTCAAATTTAAGTGATAACCTTGCTGGGTTGAGTATTCTTGGTTCAAGGCCCTTCTGCTTCTTTGCATTAAATATACCATGCAACTCCCTTCTAGCCTGTAAGGTTTCTGTAGAGAAGTCTGATGATAGCCTGATGGGTTTTCCTTTGTATGTGTCTTTTTTCTCTCTCTAGCTGCTTTTAAAAGTCTGTCTTTATCCTTGATCTTTGCCATTTTAATTATTATATGTATTGATGTTGTCTTCCTTGGGTCCCTTGTGTTGGGAGATCTGTGCACCTCCATGGCTTGAGAGACTATCTCCTTCCCCAGATTAGGGAAGTTTTCAGCAATTATCTCCTCAGTGACACTTTCTATCCCTTTTTCTCTCTCTTCTTCTTCTGGTAACCCTATAATGTGAATATTGTTCTGTTTGGAATGGTCCCACAGTTCTCTCAATATTCTTTCATTCTTAGAGATTCTTTTTTCTCTCTGTGCCTCAGCTTCCTTGCATTTCTCTTCTCTAATTTCTATTCCATTTACCGTCTCTTCTACTACATCTAATCTGCTTTTAAATCCCTCCATTGTATGTTTCATTTCAGATATGGAATTTCTTAATGATTGAACCTCCAACTTACACTCGATCCTGAGTTCTGGAATATTTTTCCCACCTCCATAAGCATATTTATGATTTTTATTTTGAACTCTCTTTCTGGAGGATTGCTGATTCAGTTTCATTTGGCCCTTTTTCTGGAGTTTGTGAAATTTTGTCTGAACCATGTTCTTTTGACATTTCATATTTCTGTGCAGAAACTCCAGTCTCTAGAGCTGCTCAGTCCCTAGAATGAGGTTGGGGGTCGTAGGGGAGTGGAGCTGGTGCATGGGGGGGGGCGGGAGGAAAAAACTGTTTCCTGATTCTCATCTGCAGTGCCTGTCTCTAGTGTCAGACCCAGTGGGCCAGGCACACACGTGTGAACCTCTGTGCTTTGCATCTCTAGCTGTTGTAGGCAGAGCCATCCTCTGGCTGGCCTGATGCCTGCACAGTGACTGCCAGTTTGCGAACCAGTGCTGGCAGGCTAGGAGGAAGGTACAGCAGGCTGCATGTCACAGTGGGGGGCCTTGGAGCTGAGTAGGCAGCCAGAGGGATGGAGCACCTGAAGCTCCTCAAAGTTCCCAACCAGCTGTTCAGAGCATGCCCAGACAACCTTGTTCAGCTCTCCCTTCTCCTATGCAGCAAGCTCCACTCAAACTCCACCCCTTCAGCAGCCCTCTTGGTGGTTGGAAACCTCTCAGACCACCGCCCCTCCTCTGACACAGAGCAGCTGGCTGTGGATACCCTCTCCACAAACAGCCGGAATGTCAGTCTCCCAAGCACTCTGCCCACCCGAGCTCCCCAACATCCAGAGCACCACACAATATAGGCTTCCGCTCACAAAGCAGATCTCCAGGGCTAGGCTCTCAGCAGTCCCAAGCTTCCACCCCCTCCCCACTCTCTTTCTCTTTCTCCTGCCAGTGAGCTGGGGTGGGGGAAGGGCTTGTGTCCTGCCGGATTAAGGCTTTCCTATGTTACCCTGTTTTGTGAGGTCCGCTTTGTTCGTGAGGTTTGTATGCAGTATGGTTCAGCCTTCTTTCTTGTTGCTGTTTTACGGTTAGTTGTATTAGTTAACCATATTTTTTCACTATTTATGGTTTTGGGAGGAGCTCTCCATGTCACCTCTCATGCCACCATCTTGAATCTCACAACTACTGAAGTTTTAAGAAATAGATGAAACACTTTTATGAAGCACTAATAAGATAAAGCCAGTTTTATATACAATAGACACTGGGACCTGGCAGGTACAATGTTCATTTCATTCTTTCATCCATTCCTACGTGACCCTGGAAGTCCAAAATATAATAAATTGCAATTTTTCTGGGAAGCATGATTTTGAAATGTAAGCAAATAACCTCAACAAATCTGAGCCTAGTTTATCAGGTTCCCACATCTGCTTTTCAGTGCAACATTACTGTTCTATATTGATGTTTAATTTCATTTAATCCCCACAACAATCATACCAAGTAGGGCCTTCTCTCCTTTTTACAGACGAGGAGACTCAGATTATTATATACTATAAGTGGTGATGAATTTGGGGATTTTCAAGGGTCTCAGGATATATTCTCTACAAATGTCAATCATTTACTGTATTTAAAAATCACAGCATTCCATTCTAGAATTATTGATACATTCAAATAATTTTATTTCATTCTTCCTTGGCAAAGCAGCAGCATGAAAAGCAATATAGTGTGAAACTTCAACAAGATGTAAATACATCTCAAAAATCAGATACCTTGAGAGAGTAAATAGCTAACTGAATGTTAAATAGTAACAGCGTATTTAGTAACAGTGTATTTAGTAACAGTTTTAATACATAAAAACCAAAAGCCCAAGATATCCCTCCTCTGTTTAACAACTGATGTTACATTTCCTCCTCTTATTAATTCCTTGTTATTGGGATAACTATTATACGTACATATATACATATGTATGTGCAGCATTGTTTTTCTTTTTTTAAACATTAATTTAAAATTATTCATTCTGTGCAAAGCAAACATTTAATAAAAGATTCTGTGATAGACATCTTATTATACTGTTCAAAAGAAAAGAACTGGACTGGAATATAAAAGGTCTAGACTTAAGCCAACTGTTATTGTGAATTCACTCTATTGTTACACCAAATGAATCTGTGCAAGTCACAGAGCTTCTCTGGTTATCTGATACACCAACAAAATAAGGGGAATTTGCAATAACAACTCTAATATCCATTTAGGCTTTAAATAATCTAAAATCCTCTGATTCTATGTTCTGTATCTCAGCATACCACTATTTATGACTAGCCAGATACCAATTTTAACAGATGTATTTACCAGAATAAACACTAGAGATTAAAGAGCATCTTAATTTGTATAGCTATGACAGACTTTGCAAATCAAAAGACTTTACAAATCAAAAAATATCTATTGAATGAAACAGAAAGAGTTCTGCAAAAAAACCTTGTGATTGATGAGACTATCCCAGGTATATGGCATATTGCATCTATATACATAATAGCTTTTCAACTGAACAACTTAAAATCATTTGGTTCTCTAAATAGTGTAAATCAATAAATCTTAACTTTTCCATGGAAATTGTCTATATTTTGTACCAGGTGTTAAATAGCCACATCGCAGTAGTCTGAAAAATACATTAAACAGTATAAATCTGATCAGTGCCTCATTAAGAGTGAAAAAAGTTAATGCCATTTGACATGATGATGTTGTAAAGAGTTCCTGGAATCCGAGAGTTTAATTCCACTGGCATGTGCAGTCTATAGGCTCCTGGAGAGTGTGCATGATTTCAGTGCCATTTCCTGAGCAATACAGTGGCACGGTCAAGTTTCGTACACCATTCTCACGACAACACTTGCAGAATCTCAGATGGCTTTCAATATTAATGTTATATATAGTAGCTGATGGGCATTTTCCATCACAAGATGCAACACTGATCTGTAAGGAGAGACAGTGAGTAAAAGAACGTCTTAACATGTTTTTAAACTGGTTATTTGATTCTCCTCAGAAGTCAAATGAAGGCAAGGCTTTCTTCCTCAGCACTTCAACTCTCAAGCTTCTGATGTTAGAAGATTAAAAAAAAACTAGGTCAAAACTTAGTAACTTAGATCAGTGAGAGATGTTTCATGGCAATGCCTAAGACAGCAATGTTAACATCACTCAAAGTATGAAATGTGCACACATAACTAGACAGGTATATGGACTATATTAATCACAATCTCTTGAGTCTATTGTAACCTATATTATATCACAGCTCAAGTAGACTGTAGAATTGGATAGGTCACATTAAAGGGGATAAAGTTAGAACTAGGATTATTTTTGGTAAGCAAAATTGCATAGTTAAGAAAATATGTAGTTATATATATTGAGGTTTAATTTCCATCTCTCTGGATTGCAATTATCTTTCAGAACTATTGATTATTTCTGCTAAGAATAATTCACATTTCTTCACAAACAATATTTTAATATTACAATGTAGGAATAATCTCAAGGTTAAATATTGTAAGTGTTGGCACTTATTAGTGCTGTGACACATATACTTTTGGAAAAACACATGCCCTTTATGTAACAAATGATATTTTTCCACTTACAGAGCTTTGACTGACACAGTCTTGTCTCCTTATGATTGATTTAATGATCACTTTCTGGCATATTCTTTCTTCTCTTTTGCCTGACAAAATATAGAATGTATTTATTGAGCAAAGAGCCCAAGTGAAATTGTTTCTTAATTCAATTAAGCATATGAATATATTTAACATTGAAAATTGATATATTTATATATATTATATTCCTGTATTAAAATTTTGCTCTTACATATTTTATGTTCAATATTGATTTCTACCTTCTAAATAGATTTTCTCTATTTCCTAGCTTTACACTTATCTCTTTATCTTATTGTCCTAGAACAATTTTCTTCATAAACCAAAATGATTCCACATATGCTATTATGCTCCCATCAACATGTGTGTGGCAAATATATAGATAGATAAAATATGTACTTATAATTCTAAAAATTTTAAATAATTTTTAGAAGTAACTATGGTATGTAGAATTAAATATACATAATAAATCAACCATATATATTTTTAAGTTAAAAACTATTAGATTTAAAACTGAATTATCTTAGTGGATATTAATATGAAATCATGCATAAATGTAACTGAATTATCAGCCATGCTGAAATGTGTGGGTGAGTCATACTATACTTGATTTTATGGCTCTGACATGATTCTTTAACTTGTCAAATGAAAACACTTTGTATTAATTAATGATGTGTTAATACTCCTCTGTGTGTGCAACAGATTTTTCCTGGACAATAAACCTAAGGATATTTCTTTAACACTGCATGATAGGTGATACAACCCCTGAATGAGTATTCAAAAGACCAAGGTTCTTACTTCACAGTGACACTAACATGCCTTGTCACTTTAAGGAAAGCCACTGAATCATTCTGCTGAGTTTCCTTGTTTGCAAGACTGTAATTCAATCTCCAGTTTTCAAATAGAGTTAGCCACAAAATCTTTATTTAAATGCATGCTTATATGAAATCCCAATATGTAAAACATATAAAATTTAAGCTACTCTGATTGAAGTAGGGATGGGTGACAAAGATTGCCAGAAATTAAACTGTTTTTCTCAAGGTCGCTCTTGACCTTCAATTTGCTAAATTCAGAGGTCACCTCTAGTTCTCGTCCTACTTGACTTTTGAGCAGTACTTGACCTAGTCCATCACCCTCTGCTCCTTGATACACTTCCCGCACTTGGCTTTGGTTCTGCTTCCCTTCCATTCGTGGCTCCTCCGAAATGTCCTAGTCCTGTTTTTCCTCCTTTCCCAGACCTCCCAACCACAGCTGAGGCTCCGTGTTGCTGGCAGCCTGTTTTTCCGTGTGGTGATTTCATTTTTTTATGGTTGCTTCCTTAGCCTTTCTATTCTCATAGAAGCTTAAGAAGAAAGGATAGTCAAGAAAGAAATCATCTTTACCATAATCTATAAGGTACCTTACCCTTTTCTTTCTATCACCTTCATCCCTGTGCTATTTCTCAGCTTTCAACACTTGACTCTTCCTGGCTGGCTTCCCAAGGACATTCACTCTCTGCTCAAATGACACTTCATCACAGGGGCATTTCCTAAGCACTCACTTAAACTAGCAACCCGGTTGCTTCCACTCTCCATCCCCTTTGTCCTGCACTACTTTCCTTTATGGCACTCATCACACGCTGACATAGAGCATATAGTCATGTGCTCATTGTTTCTTCCCCTCCTTGATGACAGGCACTGTGCAGGCAGCTTTGTCTCATTTGCTACCATAGTACCAATGCCTAAAAAAAGTGTCTGGTGCCTGCTCAAGCACTCAGTAAAAATCGGTTTGAGAAAGTCAATTCATTCAATGCATGAAATGGGGACGGCATAAATTTATGTTGAGTTGGTTGGATTTGTTTGTACCAAGAGGCATTTCCTATTTGGCCCTCTGAGACTTCACTGTAACGCCTTTTGTTTAGCACAGTCACTCTGGGAGAGCCTGGCCACCCAAACACAAAGACTGCAGGCCACGGTTCTGTGAAAGCAGAGCAGAAACTACTTCACAAGTCCTTACACATCCGACAGGAGAAACAGAGGTGGCTCATACTGTTCTTTAGCTTCAAAGAACTTAGCAGAATTGAAAGATCCTGGCCCACACACTGGGCAGCCCTCCATCCATCCCTGACTACTGCCATCCACTTTCTGAACCTTCATTTCTTCATCTGCAGGGGAAACCATACCCGCCTCCCGATCTGCCTCCCGGTGTGTTGTGACGATTGGTTGTGACACAGTGTGCGTTGGTCTTCAGGAGTGCGGCAGGCAACAAATGGTAGTAATAGAATTAGTCACACAGATCTTCTCCTGCCTGCTCTCAGATAACCTAGCAGTACTCACTTCTCAAATCATTAACATGGGACTGCAGAACCCGAGGTCTCAACATTGCAATATAATTCTTTTCCTTTATCTCATAACCCCAAAAGAGTCTGGACTCAGAGGAATCACAAGGAACAAGAAGTGAAATCATGAGAATATAAATCTCCACAGATTCTGGATCCTAAACTCCATTCCTTGGGTTCCTGATACCATGACTACTGGATACACATTAGTTTACATTTGATTCAGAGCATACTGAGTTAAAAACTGCTTATGTTGAGCAGAAAATGTTTGATTGGTATGGGTCTAAGAGCCCCAGTAATTAAAAATGAATAAGTGGCATTAGACTATCCATAAAAATTCCAGCAATATAACTGTTATGGGTTGATAATGTCTTCCAAATATTCCTATCTCTCTCAGAATGTGACATTATTTGGAGAAAGGGTCTTTAGAGATGTAATCAAGTGAAAAGGAGTTCATAGGGTAGACCCCAATCCAATAGGACTGGTGTCCTTATAAAAAGGAAGAACCTGGATAGAGAATCACATGCATGGGGAAACCAGTGAACATGAAGACAGACATACCCAAGCCAAGCACAGGCTGGGAGCAGACCCCTCCCTCACAGCCCACAGAAGGAAACCATCCTGCTAACATCTCTGTTTTGAACTTCCAACCTCCCAAACTGTGGGACAATAACATTCTAAGTCACCCAGGTTGCAGTTTGTTGTGACAGCAGGCCCAGCAAACTAACACAGTAACAAATCAGATGGCAGTCGGAGCCTGCCGCACTTTCAGCGTGTCGCAGATGGGGTGTGTGGTTGGCTTTTGCTCGGCACACACTTGTGAGTAAAAACTCGTTCTAGCCTTGCCAGTGATCAAAGACACCACTCAGCCTCTGCCCTCTCTTAAACCTTATTCTGGTGATGTTCAGGGTATGACAAGTGGTTAAAAAGCAGGCTGCAATCCGGTCTGGAGTGGAGTCCCATAGCTCAGAAGAGGTCTGATTGGAATGAGTCACTTAATCTCTCTAAGTTGAAACTTAGGGTAAATGCAGAACCTATTTTAATGGAATTCTGTGAGGAGTAAATAGTGCACAGAAAACTTAAAATAATACCTGATTTAAAAGCTGTTACTATATTCAATAGTAAACATAATAATTATGTTATATCGATTTTTAATACATTTTAATAGTCTGTTCACTATGACTATACAGATCTGAACAGAAAAGACTATATTACATATTTACGAGATTTGGCCCTTCGTGGAAGTTCAGAAACCTCACTCTAGAGGCATGATAATTCATCTAAGAACCCAACCCTACATGGTGGCATTAACCTCAACTGGATTGGTCTTTTTCCTGAAAGCTTCTCTGAGCAACTGAAAAATTACCGTCTATGCCAAATTTCCTAAAGCTCCCATTTTTACTTGACATAAATTCACGAACATCTTAAAAGGAAAAAGAAAATGTTTTCAGCATTACCCCTCTATTCTATTTCAGTCCTTAAAACCATTCAAAATCACCATGAAATAAACTTTATAATTCAAACTACTATAAAATATTGCATGTCCATTACTTCAGTTATAAAAATAATTATGGAAAGTTTTATATAGAGGATTTAAATATATTCATTAATCGGCATTTCTCAAATGTATTATACAGAACCACAGACTTGCTCAAATAGGTTTGGAAACTACCGCACTCTGCATGTCCTCGCTGGGCTCACAGCGTCCTTCTCATCACGAGCTCCTGCACCTTGTGAAGTCCACCACGCTCCAGGAAAGCCTGGCATAGGGCACTTTTAGACTTAAAATCTATTGAAATCCTATGCAATACATTTTGGGAAATGCAATAATAAAGAAATATCTAATGCTTAAATTAAAATTCATCTAAATTAAAACTATTTTATTCATACTCTGGAAGATAAAGACTAAATTAGAAAATAATCAAAATAATCTACCACATACACAAACACATTAAAGAATATACATTATAAAATTCGTTTTCCCTCCTTGCATTATAGAAATTCAATTTTATGAGAAAAGTCATAATTTCTGTGAGCAGTTGAAACTAATCTATCAAATAAATGGATGTAATATTTCCTCACTTACAGATCTTGCAACAGCCTTCATTATAAAGCTTTACAATCCCTTCATTCTAGGAAAAGAGAAGGAATAAAGTCAAAACTCAGTGTTCATTCATTTTCTTTTGGACTGGAAATATTTTATATTTTATATTTATTTAATATTTTTATTAAATATCAAAAATGCTTTATAGGAAAATTATTGGAATTTACAGTATCCTAATAAGAATTTCCTTGTTTTTGAAATTAGACACAGATGTTTTGTTTAAAATTTTGTTCTTTCTTCATTAGTAATGTGAAAAATAGTGCAAAAATATTTACTTAAAAAACACATTTTAAATATCACAAAAAATTCCTTGCCAAAGCAAAGGTACTTTAAACAGAAACCATTAATTTTTTTCAACTGCTTGAAATAATCCGAACTACTCTATGAGTACCTGAATACAATTAAATGTTCAAATGACATGTCTTTTTCTTTAATATTTCATTATTTAGAAAAATTTCCCACCTCTGAATGGCACTTGCCTAAGGGTAAATTAACAAAATTTTATTGATTATCTTTTGGAATTCTCACAGTAAGTTGCTAATTGCTTTTAATAACTTGCTAATTGCCATCCACGTAAAAGATAATTTATTTGACAAAAACGAATTCAGAAATAAGTGATGCCTAAGATTCTATGTAGGCCTGTGATGCCATTACTTTAGTACATACAGTATCCAGCTAGACAGCTAGCCAGCTGACCATCAGCACTAAAGGGGCACATCTTGAAAAAAAGAGTCAGTGAGACTATGTTATTTCTTTACGCAAAAAAATATTGCCTCACAAAACAGAACAAAGTTCACATTTCATTAGAGACTATTATCTCCTACATAATTAAAAGTATGAATAATATTCTTAAAAAATTGTATCACATTCGAAAATCTACCAGACTTCTCTGAAAGAATAAGGAATTGAGAGAGCAAGACAAGGATCCGTGGGGCTGCGGTATGTACGGAGTTCCACGGTGGCCTGTCCTCAGCGAAGCTCCAATTTAACTTAGGCCAGCATGCATTAAAAAATGAATGACATCTAAATCTGTCTGCATGTTTAAAAAAGAGAAAATTGGTCAACCTCTGATTGATTGGTTTATTCATCCATATTGAAAGAGAGGCAGATCAGATGAGTTTTCAATCATCTTTTGATCTGCATATTAAAAACCCAAAATAGCAGAATGCCCTGAGATAGCATCATAAGGGGAAGTCAAAACTATTTGGAATACCGTATATGACTCAAAGTGGCAAACTGAGGAAACATAATAGAGCTTTATGTATACATAAAAATAAAACAGTCACCAGAATAAATAAGCCACAAAAGCAAAATGTGTGTACGAAGACATATTAGTGTCTCATTATACGTAATACTAAATTCCCTTAGATACGACAAAGTACAAACCATTTTGCATTCAGTCTCATTGAAAGGGGGACAGACCACACTGTAGTTCAGAATCATTGTCCCCTCATCAGTCTTAACACATTCATATGTGGTACAGTTATAGTGCCAGGTACTCCCCTCCTAAAAATAAAACAAAAAGTCACTGATTTCCTTATTAAAAATCTGCTGTCTTTCTTAAGTAGAACATTTCCTGTCCCGCCATATCAGGATGCAGAGAGCTTCCTAGGACATAAATACCCATTTGGAAATATCCCCAAATTTATCTAAAATGATTAAAAGTACATATATGCTGTGTGTGTGCATGTGTGTATATGCATGTTTGGTTTCATACTAGCACTGAGATGTAAATGTGAAATAAAGCAATAGGGAGGAAAGAAGTGAAGAGATGTCTGTTTCCACTATGAACTAATCATCCAATTAGGCCAAATGTCAAAGGTCTTGCTCTAATATTCCCTCACTAATTAAAAAACAACAAATCATATTACTTAGTACACCTCCTTTCTTGAGGTTTGTTTATTCCTCCTTCCACTCCCTTACCACCAAAAAATTTTAAGAATCTTTGGATGACAGTGATTATTGACTTATGATTCTAGTCTTGTATACCTTATGGTTATTTTAAAAGCTATTCTCATTCTTTTAACAAACTTTTAAACATAATAACTTCATTTCTTATTTCAGAATTCCTATTTAGAGAAGAAGTCAGTTGAAGAATAATTATTATGTAATTATTAGGCTGTAATTGATCTATATTTTTATTTTATAACCTGTATTTTAAAATGCTAATCAAACTCTGGCTTGAGGATTCCTTGTTGATCAGTAAAGAATTCTGAAGAATTTCCTTTTCTCTATATTCTACTTTAACTTATGAATTTATCTTCATGTCTTCTATGAACCTCAACTGGAAAAGATTTACAAGCCAAGGCCTAAAAGAAGATAAAATATTCAAATTCAAATAGCAATTATAATAATCAATTCAAATAGTATTATTTGAATTATCTGAAATGAAAAATTAGTTTTTCTACAGGAGTTAGAATTCTAGATAACTGAAGTTTATCTTTGAAAGAGCCAAGAGTTAACAATCTTGGCTATATATGTACCTATAGTGCATTTCTTGTTATGTTCTCAAAAAATACTCAGAACATAATTTAATCTTTTATTTAAACTTCAAGGCTATCGCTATGAACACTAATTAAGTACACCAATGGTTCCTGGGTTATTGACATTCACACAGTTTATGCTGCTCTTTTGCTAAAGTCCCCAAATGACTATATTTTTAAAAATAGTCTCTGATTCCTTTTCTCTCACTGATACCTATGTCTACATCATTCGATTAGCTTCTGTTTTCAAAATGCCTTCTTTAAATAAATGTATCATAAAACAGCAATATTGCTAGGATAAAACAGATAAACAATAAGAACAGTATTTAGATCAATAACAGTATTTTGCACATAATGTGAAACATAGGCTATGACACAAGAAGATAATTGTTCATCTTTCTTATTTAATAAAATGCACAAATTGAAATCTGTTTTTCTTTTGGGCAGGTGAAGAATACCATGTAATTAAGAGCATCAGAAGTAAGACCTCCAGATAATTAAAGTATTAGTGGAAAAAACTTAAGGCTGGCAATACATTGGTACTACCTCCAGGTAATGTAAATTATAAACATTATTTGTGACCCTCCTAACTCTGATGACATCACCGACAACAGCACTTAAATTACAAGGTTTCCTTCTTCTGGGAAGGAGTAGGTCAGTCTGCACACCCCTGTAGAATTATTATGAGTTCATGGAAGAATTCTGAGTGATTATTTTGGTTTTGGTGGGAAGCTGTGGTGTAGCTTTAACAACTCTTGGGATCTTCTTTTTTTTTTTTTGTCATTTGAAAATATTCTAAATCTTTTCTCTTATTTGCCCTCTGAAATCTTCAATACCTGAAATAATAAAGTGCTAACATCTTGAAATTCAGATTTCTATTAAAATACCCCATTTCAAATGAGTGGATAAAATAATATTGTTTTCTCCTTTTTTCTAATGATTGGAAATCACCATGTCTCATATTTGGGGAAAAAAATGAGGATCTATGATAAAAAATTTTGAAAAACAAGTTAAACACCTTTACAAAAGGAATGATCAGATATTTTAAAACGTAGCAAATGTAACTATGCCTCGTGTGTTGTAAGTGTGCTGTATATGGGTGTATTTATTGCATACAGAACCCAGTGTGTGTGTGTGTGTGTGTGTGACATTTTTCAAACTTACCTGACTTAACAAATGTCTTCAGAAAATAACAGAGAGCTCGCTCCAAGGAACTTATTTTAGGAACTAAGGAATTCGTACCTCATGTATAACTGATGTTCCATTTTCCATTTGAAATTTGCAAGATATGTTTTTGCAGGTACCACAACAGTCAAAATCACTTGAAGATGGAGTATATACCTGGTGCTGGGTATCATGATAATATATTGAATTAGCCACACACCATTACCAATGCTTTTTATGAAGTTTGTGGAAGTGCTTCCAACATAATTCTGTGTTCTCTCAGAACACCTATAAGCATTTCTAAGGTTGAATTTGAGGCACTTCAAATAATAATTCACTTTACATAGCTGTATTAGAAGTGAAGCAAATGTTAACCTTTATATCTAGCAGCAAAGACTCATCAAGCAGGTATAACCACCTAGGGTTAAGCAAGCTGTACAGATAATAAGACTCCTGAAGCCTGAAGCTTAAGTTCATACATAGGAAAAGGAAAATCTGCATTGTATAGATATATTACACAATAATAGATTATTTAAGAACTATTCAAGTGTATATTTTTAACTTTGGAGTATTTGCTAGGTCAAATTCTATAACTGCCATTTTAAGATTAATTAACTCACCAGAATGATTTATAAAAAATACTTACAACGTCACATTCTTTTGAACAATTCAACCTTGCAAAATTCAGAGTGTGAAAACCTGTATAGTTATCTTTCTCTTCCAGACACTCTACTGTGTTACAAAAGTTCCCTTCCAAATACTTTATCATAGATTGGCCAGGATTCAATACTGATACTTCTTGAAATACACACACATCATCTTTTTCTGAGAAAAGAAAAATAGTTATCAATGAGTACTATATTGAATTTCTTACTGGTCAATTAATGGAACTTTTATTTAAGTATATGCTCGCATTGTGAATGTGCAATTTTTTCAAAACCGATAAAGTTCTGTATGTATCGCTCATAACTCGAGAGTTTATTTAATAGTGAATGTTAAAACACAATATTCCTTAACTCACAATGAGACTCAAACTCAGTGTAAATTCAACTGCTATTTACTCTTTGAACTTCCTCCAAAAGCTATACTTTATAGCAGATTCCAGAAGACTTAAATGATCAAGCCACTTGCTAGTCCCTCTTCCGGAAAAATAGCATGACAATAATATTGGGAAGTAGATACAGATGGAGGCAAAAGCTAAATCATTATTAGCAGGTGTCTTTATGATGGGATTATGAAACATTTCATGGTCTGTAACTTATTTTGAGAGAAAAATTTAAGTTTTATTGTGTTGTAAAATAAATAATCATGTAAATCCTACTGCATGATGAACGTAGCTGATACAATGTGTTGCCATATCTTTAAAGGTGGCATATTTGGGTAGGCTGAAATATGATGAAGAATTCAGCTCAGAAGATCTTCGTGCCTTGCCAACACTGAATTCAAACCTTGTTGCATATAAAAATACAAAAAAGTTTGAAGCTGTTGAATAAAAGTTCTATTTTCTATTTACCAACTAATACTTAATACAAAGATTTGTTATTTCATAGAAAAGTACTTCTATTCTTTGCACAGTTAACATCAATAATAATAAAACAGCAAAATCTCTCACTATTAGATATCTATGTTTTTAAAAATTAAACGTATATATTAAAAAGAACCCTAGCATCAACTTTAAATTAAAAAAAGCCTCTGAAAAGAAAATATTCATTTTTCTGTCCATTTATCAAATTTCTCAGAAGATTTAGGATGTTACAAATGAGGAAACTGAAATATAATAGTACATTTTTATACTCAAAAACATAACTTAAAACGTGTAATATATCTTGAAGGAATGCATTTTAGATTTATTAAGTGACCAACAGATACTAATAATATTAATCATTTAAAAGTTATAAAAAAATATAGTTACCACAGCGGTACCGTACACATCCACAGTCACTCTGAAACTTAGGGTCTATTGTAGTAAATTCTCCCTATTAGAAATACACTATTATTATTTGACTTTTAAGTCTTATTACATGACAACCCTAACAGAAAAACACACAAAATAACATTGTTAGTTACCATGTAGCCAGACACATACCAGGTGCTTAATAAATATTTGATAGCGGACTTTGATTAACACTGGTCATTTAATTAGCAGTCCATGGAAAAAAGTCACAATAAACATTGTGAGGGATCACCTATTCTCTATAAACTTAAATTTCCTTATCTACTAAGTGATTGAAGGTGGATAAGATGATCGTTACGGTCTGTCCTAACTTTAAAATACTGTTTGATTCTGGGCTTCCGAAGAGCAATTGGAAATACAGGAAAACTTGCTAATCCTGGAAACTTCGCTTGGTGGAAATGTTCTTGATCTGTTTTTGTAGAGGTGAGCCAGGGCTCTGATGTCCGCACCCTAGCAAATCTGCTGCAACATACAAAGCGAGAGCAGAAGAGCAGAGTATAGTGATTACAAGCGCAGACTCAGGAACAAGACTGCCCTGGGGTGGCTCCCGGCTCTTCTCCCTGCCAGCTGTGTGACCTGCGGCGGGAAACGTAGGCAGCCTTCTCTTTGTTTCCCGTATCTATAAAATGGGGAGAATAATAGTGCCTACTCTAGGTTTGATGACAGAAATAAATGGATCAATACATGTAAAGACTTTAGAACAGGGCTGACACACACATAGTCCTGCATAACATTTAGCTGCCAGTACACTGCTGTGATAACCAGTGCTTAAACCTTGACCTGTCAGGAATGGCAGAGTTCCTCTCTCAAGGGTAGAACCAGACTTAAAGTTTCCCAAACTACATTTCAAATGCCAGCTTCTCCTGAGTGCATTTAATTTTCATGTGGTATCAGTAATAAAACTAATTTGATTCTTGACACATACAAAATAAGATTCAAATGAATTCATAGTAATATATAAAAGATACTCTTCCCTACAAACTAAAAATATCTTAATTTTTATAGTACTTTCCAAGTTGTACAATAGTTCCATAAACATGAATTCATCTGATATTCTATGCCTTTTAATCATACACTGGGATTGGCAATAAAACGTTAGAAATATTGAGTTCAAAAATAATAATAAATCAAATTCTCCCACTTCATAAGTTACTCCAAACAATTGGAATAGAAAGTATTAGGGTCTCACTAATGCTTTTAAGTCACTTGTGCATCTTTTTTAATAATTAAAGCCACGATGCCCTCTGTGTCTTCTCAAGCTTAGGGTTAAGTCTTCCATTCTTCCCTTCTATACTTACTTCTTTTGAGATCTTATCCTTATATTTAGTTAACTTTTATTTGCATGAGTACTCAATTTCACACAGAGAAAACATCTCCTTGATTGTCCTACCAATACTTAATATTACATTAAGTATGGTGGTATTTTTTTTTTTTTACTCCCAAGCAAGCATCCCTCTCCTTTAAAATCAGCAAAGTCACCTTAAGCTGTTTCCACTTTTGGCTGCTATGAGTAGTGTTACTGTGAACATCCATGTATGAGCTTTTTTATGGATGTGTGTTTTCATTTCTCATGGGTATATACACCTACGAGTGGAATTGCTGCATCATATCGTGACTACATACTTAACCTCTTGAGTAACTACTAGGCCATTCTGCAAAGCACCTGGACCATTTAACTTCCCCACCAGCGGTATAGGAGTAAGGGTCCAGTCTCTCACACCCTTGCCAACATGTATTATTATCTTTTTAGTGGATGTGAACTGTTATCTCACTAGAGTTCTGATTTTCAATTCACTTATACCTAACGGTAGTAGGGGTTTTTTCATGTGCTATTGACCCTTGTATACCTTGCCATACAATGGAATATTATTTAATAGTAAAAAGGAAAGAAGTACTGATACATCCTACAACACAGAGGAACCTTGAAAACCTTATACTAAGTGAAAGGAATCGCAAAAGGCCACATATTATATAATTCCACTTATATGAAATATTCAGGATAGGCAACTCTATAAAGAGAGAAAGTAGATTGGTGATTTTCTAGGGCTGGGCATTTTGGAGGGAAGTAAGGAGTGATTGCTAATAGGTACAGAACTGCTAATAGGTACAGAGTTTCTTTTGAGTGATAAAATTGTGCTACAGCTGGTTATGCTGATGGTTACATAATTCTGTGCACATAATAAAAAATATTGAATTATACACTTCAAATTGCTGAACTGTATGGTGTGTGAGTTATATATCAATAAGACTTATTAAAAAAAGAAATACAGCAAAGGCCTAATATAGACCTTAGGTTGAAATATATTTGTTGACTATATGCTAATGAACTAAAAAATATATCACCTTGGCACTGAAACAAACCTTTATCAATCTTTCAGAGTATCAGGAACAATGGGTCAGGTCACTGCTTGTGTGGAACCACAAATGTGAAAACTAAGTTACCATAACCACGCATGGAGAGTTATATGTACTCGGCAAAATGTTCAAGGGTTTTGACGCTACTCCTTACGTTCCATGTGCCTCGCATAGTGCTAGTATATAATATAATAGGCACTCAGTAAATGTTTGGAGCATTAAGTTAATGTTAAGTTTTGACTCGTCATTAATAATCAGACATTGAAAGTTGTTGGGGAAGGAGACAACATAGGGAAAGGGTACGTGGAGAATGGTAGAAACTCCGTAAAAAAAAGAAAGAGAAAACAGGAGAAGGAAGGGACAGACAAGAGGGCGTTGGTTGGTGGTCAAGGCCAAGGCCAAGATAGGTATTAAAGGCACCAAAAAAAAAAAAAGGTGACATCAAACCAAGCTTGAAAAATAAACATAGAAGCTTCTACCCACAGAAACTGCAAAGGATGCAGAACACAGTAGGTGGGAAATCCCATGGGAGGAAGGGCTAGGCTTATATTGCTATGTTGGAAGTTACTCAAATGCCTCAGGATGTCGTTGCCTCTTTCAGGCCAGCAGGAGAGCTCTGAATGTGCCTGGGTGCCCGTGGGATCCCAGGATCTCTACTCTCAGCTGCTCCCTGGCCACCAGAGCATTTGTGCAGGGATCCATGACTTTGGTCTCTTGGTGTGCAAGCCTTGTAATCTAAAAGATAGATTCTCTCTCTTTCCTCTCTCTTTCTCCTGCTTTTTTCCTTCATCCTCCTCCCCTCCTCTTTCTTCATTTTCTTCTCTCTCTCTCACAAACACACACACACACACACACACATTTGTAAGATATGTTACGAAGGGCCAAAGTCTTCCACTTTGCCCTCCTAGATTCTACCGGCCCCTCTTCTTCTATACAGACCTGCCTCCGAGGTCCTCCTTCATGCGTGGCTGCTTGGCTCTCGCTGATCTCCTTCCCTCTCCTGTGGTCCTGCCCTTACTCCGCTACACAGCGCAGCCCTCCAACACCATTTCACCACAATTCCCGTGCTGTGCGGGACCCTGTCCACCTCCTGTGTTATTAAATCTCTACTGACTCCTCAGGTTAGCACTATGTCCTTTCAAGGTTCTGGCAGCATAATCACACACAATTAGGTTTCAACAAATGTTATTTGAAAGAATAACTGGAAAGAATAAATCAAATCTAAATTCCTCAGCTGTGCTTTTAAAGCCCTCCCCAATACACCAGCAGAATGGACGGTTCATCTCTCACTGTTGCTCCTTCAGTTAGCTTTTCCTCAAGGCAAGAGAGAGGTCACTGCCCTTCAGCATACGTATTACCTCACTAGCCTTGTCGAGAACAGCTGAACTCCTTTCATCCATCATTCTTCCAGACTTTTATTGGTCACCTTCCTTAGAAAGTTTTCCACAATGATCTCTACCTTGTGGTTAACATTCTGAATGTTGAGTTTATTTTATAATAACAATGATAGCTAATACCCATTAAGCCCTCTCTGTGCATCAAGTACTATCTAAGAATTTGATTTATTTTAATTTATTTTGTTCATATGATACAAGTATTGCTATTATTTTTATATTAGAGATGAGGAAGGCGAGGCACAGCTAGAGAGACAAAGCCAGGAATAGAAACAAGGGAGTCTCACACTTGCTTTTGTTCTTGTTTCAACTAATGTCTTGGCTACAGTTTGCAAGGGAAATGAAATAATTAAGGCAGAGTAGAAAAAAAACAAAGGAATACACACAGGTGGTTTGAGTCTTGAAGATCTCAGTCCATCATTTACTCTCTCCACTGATTTCCTTACTTATAAAATGAGCCAAAAATACTTTGTGAAGATTCAATTACATAAGGTACTAATTATGTTATTTATGAAGGCCTACAATATCATAATTCTACTATTTTCTGAGAGAATGTGCATATAATGTACACAATAATCAAATGAGAATTTTTATGAAAGTTACTTAAACATTCTATGCGAACCATAGGTGATAATTAATCATTACAGTAAATGTTGGATGAATGGTTTTTAAAACACAATTCAATTGATTTGACATACAAAACTCTGTCCATAATATATTCAACTTGATGTATTTGGAGATAGTTATACATCCATGAAGAGATCACCACAATCCATGCCATAGACCTATCCAAAAGTCTCCTCCCACCTTCTTATTTATTATTATTATTGTTATTATCAGTATCACTATTATTATTTTGTGATAAGAATACTTAACAAAAGATTCACCCTCTTGGTAAATTTTTAAGTACAGTGCAATACAGAATTGTTAGCTACAGCCACTATGCTGTACGGTAGATCTCTTGAGACTTATTTGTTTTGCATAACTGAAGCTTTGTAACCTGCTTTTTAAGCAAAACAGTATATCCTAAGAAGGGTTATATCACTTTAAAACGTGTCTCATTTATTCCCTAGAATAAGATAGTTTTGACCTGCAGTCTAAATGAGCTAAGGATACGCATTGTTTGAGAAGGAGGAGGAAAAATAAATGTCTTTGTAGAAGAAAACATGTCTTCTCTGATAAGGAGGGCCAAGAATATATTGTTTTTCTCAAGCTTTATAGACATATCATGAAGGTAAACATTCAAAGATAATAAAGACTTATGAAGCACCATGGGCTGCATTAATGGTTAAACAAGTGACAGTGGAGTCGTACTTATTATTTCTAAAAATTAAATCTTTAGAATTTCTATAAGGTCTCCATTGTTCAGAGGTAACTCTTAAGAAGGTACAGCTACATGTCTGTCTCCCACCTCCTCTAACAGATGCATCATAGGCGCACTTTCTTGAAGAATCACAGGGGGAATCTTTCAATACTGAGATTGTTTTTTCAGTGTTTTGTTTCATTTTAAGATTAGTGTACTTAAGTAGATATAAGTCTAGTAGATTTAGTCACTGATAAAAAAATAACATATTGTACTTTCTTATCTCAAGTAAATATACAAGTTTGACTGCTTACCAACATCAGAGCACATTCTTTTAATTACTTCAGTATAACTTAATGGAGATAATTCCATTAACTCTGAGAAGGACTCAGAAATAAGGAGGATAAAGGAAGAAAAAACAAATCTAAGTAACATGACAAGTAAATAAAAATGTGTGTTCTTACCACTTCACAAGTTGGCATAACAAGGTTTTCACAGCTACATTCTAAAAGGCAAAATCAACAAATTGATATGGATCAGAATGCATTAATGTGTTGTAATAAAACTTTAAAGTATGAAAATTACTTACCACAATGCCATATTGGACAACATTGACCAGATATATTTTCTTCCACAAGTTTCATATCTTCTGCGCAGTTGAGTAGTGGCACAGGACAAAGTTTTGGCTCACAAACTAAATAGTAAAATTACATGGATAAAGATTAGTTTCATGCCAAAGCTAATTCTTACTGCCCGCAATTTGGTACAAAGCCATCACTGATGTTGGGCATGGGCTCATATCTCCCCAGCTCTACCTCTCCTGCCACTCATTTACCTTCTGTTGCTGAGGACAGAACAAGATGGTCTACAAGCAAGTACAATGGTAGTAGAATTGGGACAATCCTAAATCCTACTTAGGAGAAGAGCCCTAAGAAATGGTAGGTGGGCAAGAAGAGAAAGGACATTGAGAAGATATTGAATCACTTGGATATTTTGAAATTCTAAGATATGAAACAAGTCATAGCTAGTCTATTTTTGGAATTAATGATATTATCCAAGAAGAGATCTTAGATGTGCGAAAACATTACATATGTCTACGATGTATTTTATATGCTAGAATTCAACTAAGGTCTGACATAACAGTACAACTAAGATGCACCCGGCTTCTGAAACATCAGGCATATTTAAATACTTCAAAATATTTAAAAAATACTTACCACAGTAATACTGAGGACAGCAAGAGTCTGTGGTATTGAGATCCACGGTGAGAAACTCCCCATCAGTACATGCTGGAATAGGTTCGATGCAAGATTCACAAACTAAAGGCAAAACAGAAACTGGGAGACACAGCTGAGCTAAAAACAAACTAATGGTGAGTTCAGATTACTATACACATACAAAAATCACCATAAAATGCATCATGTTTATTGAAATAGGACAAGGAAAATAGGGCTTTCACAGACAGACTCCCTTGTTTGGTCATACAAATAATACTACTACCTCAGGATATCTTGCTTTATGCTTTCCAAGCATGGGACATAGAACACCATCTTAGCAGAAATATAGGGCATTAAGAATTAAAATGTCATTGATTGATTGATTGAAGTTTTCTTAACTCATTACCCTTGGTTATTCCAGTTTACGGATGAACAGTGTAATAGGCACCTGTCCTTTTGGGCTGTTCTGTAACCCTGTCTCAACTTTGAAAACAACTCTCCAAATGACCTTGAGGAAATGTCCCACCCAGACAGTCTTAGAGTGACTCTTACTTAATAAAGGTGTCTCACTTTTATGGGTAAAAACAACCCACATTAGATGATTCAGAATCTCTTTCTATGATATTTGAGCCATAAATAGAGGCACATCGGGGCAAGGAAATAGATGACTTGACCCTTAGTGACTGCCACCTAGAGCAGCTGATTTCTTTCCTTCCCAGGGCTCAGCTCTTCTGCTTCATATTGTTCCTATAGTATCTTGATCCCCAAAGGCTTCCAGTAATTGGTTGTGCTTAAGCTAGTCAGAATTAATCCATTTTTGCCATTTGCAAAAGAGCCTTTAGTGGTACAAAGAAACATATTTTTATTTTCATAAGAATATCTGAAACCTACATTAATCAAACCAGTCTTTGATATAATTTACTTGCAATAGAAACTAGAGAATATTTTACTTTTTAGTTCATCAGTTGATCAGACAGTATGTATAGCTCCATATACAGTCATTTCCCAGACACCTTTCATTTGCACCATTCTCTTTTGACATCATCACACTCACATAAGATATGTAGGAAATCCTAAAACAGCTTAGCAGAGTCCATTATGCTAATTGTTTTTTCAAGGAAAGCCAAGGCTACGTTTTTCTCCAAAAAGAATTAGTGCTGGCCTTATTAGAGAAAATAACTCAGCTTGAGTATATTATCTTCCTTATGTTTTGACTGATATATATAATCCTTGATAGGGGAAAGTAGTACTATTTTTATGAATAGTCATGAGTCATTTAAATGTCATTTTTCAACTGTTCTTATTCAGTTGAATTCCTAAATAAGCAGAATATTGGTCACCACCCATCCCATGAAATTCACTTCGAATAAGAGATTTTCAATAGATCCCCCCTCTTTTTCCAAGAAATTATTGCATTGAACACTCACTACAGAGAGGAGAAAAACAGCAAGCCTCTTCCTGTTGACTTTGAATCATGAATTGATCTTCTCTGCATTCTGGTATTGAAATATTGGGGCATCTGAATGGGTCACATTCTGCAGAAACACGAAGATATTTGAAAATTTGTACAGAATGAGATGATAAAATAAGTCAAAGTATGGCTTAGTTCTCTTTAGTGAAATATATTTATATTTAGATATATATATATCTAATCCCAATATATATAATCCCAGTGTGTGGAGGGGGACATTTCCCATACAGCACCAAGCAATTTTCCCAGACACCAACTGGTGTCTTACCATTTAACTCAATTCTGATGCTAGGCACCTGGAGGTAGCATCAGATTCCACAAGCTAAGGCTTGTTCCTACAAGACTTCCCACTCTGCCAACTTCAGATGCCAGTTGCAAGCCCAGGTTACCTGTATCCCTAACCAACTGGCTGTAAATCAGAGGTTCCCAAAGCCACTTCCTTGGATTTGATTAATTGGCTACAGCAGCTATTAGAACTTAGAGAAACATTTTCCTTACTAGATCACTAATTTGTCATAAAAGCATATGACTCAAGAAGAGCTAGATGGAAGAGATGTGTAGAGCAAGGTGTGGGGAAAGGCAGGGAGCTACCGTGCCCTCTCAGAAGGCACCACTGTCCCCAAATCTTGGTGGTTTCATGAATCCAGAAGCTCTCCAAGCCCTGTCCTTTTGGGTTTTTATGAAAGCATGATTACCTAGGCATGATTAATTAAATCATTGGCCATTGACAACTGATCCAACCTCCAGACCCTCTCCTGTCCTTGAAGGTCATAGAGACTGCAAGTTCCAACCCTCCTGTCACCTGGTTGGCTTTCCAGGCAACCAGCCCCACCCTTAGATCACCTACAGGCTTTCCAGAGGTAACTCCATTAACAGAACAAAAGACACCCCTCCCGCAGCATCACTTAGATCATTCTAAGGCTTTTAGGAGCTCTGTGCCAAGAATGGGGTTAAAAACCAAATATATATTTCTTATCATAAATCACAATATAACACCTGCTATTTCCTGTATATTTCTGCTAGGATTAAGATCTTCAAAGAGTTAATTATCTAAATACATACATTATATGTAAATTTAAAATTCACATGTACATATATATTTATAACAAAATTGCAATCTTTAACAAGACAACTCCATAATCTCTTATAATACATCATTTTCTTGCAGACACAAAGAATGAGAATCTAATCCATTTCTGTGAATAAACAGTGAGCCTCACTTTTGTTTCCTAACTAATGACTCACCACATTTGTACTGTGGACAGCAAGAAAGAGGGCTATGGCCAATGATCAATTTTTGACTATATGCACACGTTGGAATAGTAGTTTCACACAAAGTCATATCACATCCTGGAAATAAGAAACAGAAGCATTAAAATATTACTGAAAATAACTAAAATCTTCCGCCTCTAACTTAAAGCAGGGAAATGATTCTCACTATGCATGTTTTTACATTGCAGTTAAACCTGCTCAACTGACAAAATGGGTCATATGAGAAAAGGCAGCAGAGTTAGGCTTATTTATTGTCTTTCACCCTTGATTGTCATATGTCAGAGATTCCCAGGTCCTTTCTTATTATGTATTACTGAATACTGTCCATTGCTAATAGAGTTTTGCATGTATATTTGCCAAATCAATAAAACCACAAAGAGGCAAAATTTGCTTTGAGAAAATGTAAATGTTATTTATGGCAGTACTTTTGTTGTTATCTCAAACCTTACATGTTTTTCATACCAAGCATCATGCATACCCGGCTTTTTCACAGATAATATATTTTGTGGCATCAATTGATTCAGCCTGCATACTTACCACAAACTTTCTTTGAACAGCAGGTCAATTTATCAGTGATGGCTAGGACAACTTCAGCTTCTCGTTCACAAATGGGCGACAGCTCTTCATCACAAACAGGTTCAATGGGAATAATGCTTCCATTCTCCAAACACTTGTATAGGGCACATTCATCAATGCCCCCATTCCAAATCTCCCCAGCAGTGCGGGGCTGGTCTTCACTATCAGTACATGCTTAAAAAATTGACAATGTTATATCACTCATAACCCTGGGCACTGAAATAAATCAAGCTGTGTTGTTTTGATTTCAGATTGACTGTGACTTGGCCAGCAACATAGAAATCATGTCATACCTATCTTTTCTCAGATTCCACTTTTCGTTCATCAGCTACTAGCTTACATTTTTCTTTAATGAAATTTTTGATGTAGTTCACAAATAATCTTTTTCCTTTCTACAACTATTTGCACATCCTGTTTTATGAATAAGATGATTTGTTAATTATTTTTCATTCACTTTAAGTCTTGTTAGTATAATTCATTTAGCTTGTACAAACATAAATTTAAATTAGTTTTAAAATATTAACTGTTAAAACTGAGTGGTATTACAAAACAAGATAGTTCCTGCCTTACATTAACATTTTTGTCATATGGAAACTCAAAACATTTCAGCTTTAAAATCTAAATGTGGAAAGTAGGCAATCAAACAGAATATTAGTGACTCCATCAGTTTTATTATTAAAGTTTTACTTAAAGATAAATATGGTCCTCTAGTAATCCTTTTAGTGAATAACAAAATAAACATGGAAGGACAGTGACCACCAATCTCCAGTCTCTAATGAATTTCTCTTATATTATACATTTTACCACCAAACCAACCTCACAGTTCCCTAAAAACAAACACAAGCACGCCTGCGTATTCTCCAAGTCTTCCACAAATACCTTCTTCAATGGCACATTAAGTTATTTCTAAAATTATACATGCATTTCACTTCTCCTTGCTTTTCCTTTATTAGCTTCATCTTTTCTTCTGACATAGTGATAAATGACTGGTAAAGTACTCTACTACAGTTTTCTCAATTTTGCACTTTTTCATCTGAAACCACCAGGGAGACAGTGTGTCAGAATAAAATGGTTTGAAGATGAAAGTAGAAATATTAAGTGTTTTCTCTCTGATAGTGACACTATATGACACTTCTGGAAAGCTTATTTTTCTCTTGGCATTGTTGCAAAAAGCTTTGTATTATTTTATGTGTCCCCATACTAGCCTTATGGGATAAATGCTATTCTTTTCCCCATTTTACAGATGTCTAACAGACTCATAGAGGTAAAGCTGAATCATTAATACTTGATATAACTGGAATTTCAATTCAATTCACATCTTACACACTTAATTCTTAATGTGTCACACTCTCGCCCAGTTACTATAGGCATAGGTAGAAATGAAAACATATCACCAGTGAAGCTCCTAATTTGGTAGCTTCAAATGGAATCATATTAAAAATCAAACTACAGACAAACCTGTTGCCTTTCCAAAACCTAGGTTATCTCTGATCCATCTTTCTGAGTACATTTCTCCAAGATCTAAAAAGGTTTATTTATTTGCTGGATCTCTGAGGAGTCATTCTGTACTTCGCTGCTTACCACATTCTTTCTCTGGAATGCACTGAGTTGACTCCGGCCTGTGGAGAATGGTTCCATTTTTGCACACACAGTCTTCTCTTAAAATCATGCATGAAGAATGTCCATAGAACCATCTGTTCAGACATGTTCTTGCTTCACAAGTTCTCACACAGGGTTGATATTCCTTCCCCTCAGGGCAACGCAGAGCTATGAATAATAGAGGACAGAACTTACTCATGATAAAAGTAACCTATTTGAATTCTAGTAGAAGGAAGAAATGTCAGATTTCTTTCTGAAAATGAAATTCACCCATTTCAATCCCTTCAAAGCCCATTTTTCATTTTTTCTGTAATCAGAAACCAGAAATCTAACAATCAATGGGTATTTTTGAACATCTTCCAGGTGTCCAGCTAGTATTGTTATGATATAGTAGAAAAGTTCATCTGATCTATGTTAAATAAGTGTGACCAACAGGTAGCCCAAATCTAGTGGACATAAATATAGACTCAATTATTATGAAGTTACTGCTCTGTGCAGTGAGAGATACAAGTCTGCTCAGCATAAGCACAGATATGTGCTTTAAGTATGTAACTCAACTAAGTCATAAAAAAGAAAAATGCCACATGTGTAGGTTTAATCCTTCACTGCCAAAAGAAACTACCATTGCTGAGCAGTTTCTAAATGATGTTTTAGAAAATTCTTGTGGACTATCCGTGATGTTAAAAAATCATGCTGTTAAAAAATGAACACGCGGCTGGTGGGGATGTAAAACTGATAAAACCTCAGTGGAGAACAGTTCAACAGTGTCTAGTAAAATTGGAGATGTTACACATTCCCTATGAATCAAGCAGCCCACTCTTGACTAGTGAGTACCTCTGGAGGAGCAGGGAGAGCAAAGGACAGAGGCAGAGACACTAGGACCTGTTTAATTTCTGAAGCGAGTCATCTGACAGGTCTGTGGTATAGTATTCTTTCTCTATGCATTTTACTTTTTTTCCTGGGGAAAATGAAATCTCATGTTTTATTTTGGAGCATTTTATAACATTCGTTTTGAAAATCTTTTACCATTGAATCCATTTAATCACTATTTCTTAAGTTAAATAATGTTCTCTATAAAGTGTGCCCAGTATTGGTAAAAGTTTTAATACAAAAAGCGTCACAACTTGATGAGGAAGCATGGACCCTACAGATAAAAATGGGCAAAGAATATACACAGAAGAATGAGGAAACACAAACAGGTATTTCAATTTCTTTAATATTTATCAATCTACTTTGCTAAATAATTTCTTAAGGGCTAGATTTTCTTTTGTGAGATGAGGCCCATTTTAAACTTAGATCAGGATGAAAACAGAAGTTACCGCTATGGAGAGCCAACCTTTACCTTCATAGCTTACGTTTCCATGCATTTTATTCTTGGGAAATTATTTTGTGATAAAATATGAAAAGGAGAAGAAAAAAGCAGCTGCAAAAAGTGGAATTTTATTTGTTGGCAAACATTGTTTGAAGTGTTCTACTCACAGCAGTAATCAGGCGTTCTCCACTGAATACAGATGTCAAACTTGCTGCACAGAGCCACGTATGCAGAAAGTGCGTCACATTCATAATTCCAAAAATAGGTATAATTGATCCACATCTTCTCACAAAAGTCCTGTGGTGAAACCTAGAGATACATTTTTCCTTGGGATAAATTATGCTGTCTTAGTTTTCTGAAGGCCCTAAGGTAGACTAAAACTATTTGGAATATCAAAGGATAGCAAGTTAATATTCATTATTGTTCTGCTTTGACATTAAATTTTCAAAACTTAATAATATTAGATGTCACCTCTGACATTACAATATTATTAAACACATTTTAGATAAGAGAAATATTGTCTGCACCAATCTTCATAAATCTATCTTATAAAGATGGAAAAGAAACAGAGTACGCGGATATAGCAAAAATCTAATTCTGATACTACACTTTGGGTTACAATTATTTTTTCTATATACCGAATAAGACTCTGATATATTATAGATAAAACTGGAAGTTCCTGAATCAGTCTATAATGATACATGACACTACTCAATAAGTAAGGTTATAAATGCTTCTCAAGGAATTATATTAATATTGAACATTGAATCATTTGTATAACTTAACATGTCTTAATTTAATTAGAGACTCGTTTTTTTCTACAGATTTTGTTTCATTTTGAGCTAGAGATATCTGAAATCTAAATACTTTAACTTGTAACAACATTCATTCCAGTTTTTCTCCATTCATTTATTCAGCAAACACAGTAAGCACCTGTATTTGGATGCTATATTCTGACACAGGTTCAAGTGTGAGATAAAAATGCTTAGTATTTTCCATATCTTATCTTTCTTCTTCAAGGTCCATTACTATAAAAACCAAGATTACTTCCATTTTGGTCTCCTTTATTAAATATCCTCAGTTTCCAACCACTTCACTTTCACTGAATACTTGCTGTGGATCATCGAGAGCCTCCTGCTTGTCAAATCCAGAGAACACTGGTACTCTAACCTTCCCCAAGCTCTCAGAGGAGGACATGAACACTCCCTGTTTCTTAAAACCCTGTCCTTTGACTTTGAGGGGCTGCACTCTACTGTCTGTTCATCTGTTCAGTGTCATCCCCTCTTCTGCCTTTCATTCTGAGACTTTGGCTGCTGGATCCCATCCTTGACAGTCATGCTTATTCACTGTAAATGCTCACCCATTCCCACCATTTTTACCACCATTTGGGGCACTTAAGCCTCAATTTCATCACAAGTTAGAGTTAATACTAAACCTACTACTGAAGATTGCTGTGAGCTAATATATAAAAAGTATACAGAACTGACTCTGGTCCATCATAATTAATTATTGTTAGCTTTTAAAATTCATATTCTAATAACTCTGCAAACCTGATCTCTGGCTTCAACTTATTTCCTCTGAGCTCCAGAATTTTTTTTTCTGAGTTTTTTCTGGATGTCTTTGCTTTGAAATCCCATATTACTTCATTTTTCCAAAATAAAAAAAAAATGTATCTCTTCTCCACTTAACCACAAAAGCTGATTCTCTTGTATCCTCCATTCACCCACCAGCTTATGCATACTTTCATAATTTATGAGCACCTAACTACATATGAGGCACTATACTCTGCATGAGGAATATAAAGATGAATGAAACAGACCTATTCTCTGCCTGTGGATTTCACAGTAAATAATAAAAAAACAAGACTGAGTAGAATCATGAGGAATCACCATGTTAAAATGGAATAAAGGAGATGCTAGTTGGAGAAATTGTAAGCATAAAGGCCCATTTGCAAGAAAAAAAATAACAGGAATAGTCAAAGAGTTGGAAGAAACTAGAATATCTGGAGCTTAGACAGCAAGGAGAATGCAGCATGAGTGGAAGCTGCAGAAGGACGCTGGCCAGAGGAACTTAAAAGCCCTGATAAGGTTTTTTGACTTGCACTCTAAGTGTAAGTGACAGATACTGAAGGGTTTTAGACAGAGAAATGATACAATCCTGTTTCCACTTTTGAAAGATCAGTTGCCTTCTATGTGGAGATTTGCAAATGAACATGAAGATTTGAAGTAGGAAAACCACCTTTGAGCATTCCTTTCTTTTGGCATCAAATCACTGGGATCCGTCCAGCTAACAGGGCTATCACAGATGAGATGGCATACTGGGTTGCTTCACTATGCCTTGAATAACTGAAATGGAAAATACAATAGAGGGAATGAATAGCAGACTGCTAGAAGCAGAGGAAAGAATCAGTGTGATGGAAGATAGAAAAGAGCAGAGTAACCAAGCTGAGGAACAAAAAGAAAAAAGAAAAAAGAATTTCTAAAAATGAGCAGATGTTAAGAGAGCCATGTGACAACTCCAAATGAAACAATATCCAAATTATAGGGGTCCTAGAGGAGAAGAGAAAAACAAAGGAGTAGAAAGTCTATTTGAAGAAGTAATAGCTGAAAACGTTCCCAATCTGGGAAAGGGAAGAGACACCCAGGCCCTGGAAGTGCACAGAGCCCCTAACAAGATGAACCCCAGGAAGACAATACTAAGACATATAGTAATTAAAATGGCAAAGATTGAAGGTAGAGAGAAAATCTTAAAAATAGCAAGAGAGCATCAGTTACCTATAAATTAAATTTGATAAGGCTACCAGCAGATTTCTCAGCAGAAACTTCACAAGCCATAAAGGAGTGGCATGAAATATTCAAAGTATTGGAAGGGAGGCACATACAACCAAGAATTCTCTACCCAGCAGGTTACCCTTCAGAATTGAAAGATGGATTAAAATTTCCCAGATAAACAAAGGTTGAAATACTTCACCAACGCTAAACTTTCCTTACAGGATATGGTAAGGTAAGTAGATGGAAATGTTTTTAAGTCTAAATATTTTTTTCATCAGTAAAAATAAACTACTGTAAAAGCAATAGACCGATCACTTACCAAGCAAGTATAAATTTCAAGAAACAAAAGTAGTAAAAACAACTATAGAGAAAATTAGTCAAGGAATACACAAAAGATGTAGATTATGACATTTATACATAAAGTGTAGAGGAGGAAGAAGAAGAAAAAAGTCGTATTTTTAGAATGTGCTTGAAATTAACTGGCCATCTACTTAATATAGGCTGTTACATTTTTAGGAAACTATCTATGAACTTTCAGTAACCAAAATCTAAAGTTTATAACAGATACACAAAAAAATTTTTTAAAGAATTCCAGGAGTAACACTAGAGACAACCATCAAATAACTAGAGAAAGGAAGACAGGAAGAAAAGAGCAAGGAACAACTACAAAAACAACTAGAAAAAAATTAATGAAATGGCAATAAGGACATATCTACTAATAATTACCTTAAATGTAAATGTATGAAATGTACCAATCAAAAGATATAGGTTGGAAGGATGGATAAAGAAACAAGATCCATCTATATGCTGCCTACAAGTGACTCATTTCAGATCTAAAGATATACACAGACTGAAAATAAAGGGAGGGAAAAAGATTTCATGCAAATAAAAAGGAGAAAAAAGCAGGAGTAGTAGTATTTATATCATACAATATAGACAAAAACAAAGTACAAGCGACAAAGAACATTACATAATGATAAAGGGATCAGTCCAACAAGAGGATATAACAACTGCAAATATTCACCAACATAGAAGCACCTAAATATATAAAACAAATACTAACAGACCTAAAGGGAGAAACAAGACAGCAACACAATCATATTAGGGGATTATAACACCCACTTATATCAATGGATAGTTAGTTATCCAAACAGAAAATAAATAAGGAAACAGAGGCATTGAACATCATATTATACGAGATGGACTTAACAGATTATCTATAGAACTTTCCAAAAAAGCAGCAGGATACACATTTTTTTCAAATGCACATGGAACATTCTCCAGAATGGATCTCATATTAGGACACAAAAAGAGTCTCAATAAATTTAAAAAGATGGAAATTGTGTTAAGCATCTTTTCAGACCACAATGGTATGAAGACAGAAATCAAATACATGAAGAAAAGAAAACAAAAAAAAAAACTCCCACAAACATATGAAGCTAAACAACATGCTTCTAAATAATCAATGGATCAATGAACAAATAAAAGAGGAAATAAAACAATACATGAGACAAATGAAAGCAGGAACACAATTGTTCAAAATATGTGGATGCCATAAAAGTAGTTCTAAGAGGAAAATACATAGCAATGCCTCAATCAACAAGAACAATCCCATATAAACAATCTAAACTCACAACTAAAGAAGCTAGAAAAAGAAGAATAAACAAAGCCCAAAGTTAGTAGAAGGAGGAAAATAATTAAAATCAGAGAAGAAATAAATAAAATAGAAAAGAATAAGACAAGAGAAAAAAGTCAATGAAATCAAGAGCTTGTTCTTTGAGAAAATAAACAAAATAAACAAACCCCTAGCCAGATGTATTACAAAAAATGAGAAATTACAAATGATACCACAGAAATTCCAAGAGTCATTAGAGAATTCTATGAAAAAGCATATGCCAATAAATTGGACAACCTAGAAGAAATGGACAATTCCTAGAAATATATAATCATCTAATACGGACCAACGAAGAAACAGAAAATCTGAACAGACCAATTATCAGTAATGCAATTGAATTGGTAATCAAAAAATTCCCAATTTACAGGAGTCCATAACCAGATGGCTTCACAGCTGAATTCTACCAAACCTTTAAAAAGATAATACCCATCCTTCTTAAAGTATACAAAAAAATTGAAGAGGGAGGAATATGTCCAAACTCATTCTGTGAGGCCAAAACCATTCTCATACCAAAAACAAAAATAACACAAAAAAAGAAAATTACAGACCATTATATATGGTAAGCTTGGATGCAAAAATTCTCAACAAAATACTAGCAAACTGAATTAAAAAACATCAAAAGGATCATCCATCACAAACAAGTGGGATTTATTCCAGGGATGAAGGATGGTATAGTATTCATAAAGCAATCAATGTGATAAACCACATTAACAAAAGGAAGGAGAAAAACCATTTGATCATCTCAATAGATGCTAAAAAAGCATTTGACAAAATTTAACATCCATTCATGATAAAAACTCTCAACAAAATGGGTATGGAGGGAACATACCACAATATAATAAAGGCCATATACGACAAACCCACAACTAACATCAATGGCAAAAAGCGGAGAGCTTTTCCTCTATGATCAAGAACAAGGCAAGGATGTCCACTCTCACCACTTTTATTCAACATATTACTGGAAATTCT
Source organism: Phataginus tricuspis (assembly GCA_029783875.1). NCBI lineage: Eukaryota > Metazoa > Chordata > Mammalia > Pholidota > Manidae > Phataginus > Phataginus tricuspis. The sequence continues at coordinate 11,700,485 of JAQQAC010008719.1, forward strand.
AGCCACTGCAATCAGAAAAGATAAAGAGAAAAAAGGCATCCAAATTGGTAAGGAAGAAGTAAAACTGTCACTATTTGTGGATAACATGATACGATATATAGAAAACTCTGAAGACTCCACTAAAAACCTATTAGAACTAATAACTGGATTCAACAAAGTTGCAGGATACAAAATCAATATACAGAAACATGTTGCATTCCTGTATATCACAATAAACTAGCAAAAATGGAAATCAGAAAGACAACTCCATTTATAATTGCATCAAAAAAATTAAATACCTAGGAATAAGCCTAATCAAGGAGGTGAAATGCCTGTGCTCTGAAAACTATAACACACTCATGAGAAATATTAAAGAAGACACCAATAAATAGAAATACATTCTGTGCTCATGGATAGGAAGAAATAATATTGTCAAAATGGCCATCTTTCCCAAAGCAACTTACAGATTCAGTACAATCCTTATTTAAAAAAAAATAGCATTTTTCAACAAAGTAGAGCAAATAATACTAAAATTTATAAGGAGCCACAAAACACCCCAAATAGCCAAAGCAATCTTGAGAAACAACAACAAAGCTGGGATGTATAATGCTCCTTAACTTAAAGCTATACCAAAAGCTACACTAATCAAAACACTATGGTACCAACACAAGAACAGACCCATGGAGCAGAATAGCCCAGAAATAAAGCCATGCATGTATGGTCAATTAATATATGACAAAGGAGGCAAGAATATAGAATGGGGAAAATACACACTCTTCAATAACTGGTGTTGGTATTGGGAAAACAGGACAGCTACATGTAAGAGACTAAAACTGTATTCCTGTCTAATTCTATACACAAAAGTAAACTCAAAATAGATGAAAGACCTAAATATAAGACATGAAACCATAAAACTCTTAGAAGAAAACATAGGCAAAACTCTCTTCAACATAAGCATGAGCAGTTTCTTCCTGGACATGTCTTCCCAGGCAAGGGAAACAAAATCAGAAATTAACAAGTGGTACTACATCAAACTAAAAAGCTTCTGTGCAGCAAAGGATACCATCAGCTGAACAAAAAGGCAACCTACAGTATGGAGAATATATTCATAAATGACATATCTAATCAGGAGTTAACAACCAAAATATATAAAGAACTCATTTAACTAAAAAATAGAAAAAAAATAACCCAATTAAAAATGGGCAGAGGACCTGAATAGACATTTTTTCCAAAGAAGACATACAGATGCCAATAGGCATGAGAAAATCTACTCTATATTGCTAATCATCAGGGCAACACAAATCAAAATCACAAGGAGATATCATTTCACACCAGTCAGGACAACCACTATCCAGAAGAGAAGAAATAACAAGTGTTGGCAAGGATGTGGAGAAAAGGGAACCCTCCTACATTGTGGTGGGAATGTAAATTGGTGCAGCCCCTGTGGAAAACAGCATGGAGGTTCTCCTCAAAAAACTAAAAATAGAAATACCATTTGACCAGTAATTCAATTTCTGGGAATTTACCTAAAGAAAACAAAATCTCTGATTCAAAAATACATCTGCACCCCTGTGTTTATTGTTACATTATTTACAATAGTGAAGATATGGAAGCAACTTAAGTATCCATCAATAGATGAATGGATAAAGAAGATGTGGTACATATACACAATGGAATATTATTCAGCCACAAGAAAGAAATCCTGTCATTTGCAACAACATGGGTGGACCTAGATGGTATTAGGCTAAGTGAAATAAGCCAGGCAGAGCAAGACAAATACCATACGATTTCACTGACTAGTTGAATATAAAAACCAAAACTAAATGAACAAAACAGCAAAGGACTCACCAGACTCTGAGAAGTGACTGGTGATTATCATGGGGATTATTTGGGGTATGTGAGTGAAATTGGTGAAGGGGATAAAGAGGCACAAATCTGAATCATAAAATAAATTAGTCATGGGGATGAATGTATAGCATAGAGAATATAGTCAGTGTTTCTATAACATCTTTCTATGCTGATGGAAAGTGACTACACTCGTTGGCAAGAGTGTTTAGTAACATATATAACTGCCAAATCACTATGCTGTGTACTTGAAACCAACATAATATTGTGTATCAACTATACTTCAACAAAAATATATTAAAAAACAAAAACAAAAAACTTATTTGCATCCAAATCTCCAAATAAAAATGAAGCTCCAGAAGGATAAGCCCTTCTTACCCATGACTACACACCTTTTGCCTTTTCCTTCTGGGAACTCACAGGCAAGCAGAGAACTATAGAGTCTACACTCCGTTGTCTATCACAGGAAGTGTTTCACAGTGATCAACTTCCTGCTTTGACCATTCCCTCAGTCTCCTTCCCAGATTTTTCCCCTCCACAAGTCTCAGACCCAACTATTTCATTTTCCTAGTGTAGCCTTTTATACCAAACTTGCCTTAGACATACTGCTTAATATGCTTAGGTTTCTCTTCCTCCTTCTTCTTTCCTGGCAAATTCATCCTTCTAAATAATTCAAATATCTAAAACTCTGAGAAATCGCCTCCAAACCTGGGCTCCTATGCACCTCTATCTTGTATATTGTAATGACCTGTTCACAGGCTTGCCTTACCACTAGACTCCTGGAGGGCAACATAGAAAGATGTTACCTTTTTAATTCATCTTTGGATAACAGGATTTTAACACAATACCTACTAGGTGCTAGATCTTCACTAACTCTTCATTAGATGACTCATGGAATGCTGCATTTGCTGTAATGATGGATCTTTTTAAAATTTACAGATACCTTAAAATATCTACTAGTCACATAAAGTCAGAAAGTTATATACAAATACAGAATGATTAAATTGAATATATGACATGTTCTATTACAAGTATTTACCAAAGAAGCCAGGATCATAGAGAAAGGATTAAACCCTGACTGCCTTAGTTTCTATACTGGGTTATCAAGTAACGCTGATTTCTTTCTTCTAGAGGCATTTATTCATAGGCTAGAATTTCATTTTTCTTGAAAGCTGTAGCTATAGTTCGGAAGAAACAGAGGGGAAAAAAGATAATTATCCTTCCTGTCTCTGTTAGTCTATAAGCAGTAAATGATTCTGTGTTCCAAAGCATATCGACAGAAGGTTTGGGGGTCAACTATTCTCAGCAGGACCCCACGACAAGAATGGGGACTTAATTGGCTTTTACTCCCAACATGTCTAACATGACAGCTCTTCTTATGGCTGCTTGCAGCTTACTTTATCGTGGCATGGAATGAAGACGCTTCTGTTTAGTAACTCAGTGCAGTGGCTGCAGTCGTGCTCAGTACAATTCCTAACAGGTTTTCTCGTTGTTACTTCAAATGCTTTCTCAATTTCCCAGCTCTCAATAAATAATTCTATGTCCTCCATATTTGTAATAACGGTGCCATTTTGCATCCTTAGATCATCCTGTGGATCTTCATTGCAAATTCCTAGAAAGAAATGTGCCATTTAGAAGGAAAACTTTTCAGTTAAACCAAAAATGTAGGTAGCAGAAATGAACCATCTTAATAATTGATATTAAATGATTGATTTACGGAAGTGTCAAATTTATGTACTTTAATGTTAATGGATTTTTTTAATTATGTATCTGATTCTTTGATAAAATAGTGTAGGACTGTCTTAACTAAATAAGAAAGAAACCATGATCCTAGAAGTCAAGATATGTGCAAAGATCATAAAAGATGAAGAAAGGAGATCGATTCTGTTCCTATACTTTCTACTATTACTATTATCTCCTAATTTAAGAATAATTTCTTAAACTTGTCAAGGTATTCCTCAGAATAATACACATTTGTTGACTGCCATCTAGGCATCCATGCCCCCAGGAAAACCCTGCCTCACAACTTTATCCTAAACATATATTATACCTGAAACTTAACATTATGCCTGAAAACTATCCCTGTCCTATCACTTAGCACATAACATCACTCAAGAATAGGGCCTTGAGAGGATTAAAGATGGTGGCATGAGAGGTGAGACACAGGCTTCCTCCTAAAACCACATATAATATGAAAATATAATTAATACAACTAATCCTGAAGAGCAACAGGAAAGAGGACTGCGTTAGACTGCATACACCTGGAGAAAAGAGCAGACCTCACGGAACAGAGTAACGTACCAAAGCTTTGGCCCAGTAGGACCCAAGCCCTCCCCTACCCCAGCTCACTGGTGGGAGGAAGAGAAATGGACCAGGGAGGGAGTGGAGGCCTGGGACTGCTGAATACCTAACTCTGGAGATCTCCTCTGGGAGCACAAACCTACATTTCATGGTGCTTGCATGGTACTCTCATCAGTAGGGGGTTGAAATTCTAAGACAGGCAGAATTCCTGGAGAGACTGAGATTCCAGCTGCTTGTGGAAAGCAGGGATCCATATCTAAATACTCTGGGACAAAAGAAAGGCGGGCAGTCTAAGAGACTTCCTAATAAGGAAGCCCTTAGCAAGAGGACTGCTAAAGGGGCAAGGATTGCACAGAGCTTGCTGCTCAAGAGAAAGGACAGGTAGACAAAACTGTCTGGGTGCACTCTGCCCAGCAGGTTGGGAGCTTTCACAATCTTCAGGTGCTCCAGCTCCCTGGCTGGCTACACGGCTCCAAGAGACCCCTCTGGGATACACAGCCTATTGCGCCTTTCTCCCAGCCAGCCCCACCTGGCTCACAAACTGACAAACCCTACCCTGGCGTTATCCCAGCCAGAGGGAAGACCTGTCTACACCAACTACAAATGCAAAGCATAGAGGCTTATGTCTGGGTGCTTGGCCCACTGGTTCAGGCAGTGGAGTCAGGCGTAGCTGCCGAGAAGCAGGAAACAGCCCTTTCTTCCCCCCAGGCACCAATACAACTCCCATGCGACTCCTGACATTGCTTCAGGCGCTGAGCAGCTCCAGAGAGTAGAGCTTCTGGGCACTAGAGGCCGCCATATACAAATATGAAACACCAAAGGAACCTGGTTCAGAGTAAAATTATGAATACAACTCCTGAGAAAGATTTAAATGACATTGACCTCATGAATCTTCCTGAAAGGGAGTTCAAAATAAAAATCATTAACATGCTCATGGAGATATGGAAAGATATTCAAGAACTCAGGAATGAATTCCTGTCAGAAATCCAATCATTGAAAAGCACAATGGACGGTATTAAAAGCAGATTAGATATGGTGGAGGAGACGATAAATGAAATAGAAACTAGAGAAGAGGAATGCAAAGAAGCTGAGGCACAGAGAAAAAAGGATCTTTAAGAATGAAAGAATGTTGAGAGAACTGTTTGATCAATCCAAATGGAATAATATTCACATTATAGGGGTACCAGAAGATGAAGAAGAGAGAAAAATGGATAGAAAGTGTCTTTGAGGAGGTAATTGCTGAAAAATTCCCCAATATGGGGAAGGAGATAGTCTCTCAGGCCATGGAGATGCACAGATCTCCCAACACAAGGGACCCAAGGAAGACAACACTGAGACATATACTAATTAAAATGGCAAAGATCAAGGATAAGGACAGACTATTAAAAGCAGCCAGAGGGAGAAATAAGACCACATACAAAGGAAAGCCCATCAGGCTATCACCAGACTTCTCAGCAGAAACCTTACAGGCCATAAGGGACTGGCATGATATATTTAATGCAATGAAGCAGAAGGGTCTGAAACCAAGATTACTTTATCCAGCAAAATTATCATTTACATCTGAAGGAGGGATTAAACAATTTTCAGATAAGCAAAAGCTGAAAGAATTTATCTCCCACAAACCATCTCTACAGTGTATTTTTGAGGGAGTGCTACAGATGGAAGTGTTCCTAAGGTTTAGCAGATGTCACCAGAGGTAATAAAACCACAGTAAAGAGTGTAGAACAGCTAATTGCTAATCAAATGCAAAATTAAATTAACTATCCACAAAGTAAATCAAGGAATGAACAAAGAGTACAGAATATAATACCTAATATATAAAGAATGGAGGAAGAAGAAAAAGGAGGAGAAAAAAAAAGTGAACCTTTATATTGTGTTTGTAATAGCATATTAAATGAGTTAAGTTAGACTCTTAGATAGTAAGGTAGTTAACCTTGAACCTTTGGTAACCACGAATCTAAAGTCGGCACTCCCAATAAGTACATACCTATTGATAATCACCCTAAATGTAAATGGACTGAATGCACCAATCAAAAGACATAGAGTCACTGAATGGATAAAAAAGCAACAACCATCTAGATGCTGCCTACAAGAGACTCACTTTAGACCCAAAGACATACACAGACTAAAAGTGAAGGGATGGAAAAAGATATTTCATGCAACTAATAGAGAGAAAAAAACAAGAGTTGCAGTACTTGTATCAGGCAAAATAGACTTCAAAACAAAGAAATTCACAAGAGAAAAAGAAGGACAGTACATAATGATAAAAGGATCAATCCAACAAGAATATATAACCATTATAAATATCTATTCACCCAACACAGGAGCACTTACATGTGTGAAACAAATACTAACAGAATTAAAAGTGGAAATAGAATACAATGCATTCATTCTAGGAGACTTCAACACTCCACTCACTCCAAAGGACAGATCAACCAGACAGAAAATAAGTAAGGAGACAGAGGCACTGAACGACACATTAGAACAGATGGACCTAACAGACATCTACAGAACTCTACACCCAAAACCAGCAGAATACACATTCTTCTCAAGTGCACATGGAACATTTTCAAGAAAAGATCATATACTAGGCCAGAAAAAGAGCCTCAGTAAATTCAGAAAGATTGAAATTGTACCAACCAGTTTTTCAGATCACAAAGGTATGAAACTAGAAATAAATTAAGCAAAGAAAATGAAAAATCCCACAAACACATGGAGGCTTCACAACATGCTCCTAAATAACCAATGGATCAATGGCCAAATAAAAACAGAGATCAAGCAATATATGGAGACAAATGACAACAATAATACAACACCACAAAATCTGTGGGATGCAGTGAAGGCTGTGCTAAGAGGAATGTATATTGCAATACAGGCCTACCTCAGGAAGAAGAATAATCCCATATGAACAGTCTAAACTCACAATTAACAACACTAAGAAAAGAAGAACATATGAGGCCCAAAGTCAGTAGAAGGAGGGACATAATAAAGATTAGAGCAGAAATAAATAAAATCGAGAAGAATAAAACAATAGAAAGAATCAATAAAAGCAGGAGCTAGTTCTTTGAGGAAATAAACAAAATAGATAAATCCCTAGCCAGACTTATCAAAAAAAAAAAGAGAGTCTACTCTCATAAACAGAATCAGAAATGAGAAAGGAAAAATTACTACAGGAACCACAGAAATACAAAGTATTATTAGAGAATACTATGAAAAAGCATATGCTAACAAGCTGGATAACCTAGAAGAATGGACAACTTTCTAGAAAAATACAACCTTCCAAGACTGACTCAGAAAGAAACTGATTATCTGAACATACCAATTACCAGCAATGAAATTGAACTGGTAATCAAAAACATACCTAAGAACAAAACTCCTGGACCAGATGGCTGCACCAATGAATTTTATCAAACATTTAGTGAAGACTTAATACCCATCCTTCTTAAAGTTTTCCAAGGAGTAGAAGAAGAGGGAATACTCCCAAACTCATTCTCTGAGGCCAGCATCACTCTAATACTAAAACCAGGCAAAGACATCACAAAAGAAGAAAATTACAGACCAATATCCCTGATGAACATGGATGCAAAACTACTCAACAAAATATTAGCAAACCAAATTCAAAAATAAATCAAAAGGATCATCCATCATGATCAAGTAGGATTTATTCCATGGATGCAAGGATGGTACAACATTCAAAAATCCATCAACATCATCCACCACATCAACAAAAAGAAGAACAAAAAACACATGATCATCTCCATAGATGCTGAAAAAGTATTTGACAAAATTCAACATGCATTCATGATAAAAACTCTCAACAAAATGGGTATAGAGGGAAAATACCTCAACATAATAAAAGCCATACATGACAAACCCACAGCCAACATTATACTTAACAGAGAGAAGCTGAAAGCTTTTCCTTTAAGATTGGGAACAAGGATGCCCACTCTCCACACTTCTATTCAACATAGTACTGGAGGTCCTAGGCACAGCAGTCAGACAACACAAAGAAATAAAAGGCATCCAGATTGGCAAGGAAGAAATTAAACTGTCCCTGTTTTCAGATGACATGATATTGTACATAAAAAAACCCTAAAGAATCCACTCCAAACCTACTAGATCTAATATCTGAATTCAGCAAAGTTGCAGGATACAAAATTAATACACAGAAATCTGTGGCATTCCTATACACTAACAATGAGAGAAAAATCAGGAAAACAGTTCCATTCACAATTACAAGAAAAAGAATAAAATACTTAGGAATAAACTTAACCAAGGAAGTGAAAGACCTATACTCTGAAAAGTACAAGACCCTCATGAGAGAAATTAAAGAAGATACCAATAAATGGAAACACATCTCATGCTCATGGATAGGAAGAACTAATATTGTCAAAATGGCCATCCTGCCTAAGCAATCTACAGATTCAATGCAATTCCTATCAAAATACCAACAGCATTTTTCAACAAACTAGAGAAAATCATTCTAAAATTCATATGGAACCACAAAAGATCCCGAATAGCCAAAGCAATCATGAGAAGGAAGAATAAAACTGGAGGAATTATGCTCCCCAACTTCAAGCTCTACTACAAAGCCACAGTGATCAAGACAATTTGGTACTGGCACAAGAACAGACCCATAGACCAATGGAACAGAGTAAACAGCCCTGATATAAACCCAATCATATATGGTCAATTAATATATGATAAAGGAGCCATGGACATACAATAGGGAAATGACAGCCACTTCAACAGCTGGTGTTGGCAAAACTGGACAGCTATATGCAAGAGAATGAAACTGGATTATGTTTAACCCCATACACAAAAGTAAACTTGAAATGAATGAAAAACCTGAATGTAACTCATGAAACCATTAAACTCTTAGAAGACAACATAGGCAAAAATCTCCTGAATATAAGTATGAGCAACTTCTTCCTGAACGCATCTCCTCTACCAAGGGAAACAAAAGCAAAAATGAACTCATGGGACTATATCAAACTAAAAAGTTTCTGTACAGCAAAGGAAACCATCAACAGAACAAAAAGGCATCCTACAGTATGGGAGAATATATTTGTAGATGACATATCCAAGAAGGGGTTAATATCCAAAATATATAAAGAACATACATGCCTCAACACCCAAAAAACAAATAACCTGATTAAAAAGTGGGCAGAGTATATGAAGAGACAATTCTCCAAAGAAGAAATTCAGATGGTCAACAGGCACATGAAAAGATGCTCCACATCACTAATCATCAAGGAAATGCAAATTAAAACCACAATGAGATATCACCTCACACAAGTAAGGATGGCCAGCATCGAAAAGACTAAGAACAACAAATCTGATGAGGATGCAGAGAAAGGGGAACCCTCCTACACTTCTGGTGGGAATGTAGGCTAATTCAACCATTGTGGAAAGCAATATGGAGGTTCCTCAAAAAACTAAAAATAGAAATACCATTTGACCCTGGAATCCCACTCCTTGGAATTTACCCAAAGAATACAACTTTTCAGATTCAAAAAGACATATGCACCCCTATGTTTATCACAGCACTTTTTACAATAGCCAAGATATGGAAGCAACCTAAGTCTCCATCAGTAGATGAACGGATAAAGAAGGTGTGGTACATACAAAATGGAATACTATTCAGCCATAAGAAAGAAACAAATCCTACCATTTGCAACAACATGGGGTGGAGCTGGAGAATATTATGCTCAGTGAAATAAGCCAGGCAGAGAAAGACAAGTTCCCAATGATTTCCCTCATTTGTGGAGTCTAACAATGAAGCAAAACTGAAGGAACAAAATAGTAGCAGACTCTGAGACTCCAAGAAGGAACTAGTGATTACCAAAGGGGAGGGTGGGTGGGGAGGGAGGGAGAAGGGGATTGAGGGGTATTATGTTTAGTACACATGGTGTTGGGGGGTCACTGGGAAAACAGTGTAGCACAGAGAAAGCAAATAGTGAATCTGTGTCATCTTACTACACTGATGGACAGTGACTGCAATGGGGTATGGTGGGGACTTGATAATATGGGTAAATGTAGTAATCACATTGTTTTTTTCTTGTGAAATCTTCATAAGAGTGTATATCAATAATACTTTAATAAAAAATTTAATAAAACGAATAGGGCCTTGATAGGCAAAAAAGTAATCCTTACTTCCTTGTATTAACAATGATCACAAGCAATCTAGGCATAGACCAGTCAGTTTGTGGAAGTCACCTAAACACATGGGTTCCTTCAACATTTGGACTACCACTGCTCAACTCAGGATTTGACCTGTGGATTCGAGATACAGATCATCTTCCTTCCTCAGGATGACATGGCCTATTGATGGCTATAATGCTTTGCCCTGCTACAGCCTCTAGCTTCCTTAAGGAAGGCCAGACTGAGGGTGCAGCTTACCCTTCATCTAGTGGAGTGCAGAGCTAAGGGAAGTTTCGAGAAATGGACCCAGAACTCGAATTATAACTTACCTGAATTCCACCCTACATTAAGACATGTTATCTTAATTCCCAAGGATTTGGTTATAAAAAATAGGAATTAAACTTTTTTCCAGTATCAAATCTAAATCCTCAAGCAAGTATATCAATATCACAAACATTACTGCTACCATAGTTGCCTCATCCTTGTAAATATACAAGGGACTGTGTGGAATGCAAAAATAAAAAAACAACAAAAGTCAAGTGAAGTGAACTATGCCATAAAGCAAACACTTTCTTTTTAAGTCTAGACTCCTGGAGAATGATCATTTCTATGCTTTGCTGCAATTCCAGCCGCCACCCCAGCAGACTTCACAGTGCTACATAGAGCAAGGTGCTGACATAGGCTCCCCTCTCGGCCGTCCAGGCTCAATTTGGATCACACTCTTTCTCACTACAGTTTTTTCGGCTGGCACCCAGCCTAGTAGTTATGACAAAACAGATCTCCCTTTAGCGAACCACCCATCTCCCACTGCAAAGGTCATGAGGTTTAGGGGTGACCACTGGTTAGCAGGAAGATGATCCTTTCTCTGCAGTGCTTAGTTAAGAATTCAGTTAGCAGAGTGTCTCCATGAAAGTCTGAGCTGACAGTGAAGGAGGAAAAAAATATGAAAATCAAAAGAAATCATAGCACACAGAAAGATCATAAGAAGGAATATGCATTCCCAAAATCTCTGACTCATTACTCAATAACTATTGAGCTATGTATAATCAATGCTCTATATACTAATAATAGCTTTTTCCACAGTAATAACCTTGCATCACCATAGAAGTTTGTGCTTTGTTTGGTATTTTCTAAATTGGCATGAAACTATGTAAACCATTTTAACCAAGCTTTGCCCTAAATGATTTACAGAAGACATTTGGTATTGTTTCAGGTGATTTGTGGAGGGCAAGGACTTAGTCTTATTCATTTCTGAGTTGTCAGCACTAAGCATTGTGTTAGACACTCAGAAAGTGACCCAAAATCTTTTACTCAATATTTAGTGAGATTAAAATAAACATATTTGTACTAAGCTAATGTTTATTCATGGTGTGTGTTAAGCAACGTGTTACATGTTTTATACTAACTTTCACATTCAACTGTAAGAACTTCTTGAAGGTAGAATGTTTCTGTTCCCATTTTAAAGATGAGGAAGCTGGGTCACTCAAGAACACAGAGCTATAAAGGGGAGAGCTCCTAATATACTTTGTAGCAGACACCAGAGCCAGTATTATTCTCTGCATTTTGTTTTGCACCTAGAGGTATTTCTAATTTGTTTCCTTTGGCTTATAACTCTTTATGTGTTTACATAACATATTGCGATATTAAACCTAGGTGTAAAGGTATGTCTGGATATTACACTTTATAATAAAACTGGGACAAATATTCAGAACATTGTGTTCCCTGTATATAACTGTCAAGGTGGCTTGAAGAACCTAAGTTTTCTCCAATATCAAACTTTAAACAAATGAGGACGAAACAGTTATTTAAGCCTTTAACCTTTCTGCACCTCATTTTATTATTTATAAATTAACACGAGTGCCTACTTATTAGGGCTATAGTTAGAATTGAATGAGTTAACATGTGTAACATAATGTGTGGCAATTTATTAATGCTTAATAAAGATGAGCTACTAGGAAAACAGTTTCATAGTAATAGTGGTAAACATCTATTTCCATAAAATACCCAAACTGAGCTGTTTTTTCTTGCTTCTTAGCCCATTTATTGAAAGCCACCACTTCCTTCAGTATTCACATGGGAAACTGAAAGCTAACATCACATCTCATATCCAGACAGGAGGGCAAAGCAGTGTAAACTGAACAGGAAAGGGAATTAGAAATTGGGATTCGAAGAGCTGTACTCACCACAAAGTCCTTCTGTGTAAGATGACAAGTTAAATCGAACACTAAAATGGATGTCTATGATCCCCGTGAGATGTGCCCACTTTATGACTAGCCCAGCGGGAGTAGTGATCACGTACATGGTACCAGAGTCCTCTATGGACAGTTCTTGATTTGAAAAGGGCAAAGACACAGCAATAGAATCCACTTCCACCTAAAACAAAATAGTGTGTTTTCTTCTGTTAGAAAAGTGTTTATGTTTAAATATACGCTTGTTAAAATTAGAAGAATTCAGATCATTCCATTTCTTCTGATTTAATACAAACTGTTTTTACATTTTTTAAATTTTATTTCTCTGCAGCGGCCACAGCTTCTCCTAACTTCTAAGTTCTTCTGTCGTTCCTTTGCTGTGTCCTGCTATATTCAGTATTTATTCTACCCTCATTGCCCTTTTTTTCTTCAAAACCTAACTCTCTTCTAATGTTATATATGCTTTTCTGTTTCCCTCAGTATATGTGACTACACCATTACCTACAAATATGAATTTTAGATAATAAAGTAATTTTCAGGATGTTTTCTTTCATCTGACTCTTTCTTTGATCTTCTGAATCAGTGTTTAACTATAATGTTCCTAACAGTCATCTGTCAAGCTTAATAAAGATTCAGTTTCCCAGCCATTCTATTTCTGAGGTTTGGCTGGGATTCTGACTCTGTATTTTTAGAGTGTGCTCTTGGTAATACAAATGTAGGCAGTCTAGGGAGTATATCTTGAAACACTTTTAAATGATGGCCGTGACATGGAACCAGCAGTAAATTTGTTGAAGTAATGCATCACCAACCACCCAATTTCTTATCTTTATATCTTCCTTTTCCTGCAGCCCCCAGGCTGAAATACCTTGTTCTTGCCTAGTTAATTTCTACTCATTCTTTAAGATTTACGTCAGGTGTCACCTCCTCCAGAGATACCTATTTGACCCTCCTATAAACTGCATTAAATGATCTGTTTCCATGTTATCTTGGTCATCTGTCACTATACCTCCTATTGCTTTCTACTCAGCAGATAACTACATTTATGCATCTCACATATGAATTAAGTTACTTGAGATCAGGGAGTGTGTTGTTTTATCATGTAAATTCTCACTAAAAGATTCTTAAATAATTAGCTTTTATAACTGAAAAAATGAGCAATGATGAGTTCACCTTATGCCAAAAATAAGCCTTTTGGCCCAAATGCTCACAAAAACAGCACTGACCAGATTTGAGGTTAAACTTATTTCCCACCCACTTTCTGTTAATTATCAGCTTCGTCAAAACCAAATGTATATACAGATGCTACCATCTGAAATATTTCTTTATTCAAATATTTTGTCTTACTTGAAATTAAACTTTCTAGCACCTTACAATACTTAAGGCTCACTTTAATATTGTTTCCAGTCTAGAATGTATGACCTGTGCTGAGAGACAGAATTTTTTCTGGAAAGCATATAACAGCTCAGCCATTTTCAGTAAAATCTTTACATTATTTTCTTACATTTTTGAGAAAGCCACTTAGATTTGAGTGAAACATCCAGTTTACAGCTGACTCCTCTCCAGTAAACATATTTCTTGGGATAAAGGTTTTTCCTGTAAAATGAAATGCTTTCTTTCCAACCTTTTTATAATACATTGTTCTTCCTCAGCTTATTTCAATAAACTTGAATAGTCCTTCATTTTTTCTTATTTTAGCTTAGTCACTGACAAATTAATGACATCAAAACAGCATTAAATAAAAAACTAATACTTCAACTCCTTCCATTATTTTTCTCTTGTCGTCTTCATCCTGATATTCTTGGCTACTAATGTTTCAACATTATGAACCCTCTTTTTCACTATATTTCCACTTTTTCTACTTTGAAACACTAATGCTAACTCAGACACTAAGAAGCTGGGCCACTCACATTATCTGAGGCGGCCTCAGTTTATTTAATATGGTCATTGCAGTTAATCTCCCAAGGGGAGAAATATTTGTAACAGTTGGCACACTATGGAGAGAGAAATATAATATTAAGAAACACACTTTTTAGGTTGTCCATGAGAAGAATAATTAGACATAATAACAATGAAACTCCACTGATATGTTTAATTTTCCCTCTTTTTGGAAATAACTGTGTTTATGTAATATCTTTATTTCATCTAATGCAAGTGTATTTTTAACCTTGTATTTTTACCTTTCTTGCTGCCCGATTGACAAGCATTTTATGTATAGATGTTGTCAAATTTAACTTCTTAAAACAAAGTCCAGAGATTCTTCCAGAGGGAGCCTTGATTTGAAAAAAAACATTAAAAGTTTATGGAGGTAAACATCAATAAACAGAAGGAATTTACTAAACACTTTGCAAATACTCACTGGCTTTTTCAAGGAGTTTCCATTCTGAAAAAAAGTACAGAAAAACACTTTTAAAAGAAATACATTACTTCACTTTTAAAAACATTATTTGGATTCATATGATATGCCTCTAATATATTCACATGAAACATGTTTAGTGTAAGTACCAGAAGTTGAATCTCAGTGAGTCCTTGAGCCCCTTCTTCCTCTGAGACTGTCTAATGTTGCAGTGTGCCTCAGCTATGCATTTATGAAGAAATGACAAAAGGAGGGATTATGACCTACCTGATGGATGGAACATCTGTCAATATGAGCAACTATAATTTCCCCGGGAATTCTTACTAAGATATAGGTAGCCGTGCTGTATAACGCTGCGTTGTTTCCATCAAACGTGATAATGCTCAGTTCTGACAACATGGAACAGCGGCCTAAAAAAAGGATCAGAAGTGGATTAAGTCTATTAACTAATTATTTATAGGTTTAGTAATAACTGTGCCTTTAAAAAAATCTTTTAAATCTGTGTTATTATGTTTGTCAAGAAGCAACTTTAAAAGTTACATCCTGGGAAGCAAAATCATAAATCGAGTGAAGCTCAACAGTAACTGTGGCTTGATAAGTGGTGTGATCAGTTCAGAAACACAACAGTCTCCCCCACTTGAACACTGACTGCCATGTAAACATACAAGGACATTCCCACTCAGGGCAGCAGATATCAGTGTTCACTTGAACAGGTCTTCCCCGGAAACCACAGTCAGGCATTTCCAAGTCCTTCGGGCAATGAAGGGACCAGTTATAGAGTGTCCATTCCATATTTAGGCATATATATTGGCTGCAATTATAAACAGGATCAAATAGTTGAGGCTGTGAATAAAAAAAAAGAAAATTACTTTTTTTTTCCTGTTTGTTCAACAAATATTTTCAATGGTTTAACTTCTCATTCACATTGTTTACAGTGTACATTTCCCAACTACTAAGCTTTTGAAAGAGAAACAATTAAAATTTCACTATGACTTCAAGTAGATGTATCCTCTCTAAAGTACTTGGTATGGACTTCTTTTAAGCTCTACCTTAATATTGATCTGATATCAGAATTGCCCATGTACTTAGACATCTGAGCAAACTGGTCTTGTCCCAGTTATCTAGGTTAGTGTTTCACAAGCAGACTTACACAGAGGCAGTCAACCTTTCATATTATGTTGTGTAAAGATACGTTGTTTCAGCAAGAAAGGTAAAAATATGAAGTTAAAAATATACTTGCATTAGATGAACTAAAGAAATTACATAAACATAATTATTTCCAAGAAGAGGGAAAATTAAACATAACAGTGGAGTTTCTTGGCTATGATATCACATCTTGGCTTGACTAGTTCAATTACTTGACTAGCAATTAGTAGCTTTGGGGTCCAATTACCTTATCCTTTCGCTTGCCAGTGTATCTTCATCATCTGGCAGTGGCAGGCATACAGGAACTGTTTGATAAATTATTTTGAATCCTCAAGTAAGTATATCAATATCACAGTTTAAAGATGGGCTGAGGACTTAAAGAGAAGCTCACACTAGATGACTTTTTATTTAAGAATTACACTTAAGACTTCATTTGAATTTTATTTGTTTCTCTTAATGTGACCAGAATCCAGTTAATAAGAAATATCTGAATCAGTTAAGAAAATATAATTGTTAAAATGTAATGTATATTTCTTACTACTTTTTAGCAAAGAGACTAGAAAGCATAGCAAATGAAGTTTCATACTATGTGATTAGTGATACAGACACTTGAACAGACGCTATAACGAAATTACTAATAGCTGGACTAGATTACCCAGTCATACCTCACATTCCAAGCCTGTTGTGGGTGTTACCATGTCAAACACAGTGAAGTCTGATGGAGTAATCATTTCTGGACCTGTTAGGAATGAAGATGCCCTTCCATTAGTGGAATGGCAGTCATCATATATTCAATACATATATGGTAAAAATTATGCTGGTAAATTTTATATAGATTGTTTTATTTGTCCTTGCAAGAACTTTTTGAAGTAGATTATATTCTTATAATTTTCCAGATAAGAAAACTAAGGTATAGAGAGGTCAGTTGGTAGGTTTCATAGGCAGAATTTGAACTTAGGAATTCTTATTCCAGAGCCCTGGCTTTTAACCACTCTTCTATAAACATCTTCACAATCATGACAGTGTCAACACAATTGTTTGAAAAGGTGAGATTATCAGTGGTATCACTAATGATTACTCAGGAGGTACAAATTGTGTCGCATTTTGAAAATAAGCAGTAGGGATGACTTATTTCCCTTGGTGAATTTCTGTAATGTGATCCTTGCAAGCAGAATACATGGAACTTGAACCACAGGGAGAGAAGCCCAGTTGGTGGGTAGAGTGTACCATGGAAAGGGAAGATCTGCTTGGTAAACACATTTGTAAGGCACCTTCCGAAGCTTTTCGTCAATACCACAGTATCTCTAAAGTGTTCAAAGTCTAAAGGACTATAGAAGAGCCAAAACGAATGGCTGAAACTTTGTCTAGCTGCAACACGGCGTCCATCACTGATACTGTCTAAAAATGGCTGCACAAAATTAGTATTAGTATTAAATATAATACCTGAAACTATAAACTCCTAGAAGAAAACAGAGGCAGTACATTCTTGAACATTGGCATTCACTGTTTTCCTTGATATGTCTCCCCTGGCAAGGGAAAGAAAAGCAAAACCAAGCAACTAGGACCACATCAAACTAAAGAGCTTCTGCACAGCAAAGGAAGACCTCAACAAAATGAAAAGGCAACAGCATGGGACAGTATTTTGGCAAATGACATATCTGATAAGGGGCAAATATCCAAAATATATAAAGAACTCATAGAACTCAACACTCCCTCAAAAAATAAAGAACAAATAATCCAATTTAAAGATGGGCTGAGGACTTGACATTTTTCCAAAGACATACAGATGGCCAACAGACACATAAAAAGATGCATAAAAAAACATCATTAATCATCAGGGAAATGCAAATCACCACAATGAGATATCACCTCACACTAGTAGGAGTGGCTACTATCAACAAGACAAGGAATAACAAATATTGATGAAGATGTAAAGAAAGGGAAGCCTCCTACACTGCTGGTGGGATTGTAAATTGGTGCAGCCAGTAGGGAAGGCAGTGTGGAGGTTTCTCAAAAAAGTAAAAATAGAAACACCATACCACCCAGCAACTCCATTTCTGGGAATTCACCCAAAGCAAACAAAATCACTAGTTCTGAAAGATATATGTTCTTCTACATTCTTCACAGCATTATTTAACAATAGCCAAAACATGGGAGCAACCTAATGTCCATCGACAGATAAGTAGGTAAAAAAGATGTGGTACATATATACAGCGGAATATCACTCAGCCATAAAAAGAATGAAATCTTGCCATTTGCAACAACATGGATGGACCTAGAGGTTAGCATGCGAAGTGAAACAAGTCAGACAGTGAAATGCCATGCGATTTCATTTATATGTGGAATATAAAAAATAAAACGAACCAACAAACAAAGCAAAAATAGATTTATAAACACAGAGAACAGGCTGGTGGTTGCCATTGGGGTGGGGGTGGGTAAATGGATAAATTACAGGAAGTGGAAAAAATTAGTGAGAATGGATGTTATCTTGATCTGAGTTAAAGCTATATAAATGTATACACATGTCAGAATTCATCAAGCTGTGTACTAATATTTATGCATCTTATTATATGTACCTTAATTCTTTAAAAAATCATGAAAAAAGTTCTGATAACTTGAAAGGAAAATAAATATTTTAAATGTCTATATTAGTTTCCTATTGCTGCTGTAACAAGTTATTACAAATTTAGTGGCTTTAAACATCACCAACTTATTATCCTGTGGTTCTGGAGGCCCACAGTCCTAATATCAGAGGTATCTGCAGGGCTGCATTCTTTCTGCGGCTCTTGGGGGCACCTGTTTCCCTTTCCAACACAATGGATTGCCTGAGCACTTTGGGTCACAGGCCCTTCCTCCATCTTCACACCCACAGCATAATATCTTCAAATCTCTTTTCCTCCCCCTGTTTCTCACTCTCTGTTTGTCTCTCCCCTCATCAGGCCCCTTCTCTGACTCTGACCTTCCTGCCTCTCTTGGGACCCATGTGATTACACTGGGCCCACATGGATAATCCAGGATAATTTCCTCATCTTAAGATTCTTAATCACATCTGCAGATCCCTTTGGCATGTAAAGTGCAATATTCATAAATTCCAGGGATTGAGACATGGACATCTTTGGGGCCTTTTTTCAGTCTCCTACAGTGACATAAAGGGAAAAGTTTCACTCTGTCAGTTAAATAAATTCTATATATAAACTTCACTTTGTATTTATTTTATAGTTGTTAATTTACAGAATAAAGTAGAACAATTCCTTGTCCTTCGTGTAATGATGATATATTAGATGTTGCATTTTCTACAGAAGGTGGTATTATTACAGACTTAAATGTTTCATTCCTATCATCATAAAATTTTGAAGAATAGAATAAGAAACAAAGCTTTAGCCCATAACAAACACAGAGCCCTTGGAAATGGAAAAAGTCTAATGACTAGGGAGTTGAGTGGTCTCAGGAATGAAAGAGTCAATTGTTTTCTAAAATTACCAAAATGTTATAAGCATTGCCTGGCTGTAGAAGTGTAATAGTCAAGTAGTCATGGTAACTACAGTTTTGAATAAGTTTTGAAATTGGAAAATGTGAGTCTTACAAATTTGTTTTTATTTTTCAATATTGTTTTGGCCATTTCAGGTTATTATATTTCCATATGAATTTAGGGTCAGTTTGTCAATATCTACAAAGTAACTGGATTTTTATAAAGATTGTATTAAATTTGTATACCAAATTTAGGAGTAGTGGCATCTTAGCAATATTAATTCTTTAACCCAAGAACAGAGGATGTCGTTACATTTATTGTGATCTTCTAAATTCTTTGAATAATATTTTGTAGTTTTCATTGTACATCTTATACTTCTTTTACTAAATGTACTATATTTTATTCTTTGTTGATGCTACTCTAAATGGAATTGCTTTCTTCATTTCACTTTTAGACTATTCATTGCCAGCATATAGAAACACAATTGATTTTTGTCTATTGATCTTATATTCTACAACTTTGCTGATTTGTTATTATTTGATCATGTATTAGTGCTAATAGGTCTTAGTGTATTCCTTTGAATATCTATATACAAGGTCATGCCATATAGAAATAAAAACACCCTGACTTTCAGGGTAATTATCTTACCCCTGAGGGTTATGGAGTGTAAGTCATATTCCCTACATATAGACAGTGGTGGTTTAGTTTTAGATGTATATGATATATGTTGAATATTGATTTAAGGGATATTAGAGAATTCAAAGTAGATAGCATACTTACTAGAATCAACAGTTTATATTCTGGATACTGGGAAGTTTAACCTTATTCATAGACTTAATCCTTCCAAAGATTAAATGATATAAGAAAATTGCTTCCAGGCCCTCCAAAAATATGTTCTTACAATATTAGATTTGTTGATGCTTAAAATTCTACAACAGGAAAGCAAGTCCTCATCTTAACGAGGGTAATGAGAATCTCTCTCTATAAGCGTTCTTACAAGGATTTAAGGTATGGAAAGTGCTTAGTCCATTGCCTGGTATATAAGAGGTATTCAATAAATGGTATTCAATAAGAACAGTGACAACAGTGATGGTTTTAGTGATGCTGTTATTTTGAATATGTCACAGGACTTCTTTAAATTTTTCATGATTTGCAACTGCCTTCAGAAAAAAAGAAATCCAGCTCCTTGCATTGGACACATTGTGATGTGGCCTCTGATAATTTCTTCTGTCCTACCTCTTGGTGTAATTCCCCTTGCACTCTATGCTCAAGATACATTGCCTGCACAAAAAGAGCCTCAGTAAATTCAGAAGGATTGAAATTGTACCAACCAGCTTCTCAGACCACAAAGATATGAAACTAGAAATAAATTAGGCAAAGAAAACAAAAAAGACCACAAACACATGGAGGCTTAACAACATGCTCCTAACAATGGATCAATGACCAAATTAAAACAGAGATCAAGCAATATATGGAGACAAATGAAAACAACACCCCAAATTCTGTGGGACACAGCGATGGCAGTTCTCAGAGGGAAAGTATGTAGCAATACAGGCCTATCTCATCAAAGAAGAACAATCCCAAATGAACAGTCTAAATTCACAATTAATGAAACTAGAAAAAGGGGAACAAATGAGGCCCAAAGTCAGTAGAAGGAGGGACATAATATAGATCAGAGAAGAAATAAATAAAACTAAGAAGAATAAAACAATAGAAAGGAATAATGAAACCAAAAGCTGGTTCTTTGAGAAAATAAACAAAATAGATAAGCCCTAGCCAGACTTACCAAGAAGAAAAGAGAGTCTACACACATGAACAGAATCATAAATGAAAAAGGAAAAATCACTGCAGACACCACAGAAATACAAAGAATTATTAAAGACTACTATGAAGTCCGGGAATATGGCGTCTTGAACAGACTAGCAGAAAAATTCCTCCCAACATTATATTTATTCACGAAAATACAGCAAATACAACTATCCCTAAAAGAGAGACCAGAATACACAGGAAAGTGCACAGCGTACAGCTACACCTGTGAGAACTTGGCAGCCAGTGAGACGGACGGGCGGCGATCCGGTGGGACCGAGCGCTCTCCCCCCCAGAGCTCCAGCGGCCAGACACGCCGGACAGAGGACTCGGCATCCGGCGAGGCGGGACGGAAACACGATCCAGCAAGACGAGAGCGCCCCTGCACCCCAGCACTCCAGCGGGAGTCTCGGCAAGGCGGGTAAGGTACGGAGCCGCGAGCAGACCGAGCGCTCCTCTCCCCCAGCGCTCCGGCGGGAGGAGAGGATTCAGAGCCGGTAGCCAGGGGAAGTCTGCGCCCGGAGCGCCCCTCCACCCCAGCACTCCGGCGGGAGTTCCAGCAAGGCGGGTAAGGTACGGAGCCGCGAGCGGACCGAGCGCCCCTCTCCCCCAGCGCTCCGGTGGGAGGAGAGGATTCAGAGCCAGGAGGGAGTGGAGATCTGCGGTGTAGCGGAGATTGGAGGGACAGAGGGCACAGGGTCCCAGCCGGGAACGTGCAAGTTGCCCGCGGCAGGCTCCGGGAAGGAAAAAGAAAGGAGAAAAAGGGGAAGAAAAGCGCACGCTCTACCCCAGCAGTCTTAAAGAGACAGGAGCTCAGTACAGGGGCCGGATAGCCCCGTGAACTGAGCCCAGCACGCTGGGAGTCCTGGGGAGCTTTGGACCCCGTAGCTGGCGACTGGGAAAGAGTGCCCGCCATTGAGACCCTCACGGAGATCAACAGCTTCCCATTGTTTCCAACCCAG
Organism: Phataginus tricuspis; assembly: GCA_029783875.1. Classification (NCBI taxonomy): domain Eukaryota; kingdom Metazoa; phylum Chordata; class Mammalia; order Pholidota; family Manidae; genus Phataginus; species Phataginus tricuspis. Next base: position 11,722,679 of record JAQQAC010008719.1, read on the forward strand.
CTAGAACTATAGTGGCGTTGGAATAGTGGAGCAACAGCGCCACCTACAGCACTCGCGCAGAACCCACGCCCGGTGGGTTTTTTTTTTTGTTTTGTTTTGTTTTGTTTTGTTTTGTTTTTTCTCCCCTTTCTTTTCCTTTTTTTCTTTCCCTCTCTT